>CM038682.1:439982087-440582087 GCA_021605205.1 Aegilops longissima | reverse complement strand
ATTATCCGGACTTGCCATGAAGCATGTCATGACTCGTTTGTGGCCGGGCGGACCCCAGACGAAGAGTTATTTTGGTTTAGTGCAGCAGTTCCTTAGTGCGGTATCGCGTGACGGCGCAATGAAGCGGTCGGCGTGTATTGAGGGCGCGGATGGCTCGGCTCGTGTCAAGACATACTGGGTAGAGATGAAGGCCACCGACGTTGCATCCCAAGATTGGATGGTTTAGTACCGCCGAGCACTACTTTGAGGAAGTCCTCTAGGGCACTCGTTTAATAGAGACGCAGTGCTCGAAGGATATTATGTTTAAATGACATGTATGATTTGTGAAAACAATGTTTCAATAGAATATAAGAGCTTTTTATACTTGTGCATTCAAGTAGTAAACTACTCCCTGTGCGGCCGTTTATGTATATGTATATATAACCTGAAAGATGGCAGTCCTTGGCTTCAGCCCCCACGCACATAGTGCGGGCGTGTTTGCAAAGAAGGAGCTTTTTCGCACTTAATCCAACGTCTTGGTCCTGTTAAGGAGGTGGTAGCGTAGCAAACTAGGCAACCGGACTATAATGCTTTATCACTTTCACTTAGCCATAGGAGTTCGAGGGTGGGGCTACTATATAGCCCCTGGGGGCACCGCACCTCCCGAATTGGGTGCGTATGTGCTCGACCGAAACCGGTCCTTCGTTAATGCGGAGGAATTCTAAACATTCGGTGAGTCATCGAGTGGTTGACCAGTCTCCGCTATATCATGACAATCAGCCGCTTTCTCTCGAGGTGCTCGCCCGACCGAACCGGGGCACAATCGCAGTAGTTCTCCTCGTGCCGCGTTAGCCGATAGAACGGAACGTAAGGCAGCAAAACACAGGAGCCGGGCAAAACCAACATTTGACCAAAGACATGATTCGGAGCTGATGCATATAAGGCCTAACTCGAGACGCGAATACTCCCTAAGGTATTCGGTCTTTATAAAAGCGGGCGAGAATAATGCCCTAAGCCCCGTGTCCAGTGCACGCATAAAAATTCAGTGCGGCCAATGCCAAAACGCCAGCCTCCTCCTCGGTTATAGTAAGAAACCAGGGGATGTATATCAACAAGAGACAGTAAAAAAGGTTGATGCAGGGTCTTAATCTGAAAAGAATCCTTGCAACGGGTCCCTCTTGCGCGTCTGCGCTGTGTTCACGTTGCCGTATCAGGACGGGTGTAGCACGTTGTTCATCTGTAAAAGAGAGGAACTTAGTTTAAAAGAAGAAGGATCGTGCAAAAGATGTACTTTATATTAAATAAACAGAGTACGATTCGAAGAAGTGAAGAACATGGAGCTTTATTGTCTCTTGTTGTACATGCATGCAGCCCCTTGTATGGGGGTATGCCGCTAGTAGGCGCCAGACTCGTCTAGCCTTGTCCGGGGTTTGAATGACCTATTCAGGTTCTTTGACTAGCGGAGCCGGATAGGTGTGGGGCTCTCAAGGCAGTCTCACGTTCTTCCGTGCTCGAGTAACACTTAATACTCCCTTTTAATGAGATGATGTCGCGTGGACCGGGCATTTTAAGTGTTAGAGATGCATAATGCGGTATTGCGTTAAAGCGGGTGAAAGCTTCGCGTCCCAATAGTGCTTTATGGCTACTTTTAAATGGGCCGACATGGAAGACTAACTTTTCGCGACGGAAGTTGGCGGATGAACCGAACACAACTTCTAACAGTAGGGAGCCCGTACAATGGGCATATGGGCCCGGCATTACCCCTTTAAAGGAGGTGTTGCTATGGCGAATTTTGGTTGGGTCTATCCCCATCATGCGGATTGTGTCCTGATATATCAGGTTTATGTCACTGCCGCCATCCATGAGGACCTGTGTAAATTGGAATCCCTCGATTATAGGATCCAATATCAAGGCAGTCCATCCTATGTTCGGATACTTTGGAGTAGTCCCGATGGTCGAAGGTGATTGGTTTTGACAACCAGTGTTGGTACTCCGCTAGGGTAGTATGTGCGGGCTGGCGTCTTAGTGGGCGCCTACCTTTTTTCCTTTTATCACGTGAAGTGAGTTTACTGTTTTAACTTCTTGTGGGAAATTCTTTTGTTTTCGGGGCTCTGCTGGTGGTGCTCGTCATCATCTTCACTTGGTGTGTCGAGCCCCTTGTGTTCTGCGTTGAGTCTGCCGGACTGTTTGAAGACCCAACAATTTCTGTGGGTATGGTTTGCAGGCCTCCGAGAATCTTGTGGATTTGACATATCTTGTCCAAGATTTTGTTTAAGTTGGATAGCTCATCGCTATTGTCCTTAAGGGCAGTTTTTATTGTTTCGCCTTGAGCTTTTGAATCCGGTGTTGATGCCGCGCTCTTTGGACCGTTCCTTTTAATCCGGCGCTGGTCCTTGTTGCGCCGTGGTTTCCGTTCCATCCTCGACTTGGATGTACTTGGGTCGCTGGTGCTGCATCTTGCTAGCCAGCTATCCTCTCCCGCAAAAGCGGGTCATGAGGCTTGTTAATGCGGCCATTGTTCTTGGCTTTTCTTGGCGCGGTGTCTGGCGAGCCATTCGTCTCGGACGTTGTGTTTGAAGGCTGCTATGGCTTGGCGTCCTGGACAGATCGACTATTTGGTTCTTTTAGTAAGGAACCTGTTCCAGAATTTCCGGGCTGACTCTCCGGGCTGTTGAGTTATGTGACTTAGATCGCCTCTGCATCCGGAGGGCGGACATAGGTCCCCTGAAAATTTTCCCGAAATGCATCCTCGAGCTCTTCCCAGCTTCCAATGGTATTTTCGGGAGGCTTTTAAGCCAATGCCGAGCTGGCCCTTTGAGTTTGAGGGGTAAGTATTTTATGGCGTGGAGATCATCTCCTCTAGCCATGTGTATGTGGAGGATGTAATCCTCAATCCAGACTCCAGGGTCTGTTGTTCCGTCGTATGCCTCTATGTTTACGGGTTTGAATCCCGCTGGAAATTCGTGATCCAGCACCTCATCGGTGAAACATAGGGATGTGCGGCGCCCCTGTACTTGGGTGTGCCGTGATGTTCGGATATTTGGCATGTCGCATTGCTTTGAAGGGCTTGCTTTCTCGGCCCATAGACGGACCTAACTGGGCCATCCTTTTCATGTGAATCCTTATGCGGATCGCGTACCGGCTTGTGTGCGGCGCCATTTGCCGCTCTCTTTTTGCCGTGGGGTCGTCCATCCGACCGGATGGCCTTCTTACTTTTTGATTGTGGGGGCTCTATGGCCTCCTCATCAAATTCGGGCAGTAGTTTTCTCTTTGGGTAGCTCTTTGTTGTTGTTGTCACCGTATTTGTCTGCGGTGTTGAATACTCTGCTCCATCTGATTCTGAGTGCATCTTCGCTGTTTTGAGCTTACTTACCTTTTTTAGGGCTACTGGCGATGGCGGCGAGCCTTTTGTGGAGGTTATTCTGCTCCAACAATTTGTCCGTCGTGAGATCGTCCGGACTGTTGTCTTCTCCGGGGACGGGTTGTTTATCCAAGTTGTCTTGTTCGGACGATTGCTCGATAGCATGTTCGTCGTCCACCGGTTCGCCCTGCTCTATGGCTGGGTCTTTGTTGAGGCGGGACTTGGTTCGGCGTTTACGTTGCCGTTTTGACTGCTTTTCGAGGGATTTATCCGTCGTAGCGTCTCGTTGTTCCTCGTCTTCATTTCCTTTAGGTGTATCCACCATGTATACATTGTGGGATGAGGTGGTTGTCCAGCATCCCATAGGCGCTGGTTCATGGTTGTCTCCTACATCGTCGTCCATACCGTCGATGTCTTCGGAGTCGAAATCGAGCACGTCGTATAAGCTTTCGACAGTGGCTATGAAGTGGGTGGTGGGTGGGCGTTGAATTTCTTCGACGTCCGCATCCCAACCTTCCTGACCGTAGTCCGGCCATGGATCTTCGGATAAAGAGAGAGACTTTAGTGAATTCAGGATGTCGCCAAAGGGTGAGTGCTGAAAGATGTCCGCGGCCGTGAACTCCACGACCGGCGCCCGATCGGATCCGATTGTCTGGGGCGCGGAGGGTTCGGAGTCCGGAGAGGAGTCCGGCACCTGGGAATCACGGTCTTCGCAAAGGACATGTATTGTGTTTGGCTTAATCGCCGTAGAGATTTCAGCCCCCAAGGTGGTGTCCAACCAACCATCCTCGATTGGCGAGATCGGCTCCGAAGCAATGTTCGGAGCGGACACTAGTGCGGCCTCCAGGACACTGTTCGGCGGTAGAGTTAGATCATGCCCATCGGCACAGTGCGACGCGCTTGGCTGTGGCTCGATTCCGTCGAAGATCAAGTCTCCGATGATGTCAGCCGTATAATTCAAGCTTCCAAATTTGACCTGACGGCCAGGGGCATGGCTTTCGATCTGCTCCAGATGGCCAAGTGAATTGGCCCGCAGTGCAAAGCCGCCGAATACGAAGATCTGACGGGGGAGAAAAGTCTCACCCTGGACTGCGTCGTTGTTGATGATCGAAGGAGCCATCGGGCCTATAGGTGACGACATAGAGGTACTCTCAATGAAAGCACCAATGTCGGTGTCAAAACCGGTGGATCTCGGGTAGGGGGTCTCGAACTGTGCGTCTAGGCGGATGGTAATAGGAGACAAGGGACACGATGTTTTTACCCAGGTTCGGGCCCTCTCGATGGAGGTAATACCCTACTCCTGCTTGATTAATATTGATGATATGGGTAGTACAAGAGTAGATCTACCACGAGATCAAGGAGGCTAAACCCTAGAAGCTAGCCTATGGTATGATTGTTGTTCGTCCTATGGACTAAAACCCTCTGGTTTATATAGACACCGGATAGGTTAGGGTTACACAGAGTCGGTTACAATGGTAGGAGATCTACATATCCGTATCGCCAAGCTTGCCTTCCACGCCAAGGAAAGTCCCATCTGGACATGGGACGAAGTCTTCAATCTTGTATCTTCATAGTCTTGGAGTCCGTCCGTGATGATAGTTCGGCTATCCGGACACCCCCTAGTCCAGGACTCCCTCAGTGCTCGATGGTGTTCCTTGTATCTTCATGCATCTTCTTGAGGTAGTTGACTCGAGCACTCGCGTCCATGTTGATGCGCTCTTGTAGTGGTAGAGGAAGAATGTCCAATGGGGACAACGGGTTGTAGTCGTAGACGACCTCGAAAGGGGACTTGCCAGTAGTCGAATGTCTTGCACGGTTGTAGGCGATGGGTAAGCACTCCTCCCACTCCTTGATGTTCTTCTTGATCAAGACGCGTAGTAGAGTGGAGAGTGTTCGGTTCTTCACTTCTGTTTGGCCATCAGTTTGTGGATGGTATGCCATGGAGAATAGGAGCTTGATTCCGAGCTTGGCGCATAAAGTCTTCCAAACGTAACTCAAGAACTTGACGTCGTGGTCCGAGACAATCGTCTTTGGCACTCCATGAAGTCGCAAGATTTCCCTACAAAAGAGATTGGCAACATGTGAAGCATCGTCTATCTAGTTGCAAGGAATGAAATGTGCCATTTTAGAGAATCGGTCCACAACAACAAACACGGAATCCTTTCCATTTCTAGTTCTAGGTTTCGGCGTTCTGGGAACGGGGGTACCCAGACTTGCCTGCATGCGGCCTGTAGCGTGGCTCAAGGGGTGGCCCAGTACGGCCCATCTTCATCAGCACAAGCTCAAGACCCTCGCGAGGGGCCAAGCCTCGCGGGGCGGACGACAGGAAGCTTCCTCGAGCCGCAGCCTCGTCAGCTGGCTCGCGAGGAGGCAGAGATACCAAGGCGGGGTACCTAACGAGGTGCCCATGGCGCAAGCCATGGCGACCAAGGCGCCGGTGAGGCGCCAGCCCACGCATGTCCTCATTTCCTCTTTGGTGCAAAGGGGCAAGCGCAGACGAGAGCATCGAGCAAAGGCACCCGTTTGATTGCAACAAGACCAAGACCGTCATAGCAGCAGGAAGGAAGTCATCGTGGAGCCCAAGCCGGCGTCACCACAGAGCCTTTGACGGTGAGGACCAACTTTAGTCGGGATAAGTGTACTAGATGTTCCCCTTCAAAATGGCCAATTGTTGGCGCCCTTCCCGCTCAATATTTGGGAAGAGGCCGGGGCCTCTGCCTATAAATAGGACTAGCCACCCACGGGGAAGAGGCATCTCGGAGAGATCCGGACATCTCGCCACATCTTAGCTTGTCCAATCCGATCGAGAGCCTAGCCACAAGAACACCTCACCCTCATGAGGCTGTTCTTCCTTGTCTTATTCATCATCAGCCGAGAGGCAATCCACCACACCACAAACTAGAGTAGGGTATTACACCACAATGGTGGCCCGAACTAGTATAAACCTTGTGTCCCTTGTGTTGCTTTTAGTGTAGTTCTAGATCCTTGCGAGCTGACGAGGTGTAGGTAGGTAGGAGGCGTGATCTCCGCGCACCTGGAGTTGAACCTAGAGGTGCGGAACCGAAATCCGACATTTGCGCGCCCGGTAGAGGTGCTTGAAATCCGCTCTGCCGCTTGGCGCCCGTCGCGTGTCATCATCATGTCCGTGACCAGCGGAAACCCACGACCACAGGCAGCGTGGCCCGCCCACGCAGAACCGCTCGCCCCGGGTGACCCCATGCCCTAGGCAGCTCGCGGTCCGTAGGGTGCTGCGGGACATGAGCGGCTGTCAGCAACGACAGCTCTCACGCGCGGCAGGCCGGTCGTGGCGGCGAGGCCTCGCCCATGACCACGGCGCCGTACACCCGGCGGGGCGAGCGAACTCAAGGGCCGTACTCACGGTGGCCCGAGAGCTAGGGCTGGAAAAAAAGTTCGAAACTTGCGAGCTAAACGAGTAGCTCGTGACTCGGCTTGAATCGACTCGAGCTCGAAGAATAACGAGTCGAGCCGAGCTTTAGTTTAAGATCGTTTATAGACCAAGTTAAACGAGCCAATCTCACGAGTACTCGTGTAACTCGTTAGGCTCGGTACAAAAGATCAGCCACTTCCAATACAAAAAAAAGATCAGCCACTCAACACCCTATGTCCCGAGCGCACAACACAAGGCCCAGCCACCTAGGAGACTCATGCGTTACATGAAAATTACAATTGTTTAATGATATATGTGTTTAATATATACATAATTATTTTTTATCATATTTGAGGGTTTTATGTTCATATCTTTAACGAGCTTAACAAGCTAAACGAGCCAGCTCGCGAGTTATACGAGTCGAGCCAATCTTGGGTTTGAGCTTGTTATAGTAACGAGTCGAGTCGAGCTAGCTCGTTAACGAAACGAGCTCTAGCGAGTCGAGCCGAGCTGGCTCGACTCGGCTCGAATTCCAGCCCTACCGAGAGCTACTGCAATGGAGGCTATTGGAGGCGGCTGACGTCTTTGCTAGGCGGGTGGCGAGCTCTGAGCCGCCGCCTCGAGGCTCACCCCTTTTACACCCAACTCCCACCTCAGGTCCAGGGTGGCACATGCGAAGGCTCCACGCACGCCCGCGCAGCTCCAAGCGGACTCCAAGGCCACCCCAACGCCAGCCAGGCCGTCAGCACCGAGCCAGCAGTGGCGCTGCCTCCGCCCCTGGCCAGCGAAGAAGGACTCTCCACGACCCACGGCCCCAGTGGGCCACCGCGCTACCACCCCCAGGTGGGCACCTCAAGCAGAACTGCGTGGCACACGGAGCACTCTGGCGCAGCCTTGGGATGGTGACCCGGAAAAGTATGTGCCTTACATGATGGATCAAGGACACGCGGAGGGACGAACATGGGTGGCTCCTCGGCCCAAGCTGGGGGACGAGGCACGAAGCTGAGCTCTTCCGGGAGACAGGGAAAGCCCGTCGGCATATTTGGAAGCAACAATTATCGGGTACCACTAATTCCTCGGGGAGCAGGCATCGCTAACCATGGATCGCGGGAGGTACAGGTCGCCCACGGCGGACGGATGCCCCCTCCCGCAGCTTCCTACCCCTCGGGAGGGGCGGTGCGGGGCTGCAAGAGAGGGCGAGATCGGCATCACCACATGACGTTGAACAAAGGCGTCCTCAGGAGGTAGGCCCTCTGCCAGGGAGGTGCCTCAGGGCCTTCCCCTGGCAGAGGACCCGTGGCGACCGCTCTACCCCATCGGCAGCGTCCTTGGTTTCCGGTCGTCGTCGGTGGCACTAGAGTGTGGCGCAAGGCGGGGCCCTCGTCTGGCGATATGAAGCAAGGCCGGTACCTGTGAAGAAGGCCGGTGCTGTGAAGCTCGCTGCCCGTGACACTCTCACGTAATAGCGAGTGGGGCTGTACCGCCCGAGTCTCGAGGTGCCGGCCTCGGGCCTGGGGCTCCCTCCCACAACCAGTGGCAGCACTTAGCTCTGCTATTTGGTGAGAAGGCGTCCAAGACTAGACTAGGTGCGGACTGACGGCCTTTTCTGCTTTCCTTGCTTTTCCCCTTGGCTGTCATTTTCTCCCGTTGGATTTAAGTTGGATTTGAGCTTGAGATTTGTGTGTGTTCGGGGAAGGGGTGTTTAGTCTCGTTCGAGCAATCTCTCGCGTTCTGGTTACCACTTTGCCTCAGCTACCTCCCCTCGTGAGCCCCTAGCGAGCCGGGCCAGGACTAGCTTGCGTGCAGCCCGGACTGCCGTCGCCACGCCCTCTCAGGAGGTTTTCATTACAGGTTCAATGGGCTTGTTCAGGAGACACTCGAGACACCACAGCCCTCTGCAGGCTATCTCGGGGCCCACGCGGGTCGAAGGTAAACAAGCCAGCCAGCTCGTCGCAAAGCCAGCCACTTGGCGCATGCGTACGTGTGATATCGCATCTACTAATACACTGAATGCAAGTTTTTACATGAGGGGCTCCCCCTCCCAAAATGCTCTTACAACCTTCAGGGAAAAGCCCGAACTCTATCTGCACAGGGTAAGGAAACAGGAACAGCACGCGATCAGTCGGATAAATCCCCCAATGCATCCTCAAGGGCACCTCCTGAATCGTCGCTAGCGTCGCTGGCCTCGCAATCACTCTCCGCGTCGCCGTCAGCGGTGTCAGGGCCGTTCACCATGCCGCCTTCATCAGCAGCCACGACCACGCCGTCGTTGTCAGTAGCGAAGGCCCTCACGAGGGCATCCACGTTGTCTTCCACCCAATCGCCAAATCGTCCCGAATGGCACGAGGGTACAAGGCGATAAGCGGCATCAAAGTCGAGATTGGGATCCATGTTCGAAGATGGCTGAAAGAGCGAGAAAAGCGCGCCCGAGAAGGCGCGGCTCCTCTCCTCCACCAACTGTTGGCTCTGCCGACTTGCGCCTCGGCTGCATCACCACATCGATGAAAGCCGGAGGTTACCAGCATAGTTAACCGCGTGAGGCTCCCCAACAGCTGCCTCACAAATGTTGCCCAAGGCGGTGTTAGCTCTTTCCCGGAGCGTGGAGAGCATGGGGCCATGCTCGTGCTCCAGGATCCGCCGCTGGCGTATCTCGTCCTCGTTCTGCCACGCAACGGCCTCAGCCTCGTCCACCCGTTGACGGAGAAGAAGCGCCTCGGTGCGGGAGGTAGTCAGCTCCTCCTGTGTCGGGCCAAGGGCAGCTGAGGAAGCATCGGCCCGCCGCGTCACTTCATCCAGCTTGGCCCTCACGGCGGCGGTCCTGCCTTCAGCCTCGACCCTGATCAACCCCAGCCTCTCCTCGAACTCGCGCTCAAGGTTCAAGCGGGCCGTCGCCACCCGGCGTTCATCCTCTTCTAGGACTCGGGCCTCCCGCGCAGCGACGTCATTCTCCGCATGCGTCACCAAGTGCTCCCTCGTCTCCAGACGCTCAAGATCGCGGGCGCGCTCCGCAGCTTCCAACGTCAGTGCCTCCTCGCGTCTCTGGAGCTCAGCCTGGTCGACCGAAGCCCCCTTCATCGATGCAAGGGCCGTCTCACGCAGCTCTACCTGCTGCTCCAGGGAATTGCTCCAGGCCTGGAGCTCCCGCGCCCGCTCCTCCGCCGCCTCACACCGCCGGTCAGCCTCTCGGGCCTCCTCGACGGCCCGGGAACGGGCCTCCCGTGAGGCCGCCAGTGACGCCTCGGCCTTCTCATTTTCAAGGTCGCGCTGGTGGCGCGCAAGGGCAACTGCCACCTTTAGCTTGCGCCCCTCTTCAGCTAGGCACATGCCCTCAGCTTCAAGGCGTGTGTCTTCGTTAGCGAGCTCTACGCCAAGCTGGCTCACCGCTTCAGCCGCCAGCTGGAGAAACCCTTGGCGAAGGGTACGGCGCTCCCGGGCGCGCCCGAGCACGTCTTCTGCATCATCATCCGCCCCAACTAAGCGTGGGTGGCCACGAATCAGCACTCCCCCTCGAGGCAGGGGGTTGGGGGCTGGCGCCCTCGTGATGGCCGGGCACGCCCCGCCAGAAGCCCGGCCTAGAGCTGGCTCGTCCCCGAACGAAGAACGAAGGGCCGACCTCAACAAATCGCCATCCACGACTAGACGAGAAGCCCAAGGCAGGCTGGCTATGCCCCGAGAAGGCTCGCGAAGGAGGGTCGCGAGGTGCGCAGAGCCGCGATGCGCCACATGATGGCTCACCTCTCCGAGCGGCCTCACCACAAGGGCTCTGCTTGAGCTCGGAGCGCTCGAAGACGATGGAGAGGGCGAAGCCTGGGGAGATGGCTCCTCAGCAATCTCCGTGAGCTCGGTAGGAAGGGCCCTGCAGAGCAAGGATCAGCCAAAGCAACGGTAAGATAAGGAACTAGGAAAGGGGAAGGCTTACTCATCAATGGCGAAATACTTCCTGCGCTTCAACAGGGGGCAAGGGTAGTCGTCACCCAAGGCCTCCCTTCTCTTAGGAGAGCCTCGAAGTCCATCTTGAGCGGCCGGGAATTCAGCGCAGGGTCGGCCTGCGACGAGGAAGAAGCACCAAGGTGACCAGCGTCAGGGGTGTCGTCCTGGCGCACGCCGCCTGTCGCCTCACCAAGAAGGGTAGCTGGGGCCTTAGGGGCCTCGACCACGGGAGCCGCGGGTCGCGGCTCAACGCCTTCAGCCACAGCAGTGCGGGCCTCAGGAGCTGCCACCTCAGGAGTGCTGCTTGGCTCCGTCATCCCGGCGGAGGCCCCCTCAGCCTTCGGTGGCCCATGCCTCCCTGCTCCACCACTCGAGGAAGGACCGCCGTGGGCGACTGGAAGGGCAGTCACCACCACTAGGTTCTCGCGAGGCCACATAAGGCCTGCGGGGCGCAGCCCCCATTCGTCGAAGCTGGGCATCTGCTTCACAAAGTCACCCCTGCTCGAGCAAAAGTACAGCAAAGCACCCCCTTGCCGGATGCTGCCGGGGGAAGGGTCCCCTGTTAGGACCAGGAGCACCTTCCTCAGTGCTTCAGGCGTCAGGTCCTCCTCCTGGAGCCTCATGTGGTCTTCACGCCCGCTGAAGGCCCACATCCGGCGGGAATGGCGCTGGAGAGGGGCAATGCGGCATAACAGGAACTCCTTCACCACCTTGGGCGCCGTCACGCCCGGCGCCCTCGAAGCCAAGCGGCGCCCGACGAAGACGAGGCGGGGCTCGTGGCGTCTCTGGCCCGGCCTGAATTGGGGACAACGGCGATGTTGGCTCGGCGAGGGGGCTGGGCACCCGACATCCACGCATACCACCGCTAAGCGGAACCCGAGAGCAGGCGGAGGAAGGCTGAAATCAATCCACAAGCCGCCGGTTACAGTGCGACAGCAAGCTCACGCACCCGAGCATTGGGTGGGGTCGATGGCGAGAGAGAAGAAGTGGCGCAGCAAGGCAACCGAAGGAGGATGCCCATCATCGCCTCACGGAACAAAGGCAAAAATGGCAAGAAGAGTAATGGATTTAGGACCCAAATGCATCATATGGATCGGTAATGGAAAGCACAGCGTTGAAGAAATTGGAAAAGGGGAACTAGTCCGCATACGAGGCGTCGGCGAATTGCGGACCTCGGTGGCTATTACATCAATGGAGAAGCGAGGGCGGGCAGGCCATCATCCTCCCTTTTCGTTGAAGATAGTGGCAAGAGTAGAGCAGACCTTGTCCAAGCCTTCTCGGTTGAGTATGATCGACCGATCGACAGCAGGAGCCGTCAGCGACGGCGAGCAAGGTGGAGGCACGGGTTTCTTCCTTTCGCCTTCTTGGCGAAGCCGCAATGACGAAGGGAGGATTCAAGATTGGATTGGAAGCGGAGCTGGAGCTCGAGAGGAGGAAGAAGCAGGAGGCGGTCGAGCAGCGAAAAGAGGGACGATTGTGTGCAACCACAGGTCCGCCTAGTGGGCGCAAAATAAGGAGGAGTGGGGGAACAGGGCGCCCACGTCCAATCAACCGCCACCTGGCGCCAGAGCCCGCGAGCTGTTAGGGCCAGGGCGCTCAGACTGCCCCTTCGGCTTCTCTCGCTAAGCCAAGTCCGGCGCGCCTTTGGGCCGGGGGCTCTTGTCGGTGTTGCAGGGCAGGGGTACCCAGACTTGCACACTGCGGCCTGCAGCGTGGCTCAAGGGGTGGCCAGATGGCCCATCTTCATCGGCACAAGCTCAAGACCCTCGCGAGGCCAAGCCTCATGGGCGACGAAAGAAGCTTCCTCGGGCACGGCCTCGTCAGGATGGCTCGCGAGGCGGAGAGATCAAGCGGGGTACCTCACGAGGTGCCCATGACACAAGCCATGGCGACCAAGGGCGCCAAAGGGCGCCAGCCAGCGATGTCCTCATTTCCTCTTTGGTGAAAGGGGCAAGCGCAGGCGAGAGCATCAAGCAAAGGCACCCGTTTCGGTGGAACAAGACCAAGACCGTCGCAACGGCAGGAAGGAAGTCATTGTGGAGCCCAAGCCGGCGTCACCACCAGAGCCTTTGATAGGCGAGGACCAACTTTAGTCAGGATAAGTGTACCATATGTTCCCCTTCAAAATGGCCAATTGTTGGCGCCCTTCCCACTCAATATTTGGGAAGAGGCCCAGGGCCTCTGCCTATCAATAGGACTAGCCACCCACAAGGAAGAGGCATCTCAGAGAGATCCAGACATCTCACCTCATCTTAGCTTGATCCAATCCGATCGAGAGCCTAGCCACAAGAACACCTCACCCTTGCGAGGCTGTTCTTCCTTGTACTGTTCATCATCAGCCCCAGAGGCAATCCACCACACCACAAACTAGAGTAGGGTATTACACCAGAATGGTAGCCCAAACTAGTATAAACCTTGTGTCCCTTGTGTTGCTCTTCGTGTAGTTCTAGATCCTTGCGAGGCGACGAGGTGTAGGTAGGTAGGAGGCGTGATCTCCGCGCGCACCCCAGAGTTCGAACCTAGAGGGTCTGCCGGAACCCGAAATCCGACACTAGGCAAACCAAACACAAAATCCATGCTAATATCTTCCCATGGTTGATATGGAATTGGGAGTGGCATGTAAATGCCATGAGATTGAGCTTTAGACTTAGCTTTGTGACATGTAGAGCATCAGTTGGTGAAGCGGTTGACGTCGTGAAACATCTTTGGCCAAAAGTAGTTCTTGGAGAGCGTAGCATGTGCCTTTTCGCGTCCAAAATGGCCCATGAGTCCACCTCCATGAGATTCTTGCAGAAGTAACAAACGAAGAGAAGACTCGGGGATGCAAAGTTTGTTAGCTCTCATAAGATAATTGTCGGTGTCAAAACTGGCGGATCTCGGGTAGGGGGTCCCGAACTGTGCGTCTAGGCGGATGGTAACAGGAGACAAGGGACACGATGTTTTTACCTATGTTCGGGCCCTCTCGATGGAGGTAATACCCTACTCCTGCTTGATTAATATTGATGATATGGGTAGTACAAGAGTAGATCTACCACGAGATCAAGGAGGCTAAACCCTAGAAGCTAGCCTATGGTATGATTGTTGTTAGATCCTCTGAGACTAAAACCCTTGGTTTATATAGACACCGGATAGGTTAGGGTTACGAGTCGGTTACAATGGTAGGAGATCTACATATCTGTATCGTAAGCTTGCCTACCACGCCAAGGAAAGTCCCATCCGGACACGGGGACGAAGTCTTCAATCTTGTATCTTCATAGTCCGAGTCCGCCAGCGGTGATAGTTGGCTATCCAGACACCCCTAATCAGGACTCCTCGGTAGCCCCGAACCAGGCTTCGATGGCGATGAGTCCGTGCGTTGATTGTCTTGGCATTGCGGCGGGTTCTTCTCCAAATTCCATATACTTGTCGAGCGAGTGTCCGGCTTCGATAAATGCTGCGCTCCTTGGCTTCTCGCCCAATAATGGCCATCTTCACGTGTTTGAATGAATCTGAAAAGCCAGGGTCTTTTACACTTACCCCCTAGCTGCGCAAATGAGCCGCCTATAAAAGGCGAGGATCTAGATCTGAGTCACACCATCCCTCCCCTTGAGCTTTCATGGGCGCCTCGACCAAAGCCCATTCCATCATGGACGGTCGGCGGCTCCTCCTCTCGCGCTCCCAGCCCTCGGGCTGGAAATTGGGAGAGATGCTCAGTCCAGCATAGCGAGCTAGTTATACTCAAACCAAGGGATTTCTTCCCCGGCCTACATGGTTCGGTTGAGCGGACTTGCCACCTACAAGAGGCGGAAAGCAAGCGGAGAGTGTCCCCGATCCCTCTAAAGGAGAGCGGGTGTGCTTTTTCTCTTATCTAGTAAGAGGACTCGGATTTCCAATCCATCTATTTCTCCGAGGGCTCTTGGAGTTCTACGGCCTCCAGTTGCACCACCTTACGCCTGCCTCCATTTTATACATCGCGGGCTTCGTGGCCCTTTGCAAACTGTTCTTGGGTGTCGAGGCTCATTTTGCTCTGTGGAAGAGAATATTCTGCCTAGTACCCCGTTCTCATGAGGTCAATATATCAAGTGGGCGGAGCGAACTATGGCGCATCGCCGGGACGGATATCTATCAGGAACCCGAAAAGCGTCGAAGACTACGCCGGAATGGTTTTACATGGAGGGCGTCCCGCTGCGGATCCTGTTGGATCGGCCTTAGGAGTTAGTAATGCTCCTCTGAAGAAGCGCCTAAGCTGGCGCTGCGGAGCCCCGGAGGAAAATGACCGGGATGTCCTTTGCTTGATGAGCGAATAAGATTCTTGGCTCATGTCGGATTGACCATGATTGGAGTCATGGCAATCTGCATTATGAAAGTGCAGCGGCTCAATATAGGGGCCACCCATGTGGGACTTCAGCGGGAGGGCGATGCCACCGCCATGGCATAAGGGCGGGATCGGTCACCGAACTGGTGAAGACCTTATGCGCCATGTATAAAGGGAGGAGGAGGATTTTCCACGTCAATCCCTGGCGAGTTTTCTTGAATAATCCTCGAAGTTGGGTAAGAAAACATCTTTGTGGCCTGTCGATCCATGTTCCCATGGTTAAATATCTCATTTCATGGTTTCTGCGAGAGGAAGCTGCGCCGGACCGTGGAAAAGATATACAGCCCGCCCCACAACCCGAGGATCCGGGCGGTCCGGCCTCGAAAGGACCGGATATAAAGGTGGAGTTGATCGGCGGGGTGTTCTACCAACTTGCATCGACAATGCTTTGGTTGCCATTACGGCCGATTACTGCGGAATACTTCCGACCTCACGAATGGCGAGACCGAGGTCAATACTCGATAATGACCCATCCGTGCTTATTTTTTATCACCGTATACCAATGGTGTTTCACGAAGTGCCTTGAGGCGAGGAAGCGAGCCAGCGGCTGACTAGCCAACAAGGAAGCGTCTGCCCATGAAAAAAAAGTGCGGTCCGGATCGAGACTCCGCCCTTAGCGGTATGGCGTGTCACCATATTCCCAGGATTGATTCTGGAAGGCGTACTAACGTTGGTGCTCTTTTCAGGAAAAAGCGCTCGCGGACTGAGTCGGAGAGGTTATAATCGAACCTCCGCCAACCAGGCTCCAAAGCCCGGTCCGAAGGCGGAGGCGACGAGGCGTGTCGGATGCTCCTCCGGCGGAGGATGCCGACAAATTGTCCACCACCAACTCCGAGGTGGAGAGCGCCATGAATCACAGGCGCCGCGGACAGTTCTTCGTGGCGCATGTTTCTCCCAAGAGGACTTGAATGCCTTCAATTGGAGATCGCACCTCCGTGCCGCTCAAGATGGTCTGCGAGCCACGGGCAGTATGTAAAGGACATCTGGTGAGAAATTTGGCGATTATATATGCGGTAGCCCCGAGACTTAAAATAGTTAGGATAACTGATTTAAGGATCATTTGGAATCTGAGTTCTTACGAAAAGAATGCCCGACTGTCCCGGGGCTTGAAGAATGCAAGGCCCAACTTGAGGCCGCACTAGCTGCTCTGAGGAGCCACAGAGACCCCTCCGTAATATATGCTTCAAAAGATAAATAGGTTATGAAGTGCGTGTGTATAAATCGACAATAATATTGCAGATGGCGCGGACTAGATCCGGACAAGCAACAGCTCTCGCGCCAGCTAAAGGCGGCGAGGCGTGCTTACGAGGGTGCGGCGGAGAAAAATAACCTCCAAGATGCCAACACCCAACTGGGTGAGGAACTAAGGATGTTCGTGCCCGGTTATGCGACTCCGTAAAGGAGAAAGCGGCAACCGTCGCGGCATTTTCGATAAGTGCTTGGCGAACTTTGAAAGAGTTCGGCGAGGAAGGCGACTAACATAGACATGTATGTAGGTTTGCTCATAGGTCGTCTGAAGAGGAGATGCCTAGTTCTTGGTGATCTTCTTCCCGAACTGCGTCGGCTACGAACGAGTTCGGCGGGTAATGAAAGCGTCTGCCGGGCCTTGTGGCCATCTATCTCCCTGCCGAAGGCATTGCGGAGCTGGCAGAGCGGCTTCAAGGAGCATGGCGGCGCTTCCGACTATGGAAGATATCGGCTGCCGTCGGCGCCGAGGAGGCTGGGCCATGGTAAAGACAGCGGTACGAAGGCTGACCCAAACCACATGGCGAGTCGGACTGTGGGGCTGATGGGAAGGAGATCCTGTAAGCTTAGTGTGCGGCCAAGTAGAATTGGCCGCCAAATATTCCATCAAGATTGTAAATTAGATAGCCTATTAGATGGCATTGAGGAGGAATACAATGAGTCGAGTTGACTATGTAATTAAATATGACATGAAACATGTCTTCTAGCGGATTGTAGATCGTTTGTCATAGCGGACCTTTTAAGCCCGACCTCGGGACCCAATAGTCCGAGTGTGTCCGAATACCCTCGCGGTTATATAAGAACCGGGGCATGCATGGAGACAAGGCGAGGGGTCATTATTGCTGTATCGGACAAGTGCCCAACTAGTTATGTTATATTACATGGATAGTAAGAAACATCTTCCAGGAGAATAGTTCGTTAAGGGTTCCTTTATTTGGGATGCATGCCCTAAAGTGCATGTCAAAACTGCTAAGAAAGCAGAAAATCATCTAGGGTCAGATGGATAATTAGTTAAAAAATCATCTTTCAGTTCACCGACCGAATATTCCCTTAAGAACGCTAGCTTTCGGCTTCACCGATCGAGGTACACATCCGGTGACCGGCGGTAACAATCGCAGAGGTGCACCCTTTACCACCTAGCGAACAATCGAGGAGCGTGAGGGTAAGCACAGAGCGAGCAACCCAGCATGGCCAAAACTTAAGTCATATCGATGCATATAATGATGAATAAAAGGTACATGCGGAAGTTTGGCGCATGTGTTGGGCATGAAGCCCGTATAAGCTCTCGTTAAAGAAGCCCCAGTATATAATGGTAGCGTCTGGCGCATCAAGTATGTCTTGAACAAAGCATAAGCGAGCCTCTAAAGGCTTCAGGAAGAAGGAGGAGGAAGGAGAGAAATAAAAGACATCAAAAATAGAAAATGTGGGCGGAGGAAGGAGGCGAACTTGGAGTCGGCGCTTAAGCGTAGAATCTTAAGTAGATGGGCTGCGTTCCATGGGTTCGGCTCGAGTCGGTTATCCGATCGTTTGCAGACGGTATGCTCCGCCGGTCAGGACCTGGTCGATGATGAAGGACCTTCCATTTGGGCTTGAGTTTGTCCTTTTTCTTGTCCGGCAGCGTAGAACTAGTTAAGCCAGCGTTGTAGCTTTGGCCCGTACTTCCTGCTTTGTTATCTTGAGCTCTTTGTTGATAAAATGCGGAACGAGCCTTTGCCACGTCGCGCTCCTCCTCCAATGCGTCCAAACTGTCCTGCCGATGGAGCTCCGCTTCTCTTTCTTCATACATGCACACGCGAGTGAGTCATGTATTATGTCGCATGAGGCAAGACAGCCTCTGCGCCGTACACCATAAAAATGGTGTGAATCCGGTGTCTACGATTTGGCGTGGTCCGCAGCCCCAGTCTGAGTCAAGCTCCTCAACCCTGTGCGTGTTAGATTCCTTGAGGGCCGCACTAGTGCGGGTTTAATGCGCTCATGATTAGACCGTTTGCTCGCTCGACTTGACCGTTGGTTTGAGGTGATAGGCGAGGCGTGTCGAGCTTGATGCCCATGTTTTTGCACCATAATTTGACCTCATCGGCCGTGAAGTTGGTGCCGTTATCGGTGATGATATTGTGGGGACACCGTAGCGGTGCACTACCCTGATATGAAGTCTACCACCGGTCCGGATTGACCGTTTTAACAGGCTTGGCCTCTATCCATTTGGTGAATTTATCCACCATGACCAATAGGTATTTTTGCTTGTGGGTTCCTCCCTTAAGGGGTCCAACCATGTCAAGCCCCGGACAATGACGGCGGTGATGGGTCTAGTTTTGAGGCGGTGGGTGGCATGTGGCTTTGGTTAGCAAAAAGCTGGCAACCGCGCATCGTTGGACTAAATCCTGCGCATCTGCCGGGCCGTCGGCCAATAAAATCCTGTCTGGAAGGCCTTGCCTACAAGGGCCTAGGCTGCGGCGTGGTGCCCACCAGTCCGGCATGAATTTCAGCAGGAGGTTTCGCCCTTCCTCTTGGAGATACACCTTTGAAGGACTCTGTAGTGCTTTTCTTATAAAGCTCTCCCTCATGGACTTTATAGGCTTTAGATCGCCGTACTATGCAGCGAGCCTCATTTTGGTCTTGGGGAGTTCTGCCTAGTTAGGTAGGCTAGGAATGGTTCCGTCCTCGGCGATAACCGCCATTATTTAAGTGGGCGGAGGTGTTATCTCGGTGGCGAGCCTCTGATTGTGTCGAGTGTTGGCGTCGAGCGATCTTGGTTGGGTCGGATTGTTATTTCGGACTCCCTTCCCATGGTATGGATGGCTTGACCAGCCGTTCGAGGAAAGATGTTGGGCGGGGCGGCATCGCGTTTTGCACCGATGCGTGCCAATATGTCCACCGCCTGGTTGTTATCCCTGGCTATATGATGAAATTCGAGCCCTTCGAACCGTGCTGACATTTGTAGGACCGCATTGCGGTATGCTGCCATTTTTGGATCTTTGGCATCAAAGTCTCCGTTTATTTGAGATATCGCGATGTTCGAATCCCCGCGCACCTCTAGGCGTTTAATGCCCATGGAGACCGCCATCCGGAGGCCGTGCAGAAGGGCCTCATATTCGGCTGCGTTGTTGGAGTCCGTATACATTATCTGAAGGACGTATTGGACTGTGTCCCCGGTTGGGAACGTCAGGACGACGCCAGCCCCCAGGCAAGTCGTCAAAGTGCATGATCCAATTGCAGTATGCGCCGTACTCTTTAGGGAGTTCGGCTTCGGTCCATTCGGCCACGAAGTCAGCCAAAACCTGCGACTTGATAGCTCGTCATGGCTTATAGGTTATGTCGAATGAAGGGAGCTCTATGGCCCATTTAGCAATCCGGCCCGTCACGTCGCGGTTGTTTATAATGTCGTTAAGAGGTACTTCGGAGGCTACCGTTATCGTACACTCTTGAAAGTAGTGTCGCAGCTTCCGGGATGCCATGAACTCCGCGTATGCTATCTTTTGATAATGTGGGTACTGGGACTTGCATGGAGTGAGCACAGTGGACACGTCATAAACCGGTCTTTGAAGAGGGAACTGGTGTCCGTCCGTTTCTTGTTCGACAACGAGCACCGCGCTGACAACTTGATGTGTTGTGGCGATATATAATAGCATTGGTTCGCATACGTTGGTATGGCCAGGACGGTTGTTGCCAATATGGATTTTATCTCTTCGAGTCGGGCCGTGGCGACATCCGTCCACTCGAAGTGTTCGGTCCGACGGAGGAGGCGGTAAAGGGGTAACGCCTTTTCTCCCAAACGGGAAATAAAGCGGCTTAGAGCCGCTCGCATCGATCAATTTTGTATTTGTTTGAGGTCTTTTGGAATATCCAATTGTGAGCTCGGATCTTGGTTGGGTTTGCTTCAATTCCTCTACCGGACACAATGAAGCCCAGGAGCTTTCGGTGGAGCAAGACGATTTTTCGGATTGAGCTTGATGTCATATTTTGAAGATTGTCGAATGTGAGCCTCAAGTCGTCTACTAGAGTTTCGACATGCTTGGTTTTGACGACCACGTCATCTACATATGCTTCCTTTGTTTTGCCGATCTGGTTTGCGGACATATACGAATCATGCGCTGATATGTTGCGCGGCGTTTTTGAGCCGAAGGGCATTGTGTTGAAGCAGAATGGGCCGTATGGAGTGATGAATGCTGTTGCAGCTTGGTGCAGCTCCGCCATCTTGATTTGGTGGTAGCGAGATGCAGCGTCGAGGAAGCACAATGAGTCGTGTCCTCTGTAGCATCGATAATTTGATCAATTCGAGGGAGGGGAAGGGATCCTTTGGGCAAGCCTTATTAAGGTCTTTGAAATCAACACATAGGCGCCAAGATTTGTCCTTCTTTGGTACCATCACCAGATTTGCTAGCGGTCCGGATGTTTTATATCTCTTATGAATCCGGCTTCGAATTTTGGCTAGCTCCTCTCCCTGACTTTCTCTTGGGTTCGAAAAGCGCCGAAGAGCCTGTTTGGTGGCTTGAATCCTTTTAGGATATTTAGGCTGTGCTCGGCCAGCCGACGTGGGATTCTGGCATGTCGAAGGGTGCGAGCAAAAATGTCGATTTTCTCGTAGAAATTCTCGTAGTCTGGCGTCTATATCGGGGTTTAATTGTGCCCCAATGGAGGCCGTCTTTGCGAGTCCGTTGGGTGGACTTGGAATTTGACTATTTCATCCGCTGGTTTAAAGAGGTGGACTTGGATCTTTTATCAAGTATCACATCGTCCCTGTTCACCGTGGGCGCATCGCGATTAGTTCCTCGCCGCTAAGGCTTTGGATAGTGCCTTGAGGGCTAGTGCGGCTGTCTTGTTTTGACGCGGAGTGCTATGTTGGATCACTAGCGAGAGTGATGATTCCGTTAGGTCGGGCATTTTAAGCTTCAAGTACCCATAATGGTGTATAGCTTGAAAAATTGTGAATGCCTCTCGCCCTAATAAAGTGTGATATCCGCTGCTGAGCAGGGCCACTTGAAATGTGACCTCCTCGACCTGTAATTGTCCGTGAGCGAACACTACGTCTAGTGTGATTTTTCCTGTGCAGCATGCTTCCCGACTAGGGATTATTCCTCTAAAGGTTGTGCTGCTTCGCTCAATGCGGTTCGATCTATTTCCATTTTTGGAGGGTTTCCTCATAGATGAGGTTTAGTCGCTGCCGCCATCCATGAGTACCTTAGTAAGGCGAAAGCCGTCCACTATTGGGTGAGGACCAATGCGCGGTGGTGCTCGGGCTGTTGAATTTGGGTTAAATCCTTGGCATTAAAGGTAATAGCCGTGTCCTCCATGGATTTATTGTTGCAACTTGGTAGACTTGACAAGGTTATGGAGTGTTCATTCATAAATTATTTGATGCGAAAGTCTCAAGACTATTAACACCATCTTGGTATTGCTGGGCTGGGATTACGAAGCTAGAAGCTCTTCGCCACTTTTGGCCACCTGCCGTAGTATCCAACATGCTCGAAGGCTATGAGTTGGAGTGGCGCCCTACGTGCTATGAATTTTGCGAGGTCCGTTTAGCTAACCCTCGAAGACGGTTCCGTACCCTTTAGGGGTTTTGGTTTTTGGTGTTTAACCCGGTGCTTGGTGATAATGCACCCTTTTATTTCGGACTAGGGATGTATTGGGGCGGATTATCCCAAAATTTACTTTCGGTTTTCCAAGCACTCTCCATCGCACGATACTTTTGTACTATGGTCACCAAGTCGACAAAGCGTTTAATTTATGACGACTTATGGCGTTTAGGATTCCTTGTCCGTGCAATTCTGCAGAATAGTGGGATTGCGTCCTCCTCTCGGCAGTCCTTTATCCTGTCCATAACCAGGAGGAATTTGTCCTAGTAATGATGTACTGTTTCAGCGGGCTCTTGCCGAATTCGGGATAGATCGCCAATGTTTGGGTGGGCGGGTGGAACTAGATCCGGAACCCGTCAATTTAAGACTCAGGGGCGAAGTTTCGAACTCGGAAGTTTGGATTTTGAATGCTATCAATGAATCCAACCCGCCGCTGACTTTAAGTTCAGGGCTTGATCGACATCCGTCCCTCTGCGGGAATCCGGCATGGAGGATCGGGAATCGGACGTAGCTAGTCCTTAAGATAGAAGAAGGATCGCCGCATTGCTCCTCTATCACAACAACATGATGGGTAGCACAGGGAGAGTTGATCTCTCAGATCGGTTTTAGGCCCAATCCGGCCGTGATGCGTGGCGACTCGAGGCGGCGATGCGATCCAAGAGCTCGTTTACGGAGGAGAGCTCGATCGGATCTAACTGTTCGGCAAGTTCGGTTTGCGTGAAGATTGGTTTCGATGACTCGAGAAGTCATCGTCGGTATGATGGCGAACTAGCGGTCATAAGAAAACCACCTAGCGAAGAGTCGACCCGTGGCCAAGGCTCCTTTGGCGATAGTATAAATCTTTAAAGGCGGGATGAGGCATCCTTCGACGGCGATAGCACGGAGGAACTCTCAATGAAAGTACCAATGTCGGTGTCAAAACCGGCGGATCTCGAGTAGGGGTCCCGAACTGTGCGTCTAGGCGGATGGTAACAGGAGACAAGGGACACGATGTTTTTACCCAGGTTGGGCCCTCTCGATGGAGGTAATACCCTACTCCTGCTTGATTAATATTGATGATATGGGTAGTACAAGAGTAGATCTACCACGAGATCAAGGAGGCTAAACCCTAGAAGCTAGCCTATGGTATGATTGTTGTTCGTCCTACGGACTAAAACCCTCTGGTTTATATAGACACCGGATAGGTTAGGGTTACACAGAGTCGGTTACAATGGTAGGAGATCTACATATCCGTATCGCCAAGCTTGCCTTCCACGCCAAGGAAAGTCCCATCCGGACACGGGACGAAGTCTTCAATCTTGTATCTTCATAGTCGAGGAGTCTGGCTAACGGTGATAGTTCGGCTATCCGGACACCCCCTAATTCGGGACTCCCTCAATAACCATCCTTGATGTAATATCATTCCCAAGATGTATGCGTCAAACATTTGGCATAAGGAATGGCAAAAGTAGGATCATGCTCATACAAGTCTTTTATGTACTCAAAGCCAATGACATTCAATTCAAGTTGAGTAACAAGCATGCATGTGCGGGAAAAGTGCATCCGCCACAACATTTTCCTTCCCTTTAATGTATTTGATGACATAAGGAAAAGACTCTATAAACTCACTCCATTTAGCATGACGCTTGTTCAACTTAGTTTGGCCCTTAAGATACTTGAGCGTTTCATGATCGATATGGATGATAAATTCATGAGGGTGAAGGTAATGTTCCCATTCACGCAAAACTCGCACTAAAGCATATAGCTCTTTGTCATAGATGGGATAATTGAGTTGCACGCTGGAGAGTTTCTCACTAAAGTATGCTATGGGGCGCTTCTCTTGCGTTAACACACCTCCTATGCCATTACCACTAGCATCGCAATGAATCTCAAAGGGTTTGCCAAAGTTGGGTAATGCAAGCACGGGAGCATGAGTAAGCAAATTCTTAAGCTCATTGAAAGCGACGTCTTGGGATGTTCCCCAAACAAACGGTGCATTTTTCTTACTCAAAGCATGCAAAGGTGAAGAAATGGTGCTAAAATCCTTCACAAATCTATGATAGAAACCGGCTAAACCAAGGAAACTATGCACTTGTTGGAAATTGGTTGGTTGGGGCCAAGTTTTAATAGCATTGATCTTAGATTCATGAACATGAACACCCTTAGAAGAGACTACAAAACCCAAGAAAACAATCTTATCAACACCGAAGAGGCATTTTTTCATATTAGCATAAAGCTTATCAACGGTCTGAAGGTGGTGACATGCTCTTTGAGAGATTTTCTTAAAACAAGGATATCATTGAAGTAGACAACAACAAATTCACCAACGTAAGGGCGAAACACATAATGCATAAGACGCATGAAAGTACCGGGTGCTTCCGATAAACCCATAGGCATGACTAACCACTCATACAAGCCAAACTTTGTTTTGAAAGCGGTTTTCCATTCATCACCCTCTTGTATGCATATTTGATAGTAACCACATTTAAAAACTTTGGAGAAAATAGTGGCACTACTAAGTTCATCAAGCATATCATCAAGGCGTGGAATGGGGTACCTATAGCGAATGGTGGTAGCATTGATAGGTCTACAATCGGAACACATGCGAAAGCTATCGTCTCGTTTTGTCACAAGAATGATCGGTACGACACAAGGACTCAAACTTTCACGCACATGTCCATGATCTATGAGATGCTTTACTTGCCTATGTATTTCTTCGGTTTCTTTGGGGTTGACGCAGTATGGGGCCTTGTTCCGTAGAGGTGCTCCAGGGATGAGGTTGATACGGTGCTCAATGCCTCATAGTGGAGGTAGACTTGGAGGTAGCTCGTCGGGGAAAACATCTTGGAATTCCTGCAATAAAGAAGATAACACCAAGGGTAGATTGTGAGAGGCGTTAGTTTTTGGTGCCTCGTCCTTGCACAATAGGACATAGTGTAGGACACTCGATGGGTTCTCACACACTTCTCTCATCTAACATTTGGTGGCAAATAGAACTAGGTTTTTCTTGTCGCTCATCGTGGAGGCACTCAATTTTGGCTTGTGGCGCTCACTCTCTTTTTTGTGGTTCGCTCTCTCACTACTCTCTCCATGATGGGTGGCTTGCTTGTCGGCGAGCACTTGGCTTGGAGACATAGGTCATCGCACAAACTCCTTCCCTTTCATCTTGAAGCTATATTGGTTTGTGCGCCCGTTGTGGATGACACCTCGGTCAAATTGCCATGGCCGACCAAGAAGGAGGTGGCAAACGGTCATCGGAAGGACATCACACTCCAAAGTGTCTTCATAGGCGCCGATCTTGAAAGAGACTTGTACCCTATGCTCAACTTGGATGGTGCCGTTGTCGCTTAGCCATTGAACCTTGTAGGGGTGCGGGTGCTTCATCTTGACCAAATGGAGCTTGGAGCATAGTTCTTCACTTGCTAAGTTATGACAACTCCCTCCATTGATGATGCCCTTGACGGACCTTCCATTGATTCCGGCCTTGGTGTGGAAGATATGTCATCTTTGATCTTCGTCTTGTAGATGTTGAAGAGTCAAGACCTTGGAGACAACAAGAGCGGGACTTGAATCTTCATCACAAAAGATTTGATCATCTTCATTGTTCACTTGCCGGTGCATGGCCACTTGCTCAAGGGCTTCCATTTCTCCTTCGCTCATGGAGTCGTAGGTTCCGTCGTCGTTGAGGATCATCGTGCGCTTGTTTGTGCACTCAAAGGACTTGTGGCCTCGGCCGCCACATGTGAAGCATTTGAAGGAGCTTGTCTTGATGGTCTGATCGGTTGGGGTAGATGATGATGAAGCTTTCGGCTTGAAGTTGCTTGTAGTAGGAGGACGACTTGAGCTTGTCGAAGTTTTCTTGTAACTTGACTTGTCACTGTTGCTTGTAGATGGCTTCGTTGAGGTAGAAGTTGTTGGAGTCGGTGAAGCTTGGGTATTGGAGAGGCCATAGGACTTGGATGAAAACTTGGCATACTTGAAGTCATCTTGCACTTGACGTTCCGCTTTGGTAACTTGATGCACAAGCTCGATGAGGTTCGAGTATGGTTGGAAGTCGGCGATCTTCTTCATAGGATGATTGAGTCCATTCAAGAAACGGGCCATAGTTTTCTCATCATCTTCCGTGACATTGGCTCTTATCATGGCAATCTCCATTTCCTTGTAGTACTCTTCAATGCTCTTGGTTCCTTGCTTGAGGAGTTGGAGTTTCTTGAAGAGGCCGCGGTTGTAGTAGTTTGGCACAAAATATGCTCTCATGACATCCTTCATTTGCGCCCAAGTGGTGATTGGCGGTTCACCTTTGGACTCTCGGCGCTCAATGACTTGTTCCCACCAAATGAGGACGTAGTCTTGGAATTCAAGGGATGCCATCGCTATCTTCTTATCTTCTTCGTAGTTGTGCAAGCGGAAGATTTTGTCGACCTTCAATTCCCATGATATGTACTCTTCGGGGTCATTGCTTCCGGTGAACTTGGGCATGGTGAACTTTAGCTTACTGTATCGTTGCTCTTCATTGTGTTGGGTCGAGGATGACGACGCCCATGTCGTTGAGGATTGACAAACTCATGTTGCTCTTGGTGAGGAGGGTTGTCGACCTCATGTTGCCCTTGTCGTGGAGGGGGTCCATTATCTTCATGCTCTTGATGGACTTGATGTTCTTGTCTAGCTTGAGGAGGAACTTGTCGAGCTGGACGAGGAGCGTGACGATGCACACGTGCTTGGAAAATCCTTTCTTGGACTTCATCGCGAAGTGCTTCTTGATGTTCACGAGCTTGGCATCCTCAGTTGGCTACGGCTCGACTTGACTCGTGAAGGGCACGTTGCGCCTCAAGAGCTTGAGCTTCACGTAGTTGTTGTTCTTGACGTTGTGCCTCGGCATCTTGTGCATCTTGATGTTGTCGCGCTCGCTCCTCCTGTTCTTGTTGTCGTTGGCGTTTCCATTCTTGTGCTTGTGCGAATGCAGCTTGGGCTTGACGTTGTCGATGCTCTTGAGAGTTGGTGTCGTGTAGAGGATTGCGGTTTTCTTGACGGTCTTGACACGCAGCACGACAAAGAGTGCTCGATGTTGGTGTACTTGAACCGGAGATAGTGTCGTCGGAGTGTCGACTTGAGCGGCTCCGTCTTGAGGAGGACGAAGTTGTAGAAGAGCGGTTGACCATCATGGTTTGGATATCTTCTTTTAGGGAACTCATGGATGTGTCGAAGTAGTCTCTTGTATGTTGCTCGGCTTGTCGTAGGTCGGTGGCGAGATTGTCGATGCGGTCGCCCAAAGCAAGTTGTTCTTGATGCAAAGCTCGATGTGCGCCAAATAGTTGAGTCTTGGTGAATTAGGAGGTCATGTCGGCGTCTTGCTCAATGAAGAGTGGGTTGGTAGAAGTACTTGGCCTATCCATCTTTCCAAACAAAGATATGTGAGTGGGAGAAAGAGAAAAACCAATACCAAATGTACCTTGACCGATGTTGAAGATGGATCAAGATTACTCCAATGTGTAACAAAGGTAATAGCACAATTGGTACCAATTCTTGTCGGTTTCTCACACCTACACAAGTAAAAGCTTACGGTGGAGCTTGGTTAGGATGGTGGCACAAAATTTGATGCAATTGTAAGTGAGCTTCAATAATGTTGGAAAAGATTCAGAAATTTGCAAATGCAACAAGTAGATCAAAAGCAAGATAAGGTACACGGAAACACACACGCAAAAACATAAGTGGATTTGGGCAACCAAGGATGAGCCAAAATGTGGAATCCACACGGATGCTCTTGTTGCACAACACTCGGGAGACGCTAGCATGATTGCACAATAGGCTGATACAAACTTGTGCACAACCTACTAAGCAAAAATGCAACGACTTCTATCCCAAGTATGCTATATGTATGATGTTTCTATGCTTTGATCCAAGATGATCGAGTATGACAATCTTAATGTTGTTTGATGCTATGGTTCTTGCTTATAAGCTCTTTTCTTATCTTTCCCTTTTGCTTAAAAGCTTGTTTGGCTCCTTGTGGTTTGAGCTCTTTTCTCATCCAATGCTTCACGAACCAAGATGGCAATTTAGTATATGTGATGGCCACTTTGTGACACAAGAGATGATACCAAGATATGCACCACAATGATATGGTATGTATGCTATGGGAAGTATGATCACTAATGTGCACAAGTCACGTGGCCGGCAATACTCAAAGGCTAGTCTCGATGGGTAAGCTACGCAAAAGTAAGGCAATGGGGTAATCAATGCAATTGCGAGAATGTATGATGATATCACGATACCAAGATGATACCAAGGTGAAGTTGATACCAAAATGATGTAGCCGATCGTAGTAGTCCGTGGCAAAGATGAGCGGTAGTGATGTTGATGCCGAACCGTACCTAGATAGCCGAAACACAAAAGGACACGGTTACCACAACTCAAATTATCCAAGACCAAAACTTGTCAAAATCATCGAAGTTGGGTAGCGGACAAGCTATGGAGGTGGTATGCGGAAGCGGTGGTGGTATAGGAATGTGTATGCGGAAGTAGATGTGGTGGCTGAAAACTTTTGGGGAGAAATTCAGTTTAAATCGAGGCTTTGTGGACGTCCGGAATTCTTGATCGTCCGGTCGTTCCAGGGGCTCCGGACGTCCGTAAACTGACGGTTCTCCGGTGGGTCGGGGTCAACGCGAGGTGCGAGATGCGAATTTGGGCAGAATTTTGGGATTTTGGGGGCAAAATTCGAGCGATTTCGTGGATGGAAAGTGGAGAAAATTGGGGAGATGCTAGATCCACTCAAGGCAAAGCAAATCCATGGATCAAATCCAACAAAATTTCATCACACCAACAAATCACAAAAAAAATTGGGGCTATTTTTGGTGGGGATTTTCGGATTAGGACGAAAAACAACAAAATCAAGCTATAAAACGAAGAGGGGAGGCTCCGAAATCGTGATCAACGTGGCTCATGATACCAAGATGATGTAGGGTGGAACCCTACATGGCCGATCTTTCACGAAAGGAGCGGGATCCCTCAAGAACACAAAGAACACGAGGGGAAACATGAGGGAAAACACGAGAGAATCACTCAACCAACAAGAATAGATCACACATGCGCTAGGTCCATGAACACAAGAGGAGATACACGATCCAAAGTCAACAAGGGACGATACATAGGTAACCGGTTCTTCTCCGTGAGGAGGTCTTGAGGGGGCCACCCAAGAGGGGGTCTTGAATCTGCTTGGAAGGATCTTCTCCGGTGGAGGCGCGATCTCCGAGGAGAAGGTAACCAAGTGGATGAACAAAGCTCTGACACAAACATGAGTTAATCCTTTGCTACTCCTAACTAGGAGGTGGGAGAGTTCTATTTATAGTCGTAGTACAAATGGGGGTCGAAGTGAAGGGATACAAGGGCATCAGCCCGAGGTCGCGGGCACACAGGCAGCGAACGTCCACTTGGGGTTGGCCGTCCGGTGGATCAGGAATGGCCGGACGTCCGGTAGTCGTCGGTCTTCCGCTGATTCTGTTCTGTGATGGCGGTGCCGGACGTCTGGTGTCTTCATACTTCCGCTAATTTTGTTCTGTAGGGGCGGTGCCGAACATTCGGTGACTTCAGTCGTCCGCTCGCTGGAGGGTCTGGCCGGTCGTCCGGTCCGGGCCGGACGTCCGCTCGCTGTAGCCTGGGACTTGGGCAGGTTTGGCTTTAGGCTCCAAACGTCCGGTCCAGACCGGTCGTCCGGTGGCTGGTGCTTTCTTCGGTAGCTCTTCTTCTTGTCCTTCGCGGTTGGTGTCCTCGCCGATTTGTCCGTTGAGTGTAGCTGTTCCGTGGCTTTCCTCCAAGTACCTGATCACACAAAGTGTCTCCGTTTGAGGTAGTAGCCATGTCTCATGCCTAGAAGGTGGTAATTCCGAGAGGAGCGAGTTCAACTTATCTTCGATAGCCTTTGTTCGGGCTCTTGTCATGGGTCCAAGTGGTGTTGTGGAAGACATAGGTTGGTCCATGGGGGTGACCTTGGGATGCTCCGCAACACGTAAGTATCGGCCCCCGTGCGCCATCCCATATCCCGCGCGTCTGTCACCTACCCCCGCCGTGCATGTTGCTTACGTGGCATAAAGGGCAGGAGTAGTGGGAAACATGGAACGATGGTTCCGAGGCGGGGGGAGTAAATGGGCGGCGGCCCTGCAGTTTTGAAAGAATACACAAGCCACCTCTTTACTGTTCGCCATGGGATGACGCAAGCATGCTGCGGTCATTCCACGCACGACCCCCACATCACGCATTAAACGCGGGTCGTGGGGAAGCGCAACGAGCGGGGAAATCACTTCGGTAAAAACTCCACCGCACGCACGCCCGTGCACCGTTCTGGGCCTGGCCCAATGCCGCTCCGCACTTATATGTGGCCCAGGCCCGGGGGCTCCTGTCGGTGTACAAAAGTAGGGGTCCCTTTTTTCACCCCTTTACTTGTGCGCGGGCATTCGCAGCCCCACACCCCTGACCACGCTTGGCGGGGCGGGAGAAGCAAGGGCACGAGACAACGAGATCAACGCCAAGACCAGAGACACAAAGAGCAAGAGGGCGAGGTGGACTCCCCCGGCGAGACACTTGCCGGGGCAGCCTCCGCAGCCCCGGCGAGAGCCTTGCCGGGGCAACTTTCCCAACGCTAGCAGAGCGCGCCACCCTTGAGCCCAAGTGTTCCAATGCCATCAACCACATTGGAACCAAGGCTCGGGAGGCACCTCCATGGTGGCATGCAGATCTTTGTGAATATCATAAACACACAAGATCAGATGAGGACCAGAAGACGACGATCCTCGGCAAGATCCTTGCCGAGGAAATCCACGAGACCCCCGGCAAGATCCTTGCTGGGGACGACCGCAATGCCACGGCGAGACCCTTGTCGGGGCCCCAGCAAGACCCTTGCCCACGTCTGCCGAGACCGCACCGTCGTTCCCATACAGCGGCCAGCCCAACCAGCTGGGCAGGAACCTGCGTGGCGACGTGCGGCCTCTAGGCCAACTCAGCAAGCACCTACGTGGTGGCATGCGGATCTTAGTGAAGACCCTACCACCACGCCATCTCAGCAGCCTGCCAGCCTACGTGGCGCTGCATGCCTTGATGGCATGGACGCGTGTCGGAGCGAGGCAGAGCGGCAACGGACGGGACGGGCCTCGTTCCATCCCCAATAAAGCAACGGGACACCTAAGGAGCGCATTTAATGCGCCTTGTCCCGTAATGACAGGCATAAGCTTGTACACTGTACACCTTTCCACCTCCTGTGTGCCACTGTGGCGACCCCTTTCATCTATAAAAGGAGGCCCGAGGCGTACTGGAAAAGGATTCAGATTTTTTGGACTACGCACGCACCACAGCTAGTTCGAGAGCTCAAGAACACTCAAATATACACCAAAGCAGGACTAGGGTATTACGCATCCTTGCGGCCCGAACCTAGGTAAACGGTCTTTGTGCTGACTACCAGACCCGCTCTTTGCACAACCCCGCACCCGCCAACCGTAGAAGTGATCACAGTGATCCCATATGTGTCGTTTCCCCTGACATGCACCCTTGATGAGTGGTCTATTTTTATTGAATCTCGATAGTAGTGATACACATATTCATAGTGTTGAAGCCAAAAGATATAAGTTTAATAATGATAGTGCAACTTATTTGTGGCACTACCGTTTAGGTCATATTGGTCTATAGCGCATGATGAAACTCCATGCTGATGGGCTTTTGGAATCACTTGATTATGAATCACTTGATGCTTGCGAACCATGCCTCATGGGCAAGATGACTAAGACTCCGTTCTACAGAACAATGGAGCGAGCTACAGACTTGTTGGAAATAATACATACTGATGTATGCGGTCCAATGAGTGTTGAGGCTCGTGGCGGGTATCATTATTTTCTGACCTTCACAAATGATCTGAGTAGATATGGGTATATCTACTTGATGAAACATAAGTCTGCAACATTTGAAAAGTTCAAAGAATTTTAGAGTGAAGTGGAAAATCATCGTAAGAAGAAAATAAAGTTTCTATGATCTAATCGTGGAGGTGAATATTTGAGTTACGAGTTTGGTCTTCATTTGAAACGACGCGGAATAGTTTCACAACTCACGCCACCTGGAACACCACAACGTAATGGTGTGTACGAACATCCTAACCTCACTTTATTAGATATGGTGCGATCTATGATGTCTCTTACCGATTTACCGCTATCGTTTTGGGGTTATGCTTTAGAGACGCCTACATTCACGTTAAATAGGGCACCACCTAAATCCATTGAGACGACACCTTATGAACTGTGGTTTGGCAAGAAACTGAAGTTGTCGTTTCTTAAAGTTTGGGGCTGTGATGCTTATGTGAAGAAGCTTCAACCTGATAAGCTCAAACCCAAATCAGAGAAATGTGTCTTTATAGGATACCCAAAGGAGACTGTTGGGTACACCTTCTATCACATATCCGAAGGCAAAATATTCGTTGCTAAGAATGGATCCTTTCTAGAGAAGGAGTTTCTCTCGAAAGAAGTGAGTGGGAGGAAATTAGAACTTGATGAGGTAATTGTACCTGCTCCCTCATGGAAAGTAGTTCATCACAGAAATCAGTTCCAGTGATTCCTCGCCAATTAGTGAGGAAGCTAAAGATGATGATCATGAAGCTTCTGATCAAGTTACTACCGAACCTCGTAGGTCAACCAGAGTAAGATCCGCACCAGAGTGGTACGGTAATCCTGTTCTGGTCGTCATGCTACTTGACCATGACGAACCTACGAACTATGAGGAAGCGACGATGAGCCCAGATTCCACAAAATGGCTTGAGGCCATGAAATCTAAGATGGTATCCATGTATTAGAACAAAGTGTGGACGTTGTTTGACTTGCCCGATTATCGGCAAGCCATAGAGAATAAATGGATCTTCAAGAAGAAGATTGACGTTGACAGTAATGTTACTGTCTACAAAGCTTGACTTGTTGTGAAAGGTTTTCAACAAGTTCAAGGAGTTGACTACGATGAGACTTTCTCACCCGTTGCGATGCTTAAGTCTGTCCTAATCATGTTAGCAATTTCCGCATTTTATGATTATGAAATTTGGCAAATGGATGTCAAAACTGCATTCCTGAATGGATTTCTAGAAGAAGAGTTGTATATGATGCAACCAGAAGGTTTTGTCCATCCAAAGAGTGCTAACAAAGTGTGCAAGCTCCAGCGATCCACTTATGGGCCGGTGCAAGCCTCTCGGAGTTGGAATAAACGTTTTGATAGTGTGATCAAAGCATATGGTTTTATACAGACTTTTGGAGAAGCCTGTATGCACAAGAAAGTGAGTGGGAGCTCTGTAGCATTTCTAATATTATATGTGGATGACATATTGCTGATTGGAAATGATATAGAATTTTTGGATAGCATAAAAGGATACTTGAATATGATTTTTTCTATGAAAGACCTCGGTGAAGCTGCTTACATATTGGGCATCAAGATCTATAGAGATAGATCAAGACGCTTAATCAGACTTTCACAAAGCACGTACCTTGATAAGATTTTGAAGAAGTTGAAAATGGATCAGTCAAAGAAAGGGTTCTTGCCTGTGTTACAAGGTGTGAAGTTGAGTGAAACTCAATGCCTGACCACTGCAGAAGATAGAGAGAAAATGAAACTCATTCCCTATGCCTCAGCCATAGGTTCTATCATGTATGCAATGCTGTGTGCCAGACCTAATGTGTGCCTTGCTATAAGTATAGTAGGGAGGTACCAAAGTAATCTAGGAGTGGATCACTGGACAGCGGTCAAGTACATCCTGAAATACTTGAAAGGACTAAGGATATGTTTCTCGTTTATGGGGGTGACAAAGATCTCGTTGTAAATGGTTACATCGATGCAAGCTTTGACACTGATCCGGATGACTCTAAGTCTAAAACCGGATACTTATTTATATTGAATGGTGGAGCTATCAGTTGGTGCAATTCCAAACAGAGCATCCTGGCGGGATCTACGTGTGAAGCGGAGTACATAGCTGCTTCGGAAGCAACAAATGAAGGAGTCTGGATGAAGGAGTTCATATCCGATCTAGGTGTCATACCTAGTGCATCGGGTCCAATGAAAATCTTTTGTGACAATACTAGTGCAATTGCCTTGGCAAAGGAATCCAGATTTCAGACCAAGCACATCAAGAGACGCTTGAATTCCATCCGTCATCAAGTGTCGGAAGGGGACATAGAGATTTGCAAGATACATACGGATCTGAATCTTGCAGACCCAATGACTAAGCCTCTCTCATGAGCAAAACAGGATCAACACCAAGACTCCATGGGTGTTAGAATCATTACTATGTAATCTAGATTATTGACTCTAGTGCAAGTGGGAGACTGAAGGAAATGTGCCCTAGAGGCAATAATAAATTTGTTATTTACATTTCCTTATATCATGATAAATGTTTATTATTCATGCTAGAATTGTATTAACCGGAAACTTAGTACATGTGTGAATACATAGACAAACAGAGTGTCCCTAGTATGCCTCTACTTGACTAGCTTATTTATCAAAGATGGTTCTGTTTCCTAGACATAGACACGTGTTGTCATTTGATGAACGGGATCACATCATTAGAGAATGATGTGATGGACAAGTCCCATCCGTTAGCTTAGCACTATGATCGTTTAGTTTGTTGCTATTGCTTTCATCATGACTTATACATGTTCCTCTGACTATGAGATTATACAACTCCCGAATACCGGAGGAATACTTAGTGTGCTATCAAATGTCACAATGTAACTGGGTGATTATAAAGATGCTCTACAGGTGTCTCCGATGGTGTTTGTTGATTTGGCATAGATCAAGACTAGGATTTGTCACTCCGATTGTAAGAGAGGTATCTCTGGGCCCTCTCGGTAATGCACATCACAATAAGCCTTGCAAGCAATGTGACTAATGAGTTAGTTGCGGGATGATGCATTACGGAACGAGTAAAGAGACTTGCCCGTAACAAGATTGAACTAGGTATGGTGATACGTACGATCGAATCTCGGGCAAGTAACATACCAATGACAAAGGGAACAACGTATGTTGTTATGCGGTTTGACCGATAAAGATCTTCATAGAATATGTAGGAACCAATATGACCATCGAGGTTCCGCTATTGGTTATTGACCGGAGATGTGTCTCGGCCTTGTCTACAAAGTTCTCGAACCCGTAGGGTCCGCACGCTTAACGTTCGATGACGATTGGTATCATGAGTTTATGTGATTTGATGTACCGAAGTTTGTTCGGAGTCCCAGATGAGATCACAGACATGAAGAGAAGTCTCGAAACGGTCGAGACATAAAGATTCATATATTGGAAGGCTACATTCGGACACCGTAATGGTTCGGGTCGTTTCAGATAAGTTTTGGAGTACCAGGGGTTACCGGACCACCCCCCCAGGAAGTTATTGGGCCTCATGGGCCTAGTGGTGGAAGAGAGGTGGTATGCCAAGGTGTGGAGCGCACCCCCCTAGCCCAAACCGAATTGGACTAGGGCTAGGGGGGCCGGCCCCCTTTCCTTCTATTCTTCCTCTCCTTCCTTCTTCTCCTACTTGTACTAGGAAAGGGGGAAACCTACTCCAACTCCTTGGGCGCGCCCCTTGTGGCCGGCCCTCCTCATCCTCCCCTACTTTATATACGGGGGAGGGGGGCAACCCATAGACACACAAGTTGATCTTTAGCCGTGTGCGGTACCCCCTCCATAGTTTTACACCTCAGTCATATCGTCGTAGTGCTTAGGCGAAGCCCTGCACCGGTACCTTCATCATCACCGTCACCATGCCGTAGTGCTGAAGGAACTCTCCCTCGGCCGCAGCTAGATCTAGATTTCGAGGGATGTCACCGAGCTGAACGTGTGCAGATCATGGAGGTGTCGTGCGTTTGATACTTGGTTGGTTGGATCGTGAAGACATTCGACTACATCAACCGCGTTACTTAACGCTTCCGCTTTTGGTCTAAGAGGGTACGTGGACACACTCTCCCCGCTCGTTGCTATGCTTCTCCTAGATAGATCTTGCGTGATCGTAGGAATTTTTTTTAAATACTACATTCCCCAACATCAAGACCTTTTTCTGGCATCGTTGCCGGGGAGCAATAGTGTGGGGTGAATATTCTCGTGTGTGCTTGTTTGCTTTATCACTAAGTATGTTTTATTTGCTGTTCTAAGTTGTTTTATATCTTTAGTTATGGATATGGAACATGAAATACCAAAAAAAAAATTGGTGTACTTGCTACTCATGGAGATGGGGAACCTCCTAAAACCCTCGATGCTCATTATGTGAAAAACATTGGACACTACTTTGATAATCCCTAGAAAACCCCGTTCAACTTGATAATGGGAGACACATTGGATCAATGTGAATACTTTAGGGATTATTGCTTGACACAATAAGGGAAACTATTATGGGATCAAATTCATATGTTGCATTGGTATGCTTGAAATTTATGCCAGAGATATGACTATACTTGTTGCTCTAGGATGAAGGCTCGACACCTTCCCTTTTCATGTGAATTTAATGATAATGAAACCTTTGCTTCTTATGCTAATGGTATATATGGTTACTATGATGTGGAACGAATATAAGAATTCGTTGCTTCTAAGGGTGCTTATGATATTGAATCTTTGTTTGAAAAGTGTGAAAATCTTGATGATGCTCTTTACAGACTTGAAAATTTTGTTATACTTAAATATTGCTATGAGAATTATGAATATAATGCCGATATTAATGAGTTTATTGATAAAGTCTGTTGTCCAAGAAGAGACTAATATTTTGTAGGAATGTATGGAAGAAGAAATTGATGACACTTTGAGCTCATTAGAGAAAAAGATGACGAGGAGAGTGAAGAACAAAGGGAGGAAGAGTGGATTAGCACCCGTGCCCACCTTCTAATGAGAGCAACTCTTCCACTCATACATTGTTTAATTTCCCTTCGTGCTTACCAAAGGATGAATGCTATGATAATTGCTATGATCCCTTGGATTCGTTTCAAATATCCCTTTTTAATGAAATTTATGCTTGCTATTCTTGTGGCCATGATACCAAGATGAATGATGCTTATGGATATGAACTTTATATAGTTCCTTATGTTAAGAATGAAATTGTTGCTATTGCACCCACTCATGATAGTCCTATTATATTTTTGAATTCTTCCAACTACACTATACCAGAGAAGTTTGCGCTTATTAAGGATTATATTGATGGGCTGCGTTCTATTATTGCACAGGATGATTTTGATAAATATAATATGCATGTCCTTGCAGATCCTACTTGCAATTATTATGAGAGAGGAACTACATCTCCGCCTCTCTATGTTTCCAATACGATAAAATTGCAAGAAGTTGTTTATGCTATGTATCGGCCTTTACTATGTGTGCATGAATTGTTCTTTTATGACATGCCGATGCATAAGAAGAGAGTTAGACTTCGTTGTTGCATGATATATGTTACTTTGTGCTCACTACTAAATCAAAAATCATTGTTAATTAAAAGTGGCTTTGATATACCTTGGGATCCGGGTGGATCCATTACTTGAGCACTTTATGCCTAGCTTAATGGCTTTAAAGAAAGCGTTGCCAGGGAGACAATCTGGAAGTTTGAGAGAGCCATTTATTTCTGTTATGTGCTTTTAAAAAGTTTAAAAAATAAAAAATATAGAGGGGAACCTAAAACTTTTCAAAAAGAAAAGTGAAAGTGAGAAAGACGAACATCATTGAAGTGGGGGACTTCCTTGAACTTTGTTCATGCCCATGGAAACTTTGTGAATCTTGATTACATAAAATATTCAACAAAATAATTATCCCCTTGTACAAATCCATTGTATTATAAAAATTATGAATCAAGATTTGCCTTTAGGATGATTAGATTTCTTGTTTGGTATGTGTAGTGGAAAAACAAAAACTTTGGCTGTAGCGCGTGAATTTACATTTTTTTTACTTGAATGTCAAAAGCTTCTGAAACTTTTTGCACAACACTTCTATATAATTTTTTTTATTTTTTCCTAATTTTTCAGAATTTTTGGAGTTACAGAAGTATGGTAGATGTTCAGATTGCTACAGACTGTCCTGTTTAAGACAGATTATGTTTTTGGTGCATTGTTTTGCTAGTTTTGATGAAACTATCAATTTTATTGGTGGTATAAGCCATCGAGAAGTTATAATACAGTATCTACAATGCAAAAACAAAATATGAATGGGTTTTCAATAGTACTTAAACTGGTGATTTGTTTTATTATACTAACGAATCTCATGAGGGTTTTGTTAAGTTTTGTGTGATTGAAGTTTTCAAGTTTTGGGTAAGATCACGATGGATGAAGGAATAAGGACTGGCAAGAGCCTAAGCTTGGGGATGCCCGAGCCACCCCGAGGTAATGTTCAAGGACTCCCAAGCAACTAAGCTTGGGGATGCCCTGGAAGGCATCCCATGTTTCTTCTAACGATCATCGGTAAGTTTACTTGGAGCTATATTTTTATTCGTCACATGATATGCGTAAATCTTCGAGCATCGTGTGCTTTTTATTTTTCTTTTAGTATTGCACCATGCTGGTATGAGATAGTCCTTGGTTGATTTAGAGAATGCTCTTTGCACTTCACTTATATCTTTTGAGTATGGCTTCATAGAATGCTTCATGTGCTTCACTTGTATCATTTGAAGTTTGGGTTGCATGTTTCTCTACACATAGAAAACCGCCATTTGTAGAATGCTCTTTTGCTTCACTTATATTTATTAGAGCATGGGCATATCTTTTGTAGAAAGAATTAAACTCTCTTGCTTCACTTATATCTATTTAGAGACTCAACAGGAATTGGTCATTCACATGGTTAGTCATAAAATCCTACATAAAACTTGTAGATCACTGAATATGATATGTTTGATTCCTTTCAATAGTTTTGCGATATAAAGATGGTGATATTAGAGTCATGCTAGTGAGTAACGATGGATTGGTAGAAATACTTGTGTTGAGGTTTGTGATTCCCGAAGCATGCATGTATGGTGAACCGTTATGTGATGACGTCAGAGCATGATTTATTTTTTGATTGTCTTCCTTATGGGTGGCGGTCGGGGACGAGCGATGGTCTTTTCCTGCCAATCTACCCCCCTAGGAGCATGCGTGTAGTACTTTGTTTGGATAGCTAATAAATTTTTGCAATAAGTATGTGAGTTCTTTATGACTAATGTTGAGTCCATGGATTATACGCACTCTCACCCTTCCATCATTGCTAGCCTCTTCGGTACCGTGCATTGCCCTTTCTCACGTCAAGAGTTGGTGCAAACTTCACCGGTGCATCCAAACCCCGTGATACGATACGCTCTATCACACATAAGACTCATTATATCTTCCTCAAAACATCCACCATACCTACCTATTATGGCATTTCCATAGCCATTCCGAGATATATTGCCAAGCAACTTCCATCATCATCACATACATGACTTGAGCATTCATTGTCATATTGCTTTGCATGATCGTAAGATAGCTAGCATGATATTTTCATGGCTTGTCCGTTTTTTGATATCTTTTCTATGCTAGATCATTGCACATCCTCGTACACTGCCAGAGGCGTTCATATAGAGTCATATTGTTCTAGATATCGAGTTGTAATATCGAGTTGTAAGTAAATAAAATTGTGATGATCATCATTATTAGAGCATTTTCCCAAGTGAGGAAAGGATGATGGAATATATGATTCCCTCACAATTTGGGATGAGTCTCCGGACTTAAAAAAATAAAGAAGCCAAAGAAGCCCAGATAAAAATAAATAAAAAAAGAGGCCAAAGAGCCCAAAAAGAAAAAAAAGAGAAAATAAAAAAAGAGAGAAAAAGAGAGAAGGGACAATGTTACTATCCTTTTACCACACTTGTGCTTCAGAGTAGCACCATGTTCTCTTGAGTTATCACTTTCATATACTAGTGGGAATTTTCATTATAGAACTTGGCCTGTATATTCCGATGATGGGCTTCCACAAATGCCCGAGGTCTTCATGAGCAAGCAAGTTGGATACACACCCACTTAGTTTTCAGTTTGAGCTTTCATACACTTATAGCCCTTAGTGCATCTGTTGCATGGCAATCCCTACTCCTCGCATTGATATCAATTGATGGGCATCTCCATAGCCCGTTGATTAGCCGCGTCGATATGAGACTTTCTTCCTTTTTGTCTTCTCCACACAACCTCCACCATCATATTCTATTCCACCAATAGTGTTATATCCATGGCTCACGCTCATGTATTGCGTGAAAGTTGAAAAGGCTTGAGAACATTAAAAAGTATGAAACAATTGCTTGGCTTGTCATCAGGGTTGTGCAAGATGAAATACTTTGTGTGATGAAGATGGAGCATAGCTAGACTATATGATTTTCTAGGGATAACTTTCTTTGGACATGTTATTTTGAAAAGACATGATTGCTTTATTAGTATGCTTGAAGTATTATTGTCTTAATGTCAAATGATAGGCTATTGCTTTGAATCACTTGTGTCTTAATATTCATGCCATGATTAGATTACATGATCAAGATTATGCTAGGTAGCATTCCACATCAAAAATTATCTTTTTTATCATTTACCTACTCGAACACGGGCAGGAATTAAGCTCGGGGATGCTGATACGTCTCTGTCGTATCTATAGTTTTTTATTGTTCCATGCCAATATTATGCAACTTTCATATACTTTCGGCAACTTTTTATACTATTTTTGGGATTAACATATTGATCGAGTACCTAGTGCCAGTTCCTGTTTGTTGCATGTTTTTTGTTTTGCACAAAATCCATATCAAACAGTGTAACATCCCAAAATTCTAAATTTTGGAATGTTATAATAAATAGATAGATTTGATTGATTGTTTGATTGATTGTGTGAAATCCGAAACTTTTTGAAAGTTAAATGAGAGGGAATAAAAGGACTTTCCCAAACTTTCATTTTCTTTTCTGATCTTCATGAATTCAAATTCTTTTTCACCACAAAACCCTGGAGAGAAGATGACATGACTTCTTCCATTTATTTAAATGACAAGGGGTGTTGAAAATATTTCCAATTCATAAACTTTATGCAACTCAATGATTTTCACGAGAGTAGATAAAATGGCTTCTTCAAATTATATGAAATATGAGTTGGGAGTTTTAAAAGAATTAAAATTCAAAGTTCTCTTGAATTTATTTTCAATTTGGAGTTATTTGAGTTTTATTCAAATTATTTTTCTCCAAAAATAAAATATATGGAAAATAGGGTAACATGATTCCCTATATCAGAAAATTGGAGAGAAATTAATTTGAAATCATTTTGGTATTTTTAAAATGATTTTTATTGGATTTTAGTAGGGCAGTAGCACTCTTTGTTTTATTTAAATTTGTGTGGATTTTATGTATCATCCCAAATTTCCTATTTGGAATGTTTTACAATTATAGATAAGCATCCTATGCATCCTGTTTGAATTTGATTGTCATTTGAAGTTTCAGAGCAATTTGAGTTTGAATTTGAATTCCAAACTTTGGCATATGGGAAACAATTCAAAAACTAAGCCTGATAAATACTTGATCAAAAGTATGAGGGGAGCAAACATGACACTCCAAAAATATCAGAGGAAACAATGCCAAAAGTTTTGGAATTCAAATCTGAATTTTATTTGAATTTGACAAAAATAGATTTTCATAAAGTTTGGATTTTGCCTTTGGAATAATGTTCAAATGAAAGGGAATATTCCCCTGATCATTTTGGTATATATATACCCTATATAAATTATTTATAGTTTAGGTTTTATTTTTGTTTTTGTTTTAATTAAAAAAATAAAGAGAAAAACCCGGGGCGCCAGCCGAGCCACCCAGGCCCAGCCCAGCCGCCGCCACCCTCAGCCCAGCATAAGCCAGTGAGCCGGCCTTAACCAGCCAGCCCAGAGCCAGCCAGCCAGCCAGCTCACCCGCGCCCCGCTTGAAACCCCTAGGCTTGATCGACCGCCCAACCCCCCCCTCCCTCTCTCAGCGACCCTGGGCCCGCCCTTCCTTCCTTCCCCTCGCCCACGCCACGAGCTCATGGGAGATCCACCGGATCCGAAGGATCCGGATTCCCAGCGCCCGATCCCTTCCGAGGCAAGCCCGACCCCCGGCTATAAAGCCGAGGCTCCGCACCCATTCCCCCCTAGCGACGCCGGACCCCTCTCCTCTCCTCCCGAGCTCACGGAGCACGAACCCCTCCGCCGCCAAAGTCGCCCGGCGCCACCACAGTCCACCCGACCCTCCCAACACCACCGAACCACCCCCGACCCGTGCGCGTCTTCCGACGACTCACTTGGCTTCATGACGCCCGGACGCCTGACGACTATCGCCGCCGCCGCCACCGCCGAGTCCGGTAAGCCCCAGCATCCCCTCCACCGTTCGATCCTAGATCTAGGGTTAGGATTAGAAGCCCCGAAGAATAGGTTTTAGTTAGAAAACCGGCCGGCCCGATCGGTTTATTTATTAGTTAGGTTTTATTTTTAGGCCCGGTTCTTTTAGTTTAAACCTAGGGCCCAATTAGCCTATCTAACGCACAGGGCACAGTATAGGCCCATTAGGCCTTTTTCTTTTTATTTTGATTTTCTGTTTTAGCCGAATAGTTTCAATTTTCAAAAATGTATATCTTTTATTCTGTTTAATATTTTTGAGTGATTCGTTTTTTGTTGGATTGCAAATTTTATGTAGTTTCTGAAAAATATATATTTAGCCATGTTAAAAATAATTAAAAATGCTTTAATATTGTTTTAGTCAGAATAGCAAATCTGCTATAACTTTAATTAGAAAAATTATTTTGCATCATTCTTTTGTCATCACTTTATTTTGACATTGCCAAATCCTAGAAATTAACTTTGGTATTTTAGGATTAATAAATAATTAATTTTAGACAGAATCCTATTAATCCTAATTAATTGACTAGTTCCTGTTTCCTAATTAATTAATTAGTAAATTAATTTATTTTTAACTTGTGATTAGTTATTCTAGGTTAGTTTCTGTCATTCCATTAGATGAACTTTTATTTATAATTAATAAAAGTTTTAAATTAATTTTCTTAATAGAAATTGGATTAGGCCTAAAATGAGTTTTATAATAGCTTTTTAATTAATTCTTTTTGCTCCTAGTTGCTTAGTTAATCCTTTTCTGTTAAGTTAACCTAAAACCATGAATAGGTTATTTTAAGGAATTTTTGTTATATAAAAACTATTTTTGCTATTTTTTGGTGTAGGGAAAAACTTTGAGTTGGTTTCTTTGAGTTTTTCTTTTGGATTTGGTTTTTATTGTTTTGTTGTGCTATGTTACCATTGTTATCTTGTGTGATCCTCTTGCTTTATGCTTATTGTGTTATTGCTTGTCTCGGTAGAGTTTCCGGAGTGCGAAGCCTGCTACTACGACTCTTTAGCTTACGAGGATCATCAGCAAGGCAAGTTTTGATCATGTTATTTCTATACCTATGTTTTTGTGCATTAGTAGTTGTCACCACCCCACCATTGCATGCAGTAGTGAAATCTTGAAGTCATTAAACTTGAGTAGTATCATGTGGTAGGATGAACCAATCCCTTGTTACCATGACCCCGGACGTAGTAGTTATTTTGCTATGCTCGAGAGGCGGGATTTGGGATGAGTGAAATTCATAAGCAAGATATGAGAGTCAATGATGATGACAACCCATGGACTACAATGATCAAGATGGACTTGGAAAATCACTCTTTGGGTGGAGGGCGGTTGTGGGCACCTGGAGCACCAGTGGTGGCGGGATGCATGGAGAAGCGCCATGACATCCTGGAAAGCTTCACCCAGCCACGAAGAGAAGGATGGATGCCCCATGACCGGAAGCTTACTGTGCAGCCGCAAGCCATTATGGGCTCTGGCTGGGTTGACCCTAGTAGTGACGCTGGCTGGGCGGTACTACGAGAAGTAGGCGAACGGTAGGATTGGATGGGTACGGCGGTGGCGGAAGAACTCTTTGGAAGACCTGTTTCATTCGTCCGTCTTCAAACACCATGAAGTGCGAAGACTTTAAAGGAGGAATGATTCTTGCGGGAAAGTCGCAAACCTCTGCAGAGTGTTATAACCTAATCGATTAGCCGTGTCCCGATTACGGACATTTGAGCCTCTGGACCTTGGAAGTATTCGGATATCTCAACACTAAAACTAATGGATTAATTTTGAGGGTTTATGACTTAATAATAATTTGGGAGCGAGATATTGGTTGGCGGAACCATCTCAATAACTACCAACAATTTGTAGTAACTTGCAAATAAGTCCTTTGTAGTAGGATAAAATTGGCTTTTCGCAAAATGATGAAACTTAGAGCTCCACAGCCAAAATGCATATAGTGTTAGTAACTTTATTATTGTTATTCTTCTTGACTTGCGACTTATTCCAAAAGCTGACCTACATGGCTGCAACGTATTATGTTGCGTAGATATATTCGATCGGGAGTGAGGCTACGCTCCGCGCTTGGCGATTGCCCTTTGAGTCGGATGGACTCGCTTACCTTCGACGCTTCGCAGCATTTTAGTTTATTTCTCATGAGTTGGCCTTGAGCGAATTTATTCCCTTGTAATAAAGACTCTATATGAGAATCGATTAATGATATTCAGGTGTGATTGAACTTTGATTACTTTATCAATGTCTTGTGAGTACCGGCATGATCTTGGGATGAATGCAGAACCACGAGATTTGACCGATTTTGGGTCAGGTCGCTCTGAGAGATGGTATCGAGCACCACGCTGACCGTAGGATCGTAACCCCTAGGATCGGAAAGCCATTAGCGAGACCATTTACTTTGAACCCTTTTTCATTCTATAATTCTTCCTGATCTATTTCGACTCTTCTCCCTTTGCAACATTCTAGATGGCGTCGAGTTCACCCCGGTTTTGCTACGGAGTTCGCCAGCCCGATGAGGCGATGCCCTTGGAAGGAAGCTGGTCCAGATGGTGAAGCTGCTGAAGATTGCTCCCCTCGATCCTTTGGAAACCCACTAATGCACTTCCGCGGACACCGCTTCTGAGATTGAGGTGCATATCCTGGGAGGACTTTTGGAGGACACACGGAGCCTATCAACTTTGAGTTCACCGAGTTCAAGCTGGATCATCGGAAGGGGCGTGGCGATCTACCGAGCACTTGGACATCTCCGAGAGGAGTCAGGATCGAGCTCGATCACTCGAGACCTCGCCATGGTTTCTCGCAGGCAAGGAATGGAGATATCATCCGTACCATTGAGGGCGATTCCACTCTCTCATACATCCGGGACTTGGAGTGTCTTCTCGAGAAGCGGGAGATTCAGACTCGCCGTAACTCGAAGACACACGGAAGCTTTTGTTCCATGACTGGAGCTGGAGGAGAAGGCACGTGAGACTTCCTTGGCCATGAGGAAGAAATCACGGACTTCATGGAGATTGTCGACGACCTGAAGATGAAGCTTGCCGCGATTGAGGAGAAGATGGACTTGGGAGAGGACCTTTACCCGAGTGGAGATGAAGCACCCCTCGTGAGCAATGATCAGGATTTTGAAGGGAGTACCACCGAAGGAAACCCCAAGAGGAGGCGCCACTGATGAAGACTTTTTAGTCGACCACCATGTTATCTTTTACTTTTTTTCGTCGATCAGTTAGGCCGATGTTTTTCCTTCGATTAGTCATGAGCTTTTGTAATCAAGTTTGAACCATGTTTGAGTGGAATGAATAAATGATTGGTGTGTTATGTTTGTGCATTCATATGGGTAGTGTATTTCTCATAGACCATTGTTCTATTCTAATCTTCTCACCCACTCCAAAAACACCGGATGCCTCCGAGGCGTGACCTTTGGTTTCCCGCGGAGCTCACCCAGCTGCTCCAAAGCAGCAGAATGCACTGATGCAGCTCTGATTGAATCGAACAACACCGCCAACAATCCACCGCCACCACCACCACCCATTGTGGACAACTTGACTCGATTTACGAGGTTGAATCCGCGGTGTTCTCTAGTAGCACCGAGCCGATTGTGGCTGATGATTGGCTCCATAAGATCGGAAGGAGCTAGTCACCGTTGGATGCACCGATTTGAGAAGGTGCGCTTTGCAGCGCATCAATTGGATGGACCTGCAGCTTCTTGGTGGGAGAATTACACCGCCACTTTTCCTTGGGTGGCATCACTTGGGATCAATTCCAGCAGGCCTTCGACTTTGCTCATGTCTCATCTGGAGCCATGAGTGCGAAGAAGCGTGAGTTCCGCAACTTACGCCAGGAAATCGTCTTGTGGCACAAGACGTGGAGGAATTCAGCAAGCTTGCTCGCTATGCCCTCGATGATGTGGCCACAGATGCCGCCAAGCGGAGAAGTTCCTTGAGGGACTCAATGATGAACTGAGCATGCAGCTTATTGTGGCTACTTTCAACAACTACCAGGAGCTGGTAGACAAGGCCACCATCCTGGAAGGCAAGCAGCAGCAGATAGAAAGCCGCAAGCGAAGTATAGCCAGGGGAAGCACAACTCGGGAGCTCAGTGAAGCCCGCTATGCACCGTACTCGGGAGGGCACACCCATCACAACCATGGAGGTCATAACCATGGTGGAAATGGAAACAACCGCAGCCAGGACAACAAGTCAGGCCATGGCAATGGCAATGGCAATGGTAATGGCAATCAGCACCGTTCTGCCCCGGCTCCGAAGGATCTGAGCCACATCACCTGCTTCAAGTGCCAGAAGACAGGGCACTACGCCACCGACTGCCCGGAGGCCAAGCAGAGGAGCAGGAATGGCAATGGAGGCTCGTGAAGAAGCCCAATCCTTTCCCTCGTGCTCAAGTGAATCACATCGACGTGGAGAACGTCTATGATCAACCAGACACTGTGGTTGGTAAGTTTTTATTGAATTCACGTTCAGTTTTGGTTCTCTTTGATTCTGGTGCAACGCATTCATTCATATCAAGGGTAGTTGTGGATAAGTACGGATTACGCACTAGAACCCTTAGAAGCCCCCTCCGCGTCAGTTCCGCAGGAGGAGAAATGATGGCAGGATTAAGCTGTCCTGCAAACCTCAACATCGGGAACCACAAATTTCCCGTGGAACTCATAGTGTTGGAAACTCAGACCTTGGATGTAATCCTAGGCATGGATTGGTTGTCAAAGTATGAAGGAACATTGGTGTGCCAACAAGTCTATTCTGCTCACCACCCCGAGCGTAAGAGGATCAAGTATGTAGCCCGCACAGCCGGATGAAGAATCAGTGCACTCCCTCACGGGAGTTGTTCAGGAGGAAGTGCCGAGAGTGCAAGAATTTCCGATGTGTTCCGGAGGAATTACCAGAATGCCACGGACAGAGACATTGAGTTTCGATTGAGTTATTGCCGGCACAGCCCCAATATCCAAGAGACCTTATCGGATGCCACGAATGAGTTGAAGGAAATCAAGGATCAAATAAATGAGTTATTGGAGAAAGGATATATTCGTCCAAGCTCATCACCTTGGGGAGCCCAGTTCTTTTGGTAGAGAAGAAGGATGGAAGCTTGAGGATGGTTGTGGATTATCGTGCTTTGAGCGAAGTAACCATCAAGAACAAGTACCCTCTGCCCATGATCAATGACTTGTTTGATCAGCTTGTTGGAGCCAAGGTATTCTCTAAGATCGATCTTGATCGGTATCACCGATTGAAAATTCGTGAAAAGGATATACCCAAAACAACATTCACTACGGTATGGTTTATCTGAGTATACCGTCATGTCATTTGGATTGACTAATGCTCCTGCATACTTCATGAATTTGATGAACAAGGTGTTCATGGAGTATTTGGACAAGTTTGTCGTGGTGTTCATCGATGACATATTGATATTCTCCAAGAGCGAGGAAGAGCATAAGGAACATTTGCGTCTAGTTACGGAGAAACTTGAGAACATCAGCTGTATGCCAAATTCAGCAAATGTGAATTTTGGCTAAAGGAAGTTGGATTCCTCGGACATGTTATTTCAGGAGAAGGAATAGCAGTTGAACCCGCCAAGGTTGAATCAGTCACCGATTGGCAGTCACCCACCTCAGTCAAGGAGATCCGCAGTTTTCTCGGACTCGCAGGATATTATCGGAGGTTCATTGAGAACTTCTCGAAGATTGCCAAGCCCATGACTGAGCTGTTGAAGAAGGAAGCCAAGTATGTTTTGACCGAGGAATGTGAAGCCAGTTTTCAGGAATTGAAGAAACGGTTGGTCACAGCCCCAGTGTTGATTTTGCCGGACATACATAAGGAATACCAGGTCTATTGTGACGCTTCTCGTCAAGGACTCGGAGGAGTATTGATGCAGGAAGGCAAGGTTGTAGCTTATGCCTCCAGACAGCTACGGCCTCATGAGATGAATTATGCCACACATGATTTGGAGTTAGCAGCTGTAGTGCACGCACTCAAGACCTGGAGACATTTCCTCATTGGAAATCGTTGTGATGTCTATACAGATCACAAGAGTTTGAAATATATCTTCACGCAGAAGGAATTGAACCTCAGGCAGAGGAGATGGCTAGAGTTGATAAAGGACTATGACATGAGATTGCATTACCACCCCGGTAAAGCCAATGTTGTAGCAGATGCTTTGAGCCGTAAGAGTTATGTGAATACTCTTACCGCAGGAGGATTACCCCAGGAGTTGGTCGATGACCTCAGAGATCTCCGACTGGAGATAGTTCCGAAAGGATTTGTTGCAACTCTGGAAGTTCAGTCCACCTTGACCGAAAGGATTCGTGAAGCCGTAAGTCGGACAAGGAAATCGATGAGATAAAGCAAAAGATGGAGGAAGGAAAAGCTAAAGGATTCCGAAAGGATGAACACGGAACTATATGGTTTGAGGATCGTATTTATGTGCCCAATGATCCCGAGCTCAGGAAGTTAATTCTTCAGGAGGCTCATGATTCACCGTACTCTATTCACCCCGGCAACACCAAGATGTACCTGGATTTGAAGCAAAGTTTCTGGTGGACAGGTATGAAGAAGGACATTGCCGAGTACGTAGCAGTATGTGATGTTTGTCAACGTGTAAAGGCAGAACATCAGAAGCCAGCAGGGTTACTTCAACCTTTGCCGATTCCCGATTGGAAATGGGAGAAACTTGGTATGGATTTCATCACAGGATTACCGGGACCCGTTCGGTTATGATTCTATCTGGGTAGTGGTTGATCGTTTGACAAAGGTAGCTCACTTCATTCCGTGAAGACTACCTATACCAGTGCCAAGTTGGCCAAGATATACATGACCAGGATCGTATGTCCGCATGGAGTTCCGAGGAAAATCGTGTCGATAGAGGAACGAGTTTACCTCAAAGTTTTGGAAGCAATTGCATGAAACTTTGGAGTGCGAGGCTGGAATTGATACAACTTTTCATCCATGAGACAGATGGACAGACCGAGAGAGTCAATCAGATTACGGAGGACATGTTGAGAGCTTGTGTGCTAGACTATGGGTCTAGCTGGGATGATAATTTGCCGTCGCAGAGTTCTCGTACAACAACAGTTATCAATCCATTGAAGATGGCCCTTCAAGCTCTATACGGAAGGAGGTGCGAACACCATTGCTGTGGGATAGTGTTGGAGATCGATCACTTTTCGGTTCCGACCTTATCAAGGATTCAAAGAAAGTCAAGCTAATTCGAGACAGGCTCAAGATAGCACAGTCTAGACGGAAGAGTTATGCCGACGAAGAAGCGCAAGGAAGTGACTTATGAAGTGGGAGACCGAGCATATCTTCGTGTGTCTCCACTTCGTGGAATCAAGAGGTTTGGAGTCAAGGAAAGTTAGCACCCGATTCATTGGCCCTACAAAATCCTCGAGCGTCGTGGAGAAGTTGCATACAAGCTGGAATTGCGGAAGGATTGTCGGAGTTCATGATGTCTTCCACGTTTCTCGATTGAAGAAGTGCCATGCCGACATGGCGATGTTCCGTTGAGAGACACGGTGCCCTAGAGGCCATACAGCTTGACGGTGATTTGACTTACAAGGAGAAACCCGTCAAAATTCTCGAGACTGCAAGCGAGTCACCCGCAGCAAAGTCATCAAGTTTTGCAAGGTTTGTGGAGTCACCACACCGAGGAAGAAGCCACTGGGAGCGAAGAAGATCTTCGTCGAGACCATCCGCACCTATTTGCTAGCCAACCCGAATCTCGAGGGCGAGATTCATCTTAAGGTGGTAGGTTTGTAACATCCCAAATTTCCTATTTGGAATGTTTTACAATTATAGATAAGCATCCTATGCATCTGTTTGAATTTGATTGTCATTTGAAGTTTGAGCAATTTGAGTTTAAATTTGAATTCCAAACTTTGGCATATGGGAAACAATTCAAAAACTAAGCTGATAAATACTTGATCAAAAGTATGAGGGAGCAAACATGACACTCCAAAATATCAGAGGAAACAATGCCAAAAGTTTTGGAATTCAAATCTGAATTTTATTTGAATTTGAAAAAATAGATTTTCATAAAGTTTGGATTTTGCCTTTGGAAAATGTTCAAATGAAAGGAATATTCCCTGATCATTTTGGTATATATATACCCTATATAAATTATTTATAGTTTAGGTTTTATTTTTGTTTTGTTTTAATTAAAAAATAAAGAAAAAACCCAGGGCGCCAGCCAGCCACCCAGGCCCAGCCAGCGCCGCCACCCCTCAGCCCAGCAGAAGCCCAGTGAGCCCGGCCCAAGCCAGCCAGAGCCAGCCAGGCCAGCCCAGCTCACCCGCGCCCCCGCTTGAAACCCCAGGCTTGGCCGCCCGCCAACCCCCTCCTCTCTCATCGACCCATGGGCCCGCCCGTCTTCCTTCCCCGCCACGCCACGAGCTCGCGGAGATCCGCCGGATCCCAAGGATCCGGATTCCCACGCCCGATCCCTTCCGAGGCAAGCCCGACCCCCGGCTATAAAGCCGAGGCTCCACCCCATTCCCCCTAGCGACGCCGGACCCCTCTCCTCTCCCTCCCGAGCTCACCGGAGCACCGAACCCTCCCGCCGCCGATCGCCGCCGCCGCCACCACTGGTCCACCCGACCCTCCCCAACACCACCGAACCACCCCGACCCCGTGCGCGTCTTCCCGACGACTCGCCGAAGCTCGCCGACGCCCGGACGCCCCGACGCACTATCGCCGCCGCCGCCACCGTCGCCGGAGTCCGGTAAGCCCCCCGGCATCCCCCTCCACCGTTCGATCCTAGATCTAGGGTTAGGATTAGAAGCCCCCGAAGGGGTAGGTTTTAGTTAGAAAACCGGCCGGCCCGATCGGTTTATTTATTAGTTAGGTTTTATTTTTAGGCCCGGTTCTTTTAGTTTAAACCTAGGGCCCAATTAGCCTATCTAACATATTGTATACGCATGATATAGGCCCATTAGGCCTTTTCTTTTTATTTTGATTTTCTGTTTTAGCGAATAGTTTCAATTTTCAAAAATGTATATCTTTTATTCTGTTTAATATTTTGAGTGATTCTTTTTTGTTGGATTGCAAATTTTATGTAGTTTCTGAAAAATATATATTTAGCCATGTTAAAAATAATTAAAAATGCTTTAATATTGTTTTAGTCAGAATAGCAAATCTGCTATAACTTTAATTAGAAAAATTATTTTTGCATGATTCTTTTTGTCATCACTTTATTTTGACATTGCCAAATCCTAGAAATTAACTTTGGTATTTTAGGATTAATAAATAATTAATTTTAGACAGAATCCTATTAATCCTAATTAATTGACTAGTTCTGTTTCCTAATTAATTAATTAGTAAATTAATTTATTTTTAACTTGTGATTAGTTATTCTAGGTTAGTTTCTGTCATTCCATTAGATGAACTTTTATTTATAATTAATAAAAGTTTTAAATTAATTTTCTTAATAGAAATTGGATTAGGCCTAAAATGAGTTTTATAATAGCTTTTAATTAATTCTTTTTGCTCCTAGTTGCTTAGTTAATCCTTTTCTGTTAAGTTAACCTAAAACCATGAATAGGTTATTTTAAGGAATTTTTGTTATATAAAAACTATTTTTGCTATTGTTTGGTGTAGGGAAAAACTTTGAGTTGGTTTTTTTGAGTTTTTCTTTTGGATTTGGTTTTTATTGTTTTGTTGTGCTATGTTACCATTGTTATCTTGTGTGATCCTCTTGCTTTATGCTTATTGTGTTATTGCTTGTCTCGGTAGAGTTTCCGGAGTGCGAAGCCTGCTACTACGACTCTTTAGCTTACGAGGATCATCAGCAAGGCAAGTTTTGATCATGTTATTTCTATACCTATGTTTTTGTGCATTAGTAGTTGTCACCACCCCACCATTGCATGCAGTAGTGAAATCTTGAAGTCATTAAACTTGAGTAGTATCATGTGGTAGGATGAACCAATCCCTTGTTACCATGACCGGGACGTAGTAGTTATTTTGCTATGCTCGTGAGCGGGATTTGGGATGAGTGAAATTCATAAGCAAGATATGAGAGTCAATGATGATGACAACCCATGGACTACAATGATCAAGATGGACTTCGGAAAATCACTACTGGGTGGAGGACGGTTGACGGGCACCCTGGAGCACCCAGTGGTGGCGGGATGCATGGAGAAGCGCCATGACATCCTGCGGAAAGCTTCACCCAGCCACGAAGAGAAGGATGGATGCCCCATGACCGGAAGCTTACCTGTGCAGCCGCAAGCCATTATGGGCTCTGGCTGGGTTGACCCTAGTAGTGACGCTGGCTGGGCGGTACTACGAGAAGTAGACGAACGGTAGGATTGGATGGGTACGGCGGTGGCGGAAGAACTCTTTGGAAGACCTGTTTCATTCGTCCGTCTTCAAACACCATGAAGTGCGAAGACTTTAAAGGAGGAATGATTCTTGCGGGAAAGTCGCAAACCTCTGCAGAGTGTTATAACCTAATCGATTAGCCGTGTCCCGATTACGGACATTTGAGCCTCTGGACCTTGGAAGTATTCGGATATCTCAACACTAAAACTAATGGATTAATTTTGAGGGTTTATGACTTAATAATAATTTGGGAGCGAGATATTGGTTGGCGGAACCATCTCAATAACTACCAACAATTTGTAGTAACTTGCAAATAAGTCCTTTGTAGTAGGATAAAATTGGCTTTTCGCAAAATGATGAAACTTAGAGCTCCACACCAAAATGCATATAGTGTTAGTAACTTTATTATTGTTATTCTTCTTGACTTGCCACTTATTCCAAAAGCTGACCTACATGGCTGCAACGTATTATGTTGCGTAGATATATTCGATCGGGAGTGAGGCTACGCTCCGCTTGGCGATTGCCCTTTGAGTCGGATGGACTCGCTTACCTTCGACGCTTCCGCAGCATTTTAGTTTATTTCTCATGAGTTGGCCTTGAGCCGAATTTATTCCCTTGTAATAAAGACTCTATATGAGAATCGATTAATGATATTCAGGTGTGATTGAACTTTGATTACTTTATCAATGTACTGTGAGTACCAGCATGATCTTGGGATGGTACAGACACAGAGATTTGACCGATTTTGGGTCAGGTCGCTACATTTTATTTGACCTTGCAAAACTGTCCATATTGTTGGAAATCGTTTTCTGAAAATTTTGATATATAATATGCCTATATTATATTTCTGTTTTATTTATTTTTTTTTGTTTTTCTTTGACTGTATGTTTATTTAAAAAAAAAACTTTCCTCCGCCGAACTGGGCCGGCCCAGCTCCCAGCCAGGCCGCGGCCCAGCCCAGCTAGCTCGCCGCCGCCCTCCTCCTCCCGAGCAGGAGACCGGCCGCCGCACGCGTCACCGTCTCGCCGTGCCCGACCCGGCCACCTCCCGCGGCCTTGCCCCTCCTCCACGCCATCGCCTCCCTCTCCCTCCTATAAAGGGCGCCGCCCCGGCCCCGTTTTCCCCTCTCTCTCTCTCCCGCATCTCGCCGCATCCGAGCCGCCGCCGCCGTTGAAAGCCGTCGCCGCCGCCGCCCGCCTCGCTCCCGGCCGCCACCGACCCCACCTCGAGACGCGCCTCGCCGAGCCGCCCCTCACCGTCTACTTCGCCGCCGACGATGACCTAGATGTAGTTGTTTTATTTTACAGATTAGTCCCCAATTTTCAAACATCCATAACTCTTTGCTCGTTTATCCAAATCGAACGAAACCAACACCCACTTCTTCGTTACGATCTCCTCTATCCAGTAATCCAACTCAAACATGTTTTTGAAAGTTCAAAATTTGAATTAGATCAGATTTGAATTCAAACTTCGTTTGATCATAACTTGAGTTTTATAACTCCGATTTAGTTGATTCTTTTTGCAAATCGAAGCTCTTGGCCTAAACTTTCTGATAAGGCCAAATTCACATAATTTTGGTACTGTTAGAAATTGTTTTATGTTGCAAGAGTTATTTGCTTAGTTTTGATGTTTTCTGAATTGTTTCCTTCGTTCTTTCCGATCTTTTGAGTGATTGCTTATGTGTGGTTACTATTGATTGCTTACGATAGATTGACCGGAGTGTGATGAGTAGAACTATTAAGAGTTTTGAGTGCGAATCATCTTCATCAACATTACAACCAAGTAACACTTTGATCATACTCTTTTCATACCCAGTTTTTATGCATTAGTTTCAACCCTCGCACATTGCATGGTTAGGATGTCATTAATTTGTGGGTTGGGAAGGAGATGACGAGGTAGGAACCTATTGCCCTGTTACTATCAAACCCTTGGGAGTTACTTCTACGTGTTGCTTATATTGCTATGCTATGCTCGTAGACGTGGTTGGGTTTGAGAGTTATTCATGACAGATGTGAGATTGTTAATTAATGGTTAACTTAAGGTGGCAACTTTAATACACATCTGGGTGGATTGAGGCACCTGGGGAACCCAGTGTTGTCTGTTTTATTCTTGGAAATCCTTGGTACCGTGTGATCTTCCTATGGAAAGCCACCAGGCTCAAAGGGCGAGATTATTCATGCTAGAAACTTCCGTGTGCAGCCACAAGCTATTATGGGCTCTAGCATAGTTGAGTAAGTTACGTGAAGCTCTTGAAGAGGTAGATCAGCAGGTAGTGGGTTTTGTAGGTTTGGTATGGTCTACCCGGAGTAGAGAGTTAATGTTTCTGAAAGACTGTGTCTCGGTCATCCGTTTCTCAAACGTCATGCAGTGCGAGAAATCAACGGAGGCGATCGAGTCTTGTGGGGAAAAGTGCGCAAACCTCTACAGAGTGTACAATATAATCATGGTTAGCCGTGTCCCCGGTTATGGACAATTCTGAGTATGTAGTACTTGACTATTCACATGTGTCTCATCACTCTAAATTAATATTGCTGGGATGTTAATTATCTTAATTGGGATTGAGTTGGGGTTATACCTTCTCAATGATGTTTCAACCACCATGATAGTTAAAGTAAAACTTATTCCTTTGTTGTAGGAAAAAATTGGCTTTTCGCAAAACTGTAACCATAGAGCTTTCCACCAGCCATATATGAATGTAGTATAGCTTATTCTTTCATTACTCTCTATGTGTTACATTGCCGGCATATTCCATGTGTTGACCCGTTTTCGGGCTGCAACATTTCATGTTGCAGACTTTTCAGACAACGAGTAATTGATACGTTAGGGTTACGACTTCTACACTCAACTTTGCCGTTGGTGTTGATGGGAATCCACAACCTTGTTGCTTCCTCTATGTTTGGATTGAGGTAATAGTATTTACGTTACTTTACATGTGATTTACCTCTGTTATAAATCCTTTGAGTACTGTGTGTGTCAGCATACCGATCCAGGGATGACACTTAAGCACAGAGACTTGGCCCATTCGGGTCGGGTCGCTACAAGATGGTATCAGAGCACATGTTGACAGTAGGACGTGACCCTAGAAACTGACAAGCCCATAGGAAAGATTTTTCTCTACTACTTCATTTTCAAAAAGATCTTTTACCTCTCTTCTCTTCTGAGCTTATTCAAATATTCCCTTCTAGTGAGACCATGTCCCTTTCCCCTTTTTGACCACATGAAGATTCGGCTGATGAGACCACTCCAAGGAGATAAGATATCGGACAACTAAGACCATTTGGAATGAAGAGGATTTTACCGTGTATTACAATGACGGAAACATCACGGTGAGGACTCCGAAGACTAGGCGAATTTGAAGGCTTTGAAGAATTTCTGGATTTGTATGACCTAGGAAGGCACCCGTTATGGAACTTGGCAGACTATGGGAGTTATCAATACCCGAGATCAAGGTGTATAGGAGAAAGACCGGAGCATGGAGAGTTAAAAACTCAATGTTTTTGTTAAGAAAACCCTAAGGCAGGAGATATCAATTATGGAATGAAGCTCATGGCAGTAACATCGGCATAGACACGGCTGGCCATGGTATTATTGTCGCTTATGCTATTGTCACCGTGCGGAGTTAAGCATGCAGATGCATTGCTTTGGAAGAATTGGATGGTAGAAGGCTGAAGGAGCATCTGTCAGCGAAGGATGCAGTTTTAACATTACTGGTGTATCTCCAGGATCTGGAGTGTTACATCAAGAAGTTAAGATGGATCTGCAAGAAGCAATATTTGATAAGGAAGCGTTTCGTGAAGAACTCAGGACCCAGAAGCTGAAAGTAGCCAAGCTAGAGGAGCCAAACCTTGAGACATCAAAGATTTGTCAGGAACTGAAGGACAGTAGGAGCATGGTTCATGTCGAGGTTGATGAAATCCAGAAGTTGGAACGTAACTCCAGAAATATTGAAGGACGCCACGAGAGACTTTGCACAACAGAGATGATCTGGCAAAGGAACTTGAGAAGGACAAGCATGATCAGAAGAAGCCATCGGAGACAAGACCAAGACTTGAAGAGTTTGATGACGTTGAGATCTATAGACCATTAGAAGACCCAACCCCTGTTACATACTTATGTTAGATGCGACGATTGTGAGCTGTCATTTGTTTGATGTTTTTCCGACAGCCGCAATAAAACCTGTCTTTCCAAACTTTTGTTTGCTTTGTGTGCATCCCTCTCGATCTCTCTTATCTCACCCCATAACCCATGGACCCAATAGATGATGAATGGAGATGAGCTCGTATTTTCGGGACCGATGAGTCAATTGAAGACGGACCGATGGATTCAGAACATGGAGGATCATATGGAGAATAACCCTATAGCCAAAAAGGATATGGCCCGGCATGCTCTTCAATGCTTTGAAAGAGGTGCCGCTACTTGGTGGAGGATGTACCAAACCATGAATGGATGGAAAGAAGTAACCACTTGGAAAGAATTTAAGTTGACCTTGTCAAAGACTAGGTTTGTGTCCCAGAAATTGGAGCCTTATGGAAATGTTATGAAGAAACCTTGTGCATGCAAGCTCTGTGGAGAAATAGGACACACCCATAAAGAACACAAGGATGAATGCCCAAATTGTGAAGGAAGTCATCCAGCTAAAGAATGCCCAACTAGGCAGATCACTTGTTTCTTGTGTGAAGGGACTACCCACTATGCTGCTCAGTGTCACATTTACCCCATGGTACAAAGAACCATCCAGCAGAAGAAAGAAGCCATGAAAGGAGCCCTAATGGAAATTTTAAAAGAACCTGTGATGAAGGAAGAGGTGAAGGACACACCCAAAGAAGAACCAATTAAACCCTGCACCAAGTCCTGCTATTCATGTGGAGAAGAAGGGCACATCTCCCAGAATTGTTTGAATGGGGATTTAGTAGAATTCCCGACAGAGGAAGTAGAGTATGACCCACAGGAAATAGAAGCCCTGATTGGGATGGAAAGGTCCAGAAAGAGAAGTAGGTTGGATTCCAGGAACAACCCAATTTCTACAAAGAAAGACCTGAGTCATATCACATGTTTCAGGTGCAAAAATTCAGGGCACTACTTCAATGATTGCCCAAGAGGGAAGATAAGGACCCCAGGAGGCTATATAATCACAAGGAAACCTCGATATTTGTCAGAAGTAATATGTTTCCGTTGTGATGAAGCAGGACACTTTGCCAGGGATTGTCCCAAAGAGAAGAAGGCTGTGATAAGTAATTGAGTCTGCAAAAAAGGAATATAGTAGTAGTAGTGAGAACAATTCTGTTATATTGAAGTGTTGAGTTGAGGCATGTAATGGAAAAACAGGAGATTGTAATAATTTGAGAATAAATAAAGTTAGCAGTGTTGGTACTGATTTGGATTTTATGAGTTGTTACTCTATGAGGAAAGATGTTGACCATTTTCGAGGGTATGAGAAATATGTTCTATGGAAGATTGGAGCATTTTAAGGGTGGTAGTACCCTGTGAGGACACTTGACCCTTTGAAAGGATAATGATGTTCCACGAAGTGGAGTATGGACTTCATAAGTATAAGTTTTTATCTCGGTAGGTGGGATATCCCACGAGGATGAAGAGACGAATTACCATTGGATATAAAGGAGGTATGATGTTGGAAATGTGGATCAATGGAAATTCCATGATGAGTCTGAGTAATCATGTCCTAGTTTGGTGCCAATAGAAGGAAGGAAGACAGTACAATTGGATGGATTTTAAAGTATGCTTGGAAGCTGGAAGTTGGATGTTGGAATAACGATCAGTTGTCCGCGATGATGATTTCAAGGTTTACAAGTGATGAGATGGGCCATAACCCACATGCCCCAGGACCTGCCAAGAAGCAAGCACATTCTTCCTGAAGGAAAAACCCTGGAAGAAGTTATGATTTTATCGACAGACGATCCTATAGGAGATTACGCAAAACCTGAGAGTTGTTAAGGAATGATAGATGTTTGTTTGGCTTTCAGAATCAATGGATTTATCCGAACTTGGTTCATCGGCAAGAGAAATTCTGCAATGCTTGTGAGAATGACCGAGTGTTAGAATGCGGGATTCGCTAAACCATGTACAAGGTAATGATTTGGGTGCGGGATGGATTGATCACCATACCGACTTACTCTCATTATTCGCTTTGCTATATGGGATGGTAAATCTGAGTGACTTACCTATAGTAGAGAGACGACGATCAAAACCTTGTTTGAACCTTAGAATGGTATAAGAATTTTTCCCCTTGTAGAAGGCAGTTGTTGCCAACAGTAGGAAATACGGTGAGGTTCAACCCAGACCCGTTTTCTGCAGGAGAAACCATAAATTGTTGACCACCATGAGATATCGATAGTTGTTTAGAATTGGCGCCAGACCCGTCAGCTATGAAGACCCAGTTTCGGAATAACCTTACCAAGATAAGACAAAAGAATCGAGGAAAAGGTTATGCCACTACCGGAAGAGCCCAAAGAAGGAATTATCCTTACGATCTAAGAAGACCGATACGGTCAACAATAAGGATGGAGTATATGAGTTTTGATGGAACCTTAACAATGCTTCTAAGGGTGGTAGCACCCGAGACCCCGGAGACGATCGATGGATTTTTGAGAAGACCCCCAAGCCCTAACCTATTTCTTTCTAGCCTCTCCGAATCTCGAGGACGAGATTCATTTTAAGGGTGGTAGGTTTGCAACATCCCAAAATTCTAAATTTTGGAATGTTATAATAAATAGATAGATTTGATTGATTGTTTGATTGATTGTGTGAAATTGAGTGAAATCCGAAACTTTTTGAAAGTTAAATGAGAGGGAATAAAAGGACTTTCCCAAACTTTCATTTTCTTTTCTGATCTTCATAAATTCAAATTCTTTTTCACCACAAAACCCTGGAGAGAAGATGACATGACTTCTTCCATTTATTTAAATGACATGGGGTGTTGAAAATATTTGAATTTTATTTGAAAATATTTCCAATTCATAAACTTTATGCAACTCAATGATTTTCACGAGAGAAGATAAAATGCCTTCTTCAAATTATATGAAATATGCGTTGGGAGTTTTAAAAGAATTAAAATTCAAAGTTCTCTTGAATTTATTTTCAATTTGGAGTTATTTGAGTTTTATTCAAATTATTTTTCTCCAAAAATAAAATATATAGAAAATAGGGTAACATGATTCCCTACATCAGAAAATTGGAGAGAAATTAAATTGAAATCATTTTGGTATTTTAAAAATGATTTTTATTGGATTTTAGTAGGGCAGTAGCACTCTTTGTTTTATTTAAATTTGTGTGGATTTTATTTGACCTTGCAAAAATGTCCATGTTGTTGGAAATCTTTTTCTGAAAATTTTGATATATAATATGCCTATATTATATTTCTCTTTTATTTCTTTTTTTTGTTTTTCTTTGACTGTCTGTTTATTTAAAAAAAAACTTTCCTCCGCCGAACTGGGCCGGCCCAGCTCCCAGCCAGGCCACGGACCAGCCCAGCCAGCTCGCCGCCGCCCTCCTCCTCCCGAGCAGGAGACCGGCCACCGCACGCGTCGCCGTAGCGCCGTGCCCGACCCGGCCACCTCCCGCGGCCTTGCCCCTCCTCCACGCCATCGCCTCCCTCTCCCTCCTATAAAGGGCGCCGCCCCGGCCCCGTTTTCCCCTCTCTCTCTTTCCCGCATCTCGCTGCATCCAAGCCGCCGCCGCCGTTGAAAGTCGCCGCCGCCCGCCTCGCTCCCGGCCGCCGCCGACCCCACCTCGAGACGCGCCTCGCCGAGCCGCCCCTCCCCGTCTACTTCGCCGCCGCCGCCGACCGCCGGAATGCCGCCCCGAACGGATCCGAGCCGCCGCCGCCGTCCTTTTTCCTCGCCGCCGACGACCCGCGCCGCCGCGGTAACCGCCGCCCCTCCCCGTCCGTCCGATCTAGATCTAAGGATCCAGATCTTTTTGTTTTTTTCTCTAAACGTTTTTTTTCTTATTCGTTGAACGTTCGTTAGTTAGGGTTTGCACCGAATGGTTTTCCGTTCGTTAGCGAACGTTCACTAAATAGCCTTTTCGTTTTATTTTATTTTTCTGCCAGGGACCTAGATGTAGTTGTTTTATTTTATAGATTAGTCCCCAATTTTCAAACATCCATAACTCTTTGCTCGTTTATCCAAATCCAACGAAACCAACGCCCACTTCTTCATTACGATCTCCTCTATCCAGTAATCCAACTCAAACATGCTTTTCAAAGTTTAAAATTTGAATTAGATCAGATTTGAATTCAAACTTCGTTTGATCATAACTTGAGTTTTATAACTCCGATTTAGTTAATTCTTTTTGCAAATCGAAGCTCTTGACCTAAACTTTCTGATAAGGCCAAATTCACAAAATTTTGGTACTGTTAGAAATTGTTTTATGTTGCAAGAGTTATTTGCTTGGTTTTGATGTTTTCCGAATCGTTTCCTTCGTTATTTCCGATCTTTTGAGTGATTGCTTATGTGTGGTTACTATTGATTGCTTACGATAGATTGACCGGAGTGTGACGAGTAGAACTATCAAGAGTTTTGAGTGTGAATCATCTTCATCAACATTACAGGCAAGTAACACTTTGATCATACTCTTTTCATACCCAGTTTTTATGCATTAGTTTAAACCCTCGCACATTGCATGGTTAGGATGTCATTAATTTGTGGGCTGGGAAGTAGATGATGAGGTAGGAACCTATTGCCCTGTTACTATCAAACCCTTGGGAGTTACTTCTACGTGTTGCTTATATTGCTATGCTATGCTCGTAGACGTGGTTGGGTTTGAGAGTTATTCATGACAGATGTGAGATTGTTAATTAATGGTTAACTTAAGGTGGCAACTTTAATACACATATGGGTGGATTGAGGCACCTGGGGAACCCAGTGTTGTCTGTTTTATTCTTGGAAATCCCGCGGTACCCGTGTGATCTTCCTATGGACCGCCACCCAGGCTCAAAGGGAACTGAGATTATTCATGCTAGAAACTTCCGTGTGCAGCCACAAGCTATTATGGGCTCTAGCATAGTTGAGTAAGTTACGTGAAGCTCTTGAAGAGGTAGATTAGCAGGTAGTGGGTTTTGTAAGTTTGGTATGGTCTACCCGGAGTAGAGAGTTAATGTTTCTGAAAGACTGTGGCTCGGTCATCCGTTTCTCAAACGTCATGCAGTGCGAGAAATCAACGGAGGCGACCGAGTCTTGTGGGGAAAAGTGCGCAAACCTCTGCAGAGTGTACAATCTAATCATGGTTAGCCGTGTCCCCGGTTATGGACAATCCTGAGTATCTAGTACTTGAGTATTCACATGTATCTCATCACTCTAAATTAATATTGTTGGGATGTTAATTATCTTAATTGGGATTGAGTTGGGGTTATGCCTTCTCAATTATGTTTCAACCACCATGATAGTTAAAGTAAAACTTATTCCTTTGTTGTAGGAAAAAATTGGCTTTTCGCAAAATTGTAACCATAGAGCTTTGCACCAGCCATATATGCATGTAGAATAGCTTATTCTTTCATTACTCTCTATGTGTTACATTGCCAGCATATTCCATGTGCTGACCCGATTTCAGGCTGCAACGTTTCATGTTGCAGACTTTTCAGACAACGAGTAATTGATACGTTAGGGTTATGATTTCTACACTCAACTTTGTCGTTGGTGTTGATGGGAATCCACAACCTTGTTGCTTCCGCTATGTTTGGATTGAGGTAATAGTATTTACGTTACTTTACATGTGATTTACCTCTGTTATAAATCCTTCGAGTACTGTGTGTGTCAGCATACCGATCCAGGGATGGCACTTAAGCACAGAGACTTGGCCCATTCGGGTCGGGTCGCTACAAATAGAGTCAAAACGCGATAAAAACTTACAGAGATTTTTTTGGAATATATGTGAATTTTGTGAATTGGAATCAACGCGAGACGATGCCTGAGGGGGCCACAAGGCAGGGGGCGCGCCCTAGGTGGTAGGGCACGCCCTGGACCCTTGTGGCCACCACGTAAGGCTGTTGGTTCCCTTCTTTCGCCGCAAGAAAGCTAATATCCGGATAAAAATCATGTTCTAATTTTAGCCCAGTCGGAGTTACGGATCTCCGGGAATTTAAGAAATGGTGAAAGGCCAGAATCTGGGAGTGCAAAAACAGAAGGAAACGGAGAGAGAGATCCAATCTCGGAGGGGCTCCTGCCCCTCCGCCGCCTTGGAGGCCAAGGACCATAGGGGAAACCCTCCTCCCATCTAGGGGGGGGGGGTGTCAAGGAAGAATAAGAAGAAGGGGGGCTCTCTCCCCCTCTCTCCCGGTAGAGCCGGATCGCCGTCGGGGCCATCATCTTGACGGCGATCTACACCAACAACTTCGCCGCCGTCATCACCAACTCTCTCCTCCTCTATGCAGCGGTGTAACACCTCTTATTCCCGCTGTAATCTCTACTTAAACATGGTGCTCAACGCTATATATTATTTCCCAATGATGTATGGCTATCCTATGATGTTTGAGTAGATCCGTTTTGTCCTATGGGTTGATTGTTGATCATGATTGGTTTGAGTTGCATGTTTTGTTATTGGTGCTGTCCTATGGTGCTCTCCGTGTCGCACAAGCGTGAGGGATCCCCACTGTAGGGTTTGCAATATGCTCATGAATTGCTTATGGTGGGTGGCGTGAGTGATAGAAACATAGACCCGAGTAAGTAGGTTGTTTGCGTATGGGAGTAAAGAGGACTTGATACTTTAATGCTATGGTTGGGTTTTACCATAATGATCTTTAGTAGTTACAGATGTTTGCTAGAGTTCCAATCGTAAGGGCATATGATCCAAGTAGAGAAAGTATGTTAGCTTATGCCTCTCCCTCATATAAAATTGCAATAATGATTACCGGTCTAGTTATCGATTGCCTAGGGACAAATAACTTTCTTGTGACAAAAAGCTCTCTACTAAAACTAACTTAGTTATTTATTTATCTAAACAGCCCCTAGATTTTATTTACGTGTTCTTTATTATATTGCAAACCTATCCTATCACACCTACAAAGTACTTCTACTTTCATACTTGTTCTAGGTAAAGTGAACGTTAAGCGTGTGTAGAGTTGTATCGGTGGTTGATAGAACTTGAGGGAATAGTTGTTCTACCTTTAGCTCCTTGTTGGGTTTTACACTCTTACTTATCGAGAGTGGATACAATTGATCCCCTATACTTGTGGGTTATCAACAAACATAACTACTCACAAAGCATGTTCATCTTCAAGATCGGAGGGGTATTGAATGTCATTAAGGATCTGAACATATGATCTTCCACCAAATAAACCAACTAGCATCAACTACAAGGAGAAATTGCTACTTCTTGAGCTTGTGTTGGTTTTTCCCTTGAAGAGGAAAGGGTGATGTAGCGCAGTAGAGATAAGCATTTCCCTCAGTTAAGAACCAAGGTATCAATACAGTAGGAGAAACGCGCAAGTCCCCAATAGATGCACCTACACAAACAATCAAACACTTGCACCCAACGCCATAAAGGGGTTGTCGATCCCTTCATGGTCACTTGCAAAGGTGAGATCTGATAGAGATAGATAAAACTAAACAAAAGATAACTAATTATTTTTGGGTTTTTTGGTTTATAGATCTCAAAATAAAAGATTGCAAAATAGTAGATCGGAAACAAATATGATGGAAAATAGACCCGGGGGCCATAGGTTTCACTAGAGGCTTCTCTTTTGAGGCCAAATAATACAGAAGGTGAACAAATTACTGTCAAGCAATTGATAGAAAAGCGCAAAGTTATGATGATATCCAAGGCACTGATTATGCATATTGGCATCACTTCCATGTCAAGTAGACCGACTCTTGCCTGCATCTACTACTATTACTCCATGCATCGACCGCTATCCAGCATGCATCTAGAGTATTAAGTTCATAAAGAACGGAGTAACACCTTAAGTAAGATGACATGATGTAGAGGAATAAACTCAAGAAATATGATGAAAAACCCATCTTTTTATCCTCGATGGAAACAATTCAATACGTGTCTCGCTACCCGTACTTTGTCACTGGGAGAAATCACACAAGATTGAACCCAAAGCTAAGCACCTCGCCCATTGCAAGAAAAACCAATCTAGTTGGCCAAACGAAACTGATAATTCGAAGAGAAATACAAAGATACCAAATCATGCATATAAGAATTCAAAGAAGATTCAAATAATATTCATAGATAAGGTGATCATAAATCCACAATTCATCGGATCTCGACAAACACACTGCAAAAGAAGATTACATCAGATAGATCTCCAAGAACATCGAGGAGAACATTGTATTGAGAATAAAATAGAGAGAAGAAGCCATCTAGCTACTAGCTATGGACCCGTAGGTCTGAGATAAACTACTCACGCTTCATCGGAAGGGCAATAGGGTTGATGTAGATGCCCTCAGTGATCAAATCCCCCTCCAGCAAGATTGGATCTCACAGGAACAGAAGGTTGCAGCGGTAGAAAAGTATTTTTTTGGATCACTCTGAGGGTTTTGGAATATATGTGAATATATAGGACGAAGAGGTAGGTCAGGAGATCCCCGAGGGGGCCACAAGGCAGGGGCGTGCCCCCTAGAGCACGCCTTCCACCCTTGCAGCCGCCTCGTGGCTCTTCTAGCTTGGACTCCAAGTCCTCTAGGTCTCTTCTGGTCCAAGAAAAATCATCGTAAAGTTTTATTACGTTTGGACTCCATTTGATATTCCTTTTCCGCAAAACTCAAAAACAAGGAAAAACAGAAACTGGCACTGGGCTATATAGGTTAATAAGTTAGTCCCAAAAATAATATAAAATAGCATAATAATGCATATAAAACATCCAAAATAGATAATATAATAGCATGGAACAATAAAAAAATTATAGATACATTGGAGATGTATCAAGTATCCCCAAGCTTAATCCCGCTCATCCTCGAGTAGGTAAATGATAAAAATAGAATTTTTGATGTGGAATGCTGCCTGACATATTTATCCATGTAGTTTTCTTCATTGTGGCATGAATGTTCAGATCCATAACGTTCAAAACAAAAGTTTAACATTGACATAAAAATAATAATACTTCAAGCATACAAATAAAGCAATCATGTCTTCTCAAAATAACATGGCCAAAGAAAGTTATCCCTACCAAATCATATAGTCTGGCTATGCTCCATCCTCATCACACAAAGTATTAAATCATGACAACCCCGATGACAAGCCAATCAATTGTTTCATACTTTTGATGTTCTCAAACTTCAAACATACTAATAAAGCAATCATGTCTTTTCAAAATAATACGACCAAAGAAAGTTATCCCTACAAAATCATATAGTCTGGCTATGCTCCATCTTCATCACACAAAGTATTTCATCTTGCACAACCCCGATGACAAGCCAAGAAATTGTTTCATACTTTTTAATGTTCTCAAGACTTTTCAACTTTCATGCAATACATGAGCGTGAGCCATGGATATAGCACTATAGGTGGAATAGAATATGGTGGTTGTGGACAAGACAAAAAGAAGGAGATAGTCTCTTATCAACTAGGCGTATCAATGGGCTATGGAGATGCCCATCAATAGATATCAATGTGACTGAGTAGGGATTTCCATGCAACAGATGCACTAGAGCTATAAGTTTATGAAAGCTCAAAAAGAAACTAAATGGGTGTGCATCCAACTCGCTTGCTCACGAAGACCTAGGGCAATTTGAGGAAGCCCATCATTGGAATATACAAGCCAAGTTCTATAATGAAAAATTCCCACTAGTATACGAAAGTTACAACATAGGAGACTCTCTATCATGAAGATCATGGTGCTACTTTAAAGCACAAGTGTGGAAAAAGGATAGTAACATTGCCCCTTCTCTCTTTTCTCTCATTTTTTTCTTTTTCTCTTTTTTTCCTTTTTTGTGTGGGCTTCTTTGGCCTCTTTTTTTTTAAAGTCCAGAGACTCATCCCAACTTGTGAGGGAATCATAGGTTCCATCATCCTTTTCTCACATGGGACAATGCTCTAATAATGATGATCAACTCACTTTTTTTACTTACAACTCAAGAATGACAACTCAATACTTGGAACAAAATATGACTCTATATGAATGCCTTTGGTGGTGTACCGGGATGTGATGACCCACAAGTATAGGGGATCTATCATAGTCCTTTCGATAAGTAAGAGTGTCGAACCCAATGAGGAGCAGAAGGAAATGACAAGCCATTTTCAGCAAGGTATTCTCTGCAAGCACTGAAATTGTCGGTAATAGATTGTTGTGTGGTAAGATAATTTGTAACGAGTAACAAGTAACTAAGGTGAAGCAAGGTGGCCCAATCGTTTTTGTAGCAAAGGACAAGCCTGGACGAGCTCTTATATAATGCAAAGCGCTCCCGAGGACACATGGGAATTACTATCAAGCTAGTTTTCATCATGCTCATATGATTCGCTTTCGTTACTTTGATAATTTCATATGTGGGTGGACCGGTGCTTGGGAGCTGTCCTTCCTTGGTCAAGCCTCCCACTTATGATTAACCCCTCTCGCAAGCATGCGCAACTATGAACGAAGAATTAAGATAAATCTAACCATAGCATGAAATATATGGATCCAAATCAGCCCCTTATGAAGCAACGCATAAACTAGGGTTTAAGCTTCTGTCACTCTAGCAACCCATCATCTACTTATTACTTCCCAATGCCTTCCCCTAGTCCCAAATCATGGTGAAGTGTCATGTAGTCAACGTTCACATAATACCACTAGAGGAAAGACAACATACATCTCATCAAAATATCGAACGAATACCAAATTCACATTATTACTTAGAACAAGACTTCTCCCATGTCCTCAGGAATAAACATGACTACTCACAAAGCATATTCATGTTCATAGTCAGAGGAGTATGAATATCATTAAGGATCTGAACATATGATGTTCCACCAAATAAACCAACTAGCATCAACTACAAGGAGTAATCAACACTACTAGCAACCCCCAGGTACCAATTAGAGGTTTTGAGACAAAGATCGGATACAAGAGATGAAAAAGGGTTTGAGAGGGGATGGTGCTGGTGAAGATGTTGATGGAGATTGACCCCCTCTCGATGAGAGGATCGTTGGTGATGACGATGGCTTCGATTTCCCCCTCCGGGAGGGAAGTTTCCCCGGCAGAACAGCTCCGCCGGAGCCCTAGATTGGTTCTGCCCAAGTTCCGCCTCGAGACGGCGGTGCTTCATCCCGCAAGCTTCCTTCTGATTTTTTCCAGGTCAAAACACATCATATAGAAGAAGATGGGCATCGGGGGCCTTCCAGGTGGCCCACAAGGCAGGGGGCACACCCAGGGGGTTAGGGCGCGCCCCCCAACCTTGTGGATGGCTGGTGGCCCCCCTCTGGTGCTTTCTTCGCCCAATATTTTTTATATATTCCAAAATAATTTTCTGTGAAGTTTCAGGACTTTTGGAGTTGTGCAGAATAAGTCTCTAATATTTGCTGCTTTTCCGGTCTAGAATTCCAGCTGCCGACATTCTCCCTCTTCATGTAAACCTTGTAAAATAAGAGAGAAAAGGCATAAGTATTGTAATATAATGTGTAATAATAGCCCATAATAAAATAAATATCCATATAAAAGCATGATGCAAAATGGACGTATCAACTCCCCCAAGCTTAGACCTCGCTTGTCCTGAAGGAAAAGCCGAAATCAAAAACTATGTCCACTTGTTTAGAGATAGAGGTGTTGATAAAATAAAATACGGACATGAGGCATCATGATCATCTTTAGATAAGCAACATATAATGTCATATAATTTCTTATGCTAAAGTAACAATTCATTCACAAGGTAAAGTATGAATCAAAAACTTCATTGAAAACTAACAAACTATGATCTTAGTCATTGAAGCAATTGCAATTTATCATAACATCAGAAAGAGTCAATTCAAGAACTTTTCAGCAAGTCCACATACTCAACTATCATTTAGTCTTTCACAATTGCTAACACTCACGCGATACTTATGGGTTGAAAGTTTCAATCAGACACAGAGGAAGATAGGGGCTTATAGTTTCGCCTCCCAACCTTTTACCTAAAGGGTGATGTCAGCAATAATACTTTATGCTAACCTACATCCGAGTGATATATATATATATATATATATATATATATATATATATATATATATATATATATATATATATATATATATATATATATATATATATCCGGATCTCTCCAACACATAGTGCTAGCCAAAAGAAAAAATGTAAAAAGGAAACGTGAAGATCATCATGACTCTTGTATAAGGGTAGAGGGTAAAAGTAAAAGATAGGACCTTCGCAAATGGAAGCAGAGGTTGTCATGTGCTTTTATGGTTGGATGCACAAAATCTTAATGCAAAAGAACGTCACTTTATTTTGCCTCTTGTGATAAAGAACTTTATTATGCAGTATATCGCTTTTATTTCTTCCATATCACAAGTTCATATAAAGCTTATTTTCTTCACACTAATAGATCATACATATTTAGAGAGAAATTTTTGTTGCTTGCATCGCTGACAACTTACTTGAAGGATCTTACTCAATCCATAGGTAGGTATGGTGGACTCTCATGGCAAAATTGGTTTAGGGGATGTTTGGAAGCACAAGTAGTATCTATAATTGGTGCAAATAATTTGGATATCATAAGAGAGAAAAGGCAAGCTCAACATGTTGGAGGATCCATGATAATATAACTTCTATTTGGATATAAGAAAACATAACCCATTATGTTGTCTTCCTTGTCCAAGATCAACTCTTTAGCATGTCAAATTTTAATGAGTGCTCACAATTACAAAAGATGTCCAAGATAGTATATTTATATGTGAAGCCTCTCTTTCTTTATTACTTCCTATTAATTGCAACAATGACCAAAACTATGTTCGTCAACTCTCAACAACTTCTATTCATCATACTCTTTGTATGTGAAGTCATTACTCTCCATAAGATCAATATATGATCTTTATTTCTTTTTTCTTTTATTTTATTCCCTCAAGATCATAGCAAGAAAGCAAAGCCCTCAACACAAAACTACTCTTTATTATATAACTCATGGACTCGATTATGTAGATAGATCTCTAAACAAAACTCAAAGCTAGGTCATACTAAAAGTTTATTCTACTAGATCAAGATATAACCAAAAGGATCGAACTAAGAAAAATGATAAAGGTAAAGGTGTGATGGTGATACGATACCGGGGCACCTCCCCCAAGCTTGGCAGTTGCCAAGGGGAGTGCCCATACCCATGTATTTACGTCTCTTTCTTCGGAGGTTGTGATGATGGAGTTGTTGATGTGGTAGGCTTGTCATCCATCTTCCAAGGCATAGGCGCACCATCATAGAAAGATGAACAAGTCTCCAGGATCCTCAAATCTGCAGCCAAACTCATCCTCTTAAATTTGTATTCATAGTCATAGTTTTTGTTTTGCAGGTCATAGATCTGGGCCTGGAGATGCTTGATCTTCTCATGAAGCTTGAAAATGGCCTCCCCGATGTTCTTGGCATCCAGCTTGTGATTGTTGGTGAACTCCGCGGTCATCAAGTGATTGGAGTTGATCCCATGTTCCACCATCCCTTGACACTTGGAAACTTGCTGCTCCATTGCTTCGAGTCTTGTCTCCACGCTTCCGGTCTTCTTTGGCCCCTCAACATCGTAGATGTGCAGCGCCCCCTCACGCATCTCAATGGCTTGAGGGTGTCGCAGCACCTTCGCAAGGTAGGGGTTGATGACCTTCTCGAAAACTTGTCCTTGGGGGGGCGCTTGGAGACGTCATGGTGATCTAGGTCTGTCAGAAAAATAGCTCGAAATAAGAACAAAAGATTTTGTCGTGGTACGGTGGTCAAAACCTTCGGGAGATTACATAATGAATTTTTACCGACCAAAAGAAGTATTGTGCAAGATAACAGAGTCCGGAGGGCACACGAGGTGGCCACAAGGCAGGGGGCACGCCTAGGGGGGGTAGGGAGCGCCCTCCATCCTTGTGGTCTCCTCGTGCATCTTTCGAACTTCTTTTAATTTTCCTAATTTTTAAAATATTCCAAAGAAAAATTGCCATTGGAGACGTTTTGGAGTTGGTTTACTTACCATACCACATACCTATTCCTTTTCGCAGTCTGAATCGTTCTGGAAAGTATCCCTTACGTACTCCTCTGGTGTTATGGTATTAATTATATTAGTCTCAACATTTATGGGCGTACCTGAGATATAATGTTCGATTCTTTGACCGTTTACCACCTTCGGATTTGTGCCTTCGGTGTTTTTGATCTTTATGGCACTAGAACGATAAACCTCGTCGATAATGTAAGGACCTTCCCATTTAGAGAGAAGCTTTCCTGCAAAAAAATCTTAAACAAGATTTGTATAGTAAAACATGGTCACCTACATTAAACTCACGCTTTTGTATCCTTTTGTCATGCCATCTTTTAAACTTTTCTTTAAACAACTTGGCATTCTCATAGGCTTGGGTTCTCCATTCATCAAGTGAGCTTATGTCAAATAACCTCTTCTCACCGGCAAGTTTGAAATCATAGTTAAGCTCTTTGATTGCCCAATAAGCTTTATGTTCTAGTTCGAGAGGTAAGTGACATGCCTTTCCATAAACCATTTTATATGGTGACATACCCATAGGATTTTTATAAGTAGTTCTATAAGCCCATAATGCATCATCAAGTTTCTTAGACCAATTCTTTCTAGATCTATTAACAGTCTTTTGCAAAATCAATATAATCTCTCTATTGCTCAATTCTACCTGACCACTAGACCGAGGGTGATATGGGGATGCAATTCTATGGTTGACATCATCTTTAGCAAGCATTTTACGGAAAGCACCATGAATAAAATGTGAACCACCATCAGTCATCAAATATCTAGGGACTCGAAACCTCGGAAAAATAACTTCTTTAAGCATCTTAATAGAAGTGTTATGATCACCACTACTAGTTGGAATAGCTTCTACCCACTTAGTAACATAATCAACAACAACTAAAATATGTGTATACCCATTACAGGAAGGAAAAGGTCCCATATAATCAAAGCCCAAACATCAAATAGTTCAATAACAAGTGAATAATTCATAGGCATTTCTTGACGTCTACTAATATTGCCAATTCTCTGGCATTCATCACAAGACAAGACAAATTTACGAGCATCCTTGAAGAGAGTAGGCCAATAAAAACCAGATTGCAATACCTTGTGCGCAGTTCTATCTCCAGCATGGTGTCCTCTGTAAGCCTCGGAGTGGCACTTGCGTAGGATCTATTCCTGTTCATGCTGAGGTACACAACGTTTAATAACACCATCTACTCGTTCTTTATAAAGGTGCGGGTCATCCCAAAAGTAATGTCTTAAATCATAGATAACTTTTTCTTTTGCTGGTATGTGAAACTAGGTGGTATAAATTTAGCAACGATGTAATTAGCATAATCAGCATACCAAGGAGTAATACGAGAAGCATTTATGACAGCTAATTGCTCATCAGGAAAGCTATGATCAATAAGCAGTGGGTCATCAGGAACATTTTCTAACCTAGACAAGTTGTCTGCAACGGGGTTCTCAGCTCCTTTTCTATCAATAATATGCAAATCAAATTCTTGCAGCACGAGAACCCATCTAATAAGTCTAGGTTTAGCATCTTTCTTTTCCATAAGATATTTAATAGTAGCATGATCAATGTGAACAGTTACTTTGGAATCAACAAGATAAGATCTGAACTTATCAGAAGCAAAAACAACTGCTAAAAATTCTTTTTCAGTAGTAGAATAATTTCTCTGGGCACAATCTAGAGTTTTACCGGCATAATGAATAACATTCAATTTCTTATCAACTCTCTGCCCTAGAACAACACCAACAGCATAATCACTAGCATCACACGTAATTTCAAAGGGTAAATTCTAGAATTTAAGAATCAAGATTCTCAATGTTTGAAATTTCTTGCACGGGGAGTAAGCATGCACCCAGTGAGACACATGTGTTTTTGCAATCCATTTAGGTGCACTATCACGTGTGCATGTAGCTAAAATTTGATTTTTGCACATTATACCCGTAGAAAATCAATCAATGTACTAAAACATCTTAATGATCTCTGTTTTTTTCGAAATTAAAATATCCCTCCTTTGGTAACATATGTTCACCGCAGGATACTTTAACATGCATCATAGTTGCGGTGGATTCTCGGTATGGGTGGGTGTGTGCGTCTAGGGGGTGGCGGGTGGCTCGCAGTACACTACGAGTTGTGAGCCACCGTGTGGGTTGGCCATTTTGTTAGGCAGGTGACACATCAGAGTTGTGAATTCGTTATTTAAAACATTACACAACCTTTTCATACATACATGTTTTCGTCACATGCAGTCGATGGTTGTCCTACACAGCAGTCGATACTCGCATGTGACGCTTTCTGTGGGCCCGTGAGGTCGTCGTCCATCACTTTGACGAACAGCCTAGGGTGAGGTTAATTTTACCGGCAAGGTAGAATCTTTTTTGTTTGTGTTATGGTGGGAGTATATATATAGTATGCGTCGAAGAGGTGGGAGGGGACTAGCATATATACTATATGTACGTGTCCGTGAACAAGTACACCTCACTCAGTGTCAGGACTTTTCGGTTTTCGAGGCACATGCCACATCAAAGCTGTGAAATTGGCTATTCAAACATCACACAACACCTCTTTGGGCCACATGCATGCAGGCGGTGGTTATCCTAGCTAAGAGACTCACGTGTGATGCTTCCATCTGTGGGCCCACGAGGCCATCATCATGCATGCATCACATTGACCTACGTCGGGAGAGGTTATTTAATTGACCATCTAGGAGGATTCTTTTTGGGTTGTATTATGGTAGGAGCATATAGTATGCGTCGAAGAGGGGGAAGGGGACCATTATATGTAGTACGCTTCATGAACCTCGCTCTGTGTGGGGACTTTACGGTTTTTGAGGCATGTGACACATCAAAGTTGTGCATTTTTGGTGTTCAACATATGTTTTGCCCACATGCAAAGCGATGGTGGTTGTCCTCTGGCACCCACTTAAGCGATTATCAGCAATATAGATGCTTTCCATTTGTGGGCCCACTTGGTCCATCACTACTTTTTGCCTGACAACGAGAGAGGTTAGTTTGATTTAGGAGGGGATTAATTTTTGTTTGTAATACAATATATATAGGTCATGCTCTGGGATGACATGATATAGTTTGAGCACACACACATGCATGTGTACGCATGAATCCCTCCTATCGATTCGAAGTAGCTAGTACAATGATAAGTCATGAACCGATCTCGCTTTGTGTGGGGACTGTATGATTTTCGATGCACGCGCCACATCAATGTTGTGAAATGGTATTCAAACATGCATGCACACATCACGTCCATACATATGCATGTAGTGGTTGTCTTCGAACAGTACACTCCCTCACGTGGTTATCGACGACAAGCCTATATATTTGTGGGCCCGCGTGGACGTCCATGATCACCTTGACTGAAAACAAGATAGGTTACCATGGCAGATTCTTCCTTTGGTTCATGTTATCGTAGTATAGGTCATGGTGAGATTCAGACCTAATTAAGTTTGAGTGCATATACTATGCACGCATGCATGCATGAATCCCTGTCATCGGCTTAAAGTGTGGTGTGAGATACATATGCATCGTCAACCTAACCCTCACTCAGTGTGGGGATTTCTGGTTCGAAAGCATGGTGCCACATGAAAGTTGTTCCATTGTATATTCAAAACACACCTCTCCATACATATGTTTGGGCCACATGCATGCAGTGGTTGTCTTCGGGGACTAGCTACATGTGTGATTATTGGCGAGCTTGCCCATCAACGGGGTCGCATGGACGGCCATCACTTTGACCAACAACAAGAGAGAGGTTGTACGACCAAGGTGGATTATTCTTGGTCCGTTTTACGATACATCTTGGTGAGATGCCTCTCTGGCCCGCTGACTAAAAGTGGGTGTGTGGGGGGGGGGCTGCTACTTCGCACTTTGCTAGGTGAACCTCGGTTGGGGGCCATGCATTCATAGCTTAGGATTCCCTTCGTGCCGTGGAAGATAAACTCTCTTCAGTCTATTCTCCTTCAACTCGAAGCTGATCAGACTCCAGTTGATTTCACTCATGGTAGATCCTTGTTGGCGGTCTCCAGACCTTTAGTCGACATTCGTGAACCACAATCACTCCTAGTTGCTGAAGATCTAGCTCAGTGAAGACAATGACTCTTCAACACTCGAGCGGTAACCTATCCATCTAGAAGGCACTGGCGGTGGCCTTGAGAAAACAACACGAACTCTGTTTCAAAGTAGACAATCGTGTGGCGGTGTCGACGGTGGCCTTGAAGACGAGGTGCTCCTCCAAGATCTGGCGATCGACACGCATGGCAGCCATAGCGACCTCGTGCGCACGTGCGACCGTGATTTGTTTCTCCGTTGCCAGATGCTACTGAGCTCCATCTTATACTGCATTCAAAATGGTTATGGGCGGCGCTTAATTGGAGGAGGGGGACAGTGATTTTGGCGGAAGGTCTCGCGCCGTCGGTCGGGACATGTGGGACGGGGAAGGAGGAGGATGGTGTGGGTGGGGTGTGGAGTACCTGATCATATCGACGAGGCCGCGCAGCATGAAGAAGGGTCAGCGGCGAGGAGGACGCGCAACAAGAAGAAGGGTCGCCGGCGAGGAGGCGGCGCTGCAAGAATAAGGGTCACCGGCGAGGAGGCCGCGCTGCAAGAAGAAGGGTCGTCGACAGAAAATTTTTGCTCGGTGCCACGAGAAACTACCGCACAAGTGTGGTTCAAGCGGGGGCGGTGGACTGTGGACGATGAAGCTTCCTGCGTAAGCCATACAAGACGGTGCACCAAGATATTATATATCGCATCCCACACGATTCTTTCTAGTAAATTGTTTGTGGTATACCTGATTTTTTCATTATGTTTTGGAAGACAAAATGGTGTTACGGAGGGAAAGGATGGTGAAGTGTATGCTAGAACATTTATGTACAGTGAACATACAACTACATGAGTGTCTTGTTTAAATTTGGAATTATTCCGGGTTCGTTTGGCATTTTTATGCATTAATTGAGTTTCTTGGCATTTAATGTGCATAATTCAAATTTTAACTACAAGCACATGCTCCAGTGCACCAAAATTTGTTGAAAAATCACATGTGTGTCTTTGGGTGAATTTATAGGTCCCATGCAAGAAATGGGAATGAAATTTAAACATCTGGGCGTCGTGGCTCGACCGGGAACATTGAGAAACTTGGTTCTTAAATTCCTGGAAATTCAAAACTAGCCTGAAAATCATGAAACTTGGCATGGTGCCATTTCATGGCACTAACATGGCGTGGTAAAAAAATTGGCCACATCTGGACAAGTTTTTGGGTATAAGCTTCTTGCAAACCAGAGCTTCTCTCGAGAAGACTCGTGGTTCCCGAGTGGGGACGTGTCACCTTTGTGTGCGAAATGATATACGCTGCCTCCCCCCCCCTTGATTTTTTTTACAGAGGCAACATAGAACTATATGCGTATCGTGATAAATTTTGGAATTATTCTGGGTTCGTTTGGACTTTATTATACATTAATTGAATTTCTAGTCATTTAATGTGCATGATTCAAATTTGAACTACAAGCACATGTGCCAGTGCACCAAAGTTGGTTGAAAAATCACATGTGTGTCCTTGGGTGAATTTCTAGGTCCCATGCAAGAAATGGAAAGAAATTTAATCATCTGGGCGTCGTGGCTCGGCCGGAAAGATTGAGAAACTTGGTCTTTTAATTCATGTAAATCCAAAACACGGCTAAAAATCATGAAACTTGGCATGGTGTCATGACATGGCACGAACATTCTATGGTAAATTTTTTGGCCGAATTGGGACAAGCTTTGGTACAAGCTTCTTGCAAACCGGAGCTTCTCTCAAGAAGGCTCGTGGTTCCGAAAGGGAACGTGTCACCTCCATGTGCGAAACGACATACGTACACTGCCTTCTCCCGCCTTAATTTTTTTACACAGGAAGATTAGACCAAATAGAAGTATAGTGCTAAATTTTGGAATTATTCCGGGTTTGTTGGGCCTTTTTTTATACATTAATTGAATTTTTGGGCATTTAATGTGCATAATTCAAATTTGAACGTCAAGCACATGCTCTAGTGCACTAAAGTTGGTTGAAAAATCACATGTGTGTCCTTGGGTGAATTTCTAGGTCCCATGCAAGAAATGGGAATGAAATTCAAACATTTGGGCGTCGTGGCTCGGCCGGAAAGATTGAGAAACTTTGTTTTTTAATTCCTGTAAATACAAAACAGGCCTGAAAATCATTTTACTTGGCACGGTGTCATTACATGGCACCAACATGCTTTGGTAAATTTTTTGGCCGAATTTGGAGAAGCTTTGGTATAAGCTTCTTGCAAACCGGAGCTTCTCTCAAGAAGGCTCTTGGTTTCGAGAGGGAACGTGTCACCTCTGTGTGCGAAATGACATACACTGCCTTCTCCCACCTTAATTTTTTTACACAGGTAGATTAGACCAAATAGAAGTATCGTGCTAAAATTTGGTATTATTCCGGGTTCGTTTGGCCTTTTATACATTAATTGAATTTCTGGGCATTTAATGTGCATAATCAAATTTGAACTACAAGCATATGCTCCAGTGCACCAAAGTTGGTTGAAAAATCACATGTGTGTCCTTGGGTGAATTTCTATGTCCCATGCAAGAAATGGGAATGAAATTCAAACATCTGGGTGTCGTGGCTCGGCTGGAAATATTGAGAAACTTGGTGTCGGTGCAACAAACCCTGGGTCTGTTGCCTAACTATGTACAGGCACAAGATCAACATTGAAGCACCAGCTTAAGTCGGAGATTGAAGAATCAAGATATTTGAAGAACCAACACGCAGTCCAGTGATACCGAGATCGAGCCAGAGGAGAAGGATATCGGCAAGAGAAGGGCCTTCCTAGCCGGGCAGGCGAGCCCGACAAGGGGCGAGGCCATCACCAGAAGCAAGCAATCAAGGCTCCCCGGCAGAGCCTACTCGGACTTGCGGGGGCAGAACCACCCCACAAACCACTCAAACACGACTCATGTCATCGATCAGTGCAGTGTCAAGCCACAAGATGATTAAGTGGCAGCCATACGCCACATGGCAGTCATTTCCTACAGAAGAAACCCGCAGATGACACCCGTCCTGTGATGTGTCAAGAGAACAGATGCGGAGCTTGCAAGATAGCCCGGCAGGCCTTGCCGAGTGACCAGTGATGTGACACTAAGTGGCACATTTAATCCACCCTATCAGCCCGCAGAGTTAGGTATGATAGCACTGTTCGCTATCATATCAGTGGATAATGACCACTTTGCCACTATGGTGACCCCTTAATCTATAAAAGGAGGCCCATGGCACACATAGGAGGGGTTGGAAGGTTGATGAACCCAAGCCACCATACGCGCGTAGTCACTGCGGCCCCGAGGCAAACCCTGTCGGGCAAGTGTACTACGCATCACCACACTCATTCCATCATCAATCCACCAAAGCAGGAGTAGGGTCTTACGCCTCGCAGCGGCCTGAACCTGGGTAAATTGCTCGTGTGCTCTCTGTCGTGCTGCCGCACACCGATCTGCTCTTTGTGCAACATGACGCCCTCCCGCCGAACCAGGAAGGGGCCACCAGGTCCCATAGGTGGCCGCGGATATCCTGCGACATCTTTGGCGTGCCAAGTAGGGGGCTCACTTGCGCGAACCTGAAAGCGTGCGCAACACGTCATCTTCACCGCAATCTTCATCTTCGACGACGCCATCAACCATGGCGCCTATGAAGAAAAAGTCTGGCCCTTCAGCCCATCCGACCACCTCGAAGGCTCCGCCGCCCACAACCTCTAGTGCCTCGGAGGATGCGGGGGAAGCGAGGACATGAACGCTGCTAGGGGTATGGTTGGAGCAGGTGGCGCCATCGCCACTCCCCCTGCGGCCGACACGGTGGCTGAAGACGTCGGAGGAGGACAGCATCAGCAACGCCTTGGCGGTCATGCTCCTGATGTGGAGCTTCCTACGGACATCACCATGTCAAGAGTCCATTTGGCGAGTGACACATGCGACATCTACTTCACATACATAAAGGTGAATCATCTCCTTTACACGTGCTCACTTGACACCTTCGAGGATGGTATACTACTTGACACTCCACTCATGTGCATGCATAGGTATTGCCAGAACACTACGGACGTGGAGGAGGAGTGCAAGCGCCAAGGAACACCTGCACCATCCGCGAGGGAAGCATGGAAGAGAAGATGGAAGAAACGAAGCTGCTACATGCTACAGCCACCGGACGACCGGTCGGGACCGGACGTCCGACGCCTGGAAGCCGCACCAGCCAGAAGGCCCAGCCAACGACAACTACATCACCTCCCAGCGAGCGGACGTCCGGCCCCCACTGGACGACCAGTAATATTAACGGAAGTCCGAAGATACCGGACGACCGGTGTCCCTTCGCAGAACGGATTCATCGGACGTCCGACGACTAGCGGACGGCCGGTCGCTCCTGAGACATCGGACGACCGCTACCCACCGGACGACTGGTCCCTGGCTGTGCACAGCCGCGGGCCTTTGGCCTTGTATCTCTCTCCCACTTAACCCTTCGTGGCTTAGACTATAGATAGACCACCTCCACCTCCTTTCTAGGGTTAGCAAAGTGATAGCTCATTTTATAGAGAGCATTGCTCTTCGTACCACTCTACTCTACTCTTGAGAGAGAGAGAGAGAGACTACCACTCCCATGGAGTTCAAGACCTCCATGTGAGAAGATCCTACGGGATATGTCCAAGACCCCTCACGGGAAGATCCTCCTAGGATATCATCAAGACCTCAACTCCTCCAAGGATTGGGATGAACTCTACCTTGTATCTTTCCCTTTGTTGTTCATGTACCTTGTGGATCTTGTGTGTTTGATTGTCTAGTGGATGTGTGATTGGACTTGTTCTTGAGTGTTTCCCCTTGTGTTTTCTCTCCGTTCTTCCCCGTGTTCTTCGTGTTCTTCGAGGGATCCTGTTCTTGAGTTATCCAGCTTTGGTTTGAAGTTTGAGAGCACATCAACTATTCAGAGTAGGGCACTGGCAGAGTTTATTGCAGAATGGACGCCAACCCCTGATGAAGAAGTGACAGAAACAACTCTCCCCGACAAGGAATCACCCTAAGAATGGATTATGTATTTTGATGGTGCCTTTTCCCTACAAGGTGCAGGTCTGGCATGCTTCTTGTTGCACCCTCCGGGGAGCACTTGAAGTACGCCGTCCAAATGCACTTTGCCCAGGAAGAAGCCACCGACAATATAGCTGAGTATGAAGGGCTCCTAGCCGGGCTCAGGATTGCAGCAGAGTTAGGAATTAAGAAGCTGATCATTCGAGGAGATTCACAGCTTGTGGTGAGACAAGTCACCAAGGATTATCAAAGCCCATTGATGGAAGCATGCGTCGAGGAAATGAGGAGACTGGAGGAGCACTTTGATGGGTTGCAAACAGAGCACGTACCTCGTGCGGAAAATAGCATAGCTGATCACCTGTCAAAGTGTGTTGCGCAGAAGCTTCCTGTGGAACCAGGAACTTTTGTTCTCCATCTCTCTCAGCCCTCCGTATCACCATCCACAATGGCCCGGAAAAGGAGAAAGTTGGAATATGGTAAGCCTCTCTCGGTCGAGCCGTCCGCTTCCGGCAGAGACCCTACCGGAAACAACTCCTCACAACCTGCCGGACCACCCCCCTCCAGCCGGGCCTATGGACCCCGTGAACGAGGCTGGTGCTCCCGCAACAGAGAAGGTGCCGCTAGTCCTCGTTGCCGAGCCCCAGGCTCCAACTTGGGCAAGCCACATTGTCCACTTCCTCCAAACCGGAGAACTCCCTGGCGACCAAGATGAAGCTGGGAAAGTAACCCAGAGGGCTAGTATGTATCAGTTTGTCGATGAAATTCTATACAGAAGGAGGCCCAACAGAGTGAAATTGAAATGTGTCTACCGGGAGGATGGAAAGGAACTGTTGGCTGAGATTCACAGAGGAATGTGCGGCTCACACATTGGATCAAGGGCATTAGTTGGGAAAGCATTCCGGCAAGGATTCTACTGGCCCACAGCCCTCCAAGATGCAGTCGAGCTCGTCACGACATGTGAAGCCTGCCAGTTCCATTCCAAGAGAACACACCTGCCTGCCCAAACCCTTTAGACAATCCTTCTATCATGGCCACTTCCCCCAAGCAATCGGGGGCTTTGAATTCTTGTTCGTTGCCATCGACAAGTTTACAAAGTGGCCGGAAGTGACTGCCATGAGAAAGGTGACTTCTCAGTCAGCTATCAAGTTCTTGAAAGAATTGCTCTATCATTTCGGAGTTCCGGCAAGGATCATCACTGACAATGGCACCCAGTTCACGAGCCACGCCTTCATGTAATATGTTCATGCCCTCGGATGCAAGATCTCATTCGCTTCTGTGGCACCCCCCGGAGCAATGGACAAGCTGAGAGGGCGAACGCTGAAGTGCTTCGTGGACTCACGACAAGAACTTCCGATACGCTGCAGAAGCACAGCAGGCAGTGGATCGAGGAGCTGCTGGTAGTTCTCTGGTCCCTCAGAACGACACCTAACTGAGCTACCGGGTAGACTCCCTTCTCCCTGGTCTACGGGGAAGAAGCAGTTATCCCCATAGAACTCATTTACGGGTCCCCTCGAGTGCTTTCCTACGTTGAAGTAGCGCGAGATCAGCACCGGTGTGACGATGTTGTGCTACTCGAGGAGAACCATCTTCGGGCTGCTACGCGTGCTGCACGCAACCAACAAGCCCTGTGTCGCTATCATAGCCACAGGGTTCATGCCTGGTGTTTTAAGAAAGGTGACCTTGTCCTTAGGCGCGTTCAGTCCGCCAAGGGTACAAACAAGTTGTCACCAAAGTGGGAAGGCCCTTATCGGGTGGTACGAGTCACCAGACCTGGCGCGGTCCATCTGGAGAGCGGGGATGTTTCTCAGTTGCAAAACTCACGGAATATTGAGCATATCCGCAAGTACTACCCGTAAGGTGCGAGGCTGCCGGGCAGTTGCCTCAGCTGCATGTAACCCCTTGTACAAAGCCGGGGCGATGACCCCGTGCAAGAGAAAATAAAGAAGCGCCGTAGGGGGGCCCCAACTAAGATTGCATGCATGCACGAGCACACCCAGATCGCTGCATAAGCATTTCATGAGCATTTGCATATGCATATAGATAGGATTGCATCCTGCATTCATTCTCATCTACATGGAGTTGCAGGTTCCTGCCGTGAACTTGGCTTCGACAAAGTACGAGAAGATTGCATGGCACAACGATCCCTGGCAAAGCCAAACAGATAATTTTTACCTCTTGTCCATTAGTGTTCTATAGAGCTATAACTTTGCATGAGAAACCCTCGCTTCTCTTTTGACACTTTGGTGCTCCCATCTGTGACTCGAACGTTGCTTCAGTCAGGATGGTCGCAGTAGCCTTTGGTAAAAAAGGATTTGGCGGGGGGGTTCGCCCCTCTGTCTGTTCCCCGGCAGACGGAGCTCTCCGGCAGACAAGGAGGGTGCCGGCAGGATATCCTGCCGGGGAGAACTCGTTTATTTTTATTAAAGAGGCACCCCTCCTCTGCATGGACATACACATGCACGGGTTCCCGGCAAGGTTCATCTTTTTCATTTATAGGCTAACAAAAGTACAAGCATTATAGAACACAAAGGTGGACTCGAGAGATTACATTATTTGAATTAAAATTTGGCGATTGCCTACAGATTTAAGATTAAAAAAAGATAAGTGCTCCGTAATGCCCTTTCTTCTCTCTCTCCTCCTAGGTGCAGCCGTCGAAGGTGAGGAGGGCAAAAGGAGCGCCTGGGCGGAGGCCCAGCCCGCTCTCATCAGGTTCCGGGAGAGGCAGCCCGGGGGGAACGGAAGCGCGAGGGAACGCCTCGATGGCGAGCACGGCGGAAGGCGGCCCCGTCGACCACCATCACCAGGGCCAGCAGGACCCGGTAGGGCTAACGGAGCTGCAGCCCGAGAGGAGCCTGCCGGAGTCCAGCTGAAAGGCTCCTGGAGGAGCCCGGCAACACCGTCCGCACCTCTGCATCCAACTCCCCGGTAAATCGCACTGCCAGGGAGGAGATGTAGATGATGGTGCTGCCGCCTGATGAAGATGGTGTGGGCGACGATCAGCCAGAGTGAGAGTCGTCGCTCCTCCGCCCGCTGCCGTCATCATCGCCATCACTATCCTCCTCGTCACTTTCTCTCGAGGAGGGGCTTTCATCGTCTGTCTAGCTCTCCGCATAGCACCCTAAGCGACCACCTGAGCGCCCGAAGATCTTGACGGAGAACAGGCCGTTCTCCATTAATTTTAACTGGAGAACGTGCCCCTCCGAGAAGCGGTGGGCATGGGCAAAGGTCTTCTAGCCGCAACGAAGATACATCACATGAGGAGCGGGGAAGTCGACATCAACCCTCATACCTCCATTCTCGCAGCCCCTCATGTGCAACCGCAGAGCGCGTGGTTGCTCAAGCTCCATCTCCCGCGCAAAGGGAGTTGGGAGGTGAAGGTGACCACACACGGGCTTGTACAGCCTGATGAAGAACTCTCGGGGTTGGTCGCCAACGTGCCTTCCATCGGGGGCGGAGCTGCTGGCGGAGGCGTCACCAAGGCACCGCCCCGCCCTCCCCCTCCTCGAGCACCGCGGCGACCACGACCACGCACCCTTCCTCCTCTCCTTGCGGACGATTCCGCTGCCTCAGGGTCCGGAGGAGGAGGGGCGCGCTGTCGAGAAGAAGCCCTCGTCGCCGCCACCGGAACTCCACCACACCCTCGCCCTCGCACCATGATTAGATGAGAAGGATCACGAAGGGGAAGGAAAAGTGTGTCCAGGAGAACACTGCCCCGGCCCTTTTTATAGGGAAACGAGGCAGGGGCTGGTTCCTCCTACGAGAAATGACTGCCCCTCTCCTCCAATAAGGCCTCTCTACACCCACTCTGACTCTGAGGGTCGAGGCCGCCCCTCTGCTCCAACCATCGACGCTCGGATTTCAGCCATGGCTGTAACGCCCCAAGACCGACGCTCCAGATGCCTTCCTTGTTTTGTGAGTCAGCTGTGTTATTTATTTGTTTGTTGCATCTCATCTCATAGCATGATGTGCATTGCATTTGCATGTTTTCATAAAGCTTGCATCATTCGTAGTTGCCGCTCCTCGCTTGTCTCCGTTGACCTTTTGACATGCCCCTTTGTCGTTGTCAACCTCTCTCAGACCCCCTCGTGTGCGTGTCCGATACTGCCGCGAACCCGATCCGCTCAGTCATCACCGTTGCATTCAGATCATCTCCTAACATCTATAAAACATCTCCGCTTTCTTATTTGGCTCCCTAACCCATATATCTCGGGCCGTCCGATTCCGATCGGAGGGACCGGATAGCCCTATACTAAACCACTTGCTATATATATATATATATATATATATATATATATATATATATATATATATATATATATATATATATATATATATGCAGATGAAACCCTAGCCCTGTCCCATCCATCCATCAAATCCTCCCCGCCGCCACTCCTCTCTTCCTTGCGATCGCTCCCGATCCAAAATCCACCAACCAGAGCCAGCGCCCGATCCAGATCCTCTCTCGCCCTTCGACCACCTCCCTTGTTCTCCGTGGCGCTCCATTCCTAGCCTCCCACGAGCAGCCGCATGCCCGACCTCGAGCTCTCCCGTAGCTAGCCGGCGCTTGATCCAGGTTGGATCGAGGCCACGGCCTTGCTCCCTTTGTCTCCTCCGCCCAAGCCACCGCACGGGAGATGCCCGAGCGCTCCTCCTCCTCGCGACCGGCCGCCTCGGTGAACCATACCGCCGGCGACCACCTCTAGCAGGACCGTGCCCTTCCTCTCCATCCTCCCCTCTGCTTTCTTCTTGTTCGCCGGCAACGCTCTCTCAGAATCTCTCATCTCTCTCGCTTCTCTTCACCGGAAACAAACCATGGCATCCTGTCCATGGAGATGGAGCCGCGCTGCCCTGGTCACCTGCCACCTCGGGTCGCCTCTACTTCGTCCTCGCTGCCCGCTCGTGCTCCGGTGAGCCCTGCCGCTGCTCTCCTTCCCTTGTGTTCTCTCTTTCCTGCTGCATCCCCTCTAAATTCTTCCCGTGCCATGGCCTTGTAGCTCCTGCCGCCGCCCTGCTCCGTTCATCGCTGTCTCCGTCAGATCCGGCAACTCCCTGCGCCCCGGCCTCGTCCCTGCCTCCATGTCGCCGCTCTGCCGCCGGAGACCAAGCTACCGGAGCCCCAAGCCCCTGCGCCTCTTTGCCGCCCCTCCATGTCCCTCTGCACCCTCGCCCGCCCGCTCGCTTCCTCTGCTTCGAACGAGACGACCAGCACCGCCCCCTCGTTGCCTTTTCCAGCGCCAGCATGGAGGAGTGCCCCACGCGAGCCCTCCTCTTGCCTCGCCAAGGCCCAGCGCCCACCTCTGCCCCCCTTCAACCAGCCTCCCTCTGCACCAGCTGGGCTTCGCCCAATGTGAGCAACCCTCGCCCAAATCCAGATCCGGCCCAATTCTGGTTTTTTAGACTCCGCGAATTTAACCTTATCCAGAAAACTGCATGTTTACAGATTGCACCCTCATGTTCATGCATTTAATAACTCCACAACCGTGCATCGGATTAAAATGTTATAAATATGTAAAATGCTTAGAATTTCATCTAGTTTCATAATATCCAACTTTCATCAATGTTAAAAATGTTTAACTTGCTGGTTGTTTAATTTTGCTTAAATGCCATGCTAAAATGATTTATTTTATAACTAAATAACCGTAGCTCCGGATTTAATAAACTTTTATGTAAATGGGGTATAAAAATGCATAGATTAACATGGTGCACTTTGTTTTACTGTTTAACAACATTAAATTATGTTTTAGGGCAGAACCGTAGCTAATTCGAAAAATGGACATTGGGATTTTTCGGAATTGTTGTTTGTTGTTCCGGCCTCATTTAAACATGCCTAAATAGGTAGTTTTAATATGCTTCACCCCTTGCCATGTTTAATAACATTTAATATTGTTGGGTACATAAACTAGAGATAACTAAATTATTGAGGTGGTGTTTCATCAATAGGCAACTCGTTGCATATTGAGCCCTACTTAATTTGTAGTGTTGTTTGTTGCACTTTGCCATGCCTCATTAAACCGGACATGCATCATACTTGTTTGTGCATCATGCCATGTTTATGCTTGTGTGTTTACCATGTTGTTTGCTTCTTTCCGGTTTGCTTCCCTCGTTAGCTTTGGTTTCGTTTCGGAGTTGCGAGGATTCTTTCGTCTACGCTTGGTTCGTCTTCGTGGCTTCATCTTCTTCATGGACTCGTTCTTCTTCCTAGCGGGATTTCAGGCTAGATGACCGTCAACTTGGATCTCACTACTATCATTGCTATGCTAGTTGCTTCCTTCTATCGCTTTGCTGTGCTACCTATCACTTGTTCCTCAAGCCTCTCAAAATTGCCATGTCAGCCCCTAACCTTTTCACCCTTCCTAGCAAACCATTGCTTGGCTATGTTACCACTTTTGCTCAGCCCCTCTTATAGCGTTGTTAGTTGCAGGTGAAGTTGAAGATTGCTCCATGGTGGACGGGATTATGTTGGGATATCACAATATCTCTTATCTTATTAATGCATCTATATACTTGGTAAAGGGTGGAAGGCTCGGCCTTATGCCTGGTGTATTGTTCCACTCTTGCCGCCCTAGTTTCCTTCATATCGGTATTATGTTCCCGGATTTTACGTCCCTAACGCGGTTGGGTGATTTATGGGACCCCCTTGACAGTTCGCTTTGAATAAAACTCCTCCAGCAAGGCCCAACCTTGGATTTACCATTTGCCTCAGCCTATTACCTTTTTCCCTTGGGACTCGCACATCCCGAGGGTCATCTTTATTTTAAACCCCCGGGTCAATGCTTGTCTAAGTGTTGGTTCAAACTAGAGCACCGTGCAGGACCGTCCCGTGGCAACTTGGGTTATGTTGGTACCTATACGCATAGCTTATCCGGTCGTGGCCTGAGACGAGATACGCGCGGCTACTATCAGGGCGTCGGCACGCCGGGATGTCTTGCTGGTCTTGTTTTACCATTGTCGAAATGTCTTGTAACCGGGATTCCGAGACTGATCGGGTCTTCCTGGGAGAAGGAATATCCTTCATTGATCACGAGAGCTTATCATGGGCTAAGTTGGGACACCCCTGCAGGGTTTGAACTTTCGAGAGCCGTGCCCGCGGTTATGTGGCAGGTGGGAATTTGTTAAAATCCAGTTGTAGTAAACTTGAAGTAAACTCTTCTAAAATACACCAACCGTGTGCGTAACTGTGATTGTCTCTTTTCGAGGTTGTTCGAGAGGAGAACACGGTTTTTGAGTTATGTTTGACATAAGTAGGAGTTCAGGATCACTTCTTGATCATTACTAGTTGACGACCGCTTGCTTTGCTTCTCTCCTCGCTCTTATTTGCATAAGTTAGCCACCATACATTGCTTAGTCGCTGCTGTAACCTCACCACTTTACCCCTCCTTACCCATTAAGCTTTGCTAGTCTTGATACCCAGGTAATGGGATTGCTGATTCCTCGCGGCTCACAGATTACTACAACAACAGTTGCAGGTAGATGATTCTGCGATGATGTTGACACGAGAGTGATGTTACTTGTTTTGGAGTTCTTCTTCTGATTCTTCTTCGATCAGGGGATAGGTTCCAGGTCGGCAGCCTGGGCTAGCAGGGTGGATATTGTTTGAGTTTCTGTTTGTGTTTCATCCATAGTTGGATGATGCTCTTATGTATGATGTTGTTGTATTCATGTGGCGTTGTATGCCTTTTGTATGTATCCCCATCTTTTATGTAATGTTGATGTAATGATATCCACCTTGCAAAAGCGTATCAATATGCGGTTCTATCCTTGGTGGGACCTTTGAGTCTCTTTAGGATAGTATCGCATATTGGGCGTGACAAGTTGGTATCAGAGCTTCGACCGACCCTAGGAGCCCCCCTTGATTGATTGTGTAGCTTGGCTGTTGTTGAGTCTAGAAGAAAACTTTTTCGGAGTCTAGTTATATCGGAGAGTAGGATTTCTTTTTACTCCTCAGCCCCTTCGTCGCTCTGGTGAGAAATCTTGACATAGGTGTTTTGAACTACTCCTCTTCCCCTTCAAATTTTTCTTTAGGATCACGCGGTTAGTTTTCATTCGTTGTCCATCCTATTTTATCCAGTGCATCTTTCGTCAAGTCGACTCAAACCTCTTTGGCTTTCGCGAGGTCAATCCTCAGTTCTTCCTCCCCGACGTTGTTTCCCTGTCCAAAGTTGTCCTTGTTTTTTCCAACCCGCCCACCCTTTTTCTTCTCGGAACCGGAGTCTGTAATCGAGTATCCATTCTACTCGTGCGAAGTCTTTGCATTCTTCTCTAAATCATTTCAACCGGTGCTTTTCTCTTTAAGTTATTCGTCGATTCCTCTTTCAAGTTGCTCGTGTTTTTTCCCGCCCTCCCACCCCTTTTATTCCAGAGTCTGAGCCTTCATTCGAGCTATGAATTTCACTCGTGCGGAGTATCTTCAGTCTTTCCTCAATTGTCTCAACCGGCGAAATCTCACCAAGTTAATCGTTGTTTGTCTCATTTTCATTCCCGGTGGATCCAATTCAAGTTTTCGTTATCGATCGTATTATTTCCCTCAGCTCAAATGTTTCCCTTTGCTCGTTCACCTCTCGCCATTCTATCATTCCGGAGTGATGAATACATCTCAGAAGATCCGTGTTTGCATTCAATTATTTCGAGGATGTCACCTCATTCAAATCTTTCAATTCTTCCGATGCATCATCTCTTCTACAATCCTTTCCAACGGTGTTTCTTTTCAGTGGGCCCTAACCCACAGGTCTTTTCCCAGGATCTTACCTAACTCTTCTAATTATTCAGAGCCATTCCTAATTATTTTCGAGTTTGACGTAAGAATGAATTTCATTAGTCAGATGCCATCTCCAAGATTGCTTTCAAATTCTTTTCATATTTGGTTCAACCCTTCCTATTTTTCATTCTCCCGGAGTATCTCAGTAATTTTGGTGGTGTTTTCCGTCGTCATTCGAAGATTGAAGAAGAGTTTTCCCTCTAAATCTTGTCTATTCTCTCAAAGATTCGTGGTTCTAGCTTCATGTTATCCTCTCGAATTATTCCATTTGTCACATATTCTTTTCTTACCCATCTGGAGTATGTCAGAAGTTGTTTTCCCGTTTCTTTTCACCGGAGGCCATCATTCTAGAAGAATTCTTCGTCCTCACATTTCAGCTACCGTTATCCAATTATCCCGGTGCTTCATTCAAGTGTTCTTTAATCAGCTCATGATCTCTTTGTTCTTTTGCATCTAAATCCCCTCAAGCATATTTGTTCTTCTAATTCTTCCCGGTGATGCATTCTCTTTCATCAGTCATTTTCGAATTCTTACGGTGGTTCGTTCAAGATTCTTTTTCTTTGATTATCATATTAATTCATTCGTTCTTTCCAATCCTATCGGTGGTTCGTTGAAAACCTTCCTCAAGGTTGCGCCATATACCCCTCAATCCTTTTCCAACAAGAATAAGTAGTATGCAGGAATCCATTGCTTGTCATCAATTTAATCTTATGAAGGATAGGCATACAATAAATCTTATTCTTATTTCATACAAATGAGTAATCCCCTTTCTTTGGAGTTTGTTCTTGAGGAATAAATTCTAGTTTCAAGTGTTTTCATCTTTTCTTTTCCGGAGTTCAAATTTCCTCGGGCATTTCATCGGAACCCCCATCTAAATTACCGCAAGGCTCATCTTATTCTTTCATCCTTCATTCTATCTCATCATCCTTTCGTCGCCGGAGTTCTTCATGGTGGTTCTTCATGATTTAATTCATTATTCAAGTGTTCATAAAGATTCTTGTTGGAGGAGTTCAAGTATCTTTTCTTCTCACGTCTCGAAGTGCAATTAATTCTCCGTATTCTTTTGAAGTGGATTTTTGCATTTCTTCGTTCTTCTCAGCTATTCAGACATCGGTTGTGGTATAATTTCACCTCAAGTTTTTGAGAGGTTTTCCATAATCCCACAACAAGCTTGATCTTTTCGTTGTTGATTTTTCCAACAACTCTGTTCAATCCTTCTTTTTTAAGGATGCTTTTTGAAATTCAATTGTGGTAGAGGATATCATTTTATTCTCAATTCTTTCCTTTCCAACGATCCAACTTCTATTCTTTCATTCTTATTCCTTTTCTATCTTGTTCTAACCATAGTGGTTTCAGAGTCAATCTTATTCATTCAACTTTGATTCTCGCCATATTCGTCGTTCCTCTTTTCTACACGAGTGCTCTCAACTTTTTTCAACTTCTCTCTTCGTTCTTGTTTCACCTCTTCCTCTTCTCTTCCATCTCATTCCTAAGATCTCGAGATGAGATCCTCTTGTAGTGGTGGAGTGTTGTAACGCCCCAAGACCGACGCTCCAGATGCCTTCCTTGTTTTGCGAGTCAGCTGTGTTATTTATTTGTTTGTTGCATCTCATCTCATAGCATCATGCGCATTGCATTTGCATGTTTTCATAAAGCTTGCATCGTTCGTATTTGCCGCTCCTCGCTTTTCTCCATTGACCTTTTGACATGCCCCTTTGTCGTTGTCGACCTCTCTCAGACACCCTCGTGTGCGTGTCCGATACTGCCCCGAACCCGATCCGCTCAGTCATCACCGTTGCATTCAGATCATCTCCTAACATCTATAAAACATCTCCGCTTTCTTATTTGGCTCCCTAACCCATATATCTCGGGCCGTCCGATTCCGATCGGAGGGACCGGATAGCCCTATACTAAACCACTTGCTATATATATATATGTATATGCAGATGAAACCCTAGCCCTGTCCCATCCATCCATCAAATCCTCCCCGCCGCCACTCCTCTCTTCCTTGTGATTGCTCCCGATCCAAAATCCACCAACCAGAGCCAGCGCCCGATCCAGATCCTCTCTCGCCCTCCGACCACCTCCTTTGTTCTCCGCGGCGCTCCATTCCTAGCCTCCCACGCGCAGCCGCATGCCCGACCTCGAGCTCTCCCGTAGCCAGCCGACGCTTGATCCAGGTTGGATCGAGGCCACGGCCTTGCTCCCTTTGTCTCCTCCGCCCAAGCCACCGCACGGGAGATGCCCGAGCGCTCCTCCTCCTCGCGACCCGCCGCCCCGGCAAACCACACCGTCGGCGACCACCTCTAGCAGGACCGTGCCCTTCCTCTCCATCCTCCTCTCTGCTTTCTTCTTGCTCGCCGGCAACGCTCTCTCAGAATCTCTCATCTCTCTCGCTTGTCTTCACAGGACACAAACCATGGCCGCCTGTCCATGGAGATGGAGTCGCACCGCCCTGGTCACCTGCCACCTCGGGTCGTCTCTGCTTCGTCCTCGCCGCCCGCTCGTGCACCGTTGAGCCCTGGCGCTGCTCTCCTTCCCTTGTGTTCTCTCTTTCCTGCTGCATCCCCTCTAAATTCTTCCTGTGCCATGGCCTTGCAGCTCCTGCCGCCGCCCTACTCCGTTCGTCGCTGTCTCCATCAGATCCGGCAGGTCCATGCGCCCCGGCCTCGTCCCTACCTCCAGGTCGCGGCTCTGGCGCCGGAGACCAACCTACCGGAGCCCCAAGCCCCTGCGCCTCTCCGCCGCCCCGCCAAGTCCCTCTGCAGCGTCGCCCGCCCGCTCGCTTCCTCTGCTTCGAACTAGACGACCAGCACCGCCCCCTCGTTGACTTGTCCAGCGCCAGCGTGGACGAGTGCCCCACGCGAGCCCTCCTTTTGCCTCGCCAAGGCCCAACGCCCACCTCTGCCCCCCCTTCAACTGGCCTCCCTCTGCACCAGCTGGGCTTCGCCCAATGTGAGCAACCCTCGCCCAAATCCAGATTCGGCCCAGTTCTGTTTTTTTAGACTCTGCGAATTTAACCTTATCCAGAAAACTGCATGTTTACAGATTGCACCCTCATGTTCATGCATTTAATAACTCCACAACCGTGCATCCGATTAAAATGTTTTAAATATGTAAAATGCCTAGAATTTCATCTAGTTTCATAATATCCAACTTTCATCCATGTTAAAAATGTTTAACTTCCTGTTTGTTTAATTTTGCTTAAATGCCATGCTAAAATGATTTATTTTATAACTAAATAACCGTAGCTCCAGATTTAATAAACTTTATATGTAAATGGGGTAGAAAAATGCATAGATTACACATGGTGCACTTTGTTTTATTGTTTAACAACATTAAAATATCTATTAGGGAAGAACCATAGCTAATTCGAAAAATGGACATGGGGATTTTCCGGAATTGTTGTTTGTTGTTCCGGCCTCATTTAGACATGCCTAGATAGGTAGTTTTCATATGCTTCACCCCTTGCCATGTTTAATAACATTTAATATTGTTGGGTATATAAACTAGAGAGAACTAAATAATTGAGGTGGTGTTTCATCAATATGCAACTCGTTGCATATTGAGCCCTACTTAATTTTTAGTGTTGTTTGTTGCACTTTGCCATGCCTCATTAAACCGGACATGCATCATACTTGTTTGTCCATCATGCCATGTTTATGCTTGTGTGTTTACCATGTTGTTTGCTTCTTTCCGATTTGCTTCCCTCGTTAGCTTCAGTTTCCTTTCGGAGTTGTGAGGATTCGTTCGTCTATGCTTGGTTCGTCTTTGTGGCTTCATCTTCTTCATGGACTCGTTCTTCTTCCTAGCGGGATTTCAGGCAAGATGACCGTCACCTTGGATCTCACTACTATCATTGCTATGCTAGTTGATTTGTTCTATCGCTTTGCTGCGCTACCTATCACTTGTTCTTCAAGCCTCCCAAAATTGCCATGTCAGCCCCTAACCTTTTCACCCTTCCTAGCAAACCGTTGCTTGGCTATGTTACCGCTTTTGCTCAGCCCCTCTTATAGCGTTGTTAGTTGCAGGTGAAGTTGAAGATTGCTCCATGGTGGACAGGATTATGTTGGTATATCACAATATCTCTATCGGGAGCCCGATTCCAAGTCACATCGACCTAGCCGGTAACACCTCATATCACTTTGCGGCCTCACGCACGGTATTCCCACGGGTGTCGCCTTACCATGGCCCGGGACCGTTTGCGCCTTTTGGCTCACGTATATGATAGAGTCGCTAGCATCCACATGACAAAGAACCCGGGCCGACATGGCTAGTCGTGAACCCAAAGCGGCGCAAACCTATGGGGACAGGCATACATGAATCACATCGAGCATGTCGGTCATCAACGTATAAATTCGGGCTGTAGCACTGGCTAACAGGACTCCGTATCCCGGCTGTAGCAGGCTAGGCAGGACTCGAATAACACGCGTGACATTTCCCGAAGGACAGACATAGGAACGAAGTGAAACACATGCCGCCGATCAAGTGTCCAAGCAGTAGTCTGGGCTAGCAGGACTCGTGAACCGGGCTGTAGCAGACTACTACCGCCGTAGCACGAGACTACATTTCCCCATATGAGAGGCTGCCAAGGATAAACAACTAGTTTGTCGGATCCCACACATACCAAGCATTTCAAACATACACACAATATGCTCAATATGTGCAAATACAACATGGCATCACAATATAACTCTACGACTCAAATATTTATTCATTAGGCTCCGAGGAGCAAGATATTACAAACATGGGTCTCATGACCCAACACTCAGAGCATACAAGTCAAAGCACAAGCGGAAGCTAAACATGTCTGGGTACAGACAACTATAAATGGAAAAGAGGTTGAGAAGCCTGACTATCTACCAGATCCTGTCGAGGGCACAAGATCGTAGCTGAGGTAACAAGCTAAACATCGAAGTCCACGTGGAACTACTAGCGAGACTGACATCAGAACTAACTACATATGCATCATTATCAAAAGGGGGTGGTGGAGTTTGACTGCAGCAAGCCAACTTTGACTCGGTGGCTATCCTGAACTACGACTGCAAGTAACTCTTTTGAGGTGGCGCACACGAGTCCACATATTCACCATATCAATACACCACTATGGACCCGCTCCCGTCTCCCTACGAGAACGCCATCCATAGCACTCACGCTTATCTTGCGCATTTTAGAGTATCCACTTTCACTTGTCTATGAACTGTTATAGGCAACCCGAAGTCCTTTTCATGGACACGGCTATTCTAATAGATCATATTAAAAACCTGCAGGGTGTACTTCTTCACACACGCTCTCACCACTTACCGTCGTTTACGACATGTACTCGGCAACCTTCAGCGGAAGCCCAACGTGGGTGTCGGCCACGGCCTACCTAAACACTCAAGTCCCTAGTCCGGGTTTATCGCCTATTCGGGTTCCATCCGCAGGAGTCCGCCGAGGTTTCCCATACAGCCCGAATGATGTGTGCAGGGTTCCCGAGACACCAAGCAGGCGAATCGGTACACAGGCCACGGTGCCTACCGCAACACAACCCACCCCTAAGGTCAGCGTTGCATGCGCCCCAAAGATGCTACAAACACCGAAACTACTTGCAACTCCCGACCGAGGACAAGGGTGGTTAAGAAGCCAAGAGGGTCAATTAAGGATCCCAATGCATGGTAGTAACTGTTTCATGGATCACAAACACAGAACTCAGTTCACGAGGACGGCTGCAATGAGACAACCCACCATGTACTCCTACATGGCCTCTCACCGCTACCTTTACCAAATCGTGTTCACACGCTTAGCTCACACACGAGAGGACATGTTCACACCATTCCAATTCATTCCCGATGAATCGACTGACTCAACTCTAAGCATAGCAGGCATGACAACAAGCATGAATGAGTAGGCACAACATGGCTCAAACAACTCCTACTCATGCTAGTGGGTTTCATCTAATTACTGTGGAATGACAGGTCATGCAGAGGATAAAGGGTTCAGCTACCGCAACAAGTAACAGTTGAATCGATGTTGTCCTAATGCAATAAAAGAGAGCATGAGCGAGAGAGTGGGATTGTATCGGAATGAACAGGGGGGTTTTGCTTGCCTGGCACTTCTGAAGATAATATAGTTCTTCATCGGTGTCATCGAATTCATCGTCGGTACGTCGTCTACCGAGAGGGGACAGTTACCGGCAAACAAGAAAGAGCTCAATCAATGCAATGCATAGTCACATGAATGGCATGTCATGTTAAGGTACTGAATTCACCTAATGCAACAGTAAGCCAAGTTAATTGAAGTGGAATTCAAACAAGGTTAAATCCCAACTCCAAATGTTATTTCATGAATTTCCCTAATCATCATTTGTCCTATTCAGTGAGGTTAACTTTTTCAAAAATGCATGATCATGGCATAAACAGATTCTTCATATTTTTCTGATCATTTTTCATATATAACTTATTTCATTCTGAGTTACGGTTGAATTTCTATGAATTTTAGAAGTTTGGGGTATTTCTGAAATTTCCTGAATTATAATAAATCCAGAAAATCAATTACTGCGTCAGCCTGACGTCAGTGTGACGTCAGTGGTCAACGGGACATGGTCCGGGTCAAACCTGACAGTGGGTCCCGCGTGTCAGTGTGATTAGCTTAACTAAAATTAATTAAAACTAATCCTAAATAGTTAACAGGGCCGGGCCCCACCTATCATTGACTCAGGAGAGTCAACCGGGGCCCACCCGTGGTCAAAGTCAAAGTCGGCTGCCGGCGTTTAGCCGTCGGCGAGCCCGACGTGGCGGCGGAAGTGGTTTTTGCCGTTCCGGCCACCAAATGGATCGGGGAAGGCATCTAAGTGGAGCTGGGGACGAACCGCAGCTCCTGGTGGAGTCGGTTGGGGTCGGGACGGTGGGAAATGGTGCCGGCGACGACCTAGGCGGCCGCCGGAGTTCGGCCAACGGCAGGTTAGGTGATGCAGGGCGCTAGGGGAGGTGTTGGTGCGTGCTACGTGCTCCTGGTGAGGTGTGGAGCACGGTGGTGTGCCCGGCTTCGAGCCACGGTGGCTCTGGCCACGACGGAGACGAGGCACGGCAGCGGTGAGCCTCGGCCATGGCGGGGAATGGGGCTAGCGCATGCAAACACGAGGGGGAGAAGAGGGGATCGACGCAGCAGCTCACAGCGCGTCCGATGGCGTCGTCGGCGAGGTCGGGGACGGTCCAGAGCCGACGAATCGGGCGACGGCGATCGGCGGGTCCGCGGAGGGGAAAAGCGTCGGGGCGGCGCTTCGGGGCTTCTCCGGTCGCGTGTGACGGCGGGGAGGGCGAGGGCGGCACTGCGGAGCTCGGGAGCGCGTCGGAGAGTAGAGGGGGTGGCGGTGGCCGTGAGGGCAGCGAGGGGCAGCGACGGTGGCGCTCGGTCCGGGCGAGAGAGAGGGAGCAGAGGAGAGGGAGGACGTTCTGGAGAGAGGAGAGGGGCCGGGGGTCCAGAGCGGCGCCGAGGAGGAGCTTCGAGGCCCTTCGGTGAGGCAGGCGAGCAGGGAGGAGGCGTGGCGAGCTCGGGCGCGTGCGCCGTGTCCCTCCTCTGCCTACTGGCAGAGGTAGGCGACGACTGGCACTCGCAAGGTGGGCTGGGCCGGCGGGAGGAGCTGGGCCAGGTAAGTGGGCTGCCAGGTAAGTTGGGCTTCTCTCTCTCTCTGCTTTCCTAATTATATTCTGTTTTCTATTTTGTTTGCCTCTGTTTAGATTTAGTTTAGCACCAAATCATTTAAATAAATCCTGAAAATAATTGTGGGCATTAACTGAATTATTACAGAGGCCCTTAACTATTTTCAGAATTGTTGGAGCATTTAAAAATATTAATAGTATTTAAATGCCCCAATTCAAATACAATATGGTTTATTCAAAAATCCAAAAATGTCTTGGAAAAATATCCATCATCTCTGGATATGGTTTTCACCCTTTTCCATTAATCATGAACATTTTTGCAAACCAATTTGGGTTCTTTGGAAATATTTTGAAGTTGAACCTATTTGCGTTGTTTTAGTGCTAGGGCTTGGTCATCCCCATTTCAAATTTCATGAAAATTAAACATGATGACATGAATGCAATGCTACTAGCTACAAGCAAGCTCTAGGGCTGTGACAACTCACCCCACTAAACAAGAATCTACCGAGATTCAAGACGGAGGTAAGAAGGCAGAGGGCACAAACTAATAACATGAGCTCCAAGATCCAACTGTCTTCTCGAGGTGTTGATCTGTTGACTCAAGACAATCTTGACGTCTTGCTCTCGAAATCTTCACTCAACACGACAACAGAAATAAGGGGAAACCCTACAGGATTTAATCTTCTTGAAGATCGAGCAACTCAAGATCAGCTCACGGAATGAGATGGGGAAACATCTCGAGTTGAGACACAAAACACATCGAGAGGAATGGAATAACAAACGACGATGTTTGATTGGTGGCAACAATTCCACGCTTAGAAAGCTGGTGGATGGTGTCAAGGTGGCGAGGAGATATTTACCATGATTCAATAACGGGGCACCCCAGGGGAGGTGACGCGAGGGACTATTCCCTTAAGTGGCAAAGAGAATTACTTTTGATACAAAGATCATTGAAACTCTTCATACCAGCCTAAGGCAATTCACAACGATCGTTTGGTGGAGTGCAAAGGAATGGTACACCTGGACTAGAATGGATGATGTGACTACCTTGTTGAAGACAACGCAATGGATGATTTTTTCTTATCATCGGAAATGGATGGGACCCATGGTAAGTCCACTTTTGAGGATGATCCTAGACATCAATTACTGAGAGGGGCAGCCTATGGGAATTGGCACAATGGGGTGCAAGCTGGGAACGAAATACAACTGTTGGAATGTTCCAACCATCATATCTGCCTGAGATTCAGATCCGATTGGTAATAGGATACTTCAGACTCAGCATGTCTGAAAAGGAAAGGTTGCAACACAAAACCGACGAGGTGACGTTGCGAGATTCTCGGGGAGTGAACTAAGATAGCAAGCTCCAAGACATGAGCTGGTTCTTCTACAAACCCGTGGACACACTGTCCTAGACAAGCATGACCACATGGTAGTCTTATAATAAAACACTACCGAGTTCAGGTGGGGAACCATAATCGAGGATATTGAAGTCCTTGCATAACGCATGCTCTTAAGAAGGAACTTCCTTTCCTTGAACAAATCAATCAGTGGCTTGGTGTGCTAGGGATACATACGGAATGAAGATGATCAGTCTATCAAACCATAGAATACTTTGCACATGCATGACTGACCTGGAATGATTCCACAGGAGGCAAACAAGCTTTCTCGAATCCATGGCGACAACTTACATCAAATGCACGTGAGTTCGAGGAAGTCACTTCTTCCATCCAAGCATAGGCTTCATGAACGGCACACGAAGAAATGCTTACACAAATTTCCAACACTAGGTTGATGTTCAACATGACTCATGGGGGAGACAAAATGCTACTGATGGGCTCAACAGCAACTCATCGGAATTTCCATATCACTGGACTTCCACCATCATGTGAACACGGTGATAGCATTGGTCAGACCAAAAGATATAATGGTGTATGCTCGAGGGATCAACCACGAGTAAGACAACATTACGAGCATCGTTGGTACTGATTTGATTTGACGATATCCCACACTCAAATCAAAGGATTGATAAGACAATAGGTCCAAGAATCGATCACAGGACCAATCGATGAAGATATCATCTTTCTTCAACACACACTACACAAGAATATCCCTTTGGAACGAACTAAGTTAGGCAAGCTTTTATCTTCCAACTCTCCAAGTTGTTGTCTAGCTTAACCAACTAGCTCAGGAATATCCAGCACAGGTTCTTGGAGAAGGAGTGGTTTACGAGAAAACAACTTGATCACGAGCTCAACATAACAGCCAGGAAACAACCCGGTAACACTTCCAAGAAGATATTTGGAAAGTCACGAACCACCGGTATGTTACTAAGCTCGAGAACAATCTTGCTTTGAGGCAAGACGATATGATCAAAGGAGTGAGGACTTGACAAGATCCTAACCCATCAATCGAAGAGTGCACCGGAAATAAGGACTAGGTAGCACGATCAATCTTAGGATGATGATTTAATAATCAACACGCTAAGAATGAGGATATTGTCCATTAGCTACCAAGCAACGAGTTGCTCGGAGTATTGATGTCACACATCACAATTCACTTGTCGGCATTCCGGTTGCAACAACACGAAACCGAGGAATGAATAATGATAGCGAGAAGTATCACTACGTCAAAAATTCATGAGAGTTGGTGCAGTTCTCATGACAATTCTGACATAAAGGGGGTAATACTCCAAGGTAGAACAGAACAAAGCTGAATTGGTATTTTGATCTGCGGGATACAACTACTTTGACCCAATCCCAGATATGGACAAGGTACTGGAGTTTGTTTCTCCTAGTCATTCCAGAACAGAATGGCTTGACGGACCACAAGAAAAATGGGCATCGATGAGGACGAGAGCACGACTACTCCTGACTATCAACTGATAGACGGGGATCGGAGTACAACTAAGGAGGGACAACTCGAGGAACATATAACTTTTCGAGTTGTGGATGCATCGATTAGTATGTCGAGCAAAGTTCAACATTTCTTCCGGATAACCCATGCGGAAAGGTAGAATTGGCAGAATCACAATATGAATGGAGTACTCCTCAAGAGCACTCTGGTTGTGATCTTTTGGTTCAAAAGAACTTCTTGTCATAAATAGTTCATGGTATTTGGAAGAAGGAAATACCACGGACCTCGAGGACTAATGCAAAGGTTACTAATGTCCTAAAGGCACTAGCAAATACTAACAACATGAAGTAGGATGAATCTCGGGTTCAGAAACCCAGGAGTAGAATGCCAACTACTAAATGGCATCACGGGATGCTTTCAAGAATAATGGCCAGAATCATCACACTAGGGATACAAAAGCATTGCTAAATTGCTAGGTGACTTCCTAAACACCTAGGGTCATAATAATAGTTCCAACATATCTGTCAAGGCAATAATTACCTCAACGCACCGATTAGTGTGCTTATTCTGACCAAAAGGACATCGGGAACAGAAGGAAGGGATTGCAATGCATCAGACTATTTAGAGACCTGGGATGACTCGGACAGCATAACGGCTGTAAATGCTCAAAAAGATTTGAGACATCCTGCAAAATGGTGGCATAGCCACTTAACAACATCATATCAAAGTTCCGAGATCAACAGTTAACATATAGAAATAGTAGGAACTGAACTAGGGCTTAAAACCAACAATCTTATAGGTCTATGGATTAGTAACACGTCATCTTGATAGATAGATGGGAAGCCTAGTTCTTAAACCCCGTAGAAGAGAAGAGGTTGACTCAGATCAGAAGGCCATGAGGTATAAGGAGTAAAAAGAGCCTTACGTTCCTTCCACAATCAATTCCCTTACATAACTAAAGCATTTCTAGACACAACCGACCAGTTTGGCTTGGTAAACCTCAGAGCGTCAGGCTCGATACCAACGCTGTCGGGACCCCGATTCCAAGTCACATCGACCTAGCGGTAACACCTCATATCACTTTGCGGCCTCACGCACGGTATTCCCACGGTGTCGCTTACCATGGCCCGGGACCGCTTATGCCCACGTATATATGATAGAGTCGCTAGCATCCACATGACAAAGAACCCGGGCCGACATGGCTAGTCGTGAACCCAAAGCGGCGCTAACCTATGGGGACAGGCATACATGAATCACATCGAGCATGTCGGTCATCAACGATAAATTCGGGCTGTAGCACTGGCTAACAGGACTCCGGTATCCCGGCTGTAGCAGGCTAGGCAGGACTCGAATAACACCGCGTGACATTTCCCGAAGGGACGGACATAGGAACGAAGTGAAACACATGCCGCCAGTCAAGTGTCCAAGTAGTAGTCTTTGGGCTAGCAGGACTCCGTGAACCGGGCTGTAGCCGACTACTATCGCCGAAGCACGAGACTACATTTCCCCATATGAGAGGCTGCCAAGGATAAACAACTAGTTTGTCGGATCCCACACATACCAAGCATTTCAAACATACACACAATATGCTCAATATGTGCAAATACAACATGGCATCACAACATAACTCTACAACTCAAATATTTATTCATTAGGCTCCGAGGAGCGAGATATTACAAACATGGGTCTCATGACCCAACACTCAGAGCATACAAGTCAAAGCACAAGCGGAATCTAAACATGTCTTGGTACAGACAACTATAAATGGAAAAGAGGCTGAGAAGCCTGACTATCTACCAGATCCTGTCGAGGGCACAAGATCGTAGCTGAGGTAACAAGCTAAACGTCAAGTCCACGTGGAACTACTAGCTAGACCGACGCCTCTCGCAAAACATAAAATAAGAAAATGTGAGTACAATTGTACTCAAGCAAGACTTACATCGTAACTAACTACATATGCATCATTATCAAAAGGGGTGGTGGAGTTTGACCGCAGCAAGCCAGCTTTGACTCGGTGGCTATCCTGAACTATTAATCGCAAGTAACTCTTTTGAGGTGGCGCACACAGTCCACATATTCACCATATCAATACACCACTATGGACCCGCTCCCGTCTCCCTACGAGAACGCCATCCATAGCACTCACGCTTATCTTGCGCATTTTAGAGTATCCACTTTCACTTGTCTATGAACTGTTATAGGCAACCCAGAAGTCCTTTTCCGTGGACACGGCTATTCGAATAGATCATATTAAAAACCCTGCAGGGGTGTACTTCTTCACACACGCTCTCACCACTTACCGTCGTTTACACGACATGTACTCGCCAACCTTCAAGCGGAAGCCCAACGTGGGTGTCGGCTACGGCCTACCTAAACACTCAAGTCCCTAGTCCAGTTTATCGCCTATTCGGGTTCCATCCGCAGGAGTCCGCCGAGGTTTCCCATACAGCCCGAACGATGTGTGCAGGGTTCCCGAGACACCAAACGGGCGAATCGGTACAGGCCACGGTGCCTACCGCAACACAACCCACCCCTAAGGTCAGCGTTGCGTGCGGCCCAAAGATGCTACAAACACCGAAACTACTTGCAACTCCTGACCGAGGACAAGGGTGGTTAAGAAGCCGAGAGGGTCAATTAAGGATCCCAATGCGTGGTAGTAACTGTTTCATGGATCACAAACACGTAACTCAGTTCTCGAGGACGGCTGCAATGAGACAACCCACCATGTACTCCTACATGGCCTCTCACCGCTACCTTTACCAAATCGTGTTCACACGCTTAGCTCACACACGAGAGGACATGTTCACACCATTCCAATTCATTCCCGATGAATCGACCTGACTCAACTCTAAGCAGTAGCAGGCATGACAACAAGCAGGAATGAAAGGCACAACATGGCTCAAACAACTCCTACTCATGCTAGTGGGTTTCATCTAATTACTATGGAATGACAGGTCATGCAGAGGATAAAGGGTTCAGCTACCGCAGCAAGTAACAGTTGAATCGATGTTGTCCTAATGCAATAAAAGAGAGCAGGAGCGAGAGAGTGGGATTGTATCGGAATGAACAAGGGGTTTTGCTTGCACCGCACTTCAAGATAATATAGTTCTTCATCGGTGTCATCGAATTCATCGCTCGATGACGTCGCTCACCGAGAGGGGACAGTTACCGGCAAACAAGAAAGAGCTCAATCAATGCAATGCATAGTCACATGAATGACATGTCATGTTAAGGTACTGAATTCACCTAATGCAATAGTAAGCCAAGTTAATTGAAGTGGAATTCAAACAAGGTTAAATCCCAACTCCAAATGTTATTTCACGAATTGCCCTAATCATCATTTGTCCTATTCAGTGAGGTTAACTTGTTCAAAAATGCATGATCATGGCATAAACAGATTCTTCATATTTTTCTGATCATTTTTCATATATAACTTATTTCATTACGAGTTACGGTTGAATTTCTATGAATTTTAGAAGTTTGGGTATTTCAAATTTCCTGAATTATAATAAATCCAGAAAATCAATTATGCGTCGACCGACGTCGCATGTGACGTCGATGGTCAACGGACATGGTCGGGTCAAACCGACAGTGGGTCCCACGTGTCGATGTGATTAGCTTAACTAAAATTAATTAAAACTAATCCTAAATAGTTACTGTGGCTGGGCCCCACCGTCATTGACTCAGAGAGTCAACCGGGCCCACCCGTGGTCAAAGTCAAAGTCGGCTGCGGCGTTTAGCACTTGGCAAGAGCCGACGCAGCGGCGGAAGTGGTTTTTGCCGTTCCGGCCACCAAATGGATCGGGGAAGGCATCTAAGTGGAGCTGGGGACGAACCGCAGCTCCTGGTGGAGTCGGTTGGGGTCGGGGCGGTCGGAAATGGTGCCGGCAAGGACCTAGGCGGCCGCCGGAGTTCGGCCAACGGCGGGTTAGGCGATGCAGGGCGCTAGGGGAGGTGTTGGTGCGTGCTACGTGCTCCTGGTGAGGTGTGGAGCACGGTGGTGTGCCCGGCTTCGAGCCACGGTGGCTCTGGCCACGACGGCGACGAGGCACGGCGGCGGTGAGCCTCTCGCCATGGCGGGAATGGGGCTAAGCGATGCAAACGCGAGGGGAGAAGAGGGATCGACGCAGCAGCTCACAGCGTCCGATGGCGCTGCCGGCGAGGTCGGGACGGTCCGAGCCGACGAATCGGGCGACGGCGACACCAGCGGGTCCGCGGAGGGAAAAGCGTCGGGCGGCGCAGGGGCTTCGGTGGTCGCGTGTGGCGGGAGGGCGAGGGCGGCACTGCGGAGCTCGGGAACGTGTCGGAGAGGAGAGGGGGTGGCGGTGGCCGCGAGGGCAGCGAGGGGCAGCGACGGTGGCGCTCGGTTCGGGCGAGAGAGAGGGAGCAGAGGAGAGGGAGGACGTTCTAGAGAGAGGAGAGGGGCCGGGGGTCCAGAGCGGCACCGAGGAGGAGCTTCGAGGCCCTTCGGTGAGGCAGGCGAGCAGGGAGGAGGCGTGGCGAGCTCGGGCGCGTGCGCCGTGTCCCTCCTCTGCCTACTGGCAGAGGTAGTCGACGACTGGCACTCGCCAGGTGGGCTGGGCCGGCGGGAGGAGCTGGGCCAGGTAAGTGGGCTGCCAGGTAAGTTGGGCTTCTCTCTCTCTCTGCTTTCCTAATTATATTTTGTTTTATATTTTGTTTGCCTTTGTTTAGATTTAGTTTAGCACCAAATCATTTAAATAAATACTGAAAATAATTGTGGGCATTAACTGAATTATTACAAAGGCCCTTCACTATTTTCAGAATTGTTGGAGCATTTAAAAATATTAATAGTATTTAAATGCCCCAATTCAAATACAATATGGTTTATTCAAAAATCCAAAAATGTCTTGGAAAAATATCCATCATCTCTGGATATGGTTTTCACCCTTTTCCATTAATCATGAACATTTTTGCAAACCAATTTGGGTTCTTTGGAAATATTTTGAAGTTGAACCTATTTGCGTTGTTTTAGTGCTAGGGCTTGGTCATCCCCATTTCAAATTTCATGAAAATTAAACATGATGACATGAATGCAATGCTACTAGCTACAAGCAAGCTCTAGGGCTGTGACAATCTCTTATCTTATTAATGCATCTATATACTTGGTAAAGGGTGGAAGGTTCGGCCTTATGCCTGGTGTTTTGTTCCACTCTTGCCGCCCTAGTTTCCCTCATATCAGTATTATGTTCCTGGATTTTGCGTCCCTAACGCGGTTGGGTGATTTATGGGACCCCCTTGACAGTTCGCTTTGAATAAAACTCCTCCAGCAAGGCCCAACCTTGGATTTACCATTTGCCTCAGCCTATTACCTTTTTCCCTTAGGAGTCACGCATCCCGAGGGTCATCTTTATTTTAAACCCCCGGGCCAATGCTTGTCTAAGTGTTGGTCCAAACTAGAGCATCGTGCGGGACCGTCCCTTGGCAACTTGGGTTATGTTGGTACCTGTACGCTTAGCTTATCCGGTCGTGGCCTGAGACGAGATACACACGGCTACTATCAGGGTGTCGGCACGCCGGGAGGTCTTGCTGGTCTTGTTTTACCATTGTCAAAATGCCTTGTAACCGGGATTCCGAGACTGATTGGTCTTCCTGGGAGAAGGAATATCCTTCATTGATCGCGAGAGCTTATCATGGGCTAAGTTGGGACACCCTACAGGGTTTGAACTTTCGAGAGCCGTGCCCGCGGTTATGTGGCAGATGGGAATTTGTTAATATCCAGTTGTAGTAAACTTGAAGTAAACTCTTCTAAAATACACCAACCGTGTGTGTAATCGTGATTGTCTCTTTTCGGGGTTGTTCGAGAGGAGAACACGGTTTTTGAGTTATGTTTGACGTAAGTAGGAGTTCAGGATCACTTCTTGATCATTACTAGTTGACGGCCGCTTGCTTTGCTTCTCTCCTCGCTCTTATTTGCGTAAGTTAGCCACCATACATTGCTTAGTCACTGCTGCAACCTCACCACTTTACCCCTCCTTACCCATTAAGCTTTGCTAGTCTTGATACCCAGGTAATGGGATTGCCGAGCCCTCGCGGCTCACAGATTATTACAACAACAGTTGCAGGTACATGATTATGCGATGATCTTGACGTGTGAGGACCGGATATTCGGGATATTAATTTCCCAGAAAATGGCCCTTGTGCTCACCAGCCCCAGGATTACTGTTAGCTGATGCGGCACCAACTTGATACAGAAATTCCAAGCAAAATACACAATATGTAGTACAAGACCATTCTGGCCTACGAGTACAACAAATGCTTTCTAATGGTTGATGGCGGAAGCGGTTTGTGGATCTTCATCGTCTATGGGACTCCATTTCCCACAGGAACAGCTGACTAGGTTAACTCCTATCTTCGCGAGGCTGCTATCGCCATGGCTTAGGTTCCTGGGCTGTCCTCGCAACGTTCCTCTCCACGCAAGGGATCTGGCCAAGACAATAGCCAGGGACAAGCCAGTGAGTACTTTGAATGTACTCGCAAACATTATGAACACGGGTATAATATAACAAATGACAAATATGCTCTGAAATATTTTATGATCACAACGTCAGTCATCAAATAAAATCTCTGATGCATGCAAGCAGGTTATTTATATACATGAATATGCAGTAACAAAGTAGTAATAAAATGTCCGATCGGGTGTCTGAAGTGACGTCTCGAAAGGTTAGCAAATAACGAGCATGCCTCAGTCGGGCGTCTGAGCGACACCACATAAAGGTCTTATAAGGTAAATATATAACAATCATGCCACAGTCGGGCATCTGAGCGACACCACATAAAGGGCTTATAAAGTAAACATATAACAAGCATGCCACAGTCGGGTGTCTCAGCGACACCACATAAAGGGCTTATATGGTAAATAAATAATAAACATGCCACAGTCGGGCGTCTGTGCGACACCACATAAAGGGCTTATATGGTAAATAAATAATAAACATGCCACAGTCGGGCATCTGTGCAACACCACATAAAGGGCTTATAACAGTATAATCACAGTGAATATCCATGTGGTAGAACCGTCCCAAGGATACTCAATGAATCAAATAATGAACATAGTTAGTTCACAAAAATAATAATCATAATCATCATATGTCACCAGTCATAGTCAACGTTCTGTCTTAGTAGATTTTCCACCGAAGACCGACACTAAGACAGACACTTGACCCAACCCAGACTGTAGTCCTTAACCATGGACACGGCTATTCGAATAGATGTTTAATCTCTGCAGAGGGTGTACTCTTTTCCCACGAGTAACGGATTCCTTTAGTCCATCGGGACTAATTCCGTCTACGGTCTTTCAATTGAAAACACACCTGACCTGCACACAACAGCTTAACTTTCCGGTGTCTGGAATCACCCACGACACCTGTCACGCAAAACTCTAAGTGGGGAGGCTACAACCTTGCGTAGCATGGGATCAAACTTATATCGCGCGCTCTAAGGGGTGGCCTCCCCTCTCGGTCCCAACCGAAACACCCATGCCCCGACCAGGTGGCTCGCCTACCGCTACAACCGTACCTTCCACCATGGCCTCTCACATGCAGTGTGTGCTAGAAAGAGGTTGACGACTTATCGAACTGCACCCTACTTGTTGTAGGGACAAGTGGTAGTATGAAACAAGTATGGGGGTTACTGGAACAAGACTCGATCTATGGTCGACTCAGGAGGTTTAAGTATGCCCTGCATGATTAGCATAACGAATATATTTCATCCAATAGACAGAATCACCGCTCATCATACCCCATCATGCCATGCCGGACACACTTGTCTCGACGAGGAACTAGGGACAAGCTCGGGTCTACCCAAGACAGAGACTTTCCCGTTTTCCTTCCGGTAGGCACAAAAGGCATACGAGGATGATCACTATCACAAGCATGTCCATTTCCAACAGCAAGGAAATTTCCAATATGCATTCATGCAAATGATCGTATCACCACATAAAATAACGAGTTCTACGTATTGAGGTGGTGTCATAATCGTGTCAAACAATGCATGAAAAATATTATGCCAGGGTTCAGAATGCTTGCCTTCAAGTTGTGGGGAGGCAGGGTGCACTCCAAAACTTTTGAAAGTTTCCTCCTCTCTCCAAAAATCCTATTTACAAATATTTTTTGAATCAACACATAGTTTCAAAAACAGTACCAAAAAGTTGTCTGAAATTTTTTCAAATAAATCTGAAAATAAACTAGGCAATATTTGAGAAAGGTAGGAAAAAGAATCAATTCATTTGGGGTTATATTTAAAAATTTATGGCCAGTCAAAGTTTTGGTCAAAATCTGTTTTTTTTAATAAAAGAGAAAAAAGGAAAAATGTTTCGAAAACTGACCACGTCGAAGGCGTATTCTGGGAATACGCCTCCACTTATGCCTGCATGGACCGGCGCTGGGTCAATGACAGTGGGCCCGCCTGGCCCACTGGTCAGGTTTGACCAGTCCACGCGCGCGTCGCCTCCTCCGACCGAACGGAGGCGGAGCTCCGGCGAGGCTCACCGGCGAACGGAGGCATCCCTCGGGGGTCTGAGTACATGGGTGTGCTCAGGTGGTCGAGGCGAACCCATGGGTACCCGCCATGGTCGCCGACGTGGACGGAGTCGCCGTGACGAAGCCATGGGCGGAGATGGCTTCGGTGGATTTGGCGCCCCTGGGCTGCGGTGGTTCCCGAGCGGTCCGAGGTGTTGGGCGCTCCGTGAGGGTCATGGGGAGTCGAGCGGTGGCATCAGACGGACGGGAGGGGCTTTGGTTGCGACGAAATCGGCCGGGACTTGGCGGCGGCCGAACCGGCCGGAGTCGGGGAAGACGGCCTTCCTCTCCTCGACTACTGGCCATGGTGGCCCTAGGGGGATAGCTTGAGGTTGCTTGAGGACTCCGTTGAGCTCGGGGGCCCTTATATAGGCGGTTGATGTCGGTTCGCGGCGGCCGTGGACAGGATCGCCGGCGACCGCCATTCTATAGCAGCAGGGGGACGTGGCGGCGACGAGTGCTTGCTGACAAGCTTGCGGATGAGCTTGAGCTGCTCAGGGGTGGAAGGCCGGTGGCCTGGGCGGCGCCGTCCATGGCAGGAGCTGTCGGGCGGCGGTGGCGGCTTATGGAGGCGGTCTCAGAGGGCGCCAGGAGGGGAGGGGGGCAGGCGGCTCTGCTGCGAGGGAGGAGTCGGGGCGCTGGCTGCGAGTGGGGAGGGGCCAGAACGGGCGCGGGGGAGGCGGCAACGCGACACGGCGACCCGTGCGCATGCACGTGCAAAACGGGCGCTCTGGCCGCGCCCAGAGCATGCACGCTAGGCATTCGGCAAAACGCCAGCGTGGGTTAGAGAGCGTGGGTGAGGCTGGCAGTTAGCAGGGCTAGGTCATAAGCACCTAGGAGCTTACTGGACAAGGTTTTTGGGTCAGTGGATCAAGCTCACAGTGTAAACTAAAACTTATGCCAAATCTGAGCATGCACACAAGGTGTTTGACAAAAGGCAGTTCTTGGAGTGTCCAAAATCCCCAAATCCTAGTCTCTTTAGAAGGTAAAGAGGGTGGCAAGGTTAGTTTGCCAAAATTAGAAACTTGATAGTGCAAATATTTGAGACAACCAATACTGGGCAGAAACTAAAGGCTGTCATTTCATGGACCAAAAATATTCCAATGGGTTCATGCTCCTAGACTTAAGGGTTTTGTAGAAAGGACTACAAGCAGGGAAAAGAATCATGGGTAAAGGAGTAAGTTAAAATAGGGTTGCAGTACAAATCATCAAGTTGGTCCAAAATGAAAATGAGGTTGGTTCACTCAAATTTTTCAAAGAACAACACTGTGTTTTTGCAAAAATTTGAATAATATACTCCTACTGACATCCCATAATTTTGGTGATAGTTTTAAAGAAATATTTAAATAGGTTGTAGTGCAAAATTGCCCACTGGACCAGATTTGAAAACTTGGTGTAGAACTCAAAATATTCAATGAATGAAATACATTTTTGCATAAAAGTGATTTAAAAACATCACATGACATCCCCAAATTTTGGTTGGGTTTTTAAAGGAATTTATCAAAGGGTTGCAGTGCAAATGGGGTCCCAAACTTATGAAAAACCATTTTAGAGAGATAAAGCTCAGGGATAAATAATTATATAAATAATCCTACTGATAAAAGAATTGTTTTAATTGAGAGGGTAAATGAGTCCAATAATGATTGAAAAGTTTTCACTTGGGGCAAAAACTCCATAATAATAAAGAAAAGAATGGTTCTAAAATCAAAAGGAAATCCAGAAACTAAAAGTTTAAGTTTCCTGGCAAAATTTTTATAAACAAAACATGGTTAAATTTTTGGGGCGTCACATGACGCAAGAGCGATGTTACTTGTTTTGGAGTTCTTCTTCTGATTCTTCTTCGATCAGGGGATAGGTTCCAGGTCGGCAGCCTGGGCTAGCAGGGTGGATATTGTTTGAGTTTCTGTTTGTGTTTCATCCATAGTTGGATGATGCTCTTATGTATGATGTTGTTGTATTAATGTGGCATTGTATGCCTTTTGTATGTATCCCCATCTTTTATGTAATGTTGATGTAATGATATCCACCTTGCAAAAGCGTATCAATATGCGGTTCTATCCTTGGTGGGACCTTTGAGTCTCTTTAGGATAGTATCACATATTGGGCGTGACAATGGCGCTCTCCCACATGTCCTCCGCATCCACCACCTACCATGCCCAATGCATGCGGGACACGTGGCGAATTGCATGCGGAACGGGGGGCGAGTGGAGTGGCAGTTTCATCCCCATGATCTTAGGCGAGAAGAATCCGCGGGCCACGATCCAAGTTCTTCCACGACGCCGCACACAACGCGCGATGAAACCGGAAACTACCCCGAAATCAAGACTAATGAAGCAGCAAAGAAAACCTCAAGGGGCCAACCCCTTCAGCAACCTTGCATGTGCACTTATTAGGCCCTACCCCGACGATGCTCAGCAGCGCGTTCGGGGCAGGCCCGGGAGCTTCTATCGGTGCAACAAACCCTGGGTCTGTTGCCCAACTATGCACAGGCACAAGATCAAGATTGAAGCACCATCTTAAGTCAGAGATTGAAGATCCAAGAGATTTGAAGAACCAACACGCAGTCCAGAGAGACCAAGATCGAGCCAGAGGAGCAAGATATCGGCAAGAGAAGGGCCTCCCTTGCCGGGCAGGCGAGCCCTGCAAGGGGTGAGGCCACCACCAAAAGCAAGCAATCAAGGCTCCCCGGTAGAGCCTGCCGGGGCTCGCAGGGGCAGAACCACCCCACCAACCACTCAAACATGACTCGCGTCGTCAATCAATGCGGTGTCAAGCTGCAAGATGATTAAGTGGTAGCCATTCGCCACATGGCAGTAATTTCCTACAGAAGAAACCCGCAGATGACACCGTCCTGGGACGTGTCAAGAGAACAGATGCAGAGATGGAAAGATAGCCTGGAAGGTCTTGTCGGGCGACCAGTGATGTGACACTAAGCGGCGCATTTAATGCATCCTGTCAGCCCACAGAGTTAGGTATGATAGCATTGTTAGCTATCATATCACTGGATAATGACCACTTTGCCACTGTGGTGACCCCTTAATTTATAAAAGGAGGCCCATGGCACATAGGATGGGTTGGAAGGTTGATGAACCCAAGCCACCATACGCGCGTAGTCGCTGCGGCCCCGAGGAAAACCCTGCCGGGCAAGTGTACTACGTGTCACCACACTCATTCCATCATCAATCCACCAAAGCAGGAGTAGGGTCTTATGCCTCATGGCGGCCCGAACCTGGGTATATTGCTCGTGTGCTCTCTGCCGTGCTACTGCACGCCGATCTGCTCTTTGTGCAACGCGACGTCCCTCCGCCGAACAAGCAAGGGGCCACCCTGATGTAGGGTGGAACCCTATATGGACGATCTTTCACGAAAGGAGCGGATCCCGCGAAGAACACGAAGAACACGGGGAAGAACGGAGAGAAATCACAAGGGGAAACACTCAAGAACAAGTCCAATCACACATCCACTAGAAAATCACACACACAAGATCTGCAAGGTACATGAACAACAAAGGGAAAGATACAAGGTAAGGTTCATCTCCATGAGGAGGTCTTGAATCCACGAGGGGATCTTCCCATGAGGGGTCTTGAATCCAAGGTGGATCTTCTCCGTAGAGGGGCCGCGGTCTCTCTCATGGAGTAGATCCGTATGGATGAGCAAAGCTCTATCTCAAATGAGCTAATCCTTTGCAACCCTAACTAGAGGAAGGGGAAGGAGTATTTATAGTCCAAGCCACGAAGGGGTAAGTGGGGAAGGAGATACATGGGCCTCTGGCCCGTGGTTGCGCGCAGGCGGGCACCAGATGTCCGGGGCTTCGCGAGTCACCGGAGTCCGGGGCATTGGCCGGATGTCCGGCCCGAAGATGGGCAAACTTCTAGTGCGTTCTGTCGTTGATGCCGGATTCCGGGGGAGGCGCCGGATGTCCAGGCTTCGGGGAGGCGCCGGATATCCGGGGCGGGCGCCGGATGTCCGACCGCTGAAGCTTGTTCGGCCTTCTGTTGGTGCAACTATTGGGCGGCTGCACAGGCGCCGGATGTCCGGCCCTTGGCCAGGATGTCTGGCCGCTATAGCTTCAGTAGCTCCGTCTTCTTCCGTCGTTGCTTCCAGGCTTCCCTCGCGGATGGTGTAGTTGTTCCTTGGCGCTTGCACTCCTCCTCGTCGTCTGTAGTGTTCCGACAATACCTATGCATGCACACGAGTGGAGTGTCAAGTAGTATACCATCCTTGAAGGTGTCGAGTGAGCACGTGTAAAGGAGATGATTCACCTTTGTGTATGTGAAGTAGATGTCGCACGTGTCACTCGCCGAACGGACTCTTGACATGGTGATGTCCATAGGATGCTCCACATCATCTCCCCTCCCTTGGGAAAGATCCGACCTCGGATCGAAAACCAAATCACCATGGGAAAGAGATGGCTTCGCCTTGTAGAAGTGGACGTTCACCAAGTACTTGTCATCTTGAAGCTCGAAATGGGAACTCTCCAATGTCGCACCGTCTTGTGATTCCTTCAAAAGGAGTAAGGACAACAAACACTTGGAAAAACAAATGTGGTTAGCGTTGGTGCAAAACCAAGCATTCAAGAGGTGAGTCACCAAACAAGTGTCGTCATCATGCAAAGAATATGGTGTGACAAAGTATTGTGACATGGCATGTAAGCATAGCAATCGAGCACAAGCAAAGATATCATGGGGACAAGCATGTAAATGTGAGGTAGAGATGCAAGTAGGAGTGTTAAGATAATAAGCAACTACCTCAATTTCATAGCAATCATGCATAAAGCACTCAAAAAATGTTCGATGGTAGGCATAAGAAGCATTCACAACACCAAATAAAATGAAGTGTCTAAACACATGGGACAAGTGCAAGGCAATCCAATTATAACGTGCATATGGTGTAGTGAATATATTGTGGCACTCAACATAATAGAAAGATCAATTGTTCATCATGTGTGAGGCAATCAAGTCAAGCATGCGACAAGCAATGGGACCTGGCATGTGTGAAGAAATGACATTGTTGCAACCAAACATGTGATAGGAGCAAGTAATCCAAGAATTGGATGCAACACAAAAGGCATATATATCATGATGCATGGAACGGTGAAAATAACAAGTAGAAGCAAGATCTCTAACATGTGTGCAATCTAGTGGTCCAAGATGAACAATAAGTCTCATGGTGCAAGCAACACAAGTAGTATGATCCGCAATATCCATGCTCAAGAAAGATGTCACCTTGAAGGCGTGTCCTTGTGCATTCTTCACATGCCGAAGTGGTAGGAAAGGTGGTGTAGAAGCAAGTCATGGTCGAATGTATGAGGCTCGCTCTCAGGAGCTCGAATGGTCAACTCACGTGAAGCGGAAGTCGACACAAAGTCCAAGTATCCTACACATGCACAAAAGAAAGAAAAGAATGTATGCGCATGGTAGATAAACACATCATCCATCATGATGGTTCTCTTCTCTTGCACATAACCATTAGAAGCACAAGTGCAGAATAATATGATGCAACAATGGCTATATTCATGGCATTAGGTATATGATGCAAAGAGGTAAGACAAGCATGCTTCACAAGGAATATGTCAAAATCTCGAAATATATATGAGAATGCTATGGGGGCAATCTCATTAGCAAGACTAAAGGCATAGTTGCACTCAATACATGGCAAATAACCTAGCATGAGAGAGGCAACATATGGAGAGATATGACAAGAAGCAATTGCAATCATGTGCAAAGCATGGAAATGGTTGTCATCAACTGCATGAAATGAGCAAGTATGAATCATTGGTAATGCAACATAAGCAAGCATAAAGATCAAGTCGTGCAAGCTAGTAGTGCGAAGATGCAACATACTAGAGGAAATCATGGCAATCATGTCATGTGAGCAAATAATAGGCATAGACAATGCACATGACATATCGCAAGCACGAACACAAAGCAAGATCATAGTATCATCATAGGCATGGGGTACAAAGCAAACATGGCAATAACAAGTGATATCTCCACCAAGCTTATAAATACACATACAAGTACTAGAATCAATCATCATGTGTAATGCAAAGCAAGGGTCACAAATGCATGGCAAAGGCATAGGAATGAGCATATCATGCAAAGTGAACATGGCAAGATGGGCATAGAATATGTAATGGGCAATAACCCATAGCCAAGTGAGGGCCATGTAGAAGAAATGTGCGAAGTCCTTGCGCGAAGAGAGCGGTGGGAAAGACAATCCATGGGATCCCAAGTCATCATTGCTCTCTAGAGCTCGTTTTGTCAACTCATGGGATTGTGAGGTTGACAAGTATTCATGGGTACCTACACAAAAGAGACACAAACCAAAGAAATTGTGCGCGTGGTAAATGTACACATCATACATCATGATGTGTATTTGCACGTGAGTGTTAGCACAAGATAAGCATCGCTCAAAGAAATTTGATGCATGGTATAAGAACATGTCATCCTTCATGAAAGAATAGTTGTTATGGATAACACGATGGGGACGCAAATTGAGCATACAAGTATAGCAAGTGTGTGGCACAACAATAGCATTTTTATTCATGGGGAGCATATTGTGCACACAAGTATTGGGATCATGCAATGAATGGGACGTATCAAAATCTCCTAACATGTATGAGGAAACTATGGGGGTCTCCTCATGAGCAATATTGGAAACATCATATTGAGAAAATGGACAACATCCAAAACAATGCATATCCGATGATAGGTGTTCATGGCATGGCATATGAGATAAATGATGTAAAGGGAGCATATATATATATATCATTACAAGAAAAACAAATGCCAATAACCATGGGCTTGTCATCTATGCCATATGTGCAAATTGGGTTTATTTTAATGGCTTATGCATATTCATTAGATGAGATTGCAAATATGACATATGATTGATCTCATGCATAGCATATGACAAGTCAAGCGGGTTGTGAAACGTGATGTGACCTAGAGAATTGTCACAAGAAATCCTATGTGACATGGCATCACAACTAATAGACTCCACATGAGAATCATCATACTCATCATAAATGGGCAAGAAATCATCACATGAGGAAGTCGCACTAGCATGAATCACGGAAATAGGTGGATCAACATCATGCAAGCAATCAATGTCAAGAATGTCCACTAGTGGGACTAGAGCATCACCTTCACCTATGTTACCTTGTTCATTCCACTCAAGTGGTGTAGGTTAGGTGGGAAATACCAAATGGTGGTCATCTTCATCTTGATGGAATGTAGCGACCCGACCCGAAACCGGTCAAGTCTCTGTGTAGCTGTACCATCCCAAGATCATGCTGGCACACACAGTACATTGATGAAATAATCAAAGTTCAATCACACCTGAATTTATTACACGATTCTCATATCGAGTCTTTATTACAATAGAATAAATTCGCCAAGGCCAACTCATGAGAAATAAACTAAATAAGCTGCGAAGCGAGAAGAATAGCGAGTCCATCCGACTCCATAGGAAATCGCAAGCGTGGATCGTAGCCTCACTCCCCGATCGAATACTCCTCTGCAACATAAGACGTTGCAGCCATGTAGGTCAGCATTTTGAATATGCCGGCAAGTCATGAAGAGAGAATAACAATAAAAATTACTAACACTATATGCAATTTGGCTGTGGGGCTCTAAGTTTCATTGTTTGGCAAAAAAGTCAGTTTTATCCTACAACAATGGACTTGTTTGCAAATAATACAAAATGTTGGTAGTTTATTGAGATGGTTCCGCCAACCAATGTCTCATTCCCAATTATTAAATAATCCCCTCAATTAATTCATTAATTTTGGTGATGAGATATCTGAAATACTTCAAGTTCCAGAGGCTCAAATTTTCCGTAACCGGGGACACGACAAACCGATTAGATCTTCACTCTGCAGAGGTTTGTGCACTTTACCCGCAAGAATTGTTCCCTTCTTTTAAGTCTTCGCACTTCATGGTGTTTGAAGACGGGACGAACGTAAACAGGGTCTTCCGAAGAGTTCCTCGCCACCGCCGTACCCATCCAATCCTACCGTTCTTCTACATCTCGTAGCACCGTCCGCCGAGTCACACCTAAGGTTGACCAAGCCGAGCCCATATTGGATTGCGGCTGCAGGGTAAGCTTCCGTCAATGGGGTATACATCCGTCTCTTCGTGGCTGGGTGAAGCTTTCGCAAGATGTCATAGCGCTTCTCCATGCATCCCGCCAACCACTGGTTTTCTCCAGGTGCCCGTCAACCGTCCTCCACCCAAGAGTGAATTTTGAAGTCCATCTTGAGCTTGCAGTCATGGGGTTGTCATCATCTTGACTCTCACATCTCCCTTATGAATTCACTCAACCAACCCCGTCTACGAGCATAGCAAAATAAACTACTTCGTCCCGGGCAATGGTAACAAGGGGAATTGGGTTCATCCTACCTCATGATACTACTCAAGAACATAACTTCAAATTCTCCTACTGCATGCATGGTGGGGAGGTATAATTTCTAATGCAATAAAATCATAGGTATTGTAAAAGAAAATATGATCAATGACTTGCCTTGCTGACGATCTTCGAAAGCTAGGGACTCGTGGTAGCAAGCTTCGCACTCCGGAAATTCTACCGAGGCAAACAACAATCATATAAGCATACAAACATATGATCACTTAACATAACAGCATACTAACATAAAACACACAAAACAATTGAATCAAAACCAAAGAAAACTCGAAGAAAATCCAAATCAATGTTTTCACCATATCATACAACAACCAAGAAATCATTTTACACAACCAAATTTTTCTTAACAGAACCTAAGCATGGGTTTTTGCTAACTAACAGAAGAGAAAACATTATGCAACTAGGAGCAAAAAGAATCACATCAAAAGCTATTATAGAACTCCTATTATGCCTATAACAATCCTAGCAAGAAAAAATAAAATAAAAATTCTATTTATTGTAAATAAAAGTTCCTGATCTAAAGTTACAGAAACTAAGCTAAAATAAACTATCACATATGAAAAATAAAATAATTTGCTAAATAAAACAATAGGAAAACAGTAGCTAGTTAAATAAATAAGAACCACATGATTTTGATTAAAACTATTTTTTATTAGATCTAAAATACCCAAATAAATTCCCTACGGTTTGGCATGGTCAAAATAAAGTAGTGACAAAAGAATCACTAAAATAAAATAATCCTAACTCATTTTATAGCAGAATTACTAATCTGTCTAAATCTAAAATAAAACAATTTATAATAATTTTAACATGACAAAACATATTTTCTACAGAAACTACAACAAATGTGCAAACTAACAAAAAAAGAATCAATTAAAAATATTAAGTAGATTAAAAGATATGGATTTTACAAAACTGAAACTATTCTGTTAAAACAGAAACGAAAAAATTAACTAAAAGGAAATCTGGCGCTTAATGGGCCTATCTAACGGATCGGCGTAATATAACTAAAACGCGCCCGAGGAATTTAAACCGAGTCGGGCCGGTCTAAACCTAACTAAAACCAAATAAACCGAAACTAAAACCGGTCCATTTAAATTAAACCGTACCCCTTCGGGGATCTAATCTAGCGCGTACGTTTTGGATCGGACAGTGGCGGGGATCTCCGGTGGCTTACTGCGGTGGTCGACGGCGGCGATGGTCGACGGCGGCTCGGGCGACGACGGTGCGGGGGCTTCGGTGGTCGGGGACGACGGCGGAGACCTCCGGCGGGTGCGGCGAAGCGAGGGGGCTCGGGGGTGGAGTCGGGGTGCTCGAGGCATTCGGGGATGGCCGGGGCGGTGGCAATGGCGCGGCGGCGGCTTCGGACTCCGTCGACGGATTGCGGTGAGGGGAGAGGGTCGGGCGAGGGGAAAAATGAGGGAAAGGGTCGAGGGGGGGTATATAGGGGGCGCCGACTTGGAGGAGGGGGCAGATCGGGGAGGATCGGGGAGGAGATCCCGGATCCTTGGGATTCCGGCGAGCGGCGGCGCGGGTTGGCTTGGGCGAGGGGAAGACGGGGTGGGGCCGGGGTGTCGGTGAGAGAGAGAAGAGGGGCGAGCGACGGGCGCACCGAGGGAAAGGGTTTGGTCGGGTCGGCTAGGGCGTGGGCGGCTCAGGGGTTGGGCTGGGCTCGGGCCGGGCTGCACTGGTGGGTGCCTCGCGCAGCTGGGCGGTTATTCTGGCCGGGCGCCTGGGTCCTTTTTCTATTTTTTTTTGAATTTAGGGAGAGAGAGAAATATAATTAAATATATATATATTTTATATAGGACATATATATATATATCAAAATGATCAGGGGAATATTCCCTATAATTTGAACAATTTTCCAGGGGCAAAACTCAAACTTTATAAAAGAATCATTTTTCTATAATTCCAAATAAAATTCAGATTTGAATTCAAATTTTTTTGGCAAAGTTTTCTTCTGACATATTTGGAGTGTCATGTTTACTCCTCTCATACTTTTTCTCAAGTATTTGTCAGGCATTGTTTTGAAATAAAATTCATCTGCCAATTCAAATTCAAATTCCAACAACTCAAAATGTTCTGAAACTTCAAATGTCACTCAAATTCAAACAATATGCATAGATGCTTAGCTAATATTGTAAAACATTCCAAATAGGAAATTTGGGATGTTACATGGAACCATGTGGGGGTGCATCATATTCCACCATGGCCATCGTCTTGTCCAAAGGTAGGACGAAGTCGTCGCGAATCGGCGCGTCATCGTATATGGGACCTAGCACCAAATGAGAAGACACAATAGAGGTAGAGGTTAAGTCGTTAGAAATCATAGTGGCCTCACATGCCCTATCAACTACGTCACTCTCTCTATGTGGTGGTTCACTCACTTCCTCAAAATAGGTGCAATCAATCTCACGTATGGTGGAGTCACTCATCTCACTCAAGTGGTCGGGGTGTGGCTCTCCTCACATCGGAATTGTGGCAACACATCATATACGGGGCTAGTGGTGAAGTCACTCTCACTCTCAATTTGGTGGCACAAGTCACTCAAGTCATCATACGTTGCCGTGGTCGAAGTAAAATACTCAACCATCTCATCGCCGTCGCCATGGATGAAGGCCGAAGATGGCACTTCATCACTCCCCTCCATGACCGAAGGGAAAATCCCATGCTCGATCATCTCGTCGTCGTCACCATGGATGAAGGCCGAAGATGGCACGTCATCACTCTCGCCTCCTAAGAAGGAAGCATCGTCCTTGCTCGCGACCAAGTCGCTCTCCTCCAAAGCTTGGTCCTTGAATGTCTCTGCAGTCATACTCGTCGCCGCACCATCTTGAAAAAGAGTCATGGAGGACTCGGCATCATCAATGACACAAAGAGGGATGGCGGTGAAGTCGAACTTGGGAGCATCATCTTGGAGCTCACCGGGATTGGACATCTTGGTGGTACTAGCCTCATGCTCGTCGTCTTTGAGCTTGGTCTTCGAGAAGTGTGCTTGGGGTGGAGAAGCCTTGGCCTTCATGAGTTCTTGTTCCGCCTTGAGAGCACCAATGTAGTTGTCGTCGAGGGACTTGTAGTTCTCGAGGAAGATAGTCTTGGAGATGTCGTTGTTCAATCCCATCATGAAGTGGAACTTCCTTGACATGAGGTTGTCCATGCCGGCACATCTCAAGGCATTCTTCATCTCCTTGAAGTACTTGTCGATGGACTTGGATCCTTGGGTGGTGATGTAGGGTGGAATCCTATACGGCCGATCTTTCACGAAAGGAGCGGATCCCAACTAAGAACACAAAGAACACAAGGGGAGACACAAGGGAAAATACAAGAGGAACTCTCAAACCAAACAAAAATAGATCACACATGCGCTAGATCCATGAACACAAAGGGAGATACACGATCCAAAGTCAACAAGGGACGATACAAGAGGTAACCGATTCTTCTCCGCGAGGAGGTCTTGATGGGGCCACCCAAGAGGGGGTCTTGAATCCTCTTGGAAGGATCTTCTCCGATGGAGGCGCGATCTCCGAGGAGAAGGTATCCAAGTGGATGAGCAAAGCTCTCACGCAAACATGAGCTAACCCCCCTAATTCGGAGCTAGGGATGAGTACTTATAGTCCAAGAGGTAAGTTGGGGGTTACACGGGTCATTGACCCTTTCACTGTGCACAGGCAGCCGGTAGTACCGGTCATGGGGGCGGTTGTGCCGCTGGGAGCTCAGGCAGGGCGGAAGTACCGGACACGGCAGGCGGTAGTACCGCTGAGAGGTCAGGCGCTAGCTTCTGGAGGTGAACGTCGAAGGGGCCAGCGGTTGTACCGGTTGTCAGGGCAGTAGTACCGGTCTTTTGGCCATTACCGGTACATCCGGTGCAGTTCCGGCCTTACACCGCTCGATCACAGAAGGTGGACCGGTTATGGGGCAGTAGCCGACCGGTTGTTCCGCCCGGGCGGTAGTTGGCCGGTTGTTCCGGTCCTCCTGGGCCTGCCAGAGTGCCTCCATGCGCTTGATGTTCATCTTGCACCGTAACTTCTCCTTGGTTGCCTCCTTGGTACCTAAGCACACAAAAAGTCTCCGTTTGAGGTAGTAGCCATGTCTCAAGTGGGTCAAAGGGAAGTTCAACAAGGAGAGAGTTAACCTCGTTATCGATGGCTCTCGCACGGGCTCTTGTCATAGGTCCAAGTGGTGTCGTGGGAGATGTAGGTAGGTCCATGGGGATGGCCTTGGGATGCTCCGCATCATCTCCCCCCCCCCCCCTTGTGAAAGATCCGACCTCAGATCGAGATCTTCATCACCATGGTAGGGCGAGAGATCCTTGACATTGAATACGTCGCTCATGTTGTACTTGTCGCGTGGGATGTCGATCTTGTATGCATTGTTGTTGTAGCATGCAAGCACCTTGAAGGGTCCATCGGCTCATGGTAGAAGTTTGGACTTGGTTCATTGGGGAAGAGGTCCTTGCGAAGGTGTAGCCACACAAGATCTCCAATGTTGAATATCATGGGTTGCTTGTTGACGTTGAGCTTGGTCACGAGTCGTTGTACTTGGCGCTCGATGATGTGCCTTGTATCTTCATGCATCTTCTTGAGGTGGTTGACTCGGGCACTCGCGTCCATGTTGGTGAGCTCTTGAAGAGGTAGAGGAAGATTGTCCAATGGGGACAACGTGTTGAAACCGTAAACGACCTCGAAAGGGGACTTGCCGGTAGTCGAATGTCTTGCACGGTTGTAGGCGTACTCGGCGATGGTAGGCACTCCTCCCACTCCTTGATGTTCTTCTTGATTAGCACGCGGAGAAGAGTGGAGAGCGTGCGGTTCGTCACATCCGTTTGGCCATCGGTTTGTGGATGGTATGCTGTGGAGAATAGTAGCTTGATTCCGAGGTTGACGCATAAGGTCTTCCAAAAGTAACTCAAGAACTTGACGTCGCGGTCCGAGACAATCGTGTTTGGCACTCCATGCAGTCACAAGATTTCCCTACAAAAGAGATTGGCAACATGTGAAGCATCGTCTATCTTGTTGCATGGTATGAAATGTGCCATTTTAGAGAATCGATCCACAACAACAAAGACGGAATTCTTTCCATTTCTAGTTCTAGGCAAACCAAGGACAAAATCCATGCTAATATCTTCCCATGGTTCATATGGAATTGGAAGTGGCATGTAAAGGCCATGAGATTGAGATTTAGACTTAGCTTTGCGACATGTAGAGCATCGATTGGTGAAGCGGTTGACGTCACGAAGCATCTTAGGCCAAAAGTAGTTCTTGGAGAGCGTAGCAAGGTTCTTGTCGTGTCCAAAATGTCCCATTAGTCCTCCATGAGATTCTTGCAAAAGCAACAGACGAAGAGAAGACTCGGGGATGCAAAGTTTGTTAGCTCTCATAAGATAACCATCCTTGATGTAATATCGTTTCCAAGATGTATGCGTCAAACATTTGGCATAAGGAATTGCAAAAGTAGGATCATGCTCATACAAGTCTTTTATGTGCTCAAAGCCAATGACATTCAATTCAAGTTGAGTAACAAGCATGCATATACGGGAAAGTGCATTACCACAACTTTTTCCTTACCTTTAATATACTTGATGACATAAGGAAATGACTCAATAAATTCACTCCATTTGGCTTGACGCTTGTTCAACTTAGTTTGACCCTTAAGATATTTAAGCGTTTCGTGATCGGTATGGATGTTAAATTCATGAGGGCGAAGGTAATGTTCCCATTCATGCAAAACTTGTACTAAAGCATATAGCTCTTTATCATAGATGGGGTAATTGAGTTGCGCTCCGGAAAGGTTCTCACTAAAATATGCTATGGGGCGCTTCTCTTGTGTTAACACACCTCCTATGCCATTACCACTAGCATCACAATGAATTTCAAAAGGTTTGTCAAAGTTGGGTAATGCAAGCACGGGAACATGAGTAAGTAAATTCTTAAGCTCATTGAATGCGCTATCTTGAGATGGTCCCCAAACAAAGGGTGCATTCTTCTTCCTCAAAGCATGTAAAGGAGATGCAATAGTGCTAAAATCCTTCACAAATCTACGATAGAAACCGGCTAAACCAAGGAAACTATGCACGTGTTGCAAATTGGTTGGTTGGGGCCAAGTTTTAATAGCATTGATCTTAGATTCATCAACATGTACACCCTTAGAAGATACTACAAAACCCAAGAAAACAAGCTTATCAACACCAAAGAGGCATTTTCCATATTAGCATAAAGTTGCTCTTTTCGAAGAGTTTGTAGCACGGTGCAAAAGGTGGGTGACATGCTCTTTGAGGGATTTGCTAAAAACAAGGATATCATCGAAGTAGACAACAACAAATTCATCGAAGTAAGGGCGAAACACATAATGCATAAGACGCATGAAAGTACCGGGTGCTTCCAATAAACCCATAGGCATGACTAACCACTCATACAAACCAAACTTTGTTTTGAAAGCGGTTTTCCATTCATCACCCTCTTGTATGCGTATTTGATAGTAACCACTTTTAAGATCAATTTTGGAAAAGATAGTGTGTCAGGACCCCGATTCCAAGTCACATCGACCTAGCTGGTAACACCTCATATCACTTTGCGTCCTCACGCACGGTATTCCCACGGGTGTCGCCTTACCATGGCCCGGGACCGTTTGGCGCCTTTTGGCTCACGATATGATAGTGTCGCTAGCATCCACATGACAAAGAACCCGGCCGACATGGCTAGTCGTGAACCCAAAGCGGCACTAACCTATGGGGACAGGCATACATGAATCACTTCGAGCATGTCGGTCATCAACGTATGAATTCGGGCTGTAGCTTTGGGCTAACAGGACTCCGGTATCCCGGCTGTAGCAGCTAGGCAGGACTCGAATATCACCGCGTGACATTTCAAGGGACGGATATAGGAACGAAATGAATCACATGCCGCCAGTCAAGTGTCCAAGCAGTAGTCTGGGCTAGCAGGACTCCGTGAACCGGGCAGAAGCGGACTACTATCGCCGGAAGCACGAGACTACATTTCCCCATATGAGAGGCTGCCAAGGATAAACAACTAGATTGTCGGATCCCACTCATACCAAGCATTTCAATCATACACGCACTATGCCCGATATGAGTAAATACAACAAGGCATCACAACAAAACTCTACAACTCAAGTACTTTATTTAAGAGGCCCGAGGAGCCATACATAACATAGTCATACAGGTAGGGGTCACATGACCCAACACACAAGTCATACAATCATACAAGCACATGCGAAGCAAACTAGTCTCGAGTACGACTCTAGAAAGAAAGAAAGCTTGTTGGAGCCTTTCTATCTACAATGGCCCTTCACAAGTCTTAGATCGCCACCGGTGGCTAGTTCACTCGTCAAGTCAATATCTACATAGAATCCGTCGGAGGGTAGTATAGTCCTCTGAAAAACATTAATTACAAACATGAGTACAAAGGTACTCAAAGAAGTCTTACCACGTAATCCTATCATACATGCACATTCTCAAGGAAGGAAGTGGAGTTATTTGCAGCAAGCCAGCTTTGACTCTTGGCTAAGCTATCCCACGTGACACACTTTGTAAAGCATTTGTCGCACGAGTCCACTAATCACCATCACAATACTCCACCGTGGATCCTCTCTCGTCATCCCCGAGAGGGCCATCCACGATACTCACACTTATCTTGAGACTTTTAGTAGTATCCATTTACTTGTCTATGAACTGATATAGGTAACCTGAAGTCCTTCTCCGTGGACACGGCTATTCAATAGATCATATTTAACCCTGCAGGGTGTACTTCTTCACACACGCTCACCACTTATCGTTTACGACATGTACTGCAACCTTCAAGCGGAAGCCCAACGTGGGTGTCGGCCACAGCCTACCTAAACACTCAAGTCCCTAGTCCAGGTTTATCGCCTATTCGGGTTCCATCCGCAGGAGTCCGCCGAGGTTTCCCATACAGCCCCGAACGATGTGTGCAGGGTTCCCGAGATACCAAACGGGCACTTGCGGACACGGGCCACGTGCCTACCGCAACACAACCCACCCCTAAGGTCAGCGCTATATATGCGGCCCCAAAGATGCTACAAACACCGAAACTACTTGCAACTCCGGACTAAGAACAAGGGTGGTTAAGAAGCCGAGAGGGTCCATTGGTTTCGGGCCCAATGCGTGGTAGTAGCTAGTTCATGGATCACAAACACAGATCTCAGCCTAGGATCGGCTTCAATGAAACAACCCACCATGTACTCCTACATGGCCTCTCATCGATACCTTTACCAAATCGTGTTCAACACTTTCACTCTCGAACCAACACAACCTTTCACTCCAGTTCATCATCCCGATGAGCCAGACGACACAACTCTAAGCATAGCAAGCATAGCATGGTAGGAATCACAAACATGGCTCAATCAACTCCTACACATACTAGTGGGTTTCATCTAGTTCTTGTGGCAATGACAGTCATGCAAAGGAAGTGGGTTCAACTACCGCAGCACACAACAGTTTGAATCGCGTTGTCTTAATGCGAGAAACGAGAGCGAAGCGAGAACATGGGTTTGTATCGAAATGATCAACGGGTTGCTTGCCTGATGGAACTGGGGTAGGGAACTGCCCTTCAGATGGGTAGTCGAGGTTATCTTCGGGGGCAGAACCTATCATGAAAGCACACCGAAAGTAAACACACATGACAATATGCAACAATATGATGCATGCTATGACATGGCAATATGGATGTGTGTTGGTCTAATGCAAGCTGAAAGAACAGGGGATGAACTCATTTGAACCAAGGATTCAAATGATAGCTCATTTGGGTTAGTCCTAATGATGCAATATCTTATTCTGGTTAAACAGCATAGTTAACTTGCTTTAACATGCATGAAACCTGTACCAATGGATAGAGTGGATTTTTCTGATAATTTTTCATATATAAATCTTTGCAATTGGAGTTATAGAATAAAAGTTATAAGCATTTGAAATTTGAATTATATTCTGGAATTTACTATATCAAAATAAATCCAGAATTTCATTTATTGCGCCAAGATGAGGTCAGCGTGACGTCAGGGGTCAACGGGGTCGTCCAGGTCAAACTGACAGTGGGACCCGCATGTCAGTAGTTAGTTTAAACTAATTAACTTTAATTAGAACTAACCTAATTAGTTAACCAGGGGGGGGTCCACCTGTCATTGACTCATAGCGATCAACAGGCCCACCACCAATGGTCGTGGTCAACTCGCATGGCGTCTAGCCGCGGGCGGGCCAAAGGCGGCGGAGGAAAGTGCTTTTGCACGTTCCGCCACCAAATGGGGCGCGGAAGGCATCTACGTGGAGTGGAGATGAACCGCAGCTCTTGGTGGAGTTAGTTGGGTCGGGGTGGCGGAGTTGGCGCCGGCGACGAGTTTGGCGGCGGCCGGGGCTCGGGTGATCTCGGACTCGTCGCTAGGGGGCAAGGTGAGGCGCGTGGAGTGCAGTGTTGGACTCAACGCAACGTGGTGAGTGCGATGGACACGGTGGCGTGGCCGTTGGGTGGCCGGAGCCTCGCCGGCGACGAGCCCCAGGCGGTGCGTTCGGGTGATCGTGGTTGGGTCGTTGTGGTGCACGAGAAGGAGAGTGGAGAGGATGGGGAGGTAGCCAGGCTCACAGCGGTCTCAGAGAGCCGACGAGGTGGTCGGGGACGATCGATGCGGCGGCGACGGCGAAGGGGATCTCCGCGGCTTCGAGCTCGGTCGAGGTCGGTGAGCTGGGTTCGGGTACTTAGAGCGAGGGACTCAGCTGGCTAGGGGTAGTGGAGGCGCGGAGCTCTGGACATGGTGGGGAGGAGCATGGACGGCGGGAGCACGATTGGCGGTGGTGGCGGCGGCGGCGTCGGCCAGGTTGGGGAGAGCGAAGAGATGAGGCAGGGGCGAATGGCGTGTCGGGGTCGGGCGACGACGTGGAGGCTGGCCCAGAGCGGGCGAGGCGGCGAGGAGGTGAAGCAGGCGGCGGCCAGCTGCATGGCGCGCTCGAGCTCGCCGTCGGGCACTGGCTGCTGCTGGCCGAGCCAAGCAGCTGTGGGCTGCTGCTGGGCTGGGCCGACAGGTGTGCCGGGCAGGCGTCACGTAAGGGTTTTTGCCCTTTTTTTATCTTTTTCTAATTTCTGCAACTTTGTGGGGTTTTTCTAAAATACCAAAACTGTTTTAAAAATCACCAAAATGCTCCTGGTCCCTTGTTGGAATATTCCCAACATGAAACATTTTGGTTTTGCAATTTTTGAACATTTAAAATATTTTATATAATTTAAAATGCTCAAGTTCAAAACTTGTGGATTAATCCTAGGAACTTTGGATGACCTAGAAAATGATACACCTCCTTTGACATGGGTTCTGAACCCAAACAAAGAGGATGAGCATTTTGAAGGGCATTTCGGATTCATTGAAATAATTTTTAGTAAACCCTAGTTGAATTAAAGGGGGGTGTTCTGGGGTTTCCTGCCTTCCCCATTTCAAATTCAAATGGAATTTAAACATGATGCACACCTAATGCATGGTCTAAGCGGGATGTGACAACTCACCCCACTCAAAAGAATCTCGTCCGAGATTTAGGATCTGTTCTGAAAAAGGTGGGATACTCAAGTCGAAGACGATCCTCCCTTTCCCAAGTTGCTTCTTGCTCGGAATGGTTTGACCATTGAACCTTTAGAAACTTGATATTCGACGCCGAGTGGTACGCTCGGCTTGATCGAGGATACGAACGGGATATTCTCGATAGGTGAGGTTATCTTGGAGATCAAGCGTTTCGTGGTCCACTCCACGGATAGGATCCGAGAAGCAACGCCTGAGTTGAGAAACGTGGAAGACATCATGGACTCTGGAAAGATGCGGAGGTAGTTCCAATTGGTAGGCAACTTCTCCTCGTTTAGCAAGAATGCGAAAGGGTCCAATGTAACGAGGAGCCAACTTGCCTTTGATATCGAACCGATGGGTTCCTTTAGAGGGTAACCGAAGGTAAGCCTTCTCGCCAATTTCATAAGTCATTGGCTTATGCTTGCGGTCATATTGGCTCTTTTGACGAGATTGGGCTGTTTTAATTTCTCACGAACAACGCGAACCTGCTCTTCTCGCTTCTGAATCATGTCCGGCCAAAGAGTTGTCTCTCCCGGTTTCGACCGTTAAGAGGCGTTCGACATTTCCGTCCATAAAGAACTTCGAAGGGCTTTGCCAGGCTGGCTTGATAACTATTGTTATAAGCGAACTCGGCGAATGGAAGGCATTTCTCCCAATTCAGCCGAAGAGATGACGGAAGCTCGAAGCATATCCTCTAGGATTTGATTGACTCGTTCTACTTGACCACTTGATTGGGGATGGAAAGCGGTGCTAAAGGAGAGACGAGTTCCCATAGCGTTTTGGAAACTTTCCCAAAATCGAGAGGTGAAGAGACTTCCACGGTCTGAGTTAATCTCTAATGGAACACCATGAAGAGACACTATTCGGGAGATGTACAAATCAGCTAGCTGGCTAGCGGTTATACTCTCACGAACGGGTAGGAAGTGGGCTACTTTGGAAAGACGATCGACGACAACGAAGATAGCATTATTCCCTCTCTTGGTCCTGGGAAACCCGGTAATGAAATCCATACCGATTTTATCCCATTTCCATTCAGGAATTTCCAAAGGTTGAAGGGTACCAGCAGGTCGTTGATGCTCGCTTTAACTCGACGACATGACGCCGCAGATTAGCAATGTATTGAGCGATTTCTCTCTTCATCCTAGTCCACCAAAACCTCTGGCGTAGGTCTTGATACATTTTAGTACTACCGGGATGAATGGTGAGAGGAGAGTCATGAGCTTCCTTAAGGATCAATCGCCTCAGGTTGCGCACCTTGGGGACCACTAGACGGTCTCCAAAGAATACGACACCTTGTTCATCAATGGAGAAACAATCCGCGACTCCTTTCTTGATGTTTCTCCCGACACGGAGACTCCGGATCTACCTTTCATGCCTTGATGATCTGATCCGTAAGGGTAGGTTTCGCCACCGTGGTGGAAAGGAATCCTCGAGGAACAATGTGGAGATTAAGCTTACGAAATTCCTCGTGGAGAAATGGTTGACTTTGTTGTAACATCAGATTGTTACAATAAGATTTGCGACTTAGTCGTCAGCCATGACATTGGCTTTGCACAGGGTGTAGGATATTCCTAAGTCGAAATCTGTAATCAACTCGACCCAACGTCTTTGCACGAGATTCAAATCCGTTGGGTGAAGATATATTTCAGGCTTTGGTGATCGGTGTAGATTTCACAACGATTACCCGAAGGTAATGTCGCCAGGTTTAGAGTGCATGAACCATCGCTGCAAGCTCTAGATCGTGTGTGGGTAGTTATCCTCATGTGGACGAATCGCCGAGAAGTGTAGGCAATCACATGACGATCTTGCATGAGTATGCAACCTAGTCCTTGTCGCGAGGCGCCGCAATAGATAATAAAGTCCTTAGAGAAATCTGGTGGAACAAGTACGGGAGCAGATGTCAGGCGTCTTTTCAGTTCCTGAAAGCTGAACTCGCACTATGGCGTCCATTCGAACTTCTTATCTTTCTTGAGGAGTTCGGTTAGAGGTTTAGCAACTTTAGAGAAATTCTCTAAGCGGCGGCAATAGCTCGCTAAACCGAGGAAACTCCGAACTTGCTTGACCGATTCAGGTGGAGTCCAATCAAGGACGGCTTGAACTCGCCGGGATTGACAGCAATGCCCTTACCAGAGATTACATGTCCTAGATAGGTCACTTACGGTAACCAGAATTCACATTTAGAGAATTTGGCATAAAGGCGGTGCTCTCAAGTTTCATCAATACTAGCCTTAGGTGTTGGCATGTTCTTCCTCATTCTGGAGTAGATGAGTATATCATCGAGGTATACCACGATTAATTTATCCAAATACTCCATGAAGATTGAGTTCATTAACCGAGAGAAAGTGGCTGGAGCATTGGTTAATCCGAAGGACATGACGGTGTACTCGATGGCCATAACGAGTGACAAAGGCCGCTTTGGGAATGTCCCGTTCTTGATTTTGATTTGATGGTAGCCCAACCTCAAATCCATTTTGAAAAGATCGAGGATCCAGCGAGCTGATCATACGTGTCGTTGATCCCGGGAGCGGATACTTGTTCTTGATGGTGACCAAATTGACGGTCGGTAATCTACAACCATCCGATCCGTACCATCCTTCTTCTTGACGAAGAGGACGGGCAAGCCCATGGAGAGGAACTAGGACGGATGAAACCCTTTTGCAAGGATTCATCGAGTTGTTTCTTAAGTTCAGCTAGTTCTAGGGTGCCATCTTATAAGGTCTTCTAGAGATTGGGACGGTTCGGGAACAAGATCTATCACGAACTCGACATCCCTGTCAGGTGGAACACCTGGCAGTTCCTCCGGAAAGACATCCGGGAAATCACGGACTACCGGAATATCTTCGAGGTCTGGAAGGGGATTGGCATTTAAGGAGTAAAGCTGGCGCTTAGACACTCGGGTTAAAACATTTCTTGTCTTGCCGAAGGATGGGTAAGTTGAACAGTTCTAGTAGAGCAATCAATCTTAGCATAATGGGTGACATCCGGTCCATATCCAAGATGATGTTTATGTCCGAGGACTTAAGAGCTATTTGGGATGCAAGAAATACTAATCTGTCGACAAGAATTTCATTCCCATGACTTATTCTAGAGGTTTGCCATCTAGAGCCGTGGAGTTTGAATTTCCATGGAGGTAGGCATGTCACGAATGTGGTGTTGTGCAATCGAGCATAGCTCTCAGAAATAAATGAATGAGATGCTCCAGTATCAAATAGAACAGTTGCCGGATGGCAATTAACAAGAAGCGTACCGAGGACGACGTTGGGATCCTCATAGGTTTCTTCAGCAGAGACATAGTTGACATGGCCACGAGCGGTGGCAACTGGTTTAGCATAGGGCACTTTTCCTGCTGGCTTGCCGCGGCCAACAGACTTTCCAGCTTGATTGGGGTTGTTTTGGGGACACTCTCGGATATAGTGGCCCGTCTCTCCACACTTGAAGCAAGTGATCACATTTGGGCGTGGAGCAGCATTAGCAGTTGGACCTCCATAAGTCTTGGGTGGAAAATACGGCTGGTTGGGGCGAGGCGCCTCAGAGGATGGCCTCGGGGTGAACACAGGTGGTAGAGCGGTATTTGGAACCCAAACCCGCGCTTCGGGATCCGAGCGGATGAAGATCGAGAATCACGGATGTGCTGCGTGAAGCCTCAAAATCAGTCTGCCCGATTTAGGCCGATAGCCTTATTGACTAGCCGGGAAAGAGGTACACTCATGCAGACGGAGATCTCGGCGTAGCTCAGGCTAAGTCCTTGCGGAACCTTGCACGCTTCTTGGCATCGGTAGAAACTTCTTGGGAGCATAACGTGCTAACCTCCCAAATTCACGGTTTGTAGGCATCCACCGTCACCTACCTGGGTGGCTGCAGAATTCCTCACGTTTGCGGTCCATAAGACCTTCGGAATATGATGCTCACGGAAGGCGGCACTGAATTCAGCCCAAGATGTAACTTGTCCAACCGGACGATAGCCTCATAATTCTCCCACCGAGGCTAGCGGGGCCTTCAAGATGATAGGCGGCAAAGGTAACCTTGTCAGCCTCAGCCACGTTAGCGGAACGCAGCTTGTGGTGGATCTTTGTGGAGCCAATCATCGCGCCGAGAGGCTCGACGGAATATTTGAATTTTGGGGATACAGCTTGAACGAAATCATTGAGTGAAACCACATCGTTTCTTGGCTGGCGTGCTGTGTTTTGTTCAATCCGCTCCAATAAGCGGTTGGTTTCACGCTTATTGCGTTCTGCTTCCAGCATCACCTCGGCCAAAGATGGCGGTTGCGGCAGATCCACATTTCTGGCTGCACTGGCTTCTCCCTGCTCCGGAGCAGCAGGAGTATTGCGAGTGTTGACCATCCTGGGAGACAAAGCAAAGGTTTAAACCAGGATGGCAGAATTTAACAAGGAAGTGCGGAAGGTAATGGATAGCATGGAATGCAAAGATGTTCATCCGTATGACATGGTAATATAAAACTGCCATATATGTATATACCAACGGTCATACACACCATCCATAGTTTAGTACAAGCCTGATGGAGTACAACTATAAGGAAAGGCGTTACATCTCATCGGAAGCAATCCAACTCCTATACATTATTTTTCTACACTTCCGGAACGATACACCTAAGTCGTATTCCACGAGTCACGCAGACGGTGGATACACAACTATTACCATACTAGGAGTACTACTACTATCTCGAGGCAGCTCCATAGTAGTCCTCATAGAAGTCACCACCCAAACTCGAAGTGGAACATGATCGTCAGGAAGCAGACAATCTGTGGGTCCTGTGGACCATAAGGACTCGGATGTGGCCGTGGACCAACAGACGGTGGCAGACGAGGCCCACGAGGAGGAGTGATGCCTCCAACCTCACGCCACTCCATAAAGTCTGGCAGGCTCGCCCGCACGGGGTACAAGTCCCTCATGTCCATATATCCGGCTTGCACGGCAGGTGCAAACCTAGTCGAGTAGCCCAAAGGGTCGAACGGGCATTAAAAGCTCCATACGCAAGAGGCCGGTTCTCACGGTCCTTGTCCTCCAAAGAACTCAAGAGTAGTGCGAAGGTGAATCCTCATGGGATGCATCGCTGTACAAACCACGAAGGTAGCCATGCGCCCGGGGAGGATCTTGGCATATAGCGAAAATCAGTATTGCCCAAAGAAAGCAGTTCTCGCTCGAATAATAGTCATCATGGAATAGGCTGCATCTTGCACGACATTCCAATAGTGATTCCGAGCCCATAGGAACAAATGAAGTGGCTCAAGAGCTCGGGATAAGATGGATAAATCCGGACCGTGCATAGGTATTGGCTTTGATTGAAATCCCTAAACTGCTCTTCGACGGTATATTCAGGATACCATCGATAACCAGACTCAATCATCACCCGGACCAGCATTGCCGTGTGACCGCACACACCAATGGAACGGGTCAGGCGAACCACTTGGTTCTGGGGGCGGGTGGCCATCTGAAAGCACAGCCACAATGCAAAGGCATTAGAATTTCTAGGGAAAATCGGGCAGCATAACATCTGTAAATGCTCAAAATCAGATTTGAGACATTTAAAATCAGATTGCAAATCCACTCAACAACATCATATCAAGATTCTGGTTCAAATGATAGCATACTAAAATTTAGTAGCACCGGCGAGGATGTAACCAACAATCCTATAAGTTACTACGGATTAGTAACACGTGAACACGATAGAGAGAAGAGAGCCTAGTCCTATACCCACGCCGAATGAGAAGAGGATGACTCGGATCGAGGGCATAAGGTAAAGGAGTAAAAAGAGCCTTACGTTCCTCCCACAATCAATTCCCCTACATATAACTAAAGCATTTCTAGACTCAACTTGACCAGTTTGGCTTAGCGAACCTACAGCAGCCCCGCTCGATGCCAACGCTGTCGGGACCCGATTCCAAGTCACATCGACCTAGCTGGTAACACCTCATATCACAATGCGTCCTCACGCACGGAATTCCCACGGGTGTCGCCATACCATGGCCCGGGACCGTTTGCGCCTTTTGGCTCACGTATATGATAGTGTCGCTAGCATCCACATGACAAAGAACCCGGGCCGACATGGCTAGTCGTGAACCCAAAGCGGCACTAACCTATGGGGACAGGCATACATGAATCACTTCGAGCATGTCGGTCATCAACGTATGAATTCGGGCTGTAGCATTGGGCTAACAGGACTCCGGTATCCCGGCTATAGCGAGCTAGGCAGGACTCGAATATCACCGCGTGACATTTCCCGAAGGGACAGACATAGGAACGAAATGAATCACATGCCGCCAGTCAAGTGTCCAAGCAGTAGTCTTGGGCTAGCAGGACTCCGTGAACCGGCAGAAGCGGACTACTATCGCTCGAAGCACGAGACTACATTTCCCCATATGAGAGGCTGCCAAGGATAAACAACTAGATTGTCGGATCCCACTCATACCAAGCATTTCAATCATACACGCACTATGCCCGATATGAGTAAATACAACAAGGCATCACAACAAAACTCTACAACTCAAGTACTTTATTTAAGAGGCCCGAGGAGCCATACATAACATAGTCATACAGGTAGGGGTCACATGACCCAACACACAAGTCATACTATCATACAAGCACATGCGAAGCAAACTAGTCGAGTACAGACTCTAGAAAGAAAGAAAGCTTGTTGGAGCCTTTCTATCTACAATGGCCCTTCACAAGTCTTAGATCGCCACCTGGGTGGCTAGTTCACTCGTCGAAGTCAATATCTACATAGAATCCGTCGGAGGGGGTAGTATAGTCCTCTGAAAAACATTAATTAAGCAAACATGAGTACAAAGGTACTCAGCAAGTCTTACCACAGAATCCTATCATACATGCACATTCTCAAGGAAGGAAGTGGAGTTATTTGCAGCAAGCCAGCTTTGACTCTTGGCTAAGCTATCCTACGTGACACACTTTGTAAAGCATTTGTCGCTTTACAGTCCACTAATCACCATCACAATACTCCACCGTGGATCCTCTCGTCATCCCCGAGAGGGCCATCCACGATACTCACACTTATCTTGAGACTTTTAGTAGTATCCATTTACTTGTCTATGAACTGATATAGGTAACCCGAAGTCCTTCTCCGTGGACACGGCTATTGAATAGATCATATTTAACCCTGCAGGGTGTACTTCTTCACACGCTCTCACCACTTATCGCCGTTTACACGACATGTACTCGCAACCTTCAGCGGAAGCCCAACGTGGGTGTCGGCCACAGCCTACCTAAACACTCAAGTCCCTAGTCCAGGTTTATTGCCTATTCGGTTCCATCCGCAGGAGTCCGCCGAGGTTTCCCATACAGCCCGAACGATGTGTGCAGGGTTCCCGAGATACCAAACGGCACTCGGTACACGGGCCACGTGCCTACCGCAACACAACCCACCCCTAAGGTCAGCGTATGCGTGCGGCCCCAAAGATGCTACAAACACGAAACTACTTGCAACTCCGGACTAAGAACAAGGGTGGTTAAGAAGCGAGAGGGTCCATTGGTTTGGGCCCAATGCGTGGTAGTAGCTAGTTCATGGATCACAAACACAGATCTCAGTTCTTAGGATCGGCTTCAATGAAACAACCCACCATGTACTCCTACATGGCCTCTCATCGATACCTTTACCAAATCGTGTTCAACACTTTCACTCTCGAACCAACACAACCTTTCACTCCAGTTCATCATCCCGATGAGCCAGACCTGACACAACTCTAAGCATAGCAAGCATAGCATGGTAGGAATCACAAACATGGCTCAATCAACTCCTACACATACTAGTGGGTTTCATCTAGTTCTTGTGGCAATGACAGTCATGCAAAGGAAGTGGGTTCAACTACCGCAGCACACAACAGTTTGAATCGCGTTGTCTTAATGCAGTAAACGAGAGCAGAAGCGAGAACATGGGTTTGTATCGAAATGATCAACGGGTTGCTTGCCTGATGGAACTGGGGTAGGGAACTGCCCTTCAGATGGGTAGTCGAGGTTATCTTCGGGGGCAGAACCTATCATGAAAGCACACCGAAAGTAAACACACATGACAATATGCAACAATATGATGCATGCTATGACATGGCAATATGGATGTGTGTTGGTCTAATGCAAGCTGAAAGAACATGGGATGAACTCATTTGAACCAAGGATTCAAATGATAGCTCATTTGGGTTAGTCCTAATGATGCAATATCTTATTCTGGTTAAACAGCATAGTTAACTTGCTTTAACATGCATGAAACCTGTACCAATGGATAGAGTGGATTTTTCTGATAATTTTTCATATATAAATCTTTGCAATTGGAGTTATAGAATAAAAGTTATAAGCATTTGAAATTTGAATTATATTCTGGAATTTACTATATCAAAATAAATCCAGAATTTCATTTATTGCGTCAGCATGAGGTCAGCGTGACGTCAGGGGTCAACGGGGTCGTCCAGGTCAAACTGACAGTGGGACCCGCATGTCAGTAGTTAGTTTAAACTAATTAACTTTAATTAGAACTAACCTAATTAGTTAACCAGGGGGGGGTCCACCTGTCATTGACTCATAGCAGTCAACAGGGCCCACCAGTCAATGGTCAGCGGTCAACTCGCTGGCGTCTAGCGCTTGGCGGGCCAAAGCATGGCGGAGCAAAGTGCTTTTACACGTTCCGCCACCAAATGGGGCGCGAAGGCATCTACGTGGAGCTGGAGATGAACCGCAGCTCTTGGTGGAGTTAGTTGGGTCGGGTGGCGGAGTTGGCGCCGGCATGACGAGTTTGGCGGCGGCCGGGCTCGGGTGATCTCGGACTCGTCGCTAGGGGGCAAGGTGAGGCGCGTGGAGTGCAGTTGTGGACTCAACGCATAGCGTCTTTGAGTGCGATGGACACGGTGGCGTGGCCGTTGGGTGGCGAGCCTCGTCGGCGACGAGTTCATGGGCGGTGCGTTCGGGTGATCGTGGTTGGGTCGTTGTGGTGCACGAGAAGGAGAGTGGAGAGGATGGGGAGGTAGCCAGGCTCACAGCGGTCTCAGAGAGCCGACGAGGTGGTCGGGGACGATCGATGCGGCGGCGGCGGCGAGGGGATCTCCGCGGCTTCGAGCTCGGTCGAGGTCGGTGAGCTGGGTTCGGGTACTTAGAGGCGGGACTCAGCTGGCTAGGGGTAGTGGAGTCTTGGCGGAGCTCTGGACATGGTGGGGAGGAGCATGGACGGCGGGAGCACGATTGGCGGTGGCGCTGGCGGCGATGGCGTCGGCCAGGTTGGGGAGAGCGAAAGAGATGAGGCAGGGGCGAATGGCGTGTCCAGGGGTCGGGCGACGACGTGGAGGCCGCCCAGAGCGGCGAGGCGGCGAGGAGGTGAAGCAGGCGGCGGCCAGCTGCGTGGCGCGCCTGAGCTCGCCGTCGGGCACTGGCTGCTGCTGGCGAGCCAAGCAGCTGTTGGCCTGCTGCTGCTGGGCTGGGCAGGGCAGTGGGCAGGCGGCGTCCGTAAGGGTTTTGCCCTTTTTTATCTTTTTCTAATTTCTGCAACTTTGTGGGGTTTTCTAAAATACCAAAACTGTTTTAAAAATCACCAAAATGCTCCTGGTCCCTTGTTGGAATATTCCCAACATGAAACATTTTGGTTTTGCAATTTTTGAACATTTAAAATCTTTTATATAATTTAAAATGCTCAAGTTCAAAACTTGTGGATTAATCCTAGGAACTTTGGATGACCTAGAAAATGATACACCTCCTTTGACATGGGTTCGAACCCAAACAAAGAGGATGAGCATTTTGAAGGGCATTTGGATTCATTGAAATAATTTTAGTAAACCCTAGTTGAATTAAAGGGGGGTGTTCAGGGTTTCTGCCTTCCCATTTCAAATTCAAATGGAATTTAAACATGATGCACACCCTAATGCATGGTCTAACTGGGATGTGACATAGTGGCACCGCTAAGTTTATCTAGCATATCATCAAGGCGTGGAATGGGGTACTTATAGCGAACGGTAATAGCATTGATAGGTCTACAATCGGAACACATGCAAAAGCTACCATCTCTTTTTGTCACAAGAATGACCGGCACGGCACAAGGACTCAAACTTCCACGCACATGTCCATGATCTATGAGATGCTTTACTTGCCTTTGTATTTCTTTGGTTTCTTCGGGGTTGACGCGGTATGGAGCTTTGTTTGGAAGTGGCGCTCCGGGGATGAGGTCGATGCGATGCTCAATGCCTTGTAGTGGACGTAGACCCGGAGGTAGCTCGTCAGGGAAAACATCTTGGAATTCCTGCAATAAAGAAGATAACACCAAAGGTAGATCATGAGAGGTGTTAGCTTTTGGTGCATCGTCCTTGCACAATAGGACATAGTGTAGGACACTTGATGGGTTATCACACACTTCTTCATCTCACGTTTGGTGGCAAATAGAACTAAGTTTTTCTTGTTGCTCATCGTGGAGGCACTCAATTTGGGCTTGTGGCGCTCACTCTCTTTTTGGTGGGTCGCTCTCTCACTGTTCTCTCCATGATGGGTTGCTTGTTGTCCGCGATCATTTGGCTCGGAGACATAGGTCATAGCACATACTCCTTTCCTTTCATCTTGAAGCTATAGTGGTTTGTACGCCCGTTGTGGATGACACCTCGGTCAAATTGCCATGGCCGTCCAAGAAGGAGGTGGCAAACGGTCATCGGAAGGACATCACACTCCAAAGTGTCTTCATAAGCTCCGATCTTGAAAGAGACTTGTACCCTATGCTCGACTTGGATGGTGCCGTTGTCGCTTAACCATTGAATTTTGTATGGGTGCGGGTGGTTCATCTTGATCAAGTTGAGTTTGGAGCATAGTTCTTCACTTGCTAAGTTATGGCAACTCCCTCCATCGATGATGACCTTGACGGACCTTCCATTGATGTCGGATTTGGTGTGGAAGATATGGCATCTTTGGTCTTCTTCTTGTTGATGTTGAAGAGTCAAGACCTTGGAGACAACAAGAGCGGGGCTCGAATCTTCATCACAAAAGACTTGGTCATCTTCATCTTCATTGTTCACTTGCCAGTGCATGGCCACGTGCTCAAGGGCTTCCATTTCTCCTTCACTCATTGAGTCATTGGTTCCGTCGTAGTTGAGGATCATGGTACGCTTGTTTGTGCACTGAAGGACTTGTGGCCTCGGCCGCCACATGTGAAGCATTTGAAGGAACTTGTATTGATGGTCTCATCGGTTGGGGCAGATGATGATGAAGCTCTCGGCTTGAAGTTGCTTGTAGTAGGAGGACGACTTGAGGTTGTCGAAGTTTTCTTGTAACTTGACTTGGCTGAAGTAGAAGTTTTTGGATTCGTTGAAGCTTGGGTATTGGAGAAACCATAGGACTTGGATGAGAACTTGGCATACTTGAAGTCATCTTGCACTTGACGTTACGCTTTGGTAGCTTGATGCACTAGCTCGATGAGGTTCGAGTATGGTTGGAAGCCGGCAATCTTCTTGATAGGATGATTGAGTCCAAAGAAACGTGCCATAGTTTGCTCATCATCTTCCGTGACATTGGCTCTTATCATGGCAATCTCCATTTCCTTGTAGTACTCTTCAATGCTCTTTGTTCCTTGCTTGAGGAGTTGGAGTTTCTTGAAGAGGTCACGATTTTAGTAGTTTGGCACAAAACGTGCTCTCATGACATCCTTCATTTTCGCTCAAGTGGTGATTGGCAGTTCACCTTTGGCCTCTCTGCGCTCAGTGACTTGTTCCCACCAAATGAGGACGTAGTCTTAGAATTCAAGGGATGCCATCGCGATCTTCTTCTCTTCTTCGTAGTTGTGCAAGCGAAAGATTTTGTCGACGTTCAATGCCCATGAGATGTACTCTTCGGGGTCATTGCTTCCGGTGAACTTGGGCATAGTGAACTTTAGCTTGCCATATCATTGCTCTTCATTGTGTTGGGGTCGGGGATGATGACGCCCATGTCATTGATGATTGACAATCTCATGTTGCTCTTGGCGAGGAGGGTTGTCGACCACATGTTGCTCTTGGTGAGGAGGGGTGTCGACCTCATGTTGCTCTTGTCTTATAGGAGGTCTGTTGTCTTCATGCTCTCGATGGACTTGATGTTCTTTCCTCACTAGAGGAGGAGCTTGTCGAGCTTGACGAGGAGCGTGACGATGCACACGTGCTTGGAAAATCCTTTCTTGAACTTGAACGCGAAGTGCTTCTTGATGTTCACGAGCTTGTCGGCCTCGGTTGGCTACGGCACGACTTGAATCACGAAGGGCACGTTGCGCATCAAGTGCTTGAGTTTCACATAGTTGTTGTTCTTGACGTTGTGCCTTGGCGTCTTGTGCATCTGATATTGTCGCGCGTGCTCCTCTTGTTCTTGTTGTCGTTGGCGTTGTCGTTCTTGTGCTTGCGCCAATTCAGCTTGGGTTTGACGGTGTCGATGCTCTTGAGAGTCGGTATCGTGTAGAGGATTGCGGTTTCCTTGACGATCTTGACGCGCGACACGATGAAGAGTGTTCGATATCGGGGTACTTGAGCCGGATATAGTGTCGTCGGAGTGTCGACTTGAGCGGCTCCTTCTTGAGTAGGATGAAGTGGTAGAAGAGCGGTTGACCAACAAGGCACGAATCTCGTCCATTCTTGCGTCATTCTCATGCTTGTGTTCGTCGAGCTTGTTGTTGAAGCAGTCTCTCGTACAACGGAGAGTCGCAAGTCGGTGGCGAGGTTGTCGATGTGGTCACTCATTTCTAGTTGCTCTTCATGCAAAGCTCGTTGTGTTCCAAATAGGTGTAGCTTGCTGACATAGTTGTTCGGATTGTCGTCTTGCTCCTAGAAGAGTGGGTTGGTAGAAGTACTTGGCCTATCCATCATTCCAGACAAAGATATGTGAGTGGGAGAAAGAGAAGAACCTATACCAAATGTACCTTAACCGATGTTGAAGATGGAACAAAGATTACTCCAATGTGTAACAAGGAAATAGCACAATTGGTACCAATTCTTATCGGTTTCTCACACCTACAGAAGTAAAAGCTTATGGTGGAGCTTGGTTAGGATGGTGGCACAAAATTTGATGCAATTGTTAGTGAGCTTCAATAATGTTGGAAAAGATTCACAAATTTGCAAATGCAACAGGTAGACCAATAGCAAGATAAGTTACACGGAAACACACATGCAAATAGATAAGTGGGGTCGTGCAACCAAGGGATGAGCCAAAATGTGAAATCCACGAAAAAGCTCTTGTTGCACAACACTAGAGAGACGCTAGCACGATTGCACAATAGGCGGATACGAACTTGTGCATAACCTACTAAGCAAAAATGCAACGACTTCTATCCCAAGTATGCTATATGTATGGTATTCTGATGATATGATCCAAGATGATCGAGTATGACAATCTTAATGTTGTATGATGCTATGGTTCTTGCTTATAAGCTCTTTGCTTATCTTTCCCTTTTTCTTAAAAGCTTGTTCGGCTCTTTGTTGTTTGAGCTCTTTTCTCATGCAATGCTTCACGAACCAAGATAGCAATTGTGTATGCGATGACAACTTTGTGACACAAGGGACGATACCAAGATATGCACGACGATGATATGGTATGTATGCTATGGGAAGTATGATCACCAATGTGCATAAGTCACGTTGCCTGCAATACTCAAAGGCTAGTCTCGATGGGTAAGGTATGCAAAAATAAGGCTATGGGGTTATCAATGCAAATGCAAGAACGTATGATGATATCACAATACCAAGATGATACCAAGGTGAGGGTGATACCAAAGTGATGTAGTCGTTCGTAGTAGTCCTTAGCGAAGATGAGCGGCAGTGATGTCAATGTCGAACCATTCCTAGTTAGCCGAAACACCCTAGGAAACGATGAACCACAACTCAAATTGTCAAAACCAAAGTCAAAATGATGGTATCGAAGTTGGCAATGCGGAAGTGAGATTGTTTGCGGAAAGTGGTGGTGTTATGCGGAATGATATGGTGGTGGGCCTAGGCAAAGATGCCAAAATGACAAAAGTTTTAAGGTTTCAAATTGTGTTGGAACCTATGTATGTGGATGGGGGATGTCAATAGCTACTCAACGAGCTAAAGAACGTGAAAATCGGACTCCGGATGTGGAAGTTATGGTCAAAACTGTCAACAACTGGTGGCTGAACCTAGGAGGGGCGGAAGTACCGCTTGGGAGGGCGGTTGTACCGCTCATGGAGCTCAGCGGTAGTACTGCTTGGAATGGGCGGAAGTACCGCTGGTGTCGGGACGGAATTGTGGCGGAAATGGATGATTTCGAGGTGAAAATTGGAAGGATTTCGTGGATGGAAAATGGGGAAACTTGGTGAGATGCTAGATCCACTCGAAACCAAGCAAATCCATGGATCAAATCCAACAAAACTTCATCACACCAACAGATCACAAAAAAAATGGGGCTATTTTTGGTGGGGATTTTCGAATTTGGGACAAAAACAAAAAAATCAAGCTAGAAAACGAAGAGGGGAGGCTCTGAAATCTTGATCAACGTGGTTCATGATACCAAGATGATGTAGGGTGGAATCCTATACGGCCGATCTTTCACGAAAGGAGCGGATCCCAGCTAAGAACTTGAAGAACACAAGGGGAGACACAAGGGGAGACACAAGGGGAAATACAAGAGGAACTCTCAAACCAAACAAGAATAGATCACACATGCGCTAGATCCATGAACACAAAGGGAGATACACGATTCAAAGTCAACAAGGGATGATACAAGAGGTAACCGGTTCTTCTCCATGAGGAGGTCTTGATGGGGCCACCCAAGAGGGGGTCCTGAATCCGCTTGGAAGGATCTTCTCCGATGGAGACGCGATCTCAGAGGAGAAGGTATCCAAGTGGATGAGCAAAGCTCTCACACAAACATGAGCTAATCCTTTGCTAACCCTAATTTGGAGCTAGGGGATGAGTACTTATAGTCCAAGGGGTAAGTTGGGGGTTACACGGGTCATTGACCCTTTCACTGCGCACAGGCAGGCTGGTAATACCGGTCATGGGGGCGGTTGTGCCGCTGGGAGCTCAGGTAGGGCGGAAGTACCGGACACGGCAGGCGGTAGTACCGCTAAGAGGTCAGGCGCTGGCTTCTGGAGGTGATTGTCGAAGGGGCCAGCGGTTGTACCGGTTGTCGAGGCGCGGTGAATGTCGAAGGGGCCAGCGGTTGTACCGGTTGTCGAGGCGGTAGTGCCGGTCTTTTGACCGTTACCGGTACATCCGGTGCAGTTCCGGCCTTGCACCACTCGATCACAGAAGGTGGACCGGTTGTGGGGCGGTAGTTGGCCGGTTGTTCCGGTCCTCCTAGGCTTGGTAGATTGCTTCCATGCGCTTGATGTTCATCTTGCACCGTAACTTCTCCTTGGTTGCCTCCTTGGTACCTAACCACACAAAACATCTACGTTTGAAGTAGTAACCATGTCTCAAGTGGGTCAAAGGGAAGTTCAACAAGGAGAGAGTTAACCTCGTTCTCTATGGCTCTCGCACGGGCTCTTGTCATAGGTCCAAGTGGTGTCATGGGAGATGTAGGTAGGTCCATGGGGATGGCCTTGGGATGCTCGGCATCAGGTGGTGTTCTCCAATTGGTGTAGAAGTTGTTCCGTGTAGGTTGGAGGCACAAACTCTCACCGCAAAGCTCTCTTCATCTTAGGCCAACTCATTTCGTAGGTCTCCGAAGTTGTGTGAAGCCACCATGTGGACGCGTAGTCGTGGAAGTTCATTGTGGCCCACTGCACTTGATCTTCGGGAGGGACTTGATGTAGCTTGAGGTAGTCTTCCATTAGGCGCTCCCACTCGAGATACTCCTCGGGTTCTTGAGTCCCATAGAAAGGAATCTTGTGGTCGGTGTCGGGGTCGTAATAGCTCATGGAAGTCGCGGACTTGACCTTGGGGAGCTTCTCTTGAGCGTAGTCTTGAGGTGCTTGTTGGAAAATATGTCGTATGTCCGTAGGCGAAGATGCCTTGAAGTCACTTGGCGAAGATGCCAAGGGAGATGGTGAAGTCGTTGAGCGGTTGTTGATGTTGAGCTCTTGACCTTCACTTTCTTTTTGGTGATGGTGTCGATGTCGATTTGACCTTGACGGAGATGGTAGCTCGGAAGCACGTGCACTTGAGCGTCTTCTCGAAGATGAGTAACATCGCTTGTAGGACTTGATGAGGGTTTTGATGTCCTCCATTTGAGCTTGCATCTTGGCGTCGGTAGAGTTATTCGTGGCATCGGACTCGTTGTTGTTGTTGTAGACCGAAGTTGAAATGCCTTGCCTATCCATCACAAGACTCGAGTAGAGGTGAGTAGGAAATGAGATAAACAATACCAAGTTACCTTTTCCCAAAGTTGAGGATGTATCCCGTTTCACTCAATGTGAGATGAAAGAATAGTGGAATTGGTATCGGACTTGTTCACTCACACCTACAAACTAAAGCTTACGGAGTAGCTCGGTGAGGATAGTGGCACAAAAATTTGATGCAAAATGTTAGCAAGAATCAATAATGTTGTGTCACGACCGGTTTTTCAATAAAAATATTTATTGAACAACCGACCTATGAAGTCCAATATGAGGAAAAATCCCTCATACCGGTTGACAAAACTTTGATACAATAAGCCAGTAGCATTACAATATTATAGGGGTCGGACTGAAGATGCCCAACCAATTATTACAACACGCCAATAATTATACATAGTGGCGGATATGACTCAAAGGTGTGGGGTGGAAATACTACTGACTCGAGCTATGAGTGGTTGGTGGAATAACACAGCGGGTGGTTAATAAGTCTATCTGCCTTTGGCGGCTCATCGGCGTCGAGGTGAGGCTCGATGAATTTATTTGGGTAGCGGAAGCGGATATATCACAATGACTAATCCAGGGGTCGCACGAGACTAACTAGGATTCCTCTAGGCGTCGGACTCGCTATCGAACTCTTCATCCATGAGATCGCCTTCGTCAGCATCTGGCCAAATCAAGAAGCCAGGTGAGTACTATGAAAGTACTCGCAAGACAGTTCGGACAAAAGATATAACAAATGAATGCATGAATGCGACATGGTTAATCTTAACATTTCTCAATCAAAACAGTATAGCAAAATAATTAAGAAGGGAATCGGCGGTAGTCCGCTCAAAAACCCAAAGAAGATAAACTCAAAACCGATCGAGTGTCTGAAGCGGCGCCTCGAAGGGTGAATAAATAAGAAAACATGCCACGATCGAAGGCGTCGAGCGACACCTCATAAAGGGCTTATATTGAAATAAAATACATGCGTGCATGATCGGACGTCTGAGCGACATCACAGGCAGGGCTTATAATGAAAATAAATAACGATAATGTGCAATCGGACGTCGAGCGACATCACGTAAAGGGCTTATAATGAAAATAAATAATAATAATGCCGCATCGGACGTCGAGCGACATCACGTAAAGGGCTTATAATGAAAACAAATAACAATAATGCATGATCGGACGTCGGCGACATCACGAAAGGGCCTATAATGAAAATAAATAACAATAATGCGCAATCGGACGTCTGAGCGACATCACGTAAAGGGCTTATAATGAAAATAAATAACAATAATGCAGCGATCGGACGTCTGAGCGACATCACAGAAAGGGCTTATAATGAAAAGAAATAACAATAATGCCGCAGTCGGATGTCTGAGCGACATCACAGAAAGGGCTTATAATGAAAATAAATAACAATAATGCCACAGTCGGACGTCTGAGCGAGATCACAGAAAGGGCTTTCATCACAAGAAATAGCACTCAGAATAAATATTCAACACAGGAATATAAACGGGTTAGTCCATCCATAGGAATAAATATTTAACCGGACTTAGTACTCATGTGATTCACCGGATTATCTGTCACCAAAACTGACACATGTTAGGATAAGATATAATGAACTTGGACATGGATAAGATGATTCGAGGAGTTATGACTCTGCAGAGTTTGTACTAAAATTACCCACAGCCAACGGATTTCCGTAGTCCTGAAGGACTAGTTCCGTTTATGGTATTTCGGAAGAAAAACAGCTAACCAGTACACACCCATCCTACCTCACGAATGCCAGTAATCACCCTAGACATCGTCCAAGAAAAACTTTTGAGACGAGGAGATCACAATCTCGAATAGCATGGGATCAAATTTATATTCGCGCGCTCTAAGGGGTGCCCCCCTCTCGGTCCCAACCGGAAACACCCATGCCCCCGACGGATGGTGGCTTTAATCCGGGGCCATGGAACCATCATCACGGCCTCTCCATTTGGTGTGTACCAGAAAGCGGTTCGCAACTTACTAAGCCATATCCCTTACGGAAAACATGTGGTAGTACAGGAAGGAAATGGATGAGCGAACGACACGGGTTGACATCAAGTCAAATAGTATGTCATAAGACTGGCATGCTACAACACTGCCATCTTACCCATCCTCATGCCAACACATGGCCATGCACATTCACATCCAACATGTATGGATTATCGAACTCAATTGCCTCAACTTTGCATAAAAATGACATTCATCGGTAAGCTCACAATCATGCCATGAAACTACTTAATGCAAACCTGCCAGAACACTCATCATATCAAAAGTTCAAACATGCTTGCCTGGTTCAGAGTAGTCGGGGTCTAGCTCGGCGAAGTTCGCGGTTCCGTCACCTCCTCTAGAACCTACGGTATAGCGAAAAGGCATACTAACGTGAAAACCAACGCGTGCATAAAAGTTGTTCCCAAAAATTTCCAAATAAATCCCATAAAAAACTAGACAAAATTATAAGACTGTCAGAAAAAGAATCACTCAAAAATCACTTTTTATTAAAAAGTTATAAGGGTTTCTGTCCAGGGACTCATCTATAATGAAACAGAAAAGTTCCAGGGGTTTAACTGAGAAAACAGAAAACGGTTCGAATAGAAACGCGCAAGCCCACAGGGAAAACGTACTCTGCCCAAAGGTGCCAACGGAAAACGGTTCGCGGGAAAAGAAAGAGAGGCTGACATGGGGGGTCCGTATGTCAGGTTTGAAAGACCTCGCCGGCGCCCGAAGGCTGCGGTGGTCGTCGGCGTTGAACCACGGCGAGTCAGGGAGATCGGAGCGTACCAAGAGTATCAGAGTGTCCTTCCGCGTCGGTGGGTGGTGGACTTGGGCGTCGGGGAGCACCACGTCGACGGCGACACTTTCTCCGGCGGACGGCGGCTCGGGCGATGGTGGGGAACTCTGGTGGTGTGCTGCAAACTTCGAATTGAAGCGCCGTTCAGAAGGAGGGATGTACTAGAGAGCTACTGGCAAGAGATGGGAGGTAGAGGCGCTCGCACGGGAGCGAATCGAGCTAGATCCCGTGGCGGGTCGCGGCGGCCGGAGTCGAGGGAGGAGACTCCCTCGGGGCTCTTCCAGTGGCTAGGCAGGGTCTTGGTGAAGTGCGGAGGTGGTGTGTGCACGAGAGCGAGCTCGGGGCTACTTTTTATAGGCGATCCGAGGCGATGGACGTGAACGGACTTCTCCGGCGATGGTTACGGCGGCGCAGAGCTTGGTCGGGGAGGTTTAGGGAGTGGGGCGTCAGTGTGGAGTTCCACTAGTTCCGTTCTGACGCTAAACAAGCTTGGATTAGGGGCCCTGGGTGGATTTGACGGAAAGGGGCGGTGCGGGCCCGTCGGCGGCAGGGAGCGCGCTCTGTGCGTGCCGCGCCACGGGGACGGTGCTGCATCGCGTGTCTTTGTCGAGAAGTGGCCACGCGGAGCCACCAAAGGTTTGGCGGCGCGAGCGGCGTTACGCCGCCGTTCTGCTCCTGGTCGGCCGCACGGTGGTTCGCCACCAGAAGACACGCCGCGCAGCGGGCCAGGTGCCACCGACGCCGAGAACGCGCCAAGCACGCGTGTGAGGCTCGGACAAGCAAGCTAGGCCGTGAGCAACGTGCCAAGTGCACTGTGATCATGTGACTGAATTACGGCGAAGATTGACCTGAAACTCGAACTTTCTGAATTTAGCGAAGATGCATGAAGCAATTGCATGCAAGGTGTTGACAGAATGATTTTGGCATGTGGGAAATTTTTCTTGAGCTGATCTTTGATGTGGTGGTCTCTCATTGCATCTGAGGGCTGCCTGAATTTTGGTAGAATTTTTGGAGTAGTGTAGATATGAATTTCACCAAATTTGGCAAATCTGGTCCAAACTTGAAGAGACTATAATTTGAAATATTTGAAAAGAAGAAGAGTGGATCAAGATGGTTCTGGGTTGTGGGTACCAAGGACTATCCAAGGGAGTTGATTTGAGGTCAAAAATCAAGAGCATTAGGGTACTTGCTTTGCAAATCACTTAGGTTCAAAAGAAAAGACAGAATTATTTTGGGAGAGAAATAATTGTAAATAAAGTCCAAAAATGGATTTTACTAGTTTGGACAGAATGTTTGAGTTGAACCAAAGTGGAATGAGAGATTTTGGGAGAAATTTACCACAAGAGGTATGGTAAACCTGTCGGTGTACTAAGGTAGGGGTACCTTAGTACCTCGAACTGCTGCACGGGCAGCATGGCGGCCCCCTGCAAGCCTTGCAAGGCGTCTGCCAAGACCCTCATGCCCTTCAAAAACAAGACTCCGGCAAGAGGAGCTTGCCGATAAGCCATTCAAGAACAAAGTAAGCAAGACCCGGCAAGAGGAGCTTGTCGGGAAGATACGCTGCAGGCTGAAGGAAACAAGGCCCGGCAAGAGGAGCTAGCAGGGAAGGCTTGGTGGGCGCCAAGCCCCAAGCGACAAGGTTCCTGCCATGCAAGGCGCTTGCCAGGCGGGCAACCTCTTCATCTCCGCTCCAGCTCACTCGCCAACGTGTCACCACGGGCTCTCCCAAGCACGATGTCGACGGGCTGTGCAGCCAGCGGGAGCAGCGATAAGCGGCTGACAGGCTACCATCGTGGCAAGCGGAGGCACACTTGGCGGTCCCTGTTACCTTTGTTCGGGCGATCGAGGCGGGCATTGATGACTCTTGTCCCTTGCCGTCGAGTTAGGTATAGATCATCTGTACCTTTGTACAAAGCGTGTACCAACCTATGTTTTTACCATTTTACCCTTGTCTACTTGGCATATGTGGTGACCCTTGTGCCTATAAAAGGAGGCCCAAGTGCAACGAAGAAAGGGTTCGGTCCAGCTCCGCTTAGTTCATCCTACTCATACGAGACCACACTCGGGCTAGGTTTTGTAGCTCCCATTGCTCCCTAGCAAGAACACAAGATAATCCACAAAGCAGCAGTAGGAGTATTATCTCTCGGAGAGCTCCGAAGCTGGGTAAATCCGCTTCGTGTGCATCGCCTCGATCCGCTCTTTGTGCAATCTCCGCCCCCTCCGAACCACAAGGGACCCAGGTCCGTAGGTGCTCGTGGGATCGATCAGTTCCTCCCGACATCTTTGGCGCAAGTAGGGCGTCGAGGTTGTGTGAACCCGATCCGCGATCACACGAGCAACTTCATCAACATCTTCGTCAACATGGCGCCAAGAAGAAGTCTTGGCAGCAGAGAGCCGTCGCGTCGAACCCACCACCACCGGAGCTGTCGGTGGTGGGGAAACGCTAGCGAGGAACGGCGTCGTCGAGAGAGCCCACAATGCCGCCAGGTCCAAGGACAAGGCAGCACAGGCGTCGGCGTCCGAGTCCGCACCGCGTCCTTCGCAGGAGGCGCGAGACCGACAGCGTCATGACGCTCGCGGCACCATACGCTCGCTGGATCAAGGCCAAGCTGGAGGATCCCGAGGCCCTCGAGACCCGCATGCACCCCAGCATGCTGGTACGAGCGGAGTACGGTCGCTTGGGCGGGATGCTGCTCCTCCTAACTTGGTTAGGAGTCCGAGAACATCCCGTTCTTCGCTCCGTACGCCGTTGCCGCCAACCACACCAGCGGAAGCCTTGGCTAGAGCTCAGTTACTTCTAGATTACCCTCCAACGGCCGATAAGGTCGACGAATGGAGGGCCACAATTCAGAGTCTCATCGGCTTTGCCAACGGCGACGTCCCGCGGCAACCGAAGGGCCCCCCAGCCCGGGCCAGGGGAACAAGGCGGGGCTTGATGGCGACGAGACTTGCGGGGTGCACCCACCGTACACTCCCCTTCCCGAAGACCAAGATCGCCGACTCGCCGGATCCACCTCGACAACGACTCCACAGCGTCATCGGATCCGCGAGCTTGTCGCGACCAGCGCCAAGTTCTCCGAGAACGGCAAGAAGAAGACGCTCGAACCCGTATCGAGCTCCGAAGAGAAGCGCGTCGTCAGTCCGACCAGCGCCGGGCCCACCGTTGATATGCATGCGCCCGAAGAACCAGCGACTTGCGACGTGTGGGTTGCCCTGCGCTCACTCGTGAGCTGCGGCAAGTCCGGTGGCCCGACAAGAAAAACTTCAAACCAGATGTGCGGAGAAGTATGATGGCAGGACACACCCATCGGAGTTCCTCAAGATCTACACCATCGCGGTGCAAGCTGCGGGGACGAGACGACAAGATCCTCGCCAACTACTTTCCCTTGGTGCTCAAGCCAAACGCCGATCTTGGCTCATGCACTTGCCGGACGGCTCTATTTCTTCTTAGGCAGACTTGTGCCACTAGTTTGTTGGCGCCTTCACAGCGACCACAAGCCTCATGGCCAGAGAGTGATCTCCACCTGCTTGCCTGTATGGGGGGAGTCTCTGCGCAAGTTCATCCAGAGATTCATCGAGTGCACTACAACATCCCCGACGTCCACCCTGCAGCGGTGATCGGTGCATTCCATCGAGAATGTGCGAAACCGCAGGATGAGGAGGAGATGGCGATGTGCAAAGTGAAAGACGTCACGAGCTCTACGCCTGGCCGACAAGTGTGCACGCTACGAAGAAGGAAGAAGACTCCAGGAGAGAATGTGGGAGCAGAGTCGGCGGTGAGGGATCGCCCGGCAAGAATGAGCCGGCGGCGAAACAACAGGAGGAAGAAAAACCAAGAAGTACTAGTTGTCGAGCAGTCCGATAAAGATGGTGCCGCCAACAAAGCCAAGGATGGTGGCTCCGGCAAGGAGGTTGCCGTTGACGCTGACCGCCAAGCTGTGGCGGCCGCCGACAAGCCCGACAGCTCCAACAAGCAGTACTGTAAAATCCACCGCACCAAGGGCCACGATCTCCAGAGCTGCAAGAAAGTCGAGCAGCTTGTTGAGCTACAGAGAGCTGAATATGAGCGGCGAGACAAGGAGAAAGCCCAAGAAGGTGCAGGTGCAGCAAGTAAGAAGAGACCCGGCCGGGGAGGACGCCGCGGCAAGGCCAAGCAGCGGCAAGGAGACAGACCTCACCGCGGTCGCGACAAGGAAGAAGACGAAGATGAAGACGACGAGGACATGGAAGACGATGAAGCTGACGAGAAAGAGTTTCAAAAGGCAACAGAGGTCCTTTGCGTTGACGGTGGTGCTTCTCTGCATACCTCGCACCGCCAACTCAAGCAATGGATGCGTGAGGTGAATGCAGCAGAACCCTCCATAGAGTCGCGCAAACCTCTGAAGTGGTCCAGCACGCCCATCATCTTTGACATTGAGGACCACCCAGATCGCATCACTGCGGTCGGGTGCTTGCCGATGTTGGTCTCACCAACCATCCGCAACCTCAAAGTCACAAAGATGTTGGTGGATGGCGGGGCCGGCCTGAACCTGATATCCTCTGCGGTGCTTCAAAAACTTCAAATCCCTGACAGCGAGCTCGAAGAAACTGGTACTTTCCAAGGAATCAACCCAGGAAGGAGCAAGCCCAAAGGGAAGATCACGTTGCCGGTAACATTCGGCAGCGAGCTCAACTTCAGAACTGAGAGGGTCACGTTTGACGTCGCCGATTTCCCATTGCCCTACAATGGCATACTTGGCCGTCCAGCACTCGCCAAGTTCATGGCCGCCTCTCATTATGCTTACAACCTACTCAAGATGCCCGGCCCGATAAGCATCATTTCTGTCCATGGCGACAAGAAGGATGCACTTGTCTGCGCCGACAAGATTTACCGGGATGCAGCAGCCGCCGCAGATAGCAAACCACTTGCCGCTGAAGCTCCCGGGGGGAAGAAGAAGACTACCAAGTCCGGCAAGAGCTCTGTTGCCCACTCCGGCAAGCGCACCTCTTCGGAGTGCTGCGCTACCGTCGCGAACGCACCATCGAGCTCCACCGTCAAGTGCAAGAAGACGATGGCAGCTCCGCCGAAGACCAAGAAGGTGCCCGCCAAGGAGGACAGCGCTGGTGGTACCTTCACCATCAGTGCCACGCTTAATCCTAACTAGGAAGGCGAGCTCGTTGCTTTCTGCGCGGCGAATGTCGATGTGTTTGCATGGCAGCCATCGACATCCCGGTGTTCCTGTGAAAGTAATTGAGCACCACTGGCTGTCTGTCCTCACGCGCGCCGCCCGTCAAGCAAAAAGTTAGGAAACAGCAAAGGGGCGCCAAGAGTTCATAGCGTAAGAAATCAAGAAGTTGGAAGCAGCGGGACTTGTCGGGAGTACTCCATCCCACGTGGTTGGCCAATCCGGTAGTTATGCATAAGGCTAATGGGAAATGGAGACTTTGTATTGACTTCACTGATGTTAATAAAGCTTGTCCCAAAGACCCATTTCCCTTGCCGCGTATCGACCAGATTGTTGACTCCATGGCTGGGTGTGATCTGCTTTCATTTCTTGATGCATATTCAGGATATCATCAGATCTTCATGGAAGAAGAGGATGAAGAGAAAACCGCATTCATTACACCATGTGGCACGTACTGCTTCATACGAATGCCTTTCGGTTTAAAGAATGCTGGTTCAACCTTTGCAAGAGTAGTCCATGATGACTTTGAGCCACAGATACACAGAAATGTAGAAGCCTACATGGATGATATAGTGGTGAAAAGCAAGGACAAAGCAGCTCTGATTCAGGATTTGGATGAGACATTTGCAAATCTGCGCAAGATCAACCTCAAGCTCAACCCCGAGAAGTGCGTGTTTGGAGTCCCTTCCGCAAGCTTCTCGGGTTCTTGTGTCTCAGCTGGGAATTGAAGCCAATCCCGACAAGATCAAGGCCATTGAGCAGATTGAAGCACCAAAGCGCGTCAAGGATGTCGGAAGGCTTGCGGTTGCGTGGCTGCTCTCAAGAGGTTCATCTCTAAGTCTGCTGAACGCGCTCGCCGCTTTTCAAGATTTTGAAAAGGCAGGTCAATGAAATGGACTCGAAGCGGAGGCTGCGCTGCGAGACTTGAAGAGATACTGTCCTCCGCTTCAATACTTGTCGCACCTAGGCCGCAAGAGAAGTTGCTGCTGTATATAGCAGCGACCAATCAAGTGGTTAGTGCTGCGTTAGTAGCGGAGAGGGAGGCGGGCGATGAGCCGGCAACCGAGGCAGTTGCATCCAGCGACGAGCAGGGGGCTTCACCGTCAAGCTCTGGTCCCGACAAGAACAGATCAGCGAGGTTGCGACAAGATCTGAAAAAAAGATGGTGCAGCGCCCAGTCTACTTTGTCAGTTCCCTCCTGCAGGGGGCTAGATCAAGGTACTCTGGTGTGCAAAAGCTGCTTTTCGGCCTCCTCATGGCCTCAAGAAAGCTGCGCCATTACTTCCAAGCACACGAGGTAACAGATTGTCACTCGCTTTCGCTGAAGAGGATATTGCAAAATCCAGAAGCAACAGGCAGGATTGTCGAGTGGGCACTGGAACTGTCAAGCTTTGGTCTCAAGTTTGAAAGTACTTCAACCATCCAGAGCAGAGCATTGGCGGAATTCATAGCAGAATGGGCCTTGACGCAAGATGAAGAAATTCCAGAGGCAAGCATCCCGTCAAGGAGGCAAATAAAGAGTGGCTGATGTACTTGATGGTGCCTTCTCGCTGCAAAGCGCGCGGTGCGGCGCGTGCTTATCGCACCCACCGGAGAGCACCTCAAGTACATAGTCCAGATGCACTTTCCCAAGGAACAAGCAACAAATAATACTGCAGAGTATGAAGGCTTGCTTGCCGGTCTCAGGATTGCGGTGGACCTTGGGATCAAGAAGCTCATTGTCAGGGGGGACTCGCAACTTGTCGTCCGCCAAGTAAATCAAGATTATCAGAGTCCGTTGATGGAAGCCTACGTCGATGAAGTGAGGAAGCTGGAAGAGCGCTTTGAAGGCCTGCAAATGGAACACGTTCCAAGAGCACAAAATGATATAGCTGATGGCCTCTCCAAATGTGCCGCACTTAAATTACCTGTGGAACCAGGAATTTTTGTGCTCAGGCTGACTCAGCCAACCATAACACCATCAACAGGACAGATTAAGAAGAGAAAATTGGTTTCCGGCGACTACTTTCCGGCAGAGCTCTCTGAAGCCGCCGCCAAGAAGGTCCCTAAAATCAACACAAATATCACTGAGGAGCAGTCTGCTCCGACAAACCATGCAGTTTGTATCGTTGAAGCAAACGCTCCCGACAAGTTTCGCTCCGGCAAGCTTGCCGGGGATCATCAAGCTCCAGCGGACCCACGAGTCCTTGCGTGAGAAGCTGATGTTCCCGCAGTGATAGATGAGCCTTTAGTCCTTGTTGTCGAGCCACGAGGCTCCAAAGATGGGCACAACAAATCGTCCATTTCCTTGAGACAGGAGAACTTCCGAAGAGCAAGAAGAAGCGGAAAAAGTAGCACGACAGTCAAGTATGTACCAGTTTGTTGACAACATCCTATCTGTAAGAAGACTCAACGATGTGAAATTGAAGTGTATTTGCACGGAAGATGGATGAAGCTGTTGGCGAGATACATGGAGGCATATGTGGCACCACATTGGCGCAAGGGCACTTGCCGCAAAGCTTTTCGGCAAGGTTTCTTCGGCGAAGCCCTCGGGATGCAACTGCATAAGTAACCAAGTGTGAAGCGTGCAGTTCCATTCCAAACAGATACACCAACCAGCTCAAGCTCTCCAGACGATCCCTTTATCCTGGCCCTTTCGTCTGGGGCTCGACATCCTTGGCCCCTTCCCCGAGCTGTCGGGGCTTTGAATACTTATGCGTCGCAATCGACAAGTTCACAAAGTGGCGGAAGTGGAACCAGTGAGGAAGGTGACAGCACGGTCGGCCGTCAAGTTCTTCAGTCAATTGTTTGCCGCTTTGGGATTCCTAACCGGATCATCACCGACAATGGCACACAGTTCACGAGCAGCGCCTTCATGCAATCGCCCAAGATCTTGGTGCCAAGATCTGCTTTGCTTCATTGCTCATCCGAGAAGCAGCGGTCAAGCGAGAGAGCAAGCGTTGGCGTGCTGCGAGGACTCAAGACGAGAACTTTCGACAGCTGCGCAAGTGCGGAAGAAAGCTGGATCGAGGAGCTGCGGTGGTTCTTTGGTCGATCGGACGACGCCAAATCGAGCCATCGCCGACACCTTCGCTCTAGTCTACGGAGCAGAGGCAGTTCTCCCCACGGAACTTCGTACGGGTCTCCTCGAGTGCTCGCTTATGATGAGCTTGAGCAAGAGCAGCTGCGACAAGATGACGCGCTGCTCCTCGAGGAAGACCGTCTTCAGCTTTGACGAGCTACTCGTTACTAGCAAGCTTTGTGTCGCTACCATAGCCAAAGTTAATGCGAAGCTTCGAGGAGGGCGACCTTGTTCTTGGCGCGTTCAATCCGCCAAGAATTCCAACAAGTTGCCTTGAAGTGGGAAGGCCCTTATCGGGTGAAAGCGAGTCACTAGGCCCGGCGCTGTCCCTTTGAGACCGAAGATGGCCTTCCGGTGAGCAATTCCTGGAATATAGAGCATCTTCGCAAGTTTTACCCATGAGGCGCGGTTGCGGAACCCGTTCCGCAACCACCCTTTTGTACAAGTCTTGCAGCTGTTGCATGTAATCCTTTGTACAAAGCGGTATGAGACCCCATGCATCAGTAAAGCCTATGTGTTGCGCACATTTTGTCAATACATGCTTTCATAATCTTATATGCATGTGTTTTCTGACATTTTGTGCAGCATCCACACCCGGTAAGCGATAACGAGCCACTAGGCTCCATAACTTTATTTTCTCTTCTTTCTTCTCAAACAAGAAGGAGGTTCATCCACCCACAAGTTAACCGAGGGGAAAAGGAGAAGATAATGGTGTGGGCATGGCGTCGCCGAGGCTGTCGCCTCGCGGAAAATGGACAACAAAAAGCTAAGTTGCTAAGTTTAAATGACCAGTTTTAAATTTTTTAAGTTATCTTCCTCGAGCGACCACGCTTTGTATGGAAAACCCGTGCGAAGGAACCAAATCGTGACTGGTCGCGCCCTTACTTTGTTTGAGTCCGCTCAACAACTTAAGTGAGCTGCGGCTAGTCCGCGACAAGGTTGCTTGTCGGTAGCGACCCGCTTGACGAGGCTGCTGAAGTTCCTTTTCGGCGCTCATGGCAAGGGTGCTGCACCGCAAGTTTCCCTAAAAAGCATAGGGCAGTAACATACAAAGCCAAGAGTCGAGTAAAGGAAGTAACGTAGCAAATATTGCCCAAAATAAAGTTATATTACAAAAATAACTTATTGCGGCACTGGCTAAATTGTTCTCAGAACTGAAATAACAGCGAAGAGGAGAAGAAGGGTGCGCCGGCACCCAAGCCCCGGCAAGCCAGAGTTGCCGGGGGCTGCGGCAAGCCGGAGTTGCCGGGGGCTGCGGCAAGCTAGAGTCGCCAGGGGCTGCGACAAGCCAGAGTTGTCGGGGGCTGCGGTATCAGATAAGCCTTTCGTCCCTTTTCAAACATCCCTTTTTCATTAAAAACATTCTACTCGGATACAGTCCGTGGAAAATGAAAAACATGAAAGAGAGGATTACAAGCTTTAAATGCGGATAAGGCCCGAAGGCTTACAAATTAAAAAGATACGATGCCCGTAATCCTTTTCATGTCCCTCTCTTCAGGAGGTAGGTCAAGGAGGCGAGAAGGGCAAAAGGAGCGCCTAGGCGAGCTACAGGTGCCAGAAGGCACCAAGGGAACATCCCGGGGGCTCTCCGAGGGCTTGGCGGAGATGGCGGCGCTGGAAGCGGGCTCGAGGCAGGCGGCAGGGCGTCAAGACGCTGTCGAGGGCACTACGCCTCGTACTCGACTTGATGGCCTTGTCGCCATCCTCTTCCCTTCCGCAGCCTCCCTCGCCCGATCGCCCAAGGCGACGCCCGGGAGTTCAAGGAGCCGGCGACGCGGATGATGGGGCCGCGGTGACGCCTTGGCGGCGCCCGACAACTAATCGGGCCCGCTACCCTCGTCGTCGCTGTCGCTCTCCTCCTCGTCACTTTCGCTCGAGGGGGAATCTTCGCTGTCGGAGGAGCTATCCATGCAGCACTTCGCCCAGTGCCGAGATCCCGAGACCTTGGCGGAGAGGAGATCACCCTCCATTAACTTAAAATGGAGGTAAACCCCGCCCTCAGGCTGTGGATGCAGTGAGCGTCTTCCACCCACGATCAAGATACATCACATTAGGGGCTGGGAATACGACACGGACTCGCATGCCGCTGATTCCACAGCCCCTCATGTGCAGTCTCAGTGTCTCGGGCGGATCCGACTCCATCGCGCTCGCGAACGGAGCTGGAAGCCGGAGGCGACGACGAGGCGCCCGGCGCAGCCTGACGAAGAACTCGCAAGGGTCGTCCCTCAGATGGACCACTGCAGGGAGGGGAACCGCCGGGCGGAGGCGGAGACAGCGCGCCGCCCGTCCGCTTCTTCCCTGGCGCCTCGACCTCGCCCACGACCTCGCCCCTCCTCTTCCTCTTGTGGTTGGCTCTGCCACCCGGGCGTGGGGTTGGGAGGGGCGCTGTTCAGCGGCGACCCTCGCCGCCACCGATGAAGAACCAAGGTTCCTTTTCTCCATGACGAATGAGAGAAAGGGAGCAGAGTTGAGAAAGGAGGAGATGGGAGAGTGCGGGCCTGCGCTCCCCTTCCGCTCTTTTAGAGAAGCAAGGTGGGGGCTCGGCCGCCCTTTCGGCAAATCAGGGCATAGGAAGAGCAGGGAATCGGGGCCGACCTGCTGCCTCTGCTCCGAACGGCCCAGTTTCCCACTTCCACCGTCCATGACCCGAGAGGATGGGAGCCACGTGGCGGGATCGGAACCGAGGCGACAGGTGAGGCGACCTTGCACGCCACCTACCTCCCCACGACGCCTTGAAATTGACGCGTGCCGTACGGGGAACGCGGCGGATCGGAGTGGATTTGGTTTGGACCCAGGCGCGCGTGCCGTGCCTGTTTGGCCTGGCCCAACAGCAGCTTCGGCACCGTGTATGGCCCAGACCGGGGCTCTGTCGGTGTACTAAGGTAGGGGTACCTTAGTACCCCGAACCTGTGCACGGGCAGCAGCATGGCGTCCCGTGGCAAGCCTTGCAGGCGTCTGCCAAGACCCTCCATGCCCTTGAGAAAACAAGACTCCGGCAAGAGGAGCTTGCCGATAAGCCATTCAAGAACAAAGTAAGCAAGACCCCGGCAAGAGGAGCTTGCCGGGAAGGCCACTCAGGGCGCGAAGGAAACAAGGCCCCGACAAGAGGAGCTTGCCGGGAAGGCTTGGTGGGCGCCAAGCCCCCAAGCGCGACAAGGTTCCTGCCGCGGCAAGGCGCTTGCCGGGGCGGGCAACCTCTCTTCATCTCCGCTCCAGCTCACCCGCCAACGTGTCACCACGGGGCTCTCCCAAGCACGCGTGTCGACGGGCTGTGCAGCCAGCGTGGAGCAGCGATAAGCGGCGCTGACAGGCTACCATCATGGCAAACGGAGGCGCACTTGACGGTCCCTGTTACACTGTTCGGGCGACTGAGACGGGCATTGATGACTCTTGTCCCTTACCGTTACAGTTAGGTATAGATCACTGTACACTGTACAAAGCGGTGTACCAACCTTTGTTTTTACCATTTTACCCTTGTCTACTTGGCATATGTGGTGACCCCTTGTGCCTATAAAAGGAGGCCCAAGTGCAACGAAGAAAGGGTTCGGTCCAGCTCCGGCTTAGTTCATCCTACTCATACGAGACCACACTCAGGCTAGGTTTTGTAGCTCCCATTGCTCCCTAGCAAGAACACAAGATAATCCACAAAGCAGCAGTAGGAGTATTATCTCTCCGGAGAGCTCCGAAGCTGGGTAAATCCGCTCGTGTGCATCGCCTCGATCCGCTCTTTGTGCAATCTCCGCCCCCCTCCGAACCACAAGGGACCCAGGTCCCGTAGGTGCTCGTGGGATACGATCAGTTCCTCCCCGACAAAACCCAAGGATGGATCAAAACCAAAGAATAGCCCAAAACCAAAAAGGTTTCTTTTTAGAAGAAAATAAATCCAAGAAATGCTTTTGAGAAGAAAACTCAGAAGAGAGGGTTTTAAGAAGGGTTTAAATGACCTTCTTCAAACCAAGCAAGGCTTTTGCTGAAAACAAAAACAACAAAAAATTTGGAGTGTCACAGCACCTACCCCCTTAGGAAAAATCTCGTCCCCGAGATTCCAGTTGATTTTCAAATAATTGTGGGTGCTCTGTTCGAAGGAAATCCTCCCTTTCCCAAGTGGCTTCATTTTGGTGTGGTTGCTCCTTTGAACTTTGAAGAACTTGGTGGTTTCTGTCGGGTTCTCCTTTCTGACTCTTCCAAGATTTTTATCGGATGCTCCCGATATGTGAGATCTGGTTGCACGTCAATGTTTTTATGGGGTACTTGTTTCTCTGGGTTGCTTACGCACTTCCTCAATTGGGAGACGTGGAATACGTCGTGGATGTCGGATAATTCTTGGGTAAGTCTAGCTAGTAGGCCACCATGCCTCTTCGTGCTACTATGCGTGAAAGGCCGATGAATCTCGGTGCTAGTTTTCCTTTAATCTTGAATCGGTGCAGGCCTCTCATGGGTGATACTCGTAGGTACACAAATTCACCGGGTTCAAAATAGACTCCACGATGCTTCTGATCGTAATAACTCTTTTGTCGACTTTGGGCTGTCTTGAGCCGGTCCTTAATTACCTTGACTTTATCCTCAGCCTCCTTGAGCAGGTCTGGGCCGAAGATATGACTGTCTCCGGTTTCCGACCAATTTAGCGGGGTACGACATCTTCGTCCGTACAGAGCTTCAAATGGTGCCATTTGCAGGCTGGATTGATAGCTGTTGTTATATGCGAATTCTGCGTATGGTAAGCTCTCCTCCCAACTGGTCCCATAGGTGAGGACACATGCTCTCAGCATATCTTCTAGAATTTGATTTACTCGCTCGATCCGCCCATCATGCTGGGATGGTATCGGTGATCTTGAAAGCCAGTTGAGTTCCCAGAGCTTGTTGTAAGTGATCCCAAAACCTGGAGACGAATTGATGCCTCTGTCCGAGATTATTTTCTTTGGGACTCCATGTAGGCAAACGATACGGGAGAGGTAGAGTCTAGCAAGCTTCTGAGTGGTGTGTGTTGTCTTTACGGGGATGAAGTGAGCTACTTTAGTCAGTCTATCTGTGATTACCCATATGGCATCATGTCCGTGTCGTGACCGAGGTAGTCCAACAATAAAATCCATTCCGATTTCGTCCCATTTCCACTCGGGTATCTTATTCGGTTGCAATAGTCCGGCCGGTTTCTGGTGCTCGGCCTTGATGCGTTGACAAGAGTCGCAACATGCAATAAACGTGGCTATGTCTCTCTTTATACCATGCCACCAAAATGTCTCCTGAAGATCTTTGTACATTTTTGTTCCTCCAGGATGGATTGAATATGGAGCGGTGTGGCTTTCAGCCAGGATTTGCTGTTTAAGGTCATGGATATTTGGTACGCAGAGCCTATTCTCGTACCACAATATTCCTTGCTCATCAATACTGAATTCTGAGGCCTTGCCCAATTTCATCTTACGCTTTATGCCTTCAATGTTGGGGTGTCCACGTTGAGCCTCTTTAACCTTCTCTATCAGGGTAGGCTGTATTTCTAAGTTTGACACACTGCCTTCGGTGACCATCATCAGGTTGAGCCTTGCGAATTCCTGCTGGAATTCAGGTCTTAAGTCTAGCATGCTGTCGTTGTCTGGACTGGGGTTCCGACTCAGAGCGTCTGCTACAACATTTGCTTTGCCCGGGTGGTTGTGGATCCCAACATCATAATCCTTTACTAATTCCAACCAGCGTCGCTGCCGTAAATTTAGTTCTGGTTGTGTGAAAATATACTTGAGGCGTTTGTGGTCCGTGTATATTTCACAACGATTACCAAGTAAAAAGTGTCTCTATTCCTTGAGTGCATGTATCACTGCTGCTAATTCCAGGTCATGGGTAGGGTAATTTTCCTCATGCTTGCGGTTGTCCGGAAACATATGCGACAACCTTGCCTTCTTGCATTAATACGCACCGAGGCCCTTTCGAGATCGTCACAAAATACTTTAAAATTCTTGTGTATATCCGCACAATTAGTCTTGGTGTTGTCGTCGGTTTCCACTTTAGTTCTTGGAAACTTTTCTCGCAGGCTTCCGTCCATTCAAACTTCTGTCTTTCTTGAGTAGTTGCGTCATTGGCTTTGCTATGGTGGAGAATCCTTCAATAAATCTTGGTAGTATCCTGCCATTCCCAAGAAACTTCGTACATCCGTCACATCGGCTGGTGGCTTCCAGCCAAGCACGGCCTTGACTTTTTCGGGTCACGGCGATACCTTCTTGAGTTAGTCGTGGCCGGAAAACCTACTTGCTTTAGCCAAAACTCACACTTGCTGAATTTGGCGTACAACTGATGTTTCTGAGTTCTCCTAGTACAATCCGGAGGTGTTCAGCGTGTTCTTCTGGTGTTTTGGAGTATACCAGAATATCATCGGTAAATACCACAACAAACTTATCCATAAACTTCATGAATACTTTGTTCATGAGGTGAACAAAATATGCGGGGGCGTTTGTTAGTCCGAATGGCATCACGGTGAACTCGTACAATCCATATCTGGAGGTGAAGGCGGTCTTGGGAATATCCTCGGTTCGTACTTTCAGTTGATGATATCCCGATCTCAAATCAATCTTTGAGAACACCTTGGCCTTAGCGAGTTGATCGAATAAATCATTTATTCGCGTCATCGGATATTTGTTCTTGATTGTGACCATGTTTAGCGCTCGATAGTTTATGCACAATCTTAGTGTTCCATCCTTCTTTTTGGCGAATAAAATTGGTGAACCCCAAGGTGAGGAACTGGCTCGTATGTACCCTTTTTCCAATAGTTCCTTTATTTGCTTCTTCAGTTCCACCAATTCGGAAGGTGCCATTCTGTATGGTTTCTTGTATATGGGAGCGGTTCCGGGTGCTAGCTCAATGCTGAATTCTATCTCTCGATCTGGTGGCATGCCTGGTAGTTCTTTGGGGAATACATCTGGAAATTCACACACTACTATAACTTTGCTCAATTCAGAAATATCCACCTTGTTCAATCTCGGTTGCCTGGATATTTTTCTTTCCTTGGCTGAAACTTTTATGGTCTTCCCGTGGTGATGGGTGAGAATTACGGTCCTGTTGAAGCAGTCAATAAACCTTTGTTGGTGGTTAACCAATCCATCCCTAAGATGACATCCAGTCCTTTATTTTCCAATACGATAAGATTTGCGTAAAACTTCAACCCTTCAATCTCGATAACCACACCCTGGCAATAATTCTGGGTAACTTGCTTAATTCCAGGGGACTTGACGATCATAGATTTTCCCAAGGGAAGCATCGAAAAATTATTTTGCAAGGCAAAACTTTTCGAAACGAACGAGTGAGAAGCTCCAGAATCAAACAAAACCATGGCAGGTATTGTGTTGACACGAAACGTACCGAGTACGATATCTGGGGCATTTTTTGCTTCCTCTTTGGTCACGTGGTTCAGATGACCCTTCCTGTGGTTGTTATTTGGGTTGAAATTGTTGCGCTTTGGTGCCGAATTATTGCTTCCGTTGTTCGGCTTTGGGGTCGAGTTCCTTGGCTTGGGGCACTTTTTGGCATAGTGCCCTTCTTCTCCACAAGCGTAACAGGTAACACCTGGGCGGTATGTGAACTCCTTGTCCCTTGCGTGGAAATTCTTGATTGGGCGTGAGACGCTTGTCGTGGGTTTGGGTGTCCAGTTCTTCTGAACATCTGTCTTGCTGCGGTGGTTGCGGTTGTGTTTAATCTGGTCCCTCTTCCGCTTGCGGAAATCTTCTAAGCTGCGTCTCTCATTTTCCAAGGTAATGGCCTTATCCACCAGCGTCTTAAAATCTGGAAATGTGTGTACGACCAATTGACATTTAAGCGCGGTGTCGACTGCCTAGGAATTTCTCCATCTTTTGTTTTTCGACATACGCTCCTCGTTGGCGAAGCGAGAGAAGAGGGTAAACTGACTGTTGTATTCGACGACACCGCATTGTCCTTGCTTGAGGTCATCAAATTCTCTCTTTCTGATCTTCATAAGGCTCTTAGGAATATGTGCCCCACGAAAACCTTCTTTAAATTCCTTCCATGATATGTTATTTTCGTTGGGGTGCATGTGCAGGAAATTTTCCCACCATGATGCGGCTGCTCCAGTGAGATAGTGCGGAGCATAAAGCACTTTCTCAAGGTCTGAACACTGGGCGATAATTAGTTTTCTTTCCATGTCTCGAAGCCAGTCCTCGGCCTCAAGAGGTTTGTCAGTGTGAGAAAATGTTTGGGGACGTGTCTTCTGTAGCTCAGATAATTTTGATTGCTGCTGATGCTGTCCATGGTGACTTCCCATATTGATGACTTGGTTCAGTATTTCCTGATGTTGTTGCTGACTTTGTTCATAAAGATGGCACATTTGGGAAAATTCCGTTTCACTGTCCTGCTGACTTGTCTGTCCCTGTGTGAAATTGTTGCCTGGGGGTGTGCCATAATTTTCCTCTGTCGGAGTTCGCATGGAGCGCGTCCAAGGACGAGACATAGTTCACTCTGTGGATATATTTTGAAACACTCATAAGAAAAGGAATTGAGCCGCAAAAATCAATAAATTCAAGAAGATGCAAAAAGTTGCAAATGCTCCAAGATTTTTCAAGAGAAAATACGTTTGCACACGGAGAAGGACCGTTCATTACATATCTTACACGCAAGCAGTAATTATACAAATACATCACTCAGGATATGCGTACATAAATCCTGACATGTTATTTAGTCTAGTGCACTTCTCCAGATCCTACATGATGCGCAAACAGACTACTTCTCACAGCCTATTTACATATAAACATATCGCATAAGTCGGTACATCGCATGGCGGCTAAGCGCACTTAGTCAGAGATGGTAAGGATTTCCCTTGGCCTGCCAAGGGTGAGGCGTAGAGAGGCTGGGGACTCAACCTCCTCCTCAGAGATAGGTTCCAGACGAGAGGTGTTGCGCGGAGTTGGTGGAGCAGGTGCCCTATGCGGGACAACTCGAATCTGAGCGGGCACGAGGGGTGGTGCAGAACGAACCGGAGTAGGCGCAATGACGTGGTTGAATTCCTCCGTGGTAGGAAGGCGACGAGTAGCGGTGCGAGCAGTAGGAGCGAACGATGCTGATGACGAGACGAAAGTCAGTGGTGGTGCAGCATGCAGGAGCTCCCTCCTGTTGGCGGTACAGCCATGGACTGAGTCCATGCGGGCAGCTACAAAGTCGTCCACCAGGTTGTCGAAGGCTGCCTCCAAAGCCCGAAGATACTCGATGAGCATCTCAAAAGCTTCATCCCGTTCTCCTCTGGGGCAAGAGAACATGTAGTGGCAGGTGTGTGGCACGTGACATGGCAGGTAGCGGTAGCGACGAGTCTTCATCAAAGGCAGGATATCCCTGAGATGGGCTATCGCCTCACGGGCTGCCATCTGTAGCGCGTGCTTCTCTGTGGGCATGGCTCTCCCCACGAACCGGTAACGCTCAACTCGTCCTCTCTTGAATTCCACCGCGGCTTGGTGCATGGTTAGATGGTCATTGACCTTGTGCTGAGAGAGAGAGAGAGAAGACTGGGCGCACCTGGCCCCATCGTGACTTGGACGATGAAGGAGAGAAGCTTGGCAAACCCATCAGGCATCTTGGTGAACATCTGCGACTCGCAGTCGTTGCGGGCCATCTACAAAAGTAGGCAAAATTCTGAGAAGTCAAATCATAAATTTATGCTTGATCAGAAATTGACTACATTTGTAAAAAATAATAAATAGCTCTACTATGCTAATAACCGATTAGCGATCGTACCTAGTGGCTTCCTACAGTCAGCCTGGCTCTGGTACCAAGCTTGTCACGACCGGTTTTTTAATAAAAATATTTATTGTACAACCGACCTATGAAGTCCAATATGAGGAAAAATCCCTCATACCGGTTGACAAAACATTGATACAATAAGCAAGTAGCATTACAATATTACAGGGGTCGGACTGAAGATGCCCAACCAATTATTACAACACGCCAATAATTATACATAGTGGCGGATATGACTCAAAGGTGTGGGGTGGAAATACTACTGACTCGAGCTATGAGTGGTTGGTGGAATAACACAGCGGGTGGTTAATAAGTCTCATCTTTGGCGGCTCATCGGCGCCGAGGTGAGGCTCGATGAATTTATTTGGGTAGCGGAAGCGGATATATCACAATGACTAATCCAGGGTCGACGAGACTGACTAGGATTCCTCTAGGCGCCGGACTCGCTATCGAACTCTTCATCCATGAGATCGCCACAAGATCCGCCAAATCAACAAGCCGGTGAGTACTATGAAAGTACTCGCAAGACAGTTCGGACAAAAGATATAACAAATGAATGCATGAATGCGACATGGTTAATCTTAACATTTCTCAATCAAAACAGTATAGCAAAATAATTAAGAAGGGAATCGGCGGTAGTCCGCTCAAAAACCCAAAGAAGATAAACTCGAAACCGATCGGGTGTCTGAAGCGACGCCTCGAAGGGTGAATAAATAAGAAAAACATGCCACAGTCGGGCGTCTTTGCGACACCTCATAAAGGGCTTATATTGAAATAAAAATACATGCGTGCGCAGTCGGACGTCTGAGCGACATCACAGAAAGGGCTTATAATGAAAATAAATAACGACAATGCCGCAGTCGGACGTTTGAGCGACATCACAGAAAGGGCTTATAATGAAAATAAATAATAATAATGCCATGATCGGACATCGAGCGACATCACGTAAAGGGCTTATAATGAAAAGAAATAACAATAATGCGCAATGGACGTCCGAGCGACATCACGTAAAGGGCTTATAATGAAAATAAATAACAATAATGCATGATGGACGTCTAAGCGACATCACAGAAAGGGCTTATAATGAAAAGAAATAACAATAATGCCGCAGTCGGACGTCTGAGCGACATCACAGAAAGGGCTTATAATGAAAAGAAATAACAGTAATGCCGTAGTCGGACGTGTGAGCGACATCACAGAAAGGGCTTATAATGAAAATAAATAACAATAATGCCGCAGTCGGACGTCTGAGCAACATCACAGAAAGGGCTTTCATCACAAGAAATAGCACTCAGAATAAATATTCAACACAGGAATATAAACGGGTTAGTCCATCCACAGGAATAAATATTTAACCGGACTTAGTACTCATGTGATTCACCGGATTATCTGCCACCAAAACTGACACATGTTAGGATAAGATATAATGAACTTGGACATGGATAAGATGATTCGAGGAGTTATGACTCTGCAGAGTTTGTACTAAAATTACCCACAGCCAACGGATTTCCGTAGTCCTGAAGGACTAGTTCCGTTTATGGTATTTCGGAAGAAACACAGCTAACCAGTACACACCCATCCTACCTCACGAATGCCAGGAATCACCCTAGACATCGTCCAAGAAAAACTTTAGAGACGGGGAGATCACAATCTCGAATAGCATGGGATCAAATTTATATTCGCGCTCTAAGGGTGCCCCCTCTCGTCCCAACCGAAACACCCATCCCCCGACCGGATGGTGGCTTTAATCCAGGCCATGGAACCATCATCACATCCTCTCCATTTGGTGTGTACCAGAAAGCGGTTCGCAACTTACTAAGCCATATCCCTTGCGGAAAACATGTGGTAGTACGGGAAGGAAATGGATGGGAACCGAACGATACGGGTTGACATCGAGTCAAATAGTATGGCATAAGACTGGCATGCTACAACGCTGCCATCTTACCCATCCTCATGCCAACACATGGCCATGCACATTCACATCCAACATGTATGGATTATCGAACTCAATTGCCTCAACTGTGCATAAAAATGGCATTCATCGGTAAGCTCACAATCATGCCATGAAACTACTTAATGCAAACCTGCCAGAACACTCATCATATCAAAAGTTCAAACATGCTTGCCTGGTTCAGAGTAGTCGGGTCTAGCTCGGCGAAGTTCATGGTTCCGTCACCTCCTCCGGAACCTACGGTATAGCTTAAAAGGCATACTAACGTGAAAACCAACGCGTGCATAAAAGTTGTTCCAAAAATTTTCCAAATAAATCCCATAAAAAACAAGACAAAATTATAAGACTGTCAGAACAAGAATCACTCAAAAATCACTTTTTATTAAAAAGTTATAAGGGTTTCGTCCGAGGACTCATCTGTAATGAAACAGTAAAAGTTCCAGGGTTTAACTAAGAAAACAGAAAACGGTTCAATAGAAACGCGCAAGCCCACAGGAAAACGTATCTGCCCAAGGCGCCAACGGAAAACGGTTCGCGGGAAAAGAAAGAGAGGCTGACATGGGGGGTCCACATGTCAGGTTTGAAAGACCTCGCCGGCGCCCGAAGGCTGCGGTGGTCGTCGACGTCGAACCACGGCGAGTCAGGGAGATCGGAGCGTACCAAGAGTATCAGCGTGTCCTTCCGCGTCGGCGGGTGGTGGACTTGGGCGTCGGGGAGCACCATGTCGACGACGACACTTTCTCCGGCGGACGGCGGCTCGGGCGATGGTGGGGAACTCTGGTGGTGTGCTGCAAACTTCGAATTGAAGCGCGGTTCAGAAGGAGGGATGTACTAGAGAGCTACTAGCAAGAGATGGGAGGCAGAGGCGCACGCACGGGAGGGAATCGAGCTGGATCCCGTGGCGGGTCGCGGTGGCCGGAGTCGAGGGAGGAGACTCCCTCGGGGCTCTTCCAGTGGCTAGGCAGGGTCTTGGTGAAGTGCAGAGGTGGTGTGTGCACGAGAGCGAGCTCGGGGCTCCTTTTTATAGGCGATCCGAGGCGGTGGCCGTGAACGGACTTCTCCGGTGATGGTTACGGCGGCGCAGAGCTTGGTCGGGGAGGTTTAGGGAGTGGGGCGTCAGCGTGGAGTTCCACTGGTTCCGTTCTGACGCTAAACAAGCTTGGATTAGGGGCCCTGGGTGGATTCGACGGAACGGGGCGTCACGGGCCCGTCGGCGGCAGGGAGCACGCTCTGTGCGTGCCGCGCCACGACGACGGTGCTGCATGCGTGTGCTGTCGAGGAAGTGGCCACGCAGAGCCACCAGAGGGTTTGGGCGGCGCCGAACGGCGTTACGCCGCCGTTCTGCTCCTGGTCGGCCGCCATGATGGTTCGCCACCAGAAGACACGCCAAGACAGCGGGCCAGGTGCCACCGACGCCAGAACGCGCCAAGCACGCGTGTGAGGCTCGGCACAAGCAAGCTAGGCCGTGAGCAACGTGCCAAGTGCACTCGTGATCATGTGACTGAATTCGACGAAGATTGACATGAAACTCGAACTTTCTGAATTTAATCAAGATGCATGTAAACAAGGCATGCAAGGTGTTCGACAGAATGATTTTGGCATGTGGGAAATTTTCTTGAGCTGATCTTTGGTGTGGTGGTCTCTCATTGCATCTGAGGGCTGCCTGAATTTTGGTAGAATTTTTGGAGTAGTGTAGATATGAATTTCACCAAATTTGGCAAATCTGGTCCAAACTTGCAGAGACTATAATTTGAAATATCTGAAAAGAAGAAGAGTGGATCAAGATGGTTCTGGGTTGTGGGTACCAAGGACTATCCAAGGGAGTTGATTAGAGGTAAAAAATCAAGGGCATTAGGGTACTTGCTTTGCAAATCACATAGGTTCAAAAGAAAAGACAGAATTATTTTGGGAGAGAAATAATTGTAAATAAAGTCCAAAAATGGATTTTACTAGTTTAGACAGAATGTTTGAGTTGAACCAAAGTGGAAGGAGATATTTCAGGAGAAATTTACCACAAGAGGTATGGTAAACCCAAGGATGGATCAAAACCAAAGAATAGCCCAAAACCAAAAAGGTTTCTTTTTAGAAGAAAATAAATCCAAGAAATGCTTTTGAGACGAAAACTCAGAAGAGAGGTTTTTAAGAAGGGTTTAAATGACCTTCTTCAAACCAAGCAAGGCTTTTGCTGAAAACAAAAACAACAAAAAATTTGGACTGTCACATGTTGAAAAAGATTCACAAAGTCGCAAGTGAAATAAGTAGACCAATAGCAAAGAATGGACACACAAACACACACACGGATAGATAAATAGGGTCGTGCAACCAAGGAATGAGCACAAAATGTGGAATCTACGGAAAATGCTCGTGTTGCACAACTCAAGAGAGACGCTAGCACGATTGCTCTATAGGCGGATACGACACTTGTGCACAACCTATGATATGCAAAATGTATCAACTTCTATCCCAAGTATGCTATGTATGTATGGTTCCCGGTGTTTCTCTCAAGATGATCCAAGATGATCGGATATGACAATCTTATGCAATGTGGTATGATCCTATGGAATTGCTCACGAGCTCTTTGTTCACTCTTTTTCTTTGCTTAAAAGCTTGTTCTTTTTTTATATATGTCCACTTTTGCACAATGCACAAACCAAGATAGCAATAGTGTATACGCGGGAACAAACTTGTGACACAAGATATGATATGATAGCAAGATGATACCAATATGATATGGTATATATGCAATGGATGGTGTAGATCAATGATCACTAATGTGCACAAGTAGCGTTGCCAGCAATACTCAAATGGCTAGTCTCGATAGGCAAGTGATGCAAAATGGGCTAGGGTTATCAATGCAATTGCAAGGTAATATACAATGGAGGGATACCACGATACCAAGATGATATGGAGGTTACCGTCCGAGCAGATGACGAGTGGTGGTGTTCTTGATGTAGATACCAAGATTATGGAGACTCATCCCTAAGTAGCCTAAACACCTTAGGAAACGGAAAAAAACGCGAACTCAAAATCTCAAATGTCAAATGTCAAATGGTGGTAGCGGGAAAGCCGTGGTGGTTGCGTAAGCTTAATGGGATTGCGGAAATGCAATGATGGGATTTGGAGACGCAATGCAGAAGTGGAGGGTTAGGTGGAAGACTATACATGGTGTCGGAGTTGGAAGCACGGTCCCTAAGTAGCAGAAACACCTTAGGAGACGTAACTCTCAACCGAAACAAAATTGGGTTAACTTGGAGTTGCGGAAGTGTATGGTGGGCCAGCCTATGTGGAAGTTATGGTGGTGGTTGATGAAGAAGCAATCGTCCCTAAGTAGCCGAAACACCTTAGGAGACTCGAATCACAACTCAACAACCTTAAATGCAATGGGGAACAAAATGTGTTAGGTTGCGGAAGTCGGTGGTGTTTATGCAGAAGTTATGGTGAAAGCCCTAGGCAAAGATGCCAAAGTGCCAAAACTTTTATGGAGTCAAATGGTGATGTAACTTATCTAGATGGATAGGGGATGTCAATAGCTACTAAACGAGCTAAAGAACGCGAAAATCGGACTCCGGATGTGAAAGTTACGGTCAAAACGGTGAAACACGGGAGGCTGATGCTCCACGGGTCGGACATCCGGGGTAGGGGCCGGATATCCGGGACCTGATGTCCAGAAACTTGCGCGTTTTTGTGCTCCAGGAGCCGGATGTCCGGCTTGGGGCCCGGATGTCCGGCCTGAGGCCCGGATGTCCAGCCCGACGATTCCAGATCGGGATTTGGACTTCGAAACTCGATTTGGGGCGGAAATTGATGATTTCAGGGGCAAAATTGCGGAGATTTCGTGGATGGAAAGTGGGGAAATTTGGTGGAAAGCTAGATCCACTTGAAACCAAGCAAATCCATGGATCAAAATCAACAAAACTTCATCACACCAACAAATCAGAAAAAATTTTGGGGGCTATTTTTGTGGGGAATTTTTGAATTTGGGACAAAATCAACAAAACAATACTAGAAAAACAAGGGGTAGGGGCTCCAAATTCGTGATCAACCTTGCTCTGATCCAAGATGATGTAGGGTGGAACCCTATACGGCCGATCTTTCACGAAAGGAGTGGATCCTGCGAAGAACACGAAGAACACGGGGAAGAACGGAGAGAAATCACAAGGGGAAACACTCAAGAACAAGTCCAATCACACATCCACTAGACAATCACACACACAAGATCCACAAGGTACATGAACAACAAAGGGAAAGATACAAGGTAAGGTTCATCTCCCTGAGGAGGTCTTGAATCCACGAGGGGATCTTCCCGTGAGGGGTCTTGAATCCAAGGCAGATCTTCTCCGTAGAGGGGCCGCGGTCTCTCTCGTGGTGTAGATCTGTATGGATGAGCAAAGCTCTATCTCAAATGAGCTAATCCTTTGCTAACCCTAACTAGAGGAAGGGGGAGGAGTATTTATAGTCCAAGCCATGAAGGGGTAAGTGGGGAAGGAGATACATGGGCCTCTGGCTCGTGGCTGCGTGCAGGCAGGCGCCGGATGTCCGGGCTGGGGGGCCGGATGTCCAGGGCTTCGCGAGTCGCCGGATATCCGGGGCACTTGCCGGATGTCTGGCCCGAAGATGGGAAAACTTCTGGTGCATTCTGTCGTCGATGCTAGATTTCCAGGGGAGGCGCCGGATGTCCGGGGCTGGCGCCGGATGTCCGGCCGCTGAAGCTTGTTCGGTCTTCTGTTGGGGCAACTGTTGGGCGGCTGCACAGGCGCCGGATGTCCTGCTGCTGTAGCTTCAGCAGCTCCGTCTTCTTCCGTCGTCGCTTCCAGGCTTCCCTCGGGGATGGTGTAGTTGTTCCTTGGTGCTTGCACTCCTCCTCGTCGTCCGTAGTGTTCCGACAATACCTATGCATGCCCACGAGTGGAGTGTCAAGTAGTATACCATCCTCGAAGGTGTCAATGAGCACGTGTAAAGGAGATGATTCACCTTTGTGTATGTGAAGTAGATGTCGCACGTGTCACTCGCCGAATAGACTCTTGACATGGTGATGTCCATAGGATGCGCCGCATCAAACCCGGTCCCATAGGTGGCCGCGGATATCCCGCGACACTTGGTTTTTTAATTCCTTTAAATCCAAAACATGCCTGTAAGTCATGAAACTTGGCATGGTGTCATGACATGGCACCAACATGTTGTGGTAATTTTTCTGTCTGATTTGCGAAGGCGCACACATTAACAATCAACAAAGTCATTTTGGAAAAAGTGTTTTCACGTTACAAATCGGAAACACAAGTACTATTGAAACCGTGGGCGTTCTACTTACCAATTATGTGCCGCCACGCGTCCCTTTTTTTTATTGGCTAGGTGGTGCCGTGCGGGGTAGCTATTTGAGTACAGGAGGCAATCCTCCCACTTAGCTCTGTATGCTAGGACACAAGCACAGAGCATGTCTTCGAGTATCTGATTTACTCGCTCTGTTTGACCACCGATTTGCTAGTGGAAAGTCGTTCTGAAAGACAACTTAGTTCCCATGGCTTCTTGGAATTTCTTCCCGAATCTCAAGGTAATCAGGGTTTCTCAATCCGACACAGTCTCCTTAGGACCTCCATAAAGGCTTGTGATTTGGTTGATGTAAAGGGGTGGCTAGCTGGTTGACATCATAGGTTGTCGTTATAGGAATGAAATGGGCCTCCTTGGTCAAATGATCGACAATGAACCAAATGGAGTCATGACCCTAGCTTGATATGGGTAATCCAGTGATGAAATCCATTCCGAATTTATCCCATTTCCACTCAGGAACACTGAGTGGTTGAAGCAATCTAGCAGGTCGCTGATATTCAGCTTTGACCCTTTGGCATACATCGCACTTAGCAACGTAGGTCACGATCTCCCTCTTCATCCCGTGCCACCAGAATCTTTCCTTCTGGTCTTGATACATCTTGGTTCCTCCATGATGGATGGAATATGGAGTGTCATGGGCTTTTTGTAGGATCAAATCCTTCATTTCGTTTTTGTTAGGCACACAAATGCGTTGAACCACACAACTCCTAGTTCGTCTTCGGAGAATCCTGGGGCCTTGCCTTGCTTCCTCTTCCTCTTGATGCCTTTGATGCTTTCATGTCCTTTCTATGCCTCCGTGAATTCGTCTATCACGGTAGGTGAGGGAGTCCTGGACTAGGGGGTGTCCGGATAGCCGAACTATCATCGTGGCCGGACTCCAAGACTATGAAGATACAAGATTGAAGACTTCGTCCCGCGTCCGGATGGGACTTTCCTTGGCGTGGAAGGCAAGCTTGGCGATACGGATATGTAGATCTCCTACCATTGTAACCAACTCTGTGTAACCCTAACCTATCCGGTGTCTATATAAACCGGAGGGTTTTAGTCCGTAGGACGAACAACAATCATACCATAGGCTAGCTTCTAGGGTTTAGCCTCCTTGATCTCGTGGTAGATCTACTCTTGTACTACCCATATCATCAATATTAATCAAGCAGGAGTAGGGTATTACCTCCATCGAGAGGGCCCGAACCTGGGTAAAACATCGTGTCCCTTGTCTCCTGTTACCATCCGCCTAGACGCATAGTTCGGGACCCCTACCGAGATCCGCGGTTTTGACACCGACATTGGTGCTTTCATTGAGAGTTCCTCGTGTCGTCACCTATAGGCCCGATGGCTCCTTCGATCATCAACAACGACACGGTCCAGTGGTGAGACTTTTCTCCCGGACAGATCTTCAGATTCGGGCGGCTTTGCATCTGGGCCAATTCCCTTGGCCATCTGGAGCAGATCGAAAGCTACGCCCCTGGCCCTCAGGTCAGATTTGGAAGTTTAAACTACACGGCTGACATCCGCGGAGACTTGATCTTCAACGGATTCGAGCCGCAGCCAAGCGCGCCGCACTATCTCGATGGGCATAATCTAACTCTGCCGCCGAACAGTGTCCTGGAGGCCGCACTAGTGTCCGCTCCGAACATTAATTCGGAGCTGGTCTCGCCGATCGAGGATGGTTGGTCGGACACCACCTCTGAAGGAAATATGCCCTAGAGGCAATAATAAAGTTATTATTTATTTCCTTATTTCATGATAAATGTTTATTATTCATGCTAGAATTGTATTAACCGGAAACATAATACATGTGTGAATACATAGACAAACAGAGTGTCACTAGTATGCCTCTACTAGACTAGCTTGTTAATCAAAGATGGTTAAGTTTCCTAACCATAGACAAAGGAGTTGTCATTTGATTAACAAGGTCACATCATTAGTTGAATGATCTGATTGACATGACCCATTCCATTAGCTTAGCATCCGATCGCTTAGTATGTTGCTATTGCTTTTATCCATGACTTATACATGTTCCTATAACTATGAGATTATGCAACTCCTGTTTACGGAGGAACACTTTGGTACTACCAAACGTCACAACGAATCGGGTGATTATAAAGGAGTACTACAGGTGTCTCCAAAGGCGATGTTGGGTTGGCGATTTCGAGATTAGGATTTGTCACTCCGATTGTCGGAGAGGTATCTCTGGGCCCTCTCGGTAATGCACATCACTAAGCCTTGCAAGCATTACAACTAATGAGTTAGCTGTGAGATGATGTATTACGGAACGAGTAAAGAGACTTGCCAAGAACGAGATTGAACTAGGTATTGATACCGACGATCGAATCTCGGCAAGTAACATACCGATGACAAAGGAACAACGATGTTGTTATGCGGTCGACCGATAAAGATCTTCGAGAATATGTAGGAGCCAATATGGGCATCCAGGTCCCGCTATTGGTTATTGACCGAGACGGTCTCGCCATGTCTACATTGTTCTCGAACCGTAGGGTCCGCACGCTTAAGGTTTCGATGACGGTTATATTATGAGTTTATGTATTTTGATGTACCAAGGAGTTCGAGTCCCGGATGTGATCACGGACATGACGAGGAGTCTCAAATGGTCGAGACATAAAGATTGATATATTGACGGCTATATTCGACACCGAAAGGTTCCGAAGTTTCGGAGAAAACCGGAGTGCCGAGGGGTTACCGAACCCCCGGGAAGTAATGGGCCTTATTGGGCCAAGAGGGAGAGAGAGGGCTGCACCAGGAGGTGGCGCGCCCCCATGGGGAGTCCGAATAGGACAAGGAGGGGGGCGCCCCCTTCCCTCTCCTCTCCTCTCTTTCCTTCCCCTTCCTCCTTCCTAGTTGGATTAGGAAAGGGAGTCCTACTCCCACTAGGAGGAGGACTCCCCCCCTTGGCGCGCCTCCTAGGGCCGGCCGCCCTCCCCTTGCTCCTTTATATACGGGGCAGGGGGCACCCTAGAACACACAAGTTGATCCTTGAGATCGCTCTCAGCTGCAGCGGTGCCCCTCCACCATATTCCACCTCGGTCATATCAGTAGCGGTGCTTAGGCGAAGCCCCGCGCCGGTAGAACATCAAGATCGCCACCACGCCGTCGGCCGACGGAACTCTCTCCCCGAGCTTTGCTGGATCGGAGCCCGAGGAGCGCCACCGAGCTGTACGTGTGTCAAGAACTCGGAGGCGCCGGAGTAACGGCGCTGGATCGGTTGATCGCGAGGAGAACGACGACTACTTCCTCTACGCCAGATCGCTTCCGCTTTGGTCTCACGAGGGTACGAGACAACACTCTCCCTCTCTGCTATGCATCACCATGATCTTGCGCAGCGAGGAAATTTTTGAAATTACTACGCTCCCCAACAAAGGGCATCCGAGCCAGGTTTTTATGGTTTGATGTTTTGCACGAGTAGAACACAAGTGAGTTGTGGGCGATAAGTCATACCGCCTACCAAAGATGTCATACTTTGGTTCAGCGGTATTGTGAGATGAAGCGCCGGACCGACATTACGCCAGACGCTTACGCGAGACTGGTTTCACTGCTACGAGCACTCGTGCTTAAAGGTGGCTGGCGGGTGTCTGCTCTCTCACTTTAGTTGAACTGAGTATGGCTACGCCCGTCCTTGAGAAGGTTAAACGGAGTCTATTTGACGAAGTATCGCTGTGGTCTTGATGCGAGGTGAGATTGGTTCTTGCTTAAGCCCGTAGCAGCCACGTAAAATTTGCAACAACAAAGTAGAGGACGCCTAACTTGTTTTTGCAGGGCATGTTGTGATGTGATATGGTCAAGACGTGATGCTATATTTTATTGTATGAGATGATCATGTTTTGTAACCGGTTATCGGCAATCGGCTGGAGCCATATGGTTGTCGCTTATTGTATGAAATGCAACGCTCTGTAATTGCTTTACTTTATCACTAAGCGGTAGCGATAGTCGAGAAGCAATAGATGGCGAAACGACAACGATGCTACGATGGAGATCAAGGTGTCGCTACCGGTGACGATGGTGATCACGACGGTGCTTCGAGATGGAGATCACAAGCACAAGATGATGATGGCCATATCATATCACTTATATTGATTGCATGTGATGTTTATCCTTTATGCATCTTATTTTGCTTTGATTGACGGTAGCATTTTAAGATGATCTCTCACTAAAATTATCAAGTAGTGTTCTCCCGAGTATGCACCGCTGCCAAAGTTCGTCGTGCCGAGACACCACGTGATGATCGGTGTGATAAGCTCTACGTCCATCTACAACGGGTGCAAGCCAGTTTTGCACACGCAGAATACTCAAGTTATACTTGACGAGCCTAGCATATGCAGATATGGCCTCGAACACGGAGACCGAAAGGTCGAGCGTGAATCATATAGTAGATATGATCAACATAAGATGTTCACCATTGAAAACTACTCCATCTCACGTGATGATCGGTTATGGTTTAGTTGATTTGGATCACGTGATCACTTAGATGACTAGAGAGATGTCTGCCTAAGTGGGAGTTCTTAAGTAATATGATTAATTGAACTTAAATTTATCATGAACTTAGTACCGATAGTATCTTGCTTGTCTATGTTTGTTTATAGATAGATGGCTCGTGCTGTTGTTCCGTTGAATTTTAATGCTCCTTGAGAAAGCAAAGTTGAAAGATGATGGTAGCAATTACACGGATCGGGTCCGAATCTCGAGGATTATCCTCATTGCTGCACGTAAGAGTTACGCCCCGGATGCACCGCTAGGTGCCAGCCTCGCTGATGCAACCGACGACGTTAAGAACGTCCGCGAGCAAAGCTGATGACTACTCTATAGTTCAGTGTGCCATGCTTTACGGCTTAGAACCGGTCTTCAACGACATTTTGAACGCCATGGAGCATATGAGATGTTCCAGAGTTGAAGTTGATATTTCAATGTAATGCCCGGATTGAGAGATATGAAGTCTCCAATAAGTTCTATAGCTGCAAGATGGAAGAGAATGGGTCTGCTCGCTGAGCACATACTCGTAATGTCCGGTATTACAATCACTTGACTCAACGGGAGTTAATCTTCCGGATGATTGTGTCATTGATGTAATTCTTCAATCACCGCCACCAAGCTACAAAGGCTTCGTGATGAACTATAATATGCAAGGGTTAGTAAAGACTATGCTCGAGCTCTTCGCAATGCTAAAGGCTGCGGAGGTAGAAATCAAGAAGGAGCATCAAGTGTTGATGGTCAATAAGACCACTAGTTTCAAGAAGAAAGGCAAAGGGAAGAAGAAGGAACTTCAAGAAGAACAGCAAACAAGTTGCTGCTCAGAGAAGAAACCCAAGTCTGGACCTAAACCTGAAACTGAGTGCTTCTACCGCAAGCGATCGTCACCGAAGCGGAACTGCCCCAAGTATTTGGCGGATAAGAAGGATGGCAAGGTGAACAAAGGTATATGTGATATACATGTTATTGATGTGTACCTTACTAGAGCTCGCAGAGCACTGGTATTTGATAACGGTTCTGCTAATATTTGCAACTCAAACAGGACTACGGATTGCTTAACACCGCAAAGGACGAGGTGACGATGCGCGTGGGAAATGGTTCCAAAGTCGATGTAATCGCGGTCGGCACGCTACCTCTACATCTACCTTCGGATTAGTTTTAGACCTAAATAATTGTTATTTGGTGCCGCGTTGAGCATGAACATTATATCTGGATCTTGTTTGATGCGAGACGGTTATTCATTTAAATCGAGAATAATGGTTGTTCTATTTATATGAATAATATCTTTTATGGTCATGCACCCTTGAAGAGTGGTCTATTTTAATGAATCTCGATAGTAGTGATACACATATTCATAATGTTGAAACCAAAAATGCAGAGTTGATAATGATAGTGCAACTTATTTGTGGCAATCGCCATTTAGGTCATATCGGTATAAAGCGATGAAGAAACTCCATATCGATGGACTTTTGGAGTCACTTGATTATGAATCACTTGGCACTTGCGTAACCGTGCCTCATGGGCAAGATGACTAAAACCCCGCTTCTCCGGTACTATGGAGAGAGCAACAGATTTGTTGGAAATCATACATACAGATGTATGTGGTCCGATGAATGTTGAGGCTCGTGGCGGATATCGTTATTTTCTCACCTTCACAGATGATTTAAGCAGATATGGGTATATCTACTTAATGAAACATAAGTCTGAAACATTTGAAAAGTTCAAAGAATTTCAGAGTGAAGTTGAAAATCATCGTAATAAGAAAATAAAGTTTCTACGATCTGATCGTGGAGGCTAATATTTGAGTTACGAAGTTTGGTCTACATTTGAAACAATGCGAATAGTTTCGCAACTCACGCCACCCGAACACCACAGCGCAATGGTGTGTCCGAACGTCGAATCGCACTTTACTAGATATGGTGCGATCTATGATGTCTCTTACAGATTTACCGCTATCGCTTTGGGGTTATGCTCTTGAGACGGCCGATTCACGCTGAATAGAACACCATCAAAATCCGCTGAGACGACACCTTATGAACTATGGTTTAGCAAGAAACCAAAGTTGTCGTTTCTTAAAGTTTGGGGATGCGATGCTTATGTGAAAAAGCTTCAACCTGATAAGCTCGAACCTAAATCGGAGAAATGTGTCTTCATAGGATACCCAAAGGAGACAGTTGGGTACACCTTCTATCACAGATCCAAGGCAAGACATTTGTTGTTAAGAATGGATCCTTTCTAGAGAAGGAGTTTCTCTCAAAGAAGTGAGTGGGAGGAAAGTAGAACTTGATGAGGTAATCTGTACCTTCTCCCTTATTTGAAAGTAGTTTATCATAGAAACAGGTTTCGCGACATCTACACCAAATAGTGAGGAAGTTGATGATGTTGATCATGAAACTTCAGATCAAGTTACTACGTAACCTCGAGATCAACCAGAGTAAGATCCGCACTGAGTGGTACGGTAATCCTGTTCGAAGTCATGCTACTAGATCATGATGAACCTACGAACTATGAAGAAGCGATGGTGAGCCCAGATTCGCAAAATGGCTTGAGGCCATGAAATCTGAGATGGGATCCATGTATGAAAACAAAGTGTGGACTTTGGTTGACTTGCCCGAGGGTCGGCAAGCAATAGAAAACAAGTGGATCTTCAAGAAGAAGACCGACGCCGACGGTAATATTATCGTTTATTAAAGCTCGACTTGTCGCAAAGGGTTTTCGACAAGTTCAAGGGATTGACTACGATGAGACCTTCTCACCAGAAGCGATGCTTAAGTCTGTCCGAATCATGTTAGCAATTGCCGATTTTATGATTATGAAATTTGGCAAATGGATGTAAAGACTGCATTCCTGAATGGATTTCGGAAGAAGAGTTGTATATGATGCAACCAGAAGGTTTTATCGATCCAAAGGAGCTAACAAAGTGTGCAAGCTCCAGCGATCCATTTATGGACTGGTGCAAGCATCTCGAGTTGAATAAACGCTTGATAGTGTGATCAAAGATTTGGGTTTATATGCACTTTTGGAGAAGCCTCAGATTTACAAGAAAGTGAGTGGAGCTCAGAGCATTTCGATATTATATGTAGATGACATATTACTAATCGGAAATGATATAGAATTTCTGGATAGCATAAAGGGATACTTGAATAAGAGTTTTTCGATGAAGGACCTCGTGAAGCTGCTTACATATTGGGCATCAAAATCTATAGAGATAGATCAAGACGCTTAATTGACTTTCACAAAGCACATACCTTGACAAAATTTTGAAGAAGTTCAAATGGATCAAGCAAAGAAAGGGTTCTTGCCTGTGTTACAAGGTGTGAAGTTGAGTAAGACTCAATGCCCCACCACCGCAGAAGATAGAGAGAAAATGAAAGATGTTCCTATGCCTCAGCCATAGGCTCTATCATGTATGCAATGCTGTGTACCAGACCTGATGTGTGCCTTGCTATAAGCTTAGCAGGAGGTACCAAAGTAATCCAGAGTGGATCATCGACAGCGGTCAAGAACATCCTGAAATACCGAAAAGGACTAAGGATATGTTTTCAGATATGGAGGTGACAAAGAGCTCATCGTAAACGGTTACGTTGATGCAAGCTTTGACACCGATCGGACGATTCTAAATCGCAAACCGGATACGATTTACACTAAACGGAGGAGCTGTCGGTTGGTGCAGTTCTAAACAAAGCGTCAGAAGGGATCTACATGTGAAGCGGAATACATAGCAGCTTCGAAGCAGCTAATGAAGGAGTCTGGATGAAGGAGTTCATATCCGATCTAGGTGTCATACCTAGTGCATCGGGTCCAATGAAAATCTTTTGTGACAATATCGAGCAATTGCTTTAGCAAAGGAATCCAGATTTCACAAGAGAACCAAACACATCAAGAGACGCTTCAATTCCATCCGGACTTAGTCCGTGGGAGACATAGAGATTTGTAAGATACATACGGATCTGAATGTAGCGCACCGCTGACTAAGCCTCTTCCACGAGCAAAACATGATCAGCACCAAGACTCCATGGGTGTTAGAATCATTACTATGTAATCTAGATTATTGACTCTAGTGCAAGTGGGAGATCAAGGAAATATGCCCTAGAGGCAATAATAAAGTTATTATTTATTTCCTTATTTCATGATAAATGTTTATTATTCATGCTAGAATTGTATTAACCGGAAACATAATACATGTGTGAATACATAGACAAACAGAGTGTCACTAGTATGCCTCTATTAGACTAGCTTGTTAATCAAAGATGGTTAAGTTTCCTAACCATAGACAAAGGAGTTGTCATTTGATTAACAAGGTCACATCATTAGTTGAATGATCTGATTGACATGACCCATTCCATTAGCTTAGCATCCGATCGCTTAGTATGTTGCTATTGCTTTTATCCATGACTTATACATGTTCCTATAACTATGAGATTATGCAACTCCTGCCACGGAGGAACACTTTGGTACTACCAAACGTCACAACGAATCGGGTGATTATAAAGGAGTACTACAGTGTCTCCAAAGGCGATGTTGGGTTGGCGATTTCGAGATTAGGATTTGTCATCCGATTGTCGGAGAGGTATCTCTCGGCCCTCTCGGTAATGCACATCACTAAGCCTTGCAAGCATTACAACTAATGAGTTAGCTGTGAGATGATGTATTACGGAACGAGTAAAGAGACTTGCCAAGAACGAGATTGAACTAGGTATTGATACCGACGATCGAATCTCGGCAAGTAACATACCGATGACAAAGGGAACAACGATGTTGTTATGCGGTCTCGACCGATAAAGATCTTCGAGAATATGTAGGAGCCAATATGGGCATCCAGGTCCCGCTATTGGTTATTGACCGAGACGGTGTCTCGCCATGTCTACATTGTTCTCGAACCGTAGGGTCCGCACGCTTAAGGTTTCAATGACGGTTATATTATGAGTTTGTGTATTTTGATGTACCAAGGAGTTCGAGTCCCGGATGTGATCACGGACATGACGAGGAGTCTCAAATGGTCGAGACATAAAGATTGATATATTGACGGCTATATTCGACACCGAAAGGTTCCGAAGTTTCCGGAGAAAACGGAGTGCCGAGGGGTTACCGAACCCCCGGGAAGTAATGGGCCTTATTGGGCCAAGAGGGAGAGAGAGGGCTGCACCAGGAGGTGGCGCGCCCCCATGGGGAGTCCGAATAGGACAAGGAGGGGGGGCGCCCCCTTCCCTCTCCCTCTCCTCTCTTTCCTTCCCCTTCCTCCTTCCTAGTTGGATTAGGAAAGGGAGTCCTACTCCCACTAGGAGGAGGACTCCCTCCCTTGGCGCGCCTCCTAGGGCCGGCCGCCCTCCCCTTGCTCCTTTATATACGGGGCAGGGGGCACCCTAGAACACACAAGTTGATCCTTGAGATCGCTCTCAGCTGTGTGCGGTGCCCCTCCACCATATTCCACCTCGGTCATATCGTAGCGGTGCTTAGGCGAAGCCCTGCGCCGGTAGAACATCAAGATCGCCACCACGCCGTCGCGGCCGACGGAACTCTCTCTCCCCGAGCTTTGCTGGATCGGAGCCCGAGGAGCGCCACCGAGCTGTACGTGTGTCAAGAACTCGGAGGCGCCGGAGTAACGGCGCTGGATCGGTTGATCGCGAGGAGAACGACGACTACTTCCTCTACGCCAGATCGCTTCCGCTTTGGTCACGAGGGTACGAGACAACACTCTCCCTCTCGCTATGCATCACCATGATCTTGCGTGCGAGGAAATTTTTGAAATTACTACGCTCCCCAACAAAGGGCATCCGAGCCAGGTTTTTATGGTTTGATGTTTTGCACGAGTAGAACACAAGTGAGTTGTGGGCGATATAAGTCATACCGCCTACCAGCATGTCATACTTTGGTTCAGCGGTATTGTGAGATGAAGCGCCCGACCGACATTACGCCAGACGCTTACGCGAGACTGGTTTCACTGCTACGAGCACTCGTGCTTAAAGGTGGCTGGCGGGTGTCTGCTCTCTCACTTTAGTTGAACTGAGTATGGCTACGCCCGTCCTTGAGAAGGTTAAACGGAGTCTATTTGACGAAGTATCGCTGTGGTCTTGATGCGAGGTGAGATTGGTTCTTGCTTAAGCCCGTAGCAGCCACGTAAAATTTGCAACAACAAAGTAGAGGACGCCTAACTTGTTTTTGCAGGGCATGTTGTGATGTGATATGGTCAAGACGTGATGCTATATTTTATTGTATGAGATGATCATGTTTTGTAACCGGTTATCGGCAATCGGCTGGAGCCATATGGTTGTCGCTTATTGTATGAAATGCAACGCTCTGTAATTGCTTTACTTTATCACTAAGCGGTAGCGATAGTCGAGAAGCAATAGATGGCGAAACGACAACGATGCTACGATGGAGATCAAGGTGTCGCTACCGGTGACGATGGTGATCACGACGGTGCTTCGAGATGGAGATCACAAGCACAAGATGATGATGGCCATATCATATCACTTATATTGATTGCATGTGATGTTTATCCTTTATGCATCTTATTTTGCTTTGATTGACGGTAGCATTTTAAGATGATCTCTCACTAAAATTATCAAGTAGTGTTCTCCCGAGTATGCACCGCTGCCAAAGTTCGTCGTGTCGAGACACCACGTGATGATCGGTGTGATAAGCTCTCACGTCCATCTACAACGGGTGCAAGCCAGTTTTGCACACGCAGAATACTCAGGTTATACTTGACGAGCCTAGCATATGCAGATATGGCCTCGAACACGGAGACCGAAAGGTCGAGCGTGAATCATATAGTAGATATGATCAACATAAGATGTTCACCATTGAAAACTACTCCATCTCACGTGATGATCGGTTATGGTTTAGTTGATTTGGATCACGTGATCACTTAGATGACTAGAGAGATGTCTGCCTAAGTGGGAGTTCTTAAGTAATATGATTAATTGAACTTAAATTTATCATGAACTTAGTACCGATAGTATCTTGCTTGTCTATGTTTGTTTATAGATAGATGGCTCGTGCTGTTGTTCCGTTGAATTTTAATGCTTCCTTGAGAAAGCAAAGTTGAAAGATGATGGTAGCAATTACACGGATCGGGTCCGAACTCGAGGATTATCCTCATTGCTGCACGTAAGAGTTACGCCCCGGATGCACCGCTAGGTGCCAGCCTCGTCGCCGATGCAACCGACGACGTTAAGAACGTCCGCGAGCAAAGCTGATGACTACTCTATAGTTCAGTGTGCCATGCTTTACGGCTTAGAACCGGTCTTCAACGACGTTTTGAACGTCATGGAGCATATGAGATGTTCCAGAGTTGAAGTTGATATTTCAAATGTAATGCCCGGATTGAGAGATATGAAGTCTCCAATAAGTTCTATAGCTGCAAGATGGAAGAGAATGGGTCTGCTGCTGAGCACATACTCGTAATGTCCGGTATTACAATCACTTGACTCAACCGGGAGTTAATCTTCCGGATGATTGTGTCATTGATGAATTCTTCAATCACCGCCACCAAGCTACAAAGGCTTCGTGATGAACTATAATATGCAAGGGTTAGTAAAGACTATGCTCGAGCTCTTCGCAATGCTAAAGGTCATGGAGGTAGAAATCAAGAAGGAGCATCAAGTGTTGATGGTCAATAAGACCACTAGTTTCAAGAAGAAAGGCAAAGGGAAGAAGAAGGAACTTCAAGAAGAACAGCAAACAAGTTGCTGCTCAGAGAAGAAACCCAAGTCTGGACCTAAACCTGAAATCGAGTGCTTCTACCGCAAGCGATCGGTCATCGAAGCGGAACTGCCCCAAGTATTTGGCGGATAAGAAGGATGGCAAGGTGAACAAAGGTATATGTGATATACATGTTATTGATGTGTACCTTACTAGAGCTCGCAGAGCACTGGTATTTGATACTCGGTTCTGCTAATATTTGCAACTCAAACAGGACTACGGATTGCTTAACACCGGCAAAGGACGAGGTGACGATGCGCGGGAAATGGTTCCAAAGTCGATGTAATCGCGGTCGGCACGCTACCTCTACATCTACCTTCGGATTAGTTTTAGACCTAAATAATTGTTATTTGGTGCCAGCGCTGAGCATGAACATTATATCTGGATCTTGTTTGATGCGAGACGGTTATTCATTTAAATCAGAGAATAATGGTTGTTCTATTTATATGAATAATATCTTTTATGGTCATGCACCCTTGAAGAGTGGTCTATTTTAATGAATCTCGATAGTAGTGATACACATATTCATAATGTTGAAACCAAAAATGCAGAGTTGATAATGATAGTGCAACTTATTTGTGGCATCGCCATTTAGGTCATATCGGTATAAAGCGCATGAAGAAACTCCATATCGATGGACTTTTGGAGTCACTTGATTATGAATCACTTGGCACTTATGTAACCGTGCCTCATGGGCAAGATGACTAAAACCCCGCTTCTCCGTACTATGGAGAGAGCAACAGATTTGTTGGAAATCATACATACAGATGTATGTGGTCCGATGAATGTTGAGGCTCGTGGCGGATATCGTTATTTTCTCACCTTCACAGATGATTTAAGCAGATATGGGTATATCTACTTAATGAAACATAAGTCTGAAACATTTGAAAAGTTCAAAGAATTTCAGAGTGAAGTTGAAAATCATCGTAATAAGAAAATAAAGTTTCTACGATCTGATCGTGGAGGCTAATATTTGAGTTACGAGTTTGGTCTACATTTGAAACAATGCGGAATAGTTTCGCAACTCACGCCACCCGAACACCACAGCGCAATGGTGTGTCCGAACGTCCGAATCGCACTTTACTAGATATGGTGCGATCTATGATGTCTCTTACAGATTTACCGCTATCGCTTTGGGGTTATGCTCTTGAGACGGCCGCATTCACGCTGAATAGAACACCATCAAAATCCGCTGAGACGACACCTTATGAACTATGGTTTAGCAAGAAACCAAAGTTGTCGCTTTCTTAAAGTTTGGGGATGCGATGCTTATGTGAAAAAGCTTCAACCTGATAAGCTCGAACCTAAATCGGAGAAATGTGTCTTCATAGGATACCCAAAGGAGACAGTTGGGTACACCTTCTATCACAGATCCAAGGCAAGACATTTGTTGCTAAGAATGGATCCTTTCTAGAGAAGGAGTTTCTCTCAAAAGAAGTGAGTGGGAGGAAAGTAGAACTTGATGAGGTAATCTGTACCTTCTCCCTTATTTGAAAGTAGTTTATCACGTAAACCGGTTTCGCGACATCTACACCAAATAGTGAGGAAGTTGATGATGTTGATCATGAAACTTCAGATCAAGTTACTACGTAACCTCGAGATCAACCAGAGTAAGATCCGCACTGAGTGGTACGGTAATCCTGTTCGAAGTCATGCTACTAGATCATGATGAACCCACGAACTATGAAGAAGCGATGGTGAGCCCAGATTCCGCAAAATGGCTTGAGGCCATGAAATCTGAGATGGGATCCATGTATGAAAACAAAGTGTGGATTTTGGTTGACTTGCCCGAGGGTCGGCAAGCAATAGAAAACAAGTGGATCTTCAAGAAGAAGACCGACGCCGACGGTAATATTATCGTTTATTAAAGCTCGACTTGTCGCAAAGGGTTTTCGACAAGTTCAAGGGATTGACTACGATGAGACCTTCTCACCAGAAGCGATGCTTAAGTCTGTCCGAATCATGTTAGCAATTGCCGATTTTATGATTATGAAATTTGGCAAATGGATGTAAAGACTGCATTCTGAATGGATTTCGGAAGAAGAGTTGTATATGATGCAACCAGAAGGTTTTATCGATCCAAAGGAGCTAACAAAGTGTGCAAGCTCCAGCGATCCATTTATGGACTGGTGCAAGCATCTCGAGTTGAATAAACGCTTTGATAGTGTGATCAAAGATTTGGGTTTATACAGACTTTTGGAGAAGCCCAGATTTACAAGAAAGTGAGTGGAGCTCAGAGCATTTCGATATTATATGTAGATGACATATTACTAATCGGAAATGATATAGAATTTCTGGATAGCATAAAGGGATACTTGAATAAGAGTTTTCGATGAAGGACCTCGTGAAGCTGCTTACATATTGGGCATCAAAATCTATAGAGATAGATCAAGACGCTTAATTGACTTTCACAAAGCACATACCTTGACAAAATTTTGAAGAAGTTCAAAATGGATCAAGCAAAGAAAGGGTTCTTGCCTGTGTTACAAGGTGTGAAGTTGAGTAAGACTCAATGCCCGACCACCGCAGAAGATAGAGAGAAAATGAAAGATGTTCCTATGCCTCAGCCATAGGCTCTATCATGTATGCAATGCTGTGTACCAGACCTGATGTGTGCCTTGCTATAAGCTTAGCAGGAGGTACCAAAGTAATCCAGAGTGGATCATCGACAGCGGTCAAGAACATCCTGAAATACCGAAAAGGACTAAGGATATGTTTCTCGATATGGAGGTGACAAAGAGCTCATCGTAAACGGTTACGTTGATGCAAGCTTTGACACCGATCCGGACGATTCTAAATCGCAAACCGGATACGATTTACACTAAACGGAGGAGCTGTCGGTTGGTGCAGTTCTAAACAAAGCGTCAGAAGGGATCTACATGTGAAGCGGAATACATAGCAGCTTCGAAGCAGCTAATGAAGGAGTCGGATGAAGGAGTTCATATCCCATCTAGGTGTCATACCTAGTGCATCGGGTCCAATGAAAATCTTTTGTGACAATATCGAGCAATTGCTTTAGCAAAGGAATCCAGATTTCACAAGAGAACCAAACACATCAAGAGACGCTTCAATTCCATCCGGACTTAGTCCGTGGGAGACATAGAGATTTGCAAGATACATACGGATCTGAATGTAGCAGCACCCGCTGACTAAGCCTCTTCCACGAGCAAAACATGATCAGCACCAAGACTCCATGGGTGTTAGAATCATTACTATGTAATCTAGATTATTGACTCTAGTGCAAGTGGGAGATCAAGGAAATATGCCCTAGAGGCAATAATAAAGTTATTATTTATTTCCTTATTTCATGATAAATGTTTATTATTCATGCTAGAATTGTATTAACCGGAAACATAATACATGTGTGAATACATAGACAAACAGAGTGTCACTAGTATGCCTCTATTAGACTAGCTTGTTAATCAAAGATGGTTAAGTTTCCTAACCATAGACAAAGGAGTTGTCATTTGATTAACAAGGTCACATCATTAGTTGAATGATCTGATTGACATGACCCATTCCATTAGCTTAGCATCCGATCGCTTAGTATGTTGCTATTGCTTTTATCCATGACTTATACATGTTCCTATAACTATGAGATTATGCAACTCCTGCCACGGAGGAACACTTTGGTACTACCAAACGTCACAACGAATCGGGTGATTATAAAGGAGTACTACAGTGTCTCCAAAGGCAGATGTTGGGTTGGCGATTTCGAGATTAGGATTTGTCACTCCGATTGTCGGAGAGGTATCTCTCGGCCCTCTCGGTAATGCACATCACTAAGCCTTGCAAGCATTACAACTAATGAGTTAGCTGTGAGATGATGTATTACGGAACGAGTAAAGAGACTTGCCAAGAACGAGATTGAACTAGGTATTGATACCGACGATCGAATCTCGCAAGTAACATACCGATGACAAAGGGAACAACGATGTTGTTATGCGGTCCGACCGATAAAGATCTTCGAGAATATGTAGGAGCCAATATGGGCATCCAGGTCCCGCTATTGGTTATTGACCGAGACGGTCTCGGCCATGTCTACATTGTTCTCGAACCGTAGGGTCCGCACGCTTAAGGTTTCATGACGGTTATATTATGAGTTTATGTATTTTGATGTACCAAGGAGTTCGAGTCCCGGATGTGATCACGGACATGACGAGGAGTCTCAAATGGTCGAGACATAAAGATTGATATATTGACGGCTATATTCGACACCGGAAAGGTTCGGAAGTTTCCGGAGAAAACGGAGTGCCGAGGGGTTACCGAACCCCCGGGAAGTAATGGGCCTTATTGGGCCAAGAGGGAGAGAGAGGGCTGCACCAGGAGGTGGCGCGCGCCCCCATGGGGAGTCCGAATAGGACAGGAGGGGGGGCGCGCCCCCTTCCCTCTCCTCTCCTCTCTCTTCCTTCCCCTTCCTCCTTCCTAGTTGGATTAGGAAAGGGAGTCCTACTCCCACTAGGAGGAGGACTCCCTCCCTTGGCGCGCCTCCTAGGGCCGGCCGCCCTCCCCTTGCTCCTTTATATACGGGGCAGGGGGCACCCTAGAACACACAAGTTGATCCTTGAGATCGCTCTCAGCTGTGCGGTGCCCCTCCACCATATTCCACCTCGGTCATATCAGAAGCGGTGCTTAGGCGAAGAACATCAAGATCGCCACCACGCCGGTAGAACATCAAGATCGCCACCACGGAGGCGCCGGCGCTGGGATCGGTTCGACGAGAACTCTCTCCCCGAGCTTTGCTGGATCGGAGCCTCGAGGAGCGCCACCGAGCTGTACGTAGGTGTCAAGAAATCTCTACGGCGAGGCGCCGGAGTAACGGCGCCGGATCGGTTGGATCGCGAGGAGAACGACGACTACTTCCTCTACGCATCAGATCGCTCTCTTTATCAAGAGAGCCCTGGTGGGTCTACGAGGGTACGAGACAACACTGTAGCCCTCTCGTGCTATGCATCACCATGATCTATATGCGTGCGTAGGAAATTTTTGAAATTATGTTGGACAACCACCCCAACATGTGACGACGAGGAACAACGGGACACTATGAAGGATAAATCCTCGAAAAGCAGTCAAACGGCAACCTAAATGCTGCACCAAGTCCGCCTCAACAAAGACCCAGCCATAGAGCAGGGCGAACCGGTGGACGATTTAACATGCTATCGAGCAACCGTCCTAACAGGACAACTTGATAAACAACCCGCCCCCGGCGAAGATAACAGTTCGGACGATCTCACGCGGACAAATTGTTGGAGCAGAATAACCTCCACAAAAGGCTCGCCGCCATCGCACAGTAGCCTGAAAAAAAGAAGCGGAAGCTCAAAACAGCGGAAGATGCACTTAGAGTTAGATGGAGCAAAGTATTCAACACCGCAGACAAATACGGCGACAGTCGCCGAACAACGAGCTACCCTAAGAGAAAACTACTGCCCGAATTTGATGAGGAGGCCTTAGAGCCCCCACAATCAAAAAGTAAGAAGGCCACCGGTCGGATGGACGACCCCACGCAAAAAAAGAGAGCGGCAAATGGCGCCGCACACAAGTCGGCACGCGATCCGCATAAGGATTCACATCAAAAGGATGGCCCAGATTAGGTCCATCTATGGGCGAGAAAGTAAGCTCTTCAAAGCAATGCAACACGCCAAATATCCGAACATCACGGCACACCCAAATACAGGGGCGCCGCACATCCCCTATGTTTCACCGATGAGGTGCTGGATCATGAATTTCCAGCGGGATTCAAACCCGTAAACATAGAGGCATACGATGGAACAATGACTCGAGTCTGGATTTAGGATTACATCCTCCACATACACATGGCTAGAGGAGATGATCTCCACGCCATAAAATACTTACCCCTCAAACTCAAAGGGCCAGCTCGGCATTGGCTTAAAAGCCTTCCCGAAAAAACCATTGGAAGCTGGGAAGAGCTCGAGGATGCATTTCGGGCAAATTTTCAGGGGACCTATGTCCGCCCTCCGGATGCAGACGATCTAAGTCATATAACCCAACAGCCCAAAGAGTCAGCCTGGAAATTCTGGAACCAAATAGTCGACTGTCCGGACGCCGAAGCCTTAGCAGCCTTCAAACACAACGTCCAAGAAGAATGGCTCGCCAGACACCTCGGCCAAGAAAATCCAAGAACAATGGCCGCATTAACAAGCCTCATGACCCGCTTTTGCACGGGAGAGGATAGCTGGCTAGCAAGATGCAGCACCAGCGACCCAAGTACATCTGAAGTCAGGGATGGAAATGGGAAACCACGGCGCAACAAGGACCAGCGCCGGATTAAGGGGAACGATCCAAAGAGCGCGGCAGTCAACGCCGGATTCAAAAGCTCACGGCAGAACAATAAAAAATTGCCCCCTAAGGACAATAGCGATGAGCTATCCAACTTAAACAAAATCTTGGACAAGATATGTCAAATACACAGTACTCCCGGGAAGCCTGCAAACCATACCCACATAGATTGTTGGGTCTTCAAACAGTCCGGCTGACTCAACGCCGAACACAAGGGGCTCGACACACCAAGTGAGGATGATGACGAACCCCACAAGCAGAGCACCGGAAAACAAAAGAATTTCCCACAAGAGGTTAAAACAGTAAACTCACTTCACGTGATAAAAGGAAAAAAACAGAGCGGCGCCCATTAAGATGCGCGCCGCACATACTACCCTAGCGGAGTACCAACACTGGTTGTGAAAACCAATCACCTTCGACCATCAAGACTACTCCGAAAGTATCCGGAACACAGGATGGACTGCCTTGATATTGGACCCTATAATCGATGGATTCCAATTTACACAAGTCCTCATGGATGGCGGCAGTGACATAAACCTGATATATCAGGACACAATCCGCAGGATGGGGATAGACCCTACCAAAATTCGCCATAGCAACACCTCCTTTAAAGGGGTAATGCCAGGCCCATATGCCCATTGTACGGGCTCCCTACTGCTAGAAGTTGTGTTCGGTTCATCCGACAACTTTCCGCAAAAGTTAGTCTTCCATGTCGCCCCATTTAAAAGTAGCCATCAAGCACTATTGGGACGCGAAGCTTTCGACCGCTTTAACGCAATTCCGCATTATGCATCTCTTACACTTAAAATGCCCAGTCCACGCGGCATCATCTCATTAAAAGGGAGTTTAAGTGTTACTCGAGCACGGAAGAATGCGAGGCTGCCTTGACAGCCCCACACCAATCCGCCCGCTAACCAAAGCACTGAATAGGTAATTCGAACCCCGGACACGGCTAGACGAGTCCGGCGCCTACTAGCGGCATACCCCCGTACAAGGGGTTGCACGCATGTACAACAAGAGACAATAAAGCTCAATTTTATTCACTTCTCGAATCGTACTCTCTTTATTTAATATAAAGTACATTTTTCGCACGATCTTTTTTCTTTTCAACTAAGTTCCTCTCTTTTACAGATGAACAACGTGCTACACCCGTCCAGGAAACGGCACAACGGAGACACAGGCGCAGATGTGCAGTAGGGACCCGTTGCAAGGATTCTTTTCAGATTAAGACCCTGCGTAAACCTTTTTTACTATCTCTTGTTGATACACATCCCCTGGTTTCTAGTTATAACCGAGGAGGAGGCTGGCGTTTTGGCATCGGCCGCGTCAGAATTTTGCACGTACCTGGACACCAGGGGCTTATTACCAAGGGCATTGTTCTGCCCGCTTTATAAAAGACCGAATACCTTAGGGAGTGTTCGCGCCTCGAGTTAGGCCTTATATGCATCAGCTTCAATCATGTCTTTGGTCAAATGTTGGGTTTGCCCGGCCCCGTGTTTTGCTGCCTTACGCCCGTTCTATCGCTAACGCGGCACCAGGAGAACTATCGCGATTGTGCCCGGTTCGCCGGGCGAGCACCTCGAGAGAGAAAGCCAAAACTGACCGCCATGATATAGCGGAGACTGGTCAACCACTCATTGACTTACCGAATGTTTAGAATTCCTCCAAGATTAACGAAGGACCGTTTTGTCAGCACATACGCACTCGAATTCGGGAGAGTGCGGTGCCCCTGTGGGCTATATAGTAGCCCCACCCTCGAACTCCTATGGCTAAGTGAAAGTGATAAAGCATTATAGTCCGGTTGCTTAGTTTGCTACGCCACCACCTCATTTACAGGACCAAGACGTTGGATTATGTGAAAGCGACTTCTTTAAACACCCCGCACTATGTGCGTGGTAATAAGTCAAGACTGCCATCTTCAAAGTTATATATACATATACATAAACGGCCGCACAGGGAGTAGTTTACTACTTGAACGCACAAGTATAAAAAGCTCTTATATTATATTGAAACGTTGTTTCATAAATTATACATGTCATTCAAACATAACATCCTTCGAGCACTGCGTCTCTATTAAACGAGCGCCCTGTAGGACTTCCTCAAAATAGTGCTCGGCAGGTACTCGGCTTCTGTCCAAAACCTGGGATGCAACGTCGGTGGCCTTCATCTCCGCCCAGTATGTCTTGACACGGGCAAGAGCCATCCACGCTCCCTCTATGCACGCCGACCGCTTCATTGCGTTGATACGCGGTACCGCACCAAGGAACTGCTGCACTAAGCCAAAATAACTCTTCGGCTGGGGTCCGCCTGGCCACAAATGAGTCATGACATGCTTCATGGCAAGTCTGGATAATCGATTCAGCTCGGCCCATTCGGCCAACCGATCGGTCAACGGAAGAGGATGCTCCGGACTATGGAATTGCGACCAATATAGCTCTTCCCTTCTGTGCCCCTTCCGGCCTCGGAAGTGCTCGATCGCGTCCGCAGCGCTCGCCGCTAAATCCAGATAAGCATCCTCTGAACTCCACAACTTGTCCAACTGAGCATACTTCGGATCCGTATATTTCCTCCACAGCAGAAAAGGCTTTCCAGCAGCAACATCCACAGCCTGACGCAGCTCCTCCTTTGCAGCTCTCATTGTGGAGCGGGCATCCTTGGCTTCGGCGGTGGCCTTTTCAGGTCCTCTTGTTCGCTTTGACGTTCTTTTTCAAGAACCCCGCCGCGGTCGGTAGCATTCTTCAACTTTATGACCATATCGGCCATTTCCTCTTTGCTTCGGCAGTGAGCAGCCCGTTTGGCTTTTAGCTCTTCGGCCGCCCTTAAAGCGGCCACATTACTATTTTTGGCTTGCTCTTTCGCTCGGGCGAGTTCCGCCCGTCGCTCCTCCACAGCAGCGGCACCGTCTGCATCAAAAGCATACAAGTAGTAAGGAATGGGCGTCAATCACCCTTACCAGGTGTCCGCGGAGAAGTCGCATACCTTGTGACTCGTCAAACCGTTTATTGACCAGCGCGATGTCCGCATCCGCCTCGTCAATTTGCCGCTTTAGTTCGGCAAATTCATCAGTCCGGCTGGCCACCGGACGCCCCGCCACCTATTTAGGAGCGGCGATATGTTATAACTGAGATTATGATCCTCGGCACGCTGCAATTTTGACAACATATCGAGTCTCACGGGCTACTATCTATACAGGGCGCATTCTATATGCATAATTGTCAGAAGGTACATCATTTTTGCGTACCTCAAACCCCGTCAGTAAACTTCTGGCGGCTTCATGCAAACCGCTCTCAGTGGATGCAATTCTTTCAATCACGGTACCCATTAGAGCACGGTGATCTTCTGAGATAGCCGCTCGCCCGAGCAGATCCTTCAGCTCCTCCGACCAAGACGCCCGCTTGGCGCGGACCTTCCGCCCGCGGACTCGGGAAACCCTCCATGACGACGCCTCAGGGGCGTCTGCCTCACATGAAGGTGCAACAGGTGGAGGCATTTCGCTCTCCATCATCTCCGGAAGAAGATCCCCCGAAGACGAGCTCTGCTGTGAAGGGCTGAGATCCAAACTACAAGGTACAATTTCGGTTATCTTCAGAAATAAATACAGGGATGTTCCTTATTTACAAGACCCCTTCTTTTTACTTACGACTCGCTGAAGGGTTGATCCCCTTGGGGAAATAGTGCGGCTAGGTTACTTCCCAGCGCCGGACTCTCTCACGAAGATTCTTTCCCCTCTTTGAGGCCTTGATCTCCGGATCTTCCGAAGCGGTCCTCTTCTCTCCTTGGAGGGTGGGACTTTTGATCCCTCCTTCCTCGAAAGTCTCCTTCGTGGAGACAGTTGCTTCCCCGCTCCCCCCCTTCTCCTTCTTTAAAACGTGCGGCCTTCAACATCTTGGTCAGCATGGGATCCGGCGTGGTCTCTGGGAGGGGAGCCGGACACCTTATTAACTTTGCCTTGGCTATCCACTCCTGTATAAGAAACGGCTCCTTTAAAGGGCATATATATGATAAATGAATGAACAGCCTGTCCGGTTACAGGACTACTTACTTGAGTATCTAGGCGATTGCAGCTTAGTCCTGCGGCCCTCGGCCAGTCGGACACTTCTCTTGTGATCCAAGAACAGTTTATACATCTCCACGGGTGTCGTACCCATAAAATGTTGGAGAGCTCGTGGTCCCTCCGGATTGAATTCCCACAGACGGAGGGGGCGACGTTTGCAGGGCAGGAGGCGCCAAATCAACATAACCTGCACCACTGCCACCAGATTGATCTCTCTTTCTTGGAGGTCTCGAATACGGCCTTGCATTAGAGGAATGTCCTTGGAAGGCCCCCAGTCGAGCCCCTTGTTGACCCATGACGCCAGCCGCTGTGGTGGACCTGAGCGGAAGACGGGAAGCGCCACCCATTTGGTGCCCCTGGGAGCGGTGATATAAAACCACTCCCGCTGCCACAAACCAAGCTCCTCTTGAAAAGAGCCCTCGGGCCACGGAGCATCAGCACACTTGCTTATGACCGCCCCTCCGACTCGCTTGTTGCCCTCGATCATCTTCGCTCCACCTTGAAGGTCTTGAGCCACAATCCAAAGTGAGGGGTAATATGGAGGAAGGCCTCACATACGACAATGAATGACGAGATATGGAGGATGGACTCCGGATTCAAGTCATGGAAATCCAACCCATAATAAAACATGATCCCCCGCACAAAGGGATCCGTCGGGAAGCCTAAACCTCAAGGAAGTGAGACACGAACACCACGCCTCGCCGGGCTCGGAGTGGGAATGACCTGCCCAGGAGCAGGCAGCCTATGCGAAATCTCGCGGTTAGATACTGGCGTCTCGCAGCTTTAGCACATCTTCTTTCGTGACGGAAGAAGACATCCATCGCCAAGCTGGTCGGAGCCGGACATCGTCGAAGGTCCGGGCGCCTAAATCTGAAGCTTTGGGTGTTAGAACTCGAAGCGCGAGGCGAACTCGATGGAGGGTGTAAAAAAGAAGAGGGCCTTGGTCTCATTATAAAGAGGTTGAATACCAAGAGCCCTCCCCGTGGTCGATTAGGACTCACCTTCGATAGAGGAGGCGTGCCAACAAGCACGGTTGGGTTACCCACGTCCGTATTATGAGAATCCCGGAGTAAGGGGGCACGATCTATGCTTTGACAAGACGTGCCAAGGAAACCGCGTCGCTAAACGCGCCAAGGTGGAATAGTAAAAAATGATTCATATAAAGGATTGGCCGTGGTGTTATGTCACGCCGCGGATTACGTCAGCAGATCTGTGCAAAAGTTATTCTCTCTATGGTGGTATGTGGAACTTGTTTTGCAGAGCCGGACACTATCCTTGTGTTCAAAACCTTCCATGAAGTATTCGGAGGAGGAACCCGCCTTGCAATGCCGAAGACAATATGCGCGCCGGACTCGTCGTCATTGAAGCCTGGTTCAGGGGCTACTGAGGGAGTCCTGGAATAGGGGGTGTCCGGATAGCCGAACTATCATCGTGGCCGGACTCCAAGACTATGAAGATACAAGATTGAAGACTTCGTCCCGCGTCCGGATGGGACTTTCCTTGGCGTGGAAGGCAAGCTTGGCGATAGGGATATGTAGATCTCCTACCATTGTAACCGACTCTGTGTAACCCTAACCTATCCCGTGTCTATATAAACCGGAGGGTTTCAGTCCATAGGACGAACAACAATCATACCATAGGCTAGCTTCTAGGGTTTAGCCTCCTTGATCTCGTGGTCGATCTACTCTTGTACTACCCATATCATCAATATTAATCAAGCAGGAGTAGGGTATTACCTCCATCGAGAGGGCCCGAACCTGGGTAAAAACATCGTGTCCTTTGTCTCCTGTTACCATCCGCCTAGACGCACAGTTCGGGACCCCCTACCCGAGATCCGCCGGTTTTGACACCGACAGTAGGCATGACTTCCAGGTTGGCTAGGTATCCATATGCAACCAACTCTAAGCCGAATTGTTCCAGCTCCTCAAACAGGGCTGGCTGCCTTTCCTTGATCAACATTCATGGAGCAAGCCTTTCTGCTTAAGGCATCTGCTACCAAGTCGGCCATCCCAGGGTGGTACTGAACACTGAGGTCATAATCCTTGATCAGTTCCAAACATCTCCATTGCCTCATGTCCAATTCCCTTCGAGTGAAAGTATACTTTGGACTATTATGATCTATGTATATCTCACACTACTTTCCTAGGAGGTAATGTCGCCATGCCTTCAGGGCATGAACGACTACTGCTAGCTCAGGATCATGAGTAGCATAGTTCTCTTCATGGGGCAACATCAACCTCGAAAGGTAGGCTATAGCTTTGTCTTCTTGCATCAGAACGCTCCCCTATTCGGGAGGCATGCCAGTATATCACAAACTCCTTGTGAATATCAGGTGTTGCCAGAACTGGGGTAGTGGATACTTGTTCTTTGATTATGACCTTATTAAGGGAACAATAGTCAACACAAAATCTGATGGTACCGACCCTTTTCTCCACAATTAGAACAGGCGATCCCCAAGGCGAGGCACTAGGGCGGATGAATCCTTTCCTCAACTGCTCGGCCAGTTGCTTCTTCAATTATGTCAATTCCGCTGATCCCATCCTATAAGGCTTCTTATAGATGGGTCCTATTCCGGGCATGAGCTCAATGATGAACTCGATGGCATGGTTAGGAGGCATTCCTCATAACTCGTCAGGAAAGACATCGGGGTATTGTCATAACACTGGCTCTTGTTCAATTTCAACTTCGGACAAACAGTTGACTTGGGTGACTCGAGCAGAGGAGGGGTTGGAAGCAAACTTAAATTCAAATCCTTGGTCATTGGTTAGGGTGACGACTTGGTTGGCACAGTCTAGCATGCCATGATGTTTGATGAGCCAATCCATTCCTAAGATCACATCTAGTTCTCAAGAAGATAGGGTCTTCTAGGAGCTCAACTTTGTTAATGATGATGCCGAATCTTCTACACCTACATTGGTCCTCACCTTCGTTCCAGGAGTTACTAGTCTCGATGAATGTTGGAGGTGCATGCTTCTTGAATCCCGCTAGGATGGAATGCTTGTTGCCATTTGTTGACTGTTGCAGTTTGTTGGCAACAACTTGTGAAATCATCTGGGACGACTACAGTGTTAGCTTGGCGTTTCTCTCAGAAGACTTAGGGAAGTTGGGCCATGTTCACGTTCTCTAGGGAGAGGTGGTGGTGGAGCCTGTCCATGAGCCCGATCCTGGCTGGCTTCTGCTTGGGTGGGGCCTCCGGTTTCTAGTTGGCTAGCGGTGCTAGTGCGGGTTTCAACCGGCATTTGGTTGGAGCGGCCAAAGTGATGTGACGGCAGCCGATCTTTCGATGAGAGTGGGGATAACTATCGATTTGGTGGATTTTGACCTTGATGATCCGGCTATACCGTACCCGACAATATGCCTTGACAATCACTAAACCAATCTCTGATGGTTATTGACCTTGCCGTAGGCACGATCAACCTGAATAACAAGGTTTGAGTTCCTGCAAGCAACCAAAGAACCGGCAAGAACAAAGGTGAATTGCAATATGAGAACTGTGGATGAAAAAATGAGCACATGAACTAGATCAAAAGTTGGGGTTCCAATGTGGATCTGACAAGGCGGTAGTCCTACACGTCTCGTAGATGCGAATTGTAGCGATGGCTAGACAATACAATAAAAACCCGAGTCTAAACCCTAGAACATGCAGCATCTATAGACGAAGATTACAGACCGAACTTGGATGGCCAAAACGGACTCGCAGGCCCTTGGATTTCCTAACTTGGTCGTGGTTGATTTGGACTCTTGTGGATGAGGGCGTCGTCTCATGAGATCGGCCGGTCATGGCCGTTTCAAAGTGTCAGATGGACCGGCCCATAAAAAGGGATGTGCCCCCAGTGCATATTTGCATGGAAGACCTCCTCTTGTGTTGATGCCTCATAGCATGCATGACGAGTTGTCTTGCTGATATGTACAAAAAAGCACATGCATATGCATGGTATCTTTTACATGGAAGCACACAGCATGCATGGATGCATTCTCCTTGTACGCATACAAGTATGTCTTTCTATATATATGTGTTCCCTTTCGTCGTCTTGACAAGTAGCTTGTATAATTCCTCAATAATTCCGCATATAGTAAAAATAGGTGATGTATCTTTGTTTTGAACAATAAATAATTCATGAAATCATTGCTAATAGAAATTACCTTTACAATATGTGTTTTTTGCTTTATTTTTTGTCATATCTAAGGCAGCCATGTCCACATCATCCCCCCTTTCTTGAAAACAAAGTCGTCCTCGGCTTTAGATAATCTGAAAATGTACGAACAAAAGAGAGAAGATGTATACATGGTATATGTATATGTCATCCGTTTTTATTCCTCTCATAGGTGGAAGCCCCGGTGGTACTTCCTTTGAAAAAAATATTGAAACTCCTGCAAAATGTTAGCGACAAGAGGAGGCAAAAAAGGAGGCATATCTAATGTAGACCGAACCTCGTGGTGAGATCCGATCTGTTGTTGCGGCCGATCTTTGATGACACTCCACCAACAATAGCAGCAACTTCTCGCCCATGCACGCGATGTACATGAAGTAGAGGGTTTGAACCTTGCAGCCCATCACGAGAAAACCAATCTTGACGAAGGTACTCACGCGCAAAACAATTTCCATGAAGAGAAATCGCAACATAGAGGTTTTCTAAAGATCCCTCCAAAACATGATACGGGTGTCTACCCTGAAAAACACATCATGTCTATTTCATAAAAATATAACCTGCGTACATTGGCCATAGCCGGCCCTTTTTATAAGCAACCCACAAATAACAAAACCGACCTAACAACTCCAGATTGAAACAGACTCTCTCTCCTATTTAAACTAATCAAAGATTTAACTAATAAAGTCTCCGGCGACCTTGATCACCTAGTACCGTATAACAAACTAGGACTCCTTATTTTGGTTGGTATGACTTCTCCTAGGGAAGGTGGACCCCACTCGCATCCTCTCAAGCTTAGCATGTCTCTAATTTTTCCTGTACACCTCATGCAATTGATACACTTTAACATGCATGGGAGTGGAATAAACAGAAAGATATCTCTTCTATCTTGTTGACCCCACCCGCTGTTGGGAATTGTTGCATGGAAAAACAAAAAAAATTCTATGCACACGCATCTATCCATGGAGATGCATAGAAACGAGGTGGAGAGTGTGTCTACGAGAGTCGAAGCGTTTGACAACGTGGTTGATATAGTCGAACTTCTTCAAGCTCCGACCGGTCAAGTATCAAATGCACGACACCTCTGAGTTCTGCACACGTTCAGCTCAGTGACGTCCCTTGCCTTCTTGATCTAGCGAGGTGTCGAGGTAGTAGATGAGTTCTGTCAGCACGACGGCGTGGTGACGGTGATGGTGAAGTGATCCGTGAAGGGCTTGGCCTAAGCACTGCGAAGATATGACCGGGGGTGTAAACTGTGGAGGGGGGCTCCCCACATATATATAGGTGGGAGGGGAGGAGAGGCAGCCAGGGGGTGCCCCAAGTAGGATCCGAATCCTACTTGGGGTTTCCCTAGTGGTGCCCCTTTTCCTTTTTCCACCGGAGAAGAAAGGAAGTGGGAAGAACAAAAGGAAGGGGGGGCAAACCCCCTCTTCTCCTTCTCCTATTCGGCCACCTGCCATAGGGGGTGCGCCACCCCTTGTGGGCTGGTGTGCTCCCCTCCCATGGCCCATATGGACCATATATTCCGGAACACTTCCGGTAACCCTCCCGGTACTCCGATAAATGCCTGATACATTTCAGAACACTTCTAGTGTTCGAATACTATCGTCCTATATATCAATACTTACCTCTCGACCATTTCAAGACTCCTCGTCATGTCCGTGATCTCATCTGGGACTCCAAACAACATTCGGTCACCAAATCACATAACTCATATAATACAATATCGTCATCGAACGTTAAGCGTGCGGACCCTACGGGTTCGAAAACTATGTAGACATGACCGAGACACCTCTCCGGTCAATAACCAATAGCGGAACCTAGATGCTCATATAGGTTCCTACATATTCTATGAAGATCTTTATCGGTCGAACCGTTATGACAACATACATTATTCCCTTTGTCATCGGTATGTTACTTGCCCGAGATTCGATCATCAGTATCTACGTACCTAGTTCAATCTCGTTACTGGCAAGTCTCTTTACTCGTTCCGTAATACATCACCTTGTGACCAATTCCTTAGTCGTTTGCTTGCAAGCTTATGATGTATATTACCGAGAGGGCCCAAACATACCTCTCTGATACTCAAAGTGACAAATCCTAATCTCGATCTATGCCAACCCAACAAACACCTTCGGAAATACCTCTAGAGCATCTTTATGATCACCCAGTTACGTTGTGACGTTTGATAGCACACAAGGCATTCCTCCGGTATACGGGAGTTGCATAATCTCATAGTCGAAGGAATATGTATTTGACATGAAGAAAGCAATAGCAATAAAACTGAACGATCAATATGCTAAGCTAACGGATGGGTCTTGTCCATCACATCATTCTCATAATTATGTGATCCCGTTATCAAATGGCAACTCATGTCCATGGATAGGAAACCTTAACCATCTTTGATCAACAACCTAGTCAAGTAGAGGCTCACTAGGGACACAGTGTTTCTCTATGTATTCACACATGTAGGTTTCCGAGCAATACAATTCTAGCATGAATAATAAATATTTATCATGAATAAGGAAATATAAAATAACAACTTTATTATTGCCTCTAGGGCATATTTTCTTCATTCTCCCACTTGCACTAGAGTCAATAATCTCGATTACATTGCAATGATTCTAACACCAATGGAGTCTTGGTGTTGATCATGTTTTGCTCATGGAAGAGGCTTAGTCAATGGGTCTACTACATTCAGATCCGTATGTATTTTGCAAATCTCTATGTCTCTGATACGGAGCATCCTTCGCTCATCCCCATGGACCTACCATCATCTCATCAAGAGACAAGAGGACCCATGACACGAGCACGAGCTAGAGCCCTCGAGAACGAGGTGACTTCCTTCCTTAGTGATATCACATATGATCCACTCGAGACATGGCTACTACCTAAGTCCGATATGTTATGCATGATTAGGTGTCAAGAGGACCCTCCCGGAGATGCTCATGAAGACGGACAAGTCGCCAAGTCCATGGATGAAGAGAACCAACGGAAAGAGTCAAGAACACCTCCTGTGCCCCGACATCCGCCAGACCCCGACATCCGCACTGGAGCATCCTCCTCAGTAGCCTTCCAGCCGCCCAACAGCTACAGGCCCCGGACATCTGGCCCGAGCCCGGAAATCCGGCCAGAAGCCCGGACATCCGGTGCCACACACCCGAACCTAAAGAAGCTGCCTCCACCAGCCCGGACATCCGGCCTCCTAGCCTGCATATCCGCCCATCGGGAAGGCCCGACATCCGCCTGTCGCCCAACATCCAGCCTCACTGTCAAGCACACAAGAAAGGGCCAAAGCCCATGTACACCTTCGCCCCCTAGAATATATATATTCCTTCTCCTCCATATTTCTAGGGTTAGAATTGGTTTAGCTCATATGTGAGATAGAGCTTTGCTCATCCATTACGGATCTACTCCACGAGAGAGACCGCGGCCCCTCTACGGAGAAGATCCCCTTGGATTCAAGACCCCTCACGGGAAGATCCCCTCGTGGATTCAAGACCTCCTCACGGAGAAGAACTAGTTACCCTTTGTATCGTCCTTTGTTGATCGTGGATCTTGTATCTCCTCTCGTGTTTCGAGGATCTAGCACATGTGATGTAGGGTGGAACCCCTATATGGCCGATCTTTCACGAAAGGAGAAGATCCCAACTAAGAATATGAAGAACACGAGGGGAAACACGAGGGAATCACTCAAACCAACAGGAACAATCACACATGTGCTAGATCCTCAAAACACGAGAGGAGATACAAGATCCACGATCAACAAAGGACGATACAAAGGGTAACCGGTTCTTCTCCGTGAGGAGGTCTTGAATCCACGAGGGGATCTTCCCGTGAGTGTAGCGACCCGACCTCAAACGGTCAAGTCTGTGCTTCAGTGTCATCCCTGGATCGATAATGCTGATACACATAGTACTCAAAGGATTTATAACAGAGTAGCAATCACACACTTATTACATCGAAGGTCTCAAAAGAGAACTTATTACAATAAATATGAATTAAGGCCATCTAATACGATAACAGCGGAAGAGTTGGAAGATAAAGTGAGTCCATCAACTCCAATGGCATAGCTGAGTGCATGACAATGACCTATCGCACCTTTACTCGTCATCTGAAAAGTCTGCAACATATTACCTTGCAGCCCGAAAACGGGTCAGCACATGGAATATGTTGGCAATATAACACAGTAGAGAAATGAACAGATAATGCGATCACTATATGCATATATGGCTGGTGGAGGCTCTATGGTTATATGATTATGCGAAAAGGCAATTTTTCCGTACAACAAAGGAATAAATTTTATTTAACTATCATGGTAGTTGAAACATCATTGAGAATGGCACCCCATCTCAATCCCAATTAAAGTTTATCATTAACCCAACAAATTAAATTAGAGTGATGAGATACAATAGGAAAATCCAAGTACTAGATACACAAGATGTCCATAACGGGGGACATGTCCAACCATGATTAGATTGTACACTCTGCAGAGGTTTGCGCACTTTTCCCCACAAATACTCGATCTCCTCCGTTTGTTTTCTCACACTACATGGTGTTTGAGAAACGGATGACCGAGACACAGTCATTCAGAAGCATTAACTCTTTACTCTGGGTGGACAGTTACACCTACTTTCCCTCTACATCTGCTAGCCCACCACTGAAAGAGGTCACACAACATACTCAACTATACCAGAGCCCATAATGGCTTGTGGCTGCACATGGAAGTCTCTAGCATGAATAATCTCATGATCCCTTTGAGCCTGGGTGGCGAACCGTAGGATGAATCACACGGATACCCCGGGATCTCCTAGGACAACACTGCATACCCCGTGCCCAAACAAGCAATCCACCCAGATGTGTATTAAAGTTGCCACCTTAAGTTGAACCATTAATTAACAACTCACACCTGCCATGGATACAGTCAAACCCAATCCACGTCTACGAGCATAGCATAACAATATAAGCATAACGTAGAAGTAACTCCCAAGGGTTTGATATGAAAACAGGTAATAGGTTCTACCTCAACATCTACTTCCCAAACCCACAAATTAAGAGATCCTACTCATGCAATGTGTGAGGGCTGTAACTAATGCAGAAAAACTGGGTATGAAAAGGGGTATGATCAATGTGTTACTTGCCTTGCTGACGATCCACAAAACCTAGTGACTCGTAGTAGCACGCTTCGCACTCCGGGAATTCTATCGCAAACAAACAATAGCATACATAAGAAATCAAGCAAAGATGCAAGGGTAAAACTCAAATAAGAAGATCTAACCAGAAAGTTCAACTTAAGAACTCCGGTTTGCAAAAGGAATCAAATCAAACGGAGCAACGAAACTCAAACGCCGAAAGAAACAAGATCCGTTTACTAATCTAGACTAAAGTCAAATTTTACAGTATCAAAATCTTGTTCAAGTTGGTTAACCAGAAAGAGGGCTTCGAGGCGAAGATCTAGGCGCTTGAATCGCCCGATTCCGATAAACGAGCGAAAAGATAAACTAAAACAAAAATCGAATCAAAAATCGTGATCGAAAATAATCACGAAAAATTTGAGAAAAAGAAAAACAGACGAACAGGCTAACGAACGAACGTTCGCTATCTGTGACTAACGGGTGAACGGCGTTTGTTTAAACAAACGAATGGATGAACGTTTGCAAAATAAATAAACCGCCGGGAAAACCGATCTAATGAAAATAAACCGAAGAAAATTAAAAAACCGGGGTTATCCGAAGAAAACCGACCGGTCAACGGCGGACACGGCATGACGGGATCGGGCGGGCGGCGGGCGGGCAGCGGCTGGAGGCGGCGCGGCGGCGGAGGTGGCGGCGGCGGCGGCGGCGGCAGCGTGCTAGGGCGGCGGCGGCTAGGGTTTGGAGGCGGCTGGGGTGAGCTGGGGCTGGCGGGGTCGCGGGCTTATAAAGCCCGGGGCGAGGCGTAGTCCGGGTCGCCCATGGCGGCCCAAGTCGGTTTGACTTTTTTTTTAAATAATTCCGCGCAAAAAAACGAGGAAAAGGAATACTAAGCGGACACCAAAAATCCCGAAATAAATTTTCCCCGTCCTCTAAAAATATGCGGACAAGGTGAACATTTATTTGGGCCTAAAATGCAATTTCGAAAAAAGCGTATTTTTCCTATGCAAATAAAATAGCAATAAAATCCAAATAAAAATGTTTATTTGCATTTAATATTTTTCCTCCAATATTTCATTATTTTTGAGGAAGTCATATTATCCTCTCTCATATATTTTGAAAGGAAATATTTTCAAAGAGAAAAATAATAAAAACAAATAATCCTCGTTTTGATGTTTGATAAAATTCAAATATGAAAAGTGTGAAATTCCCAACTCCCTTCGTGGGTCCTTGAGTTGCTTAGAATTTCGAGGGTCGCAAATGGACAATGCAATAAAATATGATATGCATGAATGATCTATATATAACATTCCAAATTGAAAATTTTGAGATGTTACAAACCTACCCCCCTTAAGATGAATCTCGCCCTCAAGATTCGGGTTGGCTAGAAAATAGGTGTGGGTGGTCTTTCCGTAGATCATCCTCTCATTCCCAGGTGGCTTCATCCTCGGTATGGTGGCTCCACTGAACTTTGCAAAATTTGATAACCTTACTGCGGGTAACTCGACTGGCAAACTCTAGAATCTTGACAAGTTTCTCCTCATATGTCAAATCACTGTCCAACTGAATTGCTTCCTGGGGCACTGTATCTCTTAGATGTATATTGGCCATCTCTGCATGGCACTTCTTCAACTGGGGAACGTGAAACACATCATGTACTCCTGACAGTCCTTCAGGTAACTCCAACTTGTAAGCAACCTCCCCCATACGTTCCCGAACTCGGCATGGTCCTACAAATCTCTGGGCTAACTTTCCCTTAACTCCAAAAAGCTTAACTCATCGAAGAGGTGATACTCGCAGATACGCTCTGTCTCCGATTTCATAAACTACCTCCTTGCGTTTCGAATCTGCATAACTCTTCTGTCGGGACTGAGCTACCTTCAGTCTATCTCGAATCAGCTTAACCTTCTCTTCAGATTCCTTAATCAAATCTGGTCCAAACAACTGGGGGTCTCCAACTTCATCCCACATCAACGATGTTGGGCATCTCCTTCCATACATGGCTTCAAACGGTGCCATCTTCAAACTGGCCTGGTAGTTGTTGTTGTATGAGAACTCCACGTAGGGCAAATTGTCATCCCAACTAGATCCATAATCCAACGCACAAGCTCTCAACATGTCCTCCAGAATCTGATTGACTCTCTCTGTCTGTCCATCTGTCTGCGGGTGAAAAGTTGTACTAAACTCCAGCCTGGTACCCAAAGTCTGGTGCAGCCGGTGCCAAAACTTTGAAGTAAACTGTGTTCCTCTATCTCATATAATGGTCCTGGAATTCCGTGCAGACATACGATCCTGGTCATGTATATCCTGGCCAACTTCGCACTTGTATAGGTGGTTTTCACTGGGATATAGTGGGCTACTTTGGTCAAGCGATCCACTACTACCCAGATAGAATCATATCCTGATCGGGGCCTGGGCAATCCAGTGATAAAATCCATGCCAAGCTTATCCCACTTCTACTCGGGTATCGTCATAGGTTGCAGTAATCCTGCTGGCTTCTGATGTTCTGCCTTCACTCTCTGACATACATCACATACGGCTACATACTTAGCGATATCCTTGTTCATACCTGTTGGGGATGTAACTACTGAGTGTAAACCGCCCTGAAGGGGCCGGGTTACCCTCGTCCATGATCAGGGCCCACGAAGGAGGCCCAGAGCCCAGAGACGGATTAAGGTCCATTTATGTAAACCGCCTTAGTCTTGTAACTTGTGCAGAAGATAAGAGAGAAGAGACCGAGCGGACACTTGTATAAGCCGGATCGACTCAGAGACCGCCAAGGCCAACCGTGTATATAAGGGGACGACCCGCGGTTTGGGGACGCATAATTTGAGGCTTAGGCGGTTATTGCTCCCTAGTCGCCAAATCACATCAATCCCATCACAACTAGACGTAGGCTTTACCTTCATCGAAGGGGCGAACTAGTATAACTCCGTGTCTTTGTGTCCGCTTTAACCCTCTAAGTTAACCCGCACGATGGCCCCGCGACTAAGTCCTTTCACGAGGACATCTGCCGTGACAATTCCACGACGGCTTGGCGCCACCGTGGGGCTATCGCGCGATGGTTTGATGATCTTAGAGGCAAGTTCGAAGGACTCGAAGGCTATCTTGTGGCCGGATGACTAAGAGTCGTCATGGCAAGCTCTACATCGACGATGCAGATCGGGCCCCGAGGCCGCTCGACGAGTACGGTATCGGGTCCCCTTGGTGGCATACACGTGTTCATCGGCGAGATCGGCGAGCGGGGCCTGGGCGGACATCTGCACCGACTCGCCGAGACGGCTCCGGGCGAAGAAGAGTCCTGCCCCGCTAAACCGGCTATCAAGCGTGCTTTTGTGGGAGTCGCCCACGGAGATTATGAGGGCGGATCAGCATCCGGCGGCGAAACCGTTGTCTACTCGGCGACGAAGTAAATCGCCCGGAGAAACCGAAGTCTTTGTACCAGCCGCAAGATGGCGGATCGGGGCTGTTCGACGGTGAGAGTATTCCGACCTTTGATCTACCCAGCCGGGTTGGAATTTTCATGGCGGTACACAAGCGACGCTTCATTCTTCGATCAAGGGCGCCCATCGCCGCCGGTTCAGCAGCGTGGTGGCAGCCGAAGGAGGCCCTGCGCGCCCACCGCTCAAGTTTTATCGAGTTATTCGACGCATTGGCTGCGCCATGGCAGAGGCTAATCCGGCGGATCAGACCTGCACAACGCAGAGATTGCAAAGGTGAAGGAACAGATCGCCAAAGCTAAAGCGGATCCGCAGCCGCGGACGTGAGGATGGCGCGAACGGGCCGCTGGATGCATAGGCTTATAGGCTCATCTTTGGATCAGAAAAGGCCACATGAAGTCATGAAAAGGAAGTACAGATCCCGTTTGCCGCCGGTTTTCGAGGGAAGAGCTCTTTAATACCCAGGCGAGGACCAAGTAATCCGCCGCCGGTGGTGAACGGCGCCGAAGCACCCGGACGGGCGAGCCGATTCAGCCCGTGTGATAGATCTGCTCGCCATCATACCGGCGCGCCCGGTTGTGTGAACACCTCCGGTCACTACTCTAACCCGATGGATAATCTTGTTGCGGCTGCGGCACGGTGGAGGCGATTCCAATTGAGGGTGATTCACCACGGTAGTAGAGACACGCCGGGTTAAGGAGCTCCTCAGACGGCCCTCGCTCAACAGAAGCGATTCATACGGCGGGATCGGATCCACTCCACCCCGCCCAAGCCGGAGCTATAGCCGACGCTACGACGAACCGCCGATCAAGCAATGCGAAGCGCTGTCCGCCAAGGCAACAACCCGGCGGGTGGCTTCGAAGACGCTCAAGTGGTGGTGGACCGGGCCAGGGCACGTAGGGAGGCCGAGTTAGCAGCACAACCTGAGGACCATCAGCTCGCGCCGGTTCGTCCAACCATCTTCGAACCGGGGGTCACGTCTAGCTCTTTGGGGGTGCCTTGCCTCGCCCCCGCTTTTACGCAACGCGTCGCCTGCCCAAGGATTTCAAAGGGCCACGCAAGGTGCCCAATTATACCGCCGATTTGGCTCCGAAGCATGGATAGAAAGCTATGAGATGGCCATGGAGATCTTTGGATGTGGATGAAGCTGCGCAGCGTAAGTATTTCACCATGATGTTGGAAGGTACGGCCCGTGCTTGGTTGAAAAACTTGCCGCCTAACTCAATCAGTTCATGGACCCGATTATGGACCGGTTCATTCAAAATTTTAAAGACACTGTAAACAGCCCATGTGCTGTGGTGGATTTGGCGGCTTGTGTCCAGCAGTAGGGAGAATCTACAACCCATTGGGTGCGCCGCGTTTCGGAGGTTTTACATTCGTCAGACCGGAACAACCCGGATTCCGCGATCTTAACCCTAGAAGCCAACTGCCGTTTCGAACCGTTGAAATTGAAGCTGGGTCGCATGAAGCATTTTTGCAATGACATGGGCACTCTCATGGGCGTTTTGGTAAAGTATGCTGATTCTGATAGTACCAAGGATCCCGAGTCTGAGGATGACGAAGTAGGGAAGGGAAAACAGAACAGCAACCCCAGAGGCCAGCAGCATCAGTCGGCGGGCAATGGAGGAAACAAGCGTAAGGCAAACGGTAACATGGGCTTCGTAGCCAACACCAACGCACATGACAAGGGTCAGCGGCGCAAGGGTAAGCAGTCAAACCGGGGCGGTGCGCAAGGTCACAATCCGGATCGTCTGAATTACCTATTGAATCAACCTTGTCCGAAGCATGGGACGAAGGAGGCACCAGCGAACCACCTCTGGAAGGATTGTTATATTATGCAGGAGTTCAAAAACTCTAATGCTTTCCGGTATGATCAAGGGCCCGGCGGCGGTTCAGGGTCCGCCCCGGGTTACGGTGGAGGAAATTCCGGCCCAGGTTCGTGGTAATCCGGGCGGCAAGGCAATCGTAACAATCGAACAATCGTAACCAAGGGGTTACAATCAACAACAGCAGCAGATCGGGTTACCGAGTAATCCAAAGCAGTTGAACAATGGATGATACCATGTCTTTACCACCAGCTTGGACAGACGAGACCGAAAACTTCAGAAGCGGGCGGTCAGTGTTGTTGAACCGGCCGCACCGCATTACCTGCGCTGGTCAGAGCAGCCTATTGTATGGAGCAGAGAGGATCATCCTCCCCGGGTTTACAATCCGGGTCAGCTAGCCCTAGTGGTGGCACCTCAGGTTGGAGGATACAAGTTTACCAAGGTACTTATGGATGGAGGGAGCAGCATCAACATCCTGTACTACGAGACCTTCCGACGTATGGGGTTGACGGATAAGCATCTCAGGCCGTCCAGCACAAGTGTTTCACGGTGTGGTGCCCGCAAGTCAGCGCACCGGTCGGTAAGATAGCTCGAGGTAGCCTTTGGAGATGAACATGACTCAGATCGGAAACATTGACGCTTGAGGTGGTAAAATCCAAAGCCCTTACCACGCCTGCTTGGGCGGCCGGCTTATGCTAAGTTTATGGCACGGCCTGTTATGTCTATTTGCAGCTGAAGATGCCGGGTCACAAAGGGACGATAACGGTTCATGGAGCCGCCGGATTGCGTTGGAGTGCGAGGAAGGTGATGCGGCTTATGCAGAGTCGGTATGTGCCACCAAGAGTTAAAGTATTATAAAGACAATGTTGATCCGGCGGATATGACCCGCTGAAGAAGCCAACTACTGAGCACGATCCGGATTTGAAGTTTAAGTCGGCGGTGAGACTAAACTTGTTGATTTTGTGCCCGCGATTCGCCCAAGAAGTTCACCATCGCTAACTTGGATCCTAAATAGGAAGGCGCGCTCATCGAAGTTCATCCGTGAGAATCGGGACATTTTGCATGGAAACCTTCCGACATGCGGGTGTACCGACGGAACTCGTTGAGCACACTCTTAACGTTGATCCCAAGTACAAACCGTAAAGCAGTTTCTTCGCCGGTTTAACGAGGAAAGGCGCAAGGCCATTGGAGAGGAGGTTGCCGTGCTCTTAGCGGCAGGGTTTATCGTCGAGGTTTTCCATCCGAGTGGCTTGCTAATCCGGTGTTGGTCCTTAAGAAGAATGGCACTTGGCGATGTGTGGACTACAGATCATAACAAGGCTTGTCCAGCAGATCCTTCGCCCCCCCGTATTGATCAGATTATTGACGAACGGCGGGTTGTGAGCGTTGAGCTTTTTAGATGCATATTCGGATATCATCAGATTAAGATGGCGGTTAAGGACCAGGAGAAGACGGCGTTTATCACCCCTTTTGGAGCCTTCTGCTATGTATCTATGCCTTTTGGGCTCAAGAGCGCCCAAGCAACTTATCAACGTTGCGTACATAATTGCTTGCTTGAACAGATCGGCCGGAATGTGCATGCTTATGTGGATGATATTGTGGTCAAGTCAAGAAGAAAGGAAACGTTGATTGAGGATCTAAAGGAAACTTTTGACAACTTGCGGGTGTACAAGATGATGCTCAACCCGCTAAGTGTGTCTTCGTGTTCCGCGCAGCAAGTTATTGGGTTTTCTTGTGTCCAACAGAGGAATTGAAGCTAATCCGGATAAAATTACAGCTATCACCTCCTTGGCTAAGCCAAAGTGCATCAATGATGTCCAGCGATTGGCGGGTCGGATTGCCGCGCTAAGCCGATTTATCAGTCGCCTAGGAGAGAAGGCCATTCCTTTGTACCGGATGCTGAAGAAGACGGATCAGTTTGTCTGGAGTCCAGCCGGTGATGAAGCATTGGAGGACTTAAAACGGCAGTTGGCCAACCCGCCTGTTCTTGCCGCTCCCATTGACAAGGAGCCGTCATATATGTTGCTGCTAATGCCAGGCGGTCAGCGTAGCCATTGTGGTGGAACGGAAGGAGGCGGGGAAGGAGTATCCGTTCAACGGCGGTTTATTACATCAGCGAGGTCCTCATTGAGTCTAAGCAAAGATATCCGCATTGGCGAAGCTGGTATATGGAGTTTTTATGGCAAGTCGGAAGCTGAAGCAATATTTTCGGGGCACCCCATCACGGTGGTCGATTCAGCCCCTTTGGGCGATATCATACGTAACCGGAAGCGATCGGCGGATTGCTAAGTGGGCTATAGAACTTGGGCCGACGGTTTAAGGTATGTGCCTTGACGGCCGTAAAGTCTCGTGCACTTGTGGATTTCATTAATGATTGGACAGAGTTGCAAGCGCCAAGAAAAGCCGGATCATACCTATTGGACCATCCACTTTGATGGGTCCAGCAATTGAGGGCTCGGGGCTGGAGTCGTGTTAACTTCCCCGCGAGGTGACAAGTTCTCATTACGCCCTCCGCTTAATGTTCCCTTGTACTAACAATGCAACTGAGTATGAGGCTTTGCTCCACGGTCTCCAGATGTCTAAGGAGATGAATCTCAGCCGGTTAAATGCTTTGGTGACTCGTGACTTGGTGGCCCAAAGCAAGTATCAGTACTTGGGATTCCAAAGATCCACTCATGGCTGCGCCGTCGGGAGGTGGATGTTATTGCAGGATACTTTAAAGGATATCGTGGACCATGTGGATCGTCGGAAGAACGGCGGCGGATGCTCTAAGCCGGCTGGGCTCTCAACGTAAACCGTCCCGCCTAATGTCTTCCTTGACGATCGCACAATCCGCCGCTTAAGCTTCCGATGAAGTAGATTTGGCTATTCCCGATCCGGAGGCTCGGTTGGTGGCAGCCTTGCATGTCATTCGGATTGACGCTCCTTATTTGGCATACATGAACCGGGCGAGTTACCAAAAGATGAGACGCTGGCCCGACAGATAATTGGCGGTCTAAGTCTATGACCATATATAATGGCGAGTTGCATCATTGCAGCGTGTCGTATGCGTTCAGCGTTGTGTGTCCCCGAGGAAGGCCGTGAGATATTGTGTGAGATCCATGAAGGGGACTGTGGTCACCACGCCGGTTCAAAATCCTTGGTGGCCAAAGCGCCCGCCATGGTTTTTATTGGTTGACCGCCCATGCCGATGCGGAGGAACTGGTCAGCGATGTGATGGTTGCGAAGTTTTCTAGGCGTGCTCACATACCGCTCAGGAATTGAGGATGATTCCAATTACTTGGCCGTTTGCAACCTGGGGCTGGACATGGTGGGACCTTTAAAAGGTCCAAGGACAAGAAAACACACTTGCTGGTCGCAGTTGACAAGTTTACAAAGTGGGTCGAGGCAGAGCACGTTAGCAAGTGTGATGCGCCACGGCGGTTCAGTTCATAAAAGGGTGATCTTCCGGTTTGGGTTTCCACAAGATCATCACGGACAATGGCACCAATTTGTCCAAGGGAGCCATGAAGGAGTTTTGTGAATGAGAGCACATCCGCTTGACGTTTCTTGATGGCCCACCCGCAGTCAATGGTCAAGGAACAAGCTAATCAGAGATCTTGAGAGGTATCAAACCCCGCTTATGGTCCCTTTAGAGAGGACGCCGGGTTGTTGGGTAGAAGAGCTACCATCTGTGATATGGAGTATCAATACTACCCCTAACAGATCCACTGGATACACACCGTTCTTTATGGTCTATGGAGCGGAGGCGGTCCTGCCCTGCGATATCCATCATGACTCGCCCCGCGTGGCAGCCTATGTTGAGGCCGATAGCGAGGCAGCACGGCAGGATGCTTTGGATCGACTGGATGAAGAGCGAGATATGGCGGCTGCTCATTCGGCGATTTACCAGCAGGATCTTCGTCGGTATCACAGTCGGCGGGTTAAGACCAGAACCTTTCAGGAAGGAGACTTGGTGCTTCGGCTCATTCAAGACCAGACAGATATGCACAAGCTATCCCCACCTTGGGAAGGACCTTTTGTGGTCAGCAAGAATCTGCACAACGGGTCATACTATCTGATTGATGTTCGAGAGCGAAAAGACTCACGCACGTCAGAAGAGGAGACCAACAGGCCGTGGAACATAGCTCATCTTCGGCCTTATTATACCTGAGCCATCGGCTCCACTTATGTACATATTAAGACAATGTATATATTATGAATAAAAGCAATAAACCGGAGCCTCGGCTAAAGCGGGGTATCCGTTCTGTAAAACGTCCGGTTTGGGTACATGGAGTTGTTGTCGCAAAGCAACCTCCGCGTTAGCCCTTGATCTTGCTTTTCAGAAGTTTTTATGTCACTTGGGGGCTTGGTCGTGTCCGAACCAATGCAACACCTTTTGATGGGCGCAAGCCACCAGATCACTTGGGGACATGGTCACGTCTGAACCAGTCACGCCTCTTGATCGGCCTAAGGCCATAGAATCACTTGGGGGCTTGGTCGAACCCGAACCATTGCCATGCCACTTGATCGGCATAATGCCACGGTTTCAGTTGGGGGCCTGGCTGACTTGAACCATAGCTACACCTTATGGGGAGCTTGGTCCTGTCCGACCATGGTAACACCATCTGATCGGCTCAGTAAAGCCTCTTTTTGCAAACGGTTTTTATCATTGCCTTTGCTTCCATATGGGTTTCATAACTGTTATTTGGTTTTTTATTGGCCTTTTTAAACCGATAACCTTTTTTGATCCGGAGATATTTGTTTCGGTTTGATTTTTTCTGTTAACATCCTATCATGGAGTAACAGGGGGCTTGTTATGACCCGACACGGTTCACACGGTAAACCGGCGTTATAAACACAGGAGTTGTTTTTCTCCTTTGACGGTAATGGTTTATACCACCCCCGCCTCAAGATTGGCTAAGCCAACTACATGCCCGAAGCTGGCAGGTATTTGTGTATCACAGTTTTGATCATATACATCACTATTTTCTTATATCGGCATCACAAGCCGGCTGGCGACACAAGCCACCGTGGCGGTTTAAGAATTTGTGATTGCAGGCAAAACGCATTGAAAGGGTCAATTCTTCAAACCAAAGTATCAGCACCTCCGCGCAAAGGTTACAGACTGAGGGCATAAAAGCATGTTCAAAAACAAAGTGCTAGCTATTCTATTACAAAGCCTTCCAAGGCCCGGTGTTTCGCATGGCGTTTTGACTAGCAGTTTCTGATGCATAACCCGGCTTGACGGATTAAGCTTCTTCGCCAAAGTTGACGGAGGAAGAGGGGCGCTGGCGCCGGTTCAACTTCTTCCTCTTCATCACCCAAAGCCGGAAGTCATTGGTAGACCAGTCAATCCGGGTTAAGGCCTGAAAGACAGCCTCTTCACTTATAAGCTCAGCCGGATCAACGTCAGGGGCATAAGCGTGCTTACGGATTGGAGGACAAGGCTCTGCACTTCTGGAATGACAAACTCCACCCGCTTGTTGTTTGCATCATAAAAAGAGCGGTGAACCGCCAGGTTGGCTTCGGCTGCCAGTTGACTCACCAGCGGACGCATCTCCTTTGTTATTTGTTTCAGGGCATCATTGTCAAAGGCTTCACCGTTCTCTTGAGCGTTGGGGAAACCCTTGGCTATGTCAGCCGGATCAAGATCTACTATCCACGCCTTGGCGCGAGTTAGAGCCAGTAGAGTGCCTGCCCGGGCCGCGGATCGTTTCAACTCTTCAAGCTGCCCCGGAACCATGGACAGCCGGTCCAGTGTGTCTTTGATCAAGGACGGAGCTGTGTTGTCGTACGATGTGGCACATATGACTCGTTGGGCGCCGGTATACAGCTGCTCAATCAGCGTGTAAGCGGCCTTGAGCTTCTTCCGCACATCAGAGCCCAGATGAGCAATACGCTTGCCTGCACCGGTTTCAGACAGCTCATGTTAAACCGGCGGAAATATCAAAGCAAGGGTAATGAGTGCAGATTTTCTTACCAAAGATGGCAGAGGTCATGGCATGAACTTGGCGCTTTAGTCTGGTAAGCTCTTCAGTCACCGGTTTAAGAGCTGATTCGGCATCTTCCGCCCGTTTTTTCAAACCGGCCTTCTCGGTGTCCCAGTTAGCCCGCTCGGATTTATAACATTCCTTCAGCTGTTCCATAGTGGCCAAGGCAGTTTTCAATTTGTCCTTGGCCTTGGTGGTTTCTGCTTGTTGAGTTTCCAGATTGGCTCGAAGGTCCTTGAGTTGCACGGTTTGCTGGTATATCTCATTCTGGTAACAAAGGGAGCACGTTAGTTGTTTCATTATAAAGTCCCAAGCTCAATACAAATATTCAACTTGGCACTTGGGGGCTAATGGCTAGTTGATCTGAGTTTGCTATGGGGATACAAAAATCAAATTCCGGTTTAACTATGCTAAGTTGAACCGGCCCTTGGGGGATACAGCACTAAAGTTTAAAGCATATGGTTTCTATACAAAGTTAAGTCCCGGTTTAACTATGCTAAATTGAACCGGCCCTTGGGGGCTACGATGCAGCAAGAGTACAAGAAAGGCATAACTCCTTACCTCGTAGCGGTCCTTCATGCGATTTACCAGACCGGCTTCAAAGTCACGGCTTGTATAGAGCCGGTTCAGAAAGCCGGAGTGAAGTTCTTGAGCAGAGAGGTTGTCATAAGCCGACAGATCAGTTTTCCCCTTATCTTTGCTCATAGAAGACTCTTCTTTGGCGCTGTGTTTTGCTAAAGCGACCGGTTGGCCAGGAGTGGTGTAGCCAGTGCCCGTCACAATAACATCGTCATTTTTGACCGGGCTGGCCAGGCCGGCGGTCTTCTTTGGGCTTGGTGTCTTCGTACTTTGGCTCGGCGGTTCAACAGTCACGACCCGCTCTATGGCCGGACTCGGTGGAGCAGGATGTGAGGTTTCCACTTGGGCCTCCGGTTCAGTTTCTGGCGGATCAGCAGTGTCGTCTCGGTACAACTCGCCAGAGCTATTTTTAGCGACCTCAGGATTTCGGGGTCTTCTCCGGATCAACATCCGCAGTAGGGTCAAGGGTTTTCGCTTTTTTGCTCAAGCGAGCCTTGGTGCTGCAATGTTCAGAATTAGAATCAGACAAACCGACCAATGCAAATATAAACCGAATTGGCGGGACAGAAGTATGGTGTTTACCCGGCAGCAACTTTAAGCGGAGGCAGTTGCGTGGTTGATGAACCGCCAGAGGAGTTGGAAGAGGCCCGATAATTGGTCGACGGATTGAGAGGGCATCGGAAGAAACCTTTAGGGATAACGCCAGAGAACAAATCACCTCGGGACGGCGTTTCCGGGTTGGTGTATCTGGTAAACCGGATGAGGTAATATGTTGGCCATCGTGTGCGGGTCGCACTGGCGCTCTTCAGCCTCTGTGTCTTCAAGGAAAGGCTTGGATTCAAATGAGCACAGGAATGAGATTTTTCACTTTCCAGATCAGGCGGCGAATTCTTTTAACCGCACGAGGTCGGATTCGAAGAAAGAAAGATTACCTCAACATGGTCGGCATGACTGGCTTCAGCATCATCCTGGGGTTAAAGTTATCAGTAGAAGGAAGAGTAAAAAGGAACAGGCTACAAGCAAGAAGCACAAAGAGGGAAGCCGGTTTAAAGAAGAAAGCCGGTTTACGGCGACGCCCTCGTGAGGATATCAAGCTTTACCTCAGCTTCTGAGTCTTCGTCTTCCGGCGGATCAGAAGACTCGGCGGTTTTCTTTTTGCCAGCCTTCTTGGTGGTCTTGGACTTTACACGCGGAGCCCGGGCCGGTTTGGTCCGTTTCCAGAAGGAGCTGTTAGCCTGAGAGGTAACAGGGATTAATGTATATCAACAAAGCATTAAAGGTCAGAAAAAGCGGTGAGCAGAGCCTTACCGCAGGCGGTTTGTTGGCAACACAGAATGGGGCCAACCCGGTTTGGCTGCAGACGGAGATCGGTTCATCAAGAGTCCTCTTTATAGTATCTGTGACTTCAAGTTCAGTTATTGGTAACTCGTGACGTCTTTGAGGGTCTTGGAGGCTGCCAGTGTATTCGTGCATCAATCCGGGCCGGCGGCTTAATGGTGAGATGCCCCAAGAGACCCAGCATCACACAAGGTCCACGCCAGTTAATCCATTGGCCATTAGAGCCCGGAGTTTGATAATCTGAGGCACAAAATTTTTCCGTTCCGCGGCGGTCAAGCGTAAAGGCAACGGATGATGGTTGCTAAGCCGGTGAGGACGGTAACCCGACAAGGGATTCTCGTTGTCAGGGGCAGTGTTCCGGCAGTAGAACCAGGTTTGATTCCAATCTTTTGGATGGCTATGGTGTTTGGCGTGAGGAAAATCTACTTCTTTCCTTTTCTGGATTGAAACGCCGCCCAGCTCCGTGTTAGGACCATCCGAAAATTCTGTACGGCGGTTCAGGTGAAAGAAATCCCGGAACAGCTCCACAGATGGTTCTTCTTGAAGGTAGACTTCACAGAAAACTTGGAAATTGCATATGTTTGACACAGAGTTCGGACCAATATCCTGTGGATGGAGTTGAAAGCTTGCAAGAACATCCGGAAGAATTTTGATCCGGCGGGCAGAATCCCGGTCTAAGTGCTGCACAAACACAATTACCGCCTTCTTATGGATTGGGAGGGCATTCGCATCCGGAACCCGCCATTGAGGACATTTTAGAAGCTAAAGCGCCCGGTGGTAGCGTATCCGTTGAGTTGCGTCTCGGTAACCTTAGACCGGACCCAATTGCAGGCTGAGAAATGAGGGGCCATTCCGGAAGACTAGACTGCGAAAGAAAAAGAAAAACGGTTCACCGTTAAACGGTTCAGGCGCATTATACAATGTTAAACCGGCGATTCGGCAGCCAGTTTCCAATTCCGGTTTAACTGAGGACTAATGGAGTGACGGATTAGCTATCAAAAGTCAAACCACCAAAAGAGACAGAACTGGAAAATCTACTAAGTGTGGACAGAAACAGATTTCACATGTGAATGGAAGTAATTTAGATCTACCGAAGATTCAGTAAGAAAAATTTCTGCGACCTATGCAAGCCTCATAAAGGGCAGGAAGGTTCGTGCGTCCTAAACCAGAAGATCTGAACAAAATGAAAGATGCACAAGGAGTTAAAACTGATGTCGGAGCAGTCGCCGTACAGGATGTATATTACGGTTGAATCATACGGCCATGGCAGGACAGGTATGAAGAAACTAAGATGGCGCCTATGAACTACGAGATGAGCAGGATCTTGAGATGCGGATCTAGGGTTCAAAAGGGCCTTACGATCTGTGAGAACAGCGGAGGAGCGCCAAGAGTTCTGGTCCGGTCAGGTGATGCAGCGGCCTGGCGCTGACGTGACGTTCGAAGGTCGGAGGCGATGGCGGAGCTTCAGAGCGGGAGCGTCGCGAGGAAGAAGAAGTGCGGAAGAAGAAGAGAAAGGGCCTGCCGGTTTATTTATAAGGAAACGGGGCAATTAACGAGCGCGAGAATCGAGGAGTCAAAAGCGGCGGACAGCGCAGCGGCCGCCTCGATTTCCGGGATAGCATTAAATGAAGGGAATCTTACTGTTTGGATTTCTTTATTAAGGATGACGTCAAGGCGCCCGTTGCGGTGGTCGGAGGATGACGTCACGGCGGTTCAAGCAGATGGCGGTTTACGAAATATGAAGGGAGATTAGAGCTTCCTGAAGATGTTGAAGATTAACATGAACCGGTTCAAGTCAATCTGGGGCCTAATGTTGGGGATGTAACTACTGAGTGTAAACCGCCCTGAAGGGGCCGGGTTACCCTCGTCCATGATCAGGGCCCACGAAGGAGGCCCAGAGCCCAGAGACGGATTAAGGTCCATTTATGTAAACCGCCTTAGTCTTGTAACTTGTGCTGTAAGATAAGAGAGAAGAGACCGAGCCGGACACTTGTATAAGCCGGATCGACTCAGAGACCGGCCAAGGCCAACCCGTGTATATAAGGGGACGACCCGTGGCGGTTTGGGGACGTATAATTTGAGGCTTAAGCGAAGCTATTGCTCCCTAGTCGCCAAATCACATCAATCCCATCACAACTAGACGTAGTCTTTACCTTCATCGAAGGGGCCGAACTAGTATAACTCCCGTGTCTTTGTGTCCGCTTTAACCCCTCTAAGTTAACCCGTACGATGGCCCTGCGACTAAGTCCTTTCACGAGGACATCTGCCGTGACAATTCCACGACAATACCCGTCCACCATAAACGCTCATTCAAATCCAAATACATCTTGGTGTTTCCGGGGTGTATCGAGTATGGCGAGTCATGAGCTTCCTGTAGTATCAATTTCCTGATCACTGCATTATTGGGTACATATATATGGTCCTCAAACCATAAGGTGCCGTGCTCATCCTCACAAAAACCTTTGGCTTTCCCTTCGCTCATCTTCTCCTTTATCTCGGCAATCTCCTTATCATCCTTCAGAGCTTCTCGAATCTTTCCTAATAATGTAGACTGAACCTCCATTGCTGCAACAAAACCTCTAGGGACTATCTCCAAACGTAGTTCCATGAGATCCTCGGCTAACTCCTTTGGCATCCCTCCGCTTACAAGGGTGTTAACATAAATCTTACGGCTCAAGGCGTCTGCTACGACATTGGCCTTTCCTGGATGATAATGCAGCTCCATATCATAATCCTTTATGAGCTCCAACCATCTCCTCTGCCTGACGTTAAGCTCCTTCTTTGTGAAGATGTACTTCAAACTCTTGTGATCCATGTACACATCGGAACGAATTCCAATAAGAAAATGTCTCCAGGTCTTGAGCGCATGCACCACAGCTGCTAACTCCAAATCATGTGTGGCATAATTCAACTCGTGCAGTTTCAGTTGCCGTGAGGCATATGAAACAACTCTCTCGTCTTGCATAAGCACTCCTCTAAGTCCTAAGCGAGAGGCATCGCAATACGCTTGGAAATCCTTGCGTATATCCGGCAGAATCAGCATTGGGGCTACCCACGGTGATGAACTTCGTCGGATGTAACCTTTCTCCAACAACTCCTTAATCTGCTTCTTGATCTCTTCTAGATCATTTGCGGGCATCCGGTATGGTCTCTTTGATATAGGCCCGGTGCCTGGCAATAGTTCTATCAAAAATTCGATGTCACGATCTCGTCGCATGCCGGGTAACTCCTCTGGAAATACATCCGGGTAATCCTTCACTACAGGCACTTCCTCCTGAACAACTCCCGTGAGAGAATTTACTTGAGTCCTCCTTGGCGCATGCCTGGATACATACTTGATCCTTTTTCCCTCCGGGGTAGTGATCAAAATTGACTTACTGGCGCAACCGATGTTTCCTCCATACATCGATAGCCAATCCATTCCTAGTATCACATCCAAACCTTATGACTCCAAGATTATCAGGTCCGAGGGGAAAATATGGCTTCCAATGGTCAATGGCATCTGAAAACATCCTTGTCTTGCCATATATTCTACTCCTGGCGAACTTACTAACATGGGTGCCCTAAGTACCTTAGTGGGCAACTTATACTTATCCACGAATCCCCTTGATATGTATGAATGCGATGCACCAGTATAGAAAAGAAAAATTGCAGTAAAAGACTTAACCAAAAACTTACCAATAACTGCATCAGGCTGCTCCTCAACCTCCTCCACGTTCACGTGCTTCGCTTGTCCCCTGTTGAAATGGTTGGGCTTCTTCCTGGCGCTTCCGTTGCCATTGTCGTTGTTCAATTCTGGATAGTCGTTGGCGTAATGTCCAGTCTTCCTGCACTTGTAACAAGTAATGTGACTTTGATCCTTCTTGGCGGGTGTGGCTGGGTTAGAGTGGTTCTCATTGCTGCCTGCTCCATTCCGGTGTCCATTCTTGGAGCCATTGTGATTATGAGAACTTCCTCCATTGTGGTTGTGGCCTCCATGATTATGGACAAGTCCTCCAGAATTCGGGGTGAAACGAGGCTTCTGCTGTGCTCCTGAATTGTACTTTCCTTGTCCACACTTCCTCTTGCGTCTCTCAATTTGCTGCTGCTTCCCTTCAATCATAAGAGCCTTGTCTACCAACTCCTGGTAGTTGTCAAATGTTTCCACCATCAACTGCATGCTCATCTCATCATTCAGCCCTTCCACAAACTTCTCCTGCTTCGCGGCATATGTGGCCACATCATCAGGGGCATAGCGAGATAACTTACTAAACTCATCCACGTACTGCCCCATAGTACGGTTCCCCTGGCGTAAGTTGCGAAACTCACGCTTCTTCATGCTCATGGCTCCAGTTGAGACATGGGCTGTGCGGAATGCTTGCTGAAACTAATCCCAAGTAACATTGGCTATGGGAAAAGTGGCTGTGTAATTCTCCCACCATGAGGCTGCTGGTCCATCCAATTGGTGTGCGGCAAAACGCACCTTCTCAGCATCCGTGCAACCTGCGGTGGTCAACTCCCTTCCTATCCTGCGTAGCCAATCATCCGCAACTATTGGCTCGGTGCTACTGGAAAAGATCGACGACTGTAACCTCAGAAAGCGGGCCTTGGTTCTGGACTAATATCTGCATCAAGGCATTCTGCTGCTGGATCAACTGGGTGATCTCCGGTGGAAAGACAAATTCGATGTCATGTCTCGGAGGCATCTGAGGGGTTTTTAGAGGGAAGCGATTAGAATAGAATTGAGGTCTAGTGAGAAAACACTACCCATATGCACATGAGACAAACACAATCATATCACTCAATAAATCAAGCAAGGGCATACAAATGGTCTAGAACTATCGTTAAAGTGCTCGGACTACTACTATATTCATGGGGGAATACTACTAATCATATGGTGGTCTACTAGAAATTTTGATCGGTGGAAGACTCCATGATATCCGCTCCAGCTTCGTCTTCAAAGTCATCATCACTATCGTCGGGGTCGGAGTCGGTGTCGTCGATGATGATGTAATTCTCCGGGCAAGTGGAATCGTCGTCTTCTCCTCTTGGCATGGGGTCTCCCATGAATACTTCGATCTTCTTTATCAGGTCGTCGTTCTTATCCAATAGTGTAGCAATTTCCTCCTCGTATCCATCGCGTGTAGACTTGAGTTCCTCTTCAAGCTCGGTGATCCTTGTCATCGCCTTCTTCAAATCTATCATGCCTGCGCACATCTGGTTCTCCTGGTGTCGAATGTGCTGGTTTAACTCCTGGATGAAAGCGGCAATGGACATGTCCTTCCTGGTGCTGACTATCTCCCATTCCTCATCTTGGCGCCCACAAATCTGGTAGATAGCATCTTTGAGATCCTTGTGGTAAATTTCGCCAATGTGTCCCATGGCGATGTGGGCTGCCATGCTCTTGCTTAGACTCTATGGGCTCCGTGACTGGCATGAACGTCCTTCCTGGAATTTGAACTTGAATCATCCAACGCTCCTCTTCTGGTAAGGTGGCGTTGTAGGTCCCTGTGAAGCTTGGTATTCCAATGTTCAGGTATCTAGTGACTTCCTTCAAGTGTCGTCCAAAGGGGGTGTCTTCATCCGGTTATGCAAACTTGTTCCTCGAGTCCGCCATCCTAAAGAGTAGAAAATGGAGAGGAGTCAGAAATGAGTAGAGAAGAGTGGCCTATGGCTTTTTCTTAGTGGCCGTGTCCTACATTCAGCGTGTGCTCCGATACCATCTTGTAGCGACCCGACCTCAAACGGTCACGTCTCTGTACTTCAGTGTCATCCCTGGATTGGTAATGCTGACACACACAGTACTCGAAGGATTTATAACAGAGTAGCAATCACACACTTATTACATTGAAGGTCTCAAAAGAGAACTTATTACAACAAATATGTCTTAAGGCCATCTAATACGATAACAACGGAAGACTTGGAAGATAAAGTGAGTCCATCAACTCCAACGGCATAGCTGAGTGCATGACAACGACCTATCGCACCTTTACTCGTCGTCTGAAAAGTCTACAACATAATACGTTGCAGCCCGAAAACGGGTCAGCACATGGAATATGCTGGCAATATAACACAGTAGAGCAATGAACAGACAATGCTATCACTATATGCATATATGGCTGGTGGAGGCTCTATGGTTATATGATTTTCCGAAAATCCAATTTTTCCCTACAACAAAGGAATAAATTTTATTTAATTATCATGGTAGTTGAAACATCATTGAGAATGGCACCCCATCTCAATCCCAATTAAAGTTTATCATTAACCCAACAAATTAGATTAGAGTGATGAGATACAATAGGAAAATCCAAGTACTAGATACACAAGATGTCCATAACGGGGGACACGTCTAACCATGATTAGACTGTACACTCTGCAGAGGTTTGCGCACTTTTCCCCACAAAGACTCGATCTCCTCCTTTTGTTTTCTCACACTACATGGTGTTTGAGAAAAGGATGACCGAGACACAGTCTTTCAGAAGCATTAACTCTTTACTCTGGGAGGATGATGTCTACTACGCAACCTTCTTCTTGTAGACGTTGTTGGGCCTGCAAGTGCACAGGTTTGTAGGACAGTAGCAAATTTCCCTCAAGTGGATGACCTAAGGTTTATCAATCCGTGGGAGGCATAGGATGAAGATGGTCTCTCTCAAACAACCCTGCAACCAAATAACAAAGAGTCTCTTGTGTCCCCAACACACCCAATACAATGGTAAATTGTATAGGTGCACTAGTTCGGCGAAGAGATGGTGCACTAGTTCGGCGAAGAGATAGTAGATATAGGTTTTTGTAATCTGAAAATATAAAAACAGCAAGGTACTAATGATAAAAGTGAGCGTAAATGGTATTGCAATGGTAGGAAAAAGGCCTAGGGTTCATACTTTCACTAGTGCAAGTTCTCTCAACAATAATAACATAATTGGATCACATAACTATCCCTCAACATGCAACAAAGAGTCACTCCAAAGTCACTAATAGTGGAGAACAAACGAAGAGATTATGGTAGGGTACGAAACCACCTCAAAGTTATTCTTTCCAATCAATCCGTTGGGCTATTCCTATAAGTGTCACAAACAGCCCTAGAGTTCAGACCGAATAACACCTTAAGACACAAATCAACCAAAACCCTAATGTCACCTAGATACTCCAATGTCACCTCAAGTATCCGTGGGCATGATTATACGATATGCATCACACAATCTCAATTCACCTATTCAAACCAACACACAGAACCTCAAAGAGTACCCCAAAGTTCCTACCGGAGAATCACGACGAAAACGTGTGCCAACCCCTATGCATAGGTTCATGGGCGGAACCCGCAAGTTGATCACCAAAACATACATCAAGTGAATCACGTGATATCCCATTGTCACCACAGATACGCACAGCAATTCTTACATCAAGTGTTCTCAAATCTTTAAAGACTCAATACGATAAGATTACTTCAAGGGAAAAACTCAATTCATTACAAGGGAGTAGAGGGGGAGAAGAAACATAAGATCCAACTATAATAGCAAAGCTCGTGATACATCAAGCTCGTGCCAAATCAAGAACACGAGACAGAGAGATCAAACACATAGCTACTGGTACATACCCTCAGCCCCGAGGGTGAACTACTCCCTTCTCGTCATGGAGAGCGCCGGCATGATGAAGATGTCCACCGGTGAGGGTTCCCCCCTCCGACAGGGTGTCGGAACAGGGTCCCGATTGGTTTTTCGTGGCTTCGGAGGTTTTGTAGCGGCGGAACTCCCGATCTATCTTCTTTTCTGGAAGTTTTAGGGTACGTGGAGTCATATAGGCGGAAGAAGCACATCAGGGGAGCCACGAGGCAGGGGGGCGCGCCCTAGGGGGTGGGCGTGCCCCCCACCCTCGTGGCTTCCTCGTTCCTTCCTTGACGTGGGGTCCAAGTCCATCGGGTAGCATTCGTTCCAAAAATAACTTCTCTAGTTGATTTCGTTCCGTTTCGACTCGTTTGATATTCCTTTTCTTCAAAACACTGAAATAGGCAAAAAAATAGCAAATTTGGGCTGGGCCTCCGGTTAATAGGTTAGTCCCAAAAGTAATATAAAAGTGGAAAATTAAGCCCAATATTGCCCAAAATAGTAGATAATATAGCATGGAGCAATCAAAAATTATAGATACGTTTGAGACGTATCAAGCATCCCCAAGCTTAATTCTTGCTCGTCCTCGAGTAGGTAAATGATAAAAAAGATTATTTTTTATGTGGAATGCTAGTTGGCATAATTCATTGTAATTCTTCTTAATTGTGATATGAATATTCAGATCTGAAAGATTCAAGACAAAAGTTCATATTGACATAAAAATAATAATACTTCAAGCATACTAATTAAGCAATTATGTCTTCTCAAAATAACATGGCCAAAGAAAGTTCATCCCTATAAAATTATATAGTTTAGTCATGCTCCATTTTCGTCACACAAGAATGCTCTCATCATGCACAACCACGATGACAAGCCAAGCAATTGTTTCATACTTTAGTAATGTCAAACCTATAAACTTTCACGCAATATATGAGCGCGAGCCATGGACATAGCACTATGGGTGGAATAGAATATAATGATGGGGGTTATGTGGAGAAGACAAAAAAGGAGAAGATCTTACATCAACGAGGCTAATCAACGGGCTATGGAGATGCCCACCAATTGATGTTAATGCAAGGAGTAGGGATTGCCATGCAACGGATGCACTAGAGCTATAAATGTATGAAAGCTCAACAAAAGAAACTAAGTGGGTGTGCAACCAACTTGCTTGCTCACGAAGACCTAGGCAATTTGAGGAAGCCCATCGTTGGAATATACAAGCCAAGTTCTATAATGAAAAATTCCCACTAGTATATGAAAGTGACAAAATATGAAACTCTCTATATGAAAAACATGGTGCTACTTTGAGGCACAATATATGAGACTCTCTATATGAAGAACATGGTGCTACTTTGAAGCACAAGTGTGGAAAAAAGGATAGTAGCATTGCCCCTTTTTTTGGGCCTTCTTTTTTTCTTTGGTCTTTCTCTTTCTTCTGGGGGGACAATGCTCTATTAAATGATGATCATCACACTTCTATTAATTTACAACTCAATGATTACAACTCGATACTAGAACATAGTATGACTCTATATGAATGCCTCCGGCGGTGTACCAGGATATGCAATGAATCAAGAGTGACATGTATGAAACAATTATGAACGGTGGCTTTGCCACAAATACTATGTCCACTACATGATCATGCTAAGCAATATGACAATGATAAATGTGTCATGAAGAACAGTATGGTGGGAAGTTGCATGGCAATATATCTCGGAATGGCTATGGAAATGCCATAATAGGTAGGTATGATGGCTGTTTTGAGGAAGATATAAGGAGGTTTATGTGTGAAAGAGCGTATCATATCACGGGGTTTGGATGTACCGGCGAAGTTTGCACCAACTCTCGAAGTGAGAAAGGGCAATGCACGGTACCGAAGAGGCTAGCAAAGATGGAAGGGTGAGAGTGCGTATAATCCATGGACTCAACATTAGTCATAAAGAACTCACATACTTATTGCAAAAATCTACAAGCCATCAAAAACCAAAGCACTACGCGCATGCTCCTAGGGGGATAGATTGGTAGGAAAAGAGCATCGCTCGTCCCCGACCGCCACTCATAAGGAGGACAATCAAAGAACACCTCATGTTTCAAATTTATTACATAATGATTACCATACGTGCATGCTACGGGACTTGCAAACTTCAACACAAGTATTTCTCAAATTCACAACTACTCAATTAGCACGACTTTGATATTATTACCTCCATATCTCAAAACAATCATCAAGTATCAAACTTTTCTTAGCATTCAACACACTCATAAGAATTCTTACAAATCTTGTATGCTTAGCATATTAGGATTATTTAAGAAAATTACCATGCTATTTAAGACTCTCAAAATAATCTAAGTTAAGCATGAGAGATCAATAGTTTCTATAAAACAAATCCACCACCGTGCTCTAAAAGATATAAGTGAAGCACTAGAGCAAATGACAAACTACTCCGAAAGATATAAGTGAAGATCAATGAGTAGTCGGATAATTATGCTATTATGTGAAGATTCTCTCCTATTTAAGAATTTCAGATCTTGGTACCTTATTCATACAGCAAGCAAGGCTAAAGAAAAGAAAATGACGCTCCAAGCAAAACACATATCATGTGGTGAATAAAAATATAGCTCCAAGTAAAGTTACCGATGAACGAAGACGAAAGAGGGGATGCCATCCGGGGCATCCCCAAGCTTAGACGCTTGGTTATCCTTGAATATTACCTTGGGGTGCCTTGGGAATCCCCAATCTTAGGCTCTTGCCACTCCTTATTCCATAGTCCATCGAATCTTTACCAAAAACATGAAAACTTCACAACACAAAACTTAACAAAAAACTCGTGAGCTCCGTTAGCGAAAGAAAACAAAACAACACTTCAAGGTACTGTAATGAACTCATTCTTTGTTTATATTGGTGTTAAACCTACTGTACTCCAACTTCTCTATGGTTTATAAACTATTTTACTAGCCATAGAGTCATCAAAATAACCAAACAACACATGAAAAACAGAATCTGTCAAAAACAGAACAGTCTGTAGTAATCTGTAACTAACGTAAACTTCTGGAACTCCAAAAATTCTAAAATAAATTGTTGGACCTGAGTAATTTGTCTAGTAATCATATTAAAAAAGAATCAACTAAATAGCACTCTTCAGTAAAAATTTGAAGCTAATCTCGTGAGCGCTAAAGTTTCTGTTTTTTAAAGCATGATCATAAAGACTTCACCCAAGTCTTCCCAAAGGTTCTACTTGGCACAAACACAAATTGAAACATAAAACCACATCTAACCAGAGGCTAGATGAATTATTTATTCCTAAAGATAACCAAAAAGCAAGAAACTAAAATAAAATTGGGTTTCCTCCCAACAAGCGCTATCGTTTAACGCCCCTAGCTAGGCATGATGATTCCAAAGATGCTCACATAAAAGATCAGAACTGAGACATAAGGAGAGCATCATGAAGAATATGACTGGCACATTTAATTCTAACCCACTTCCTATGCATAGGGATTTTGTGAGCAAACAACTTATGGGAACAAGAATCAACTTGCATAGGAAGGTAAAACAAGCATAACTTCAAAACTTTAAGCACATAGAGAGGAAACTTGATATTATTGCAGTTCCTACAAGCATATGTTCCTCCCTCATAATAATTTTCAGTAGCATCATGAATGAATTCAACAATATAACCAGCACCTAAAGCATTCTTTTCATGATCTACTAGCATAGAAATATTATTACTCTCCACATAAGCAAAATTCTTCTCATTCGGAATAGTAGTGGGAGGAAGCTCAACAAAACAACAATCATGTGATTGAAAATTAAGATCAGGATGACAAGTTTCATGGTTATCATTATTCTTTAAAGCATACGTGTCATCACAATAATCATCATAGATAGGAGGCATGCTTTCATCATAGTAAATTTGCTCATCAAAGCTTGGGGGACAAAAAATATCATCTTCATTAAACATAGCTTCCCCAAGCTTGTGGCTTTGCATATCATTAGCATCATGGGTATTCAAAGAATTCATACTAACAACATTGCAATCATGCTCATCATTCACATATTTTATGCCAAGCATTCTATGTAATTCTTCTTCTAGTACTTGAGCACAATTTTCCTTCCCATCATTTTCACGAAAGATATTAAAAAGATGAAGCGTATGTGACAAACTCAATTCCATTTTTTTGTAATTTTCTTTTATAAACTAGACTAGTGATAAAACAAGAAACAAAAAGATTCGATTGCAAGATCTAAAGATATACCTTCAAGCACTCACCTCCCCGGCAACGGCGCCAGAAAAGAGCTTAGTTGACGGGGTGTGAGTGCCGCTTACCTAGCCTCCTCGGCAACGGCGCCAGAAAAGAGCTTGATGTCTACAACGCAACCTTCTTCTTGTAGACGTTGTTGGGCCTGCAAGTGCACAGGTTTGTAGGATAGTAGCAAATTTCCCTCAAGTGGATGACCTAAGGTTTATCAATCCGTGGGAGGCGTAGGATGAAGATGGTCTCTCTCAAACAACCCTGCAACCAAATAACAAAGAGTCTCTTGTGTCCCCAACACACCCAATACAATGGTAAATTGTATAGGTGCACTAGTTCGGAGAAGAGATGGTGATACAAGTGCAAAATAGATAGTAGATATAGGTTTTTGTAATCTGAAAATATAAAAACAGCAAGGTAACTACTGATAAAAAGTGAGCGTAAACGGTATTGCAATGGTAGAAACAAGGCCTAGGGTTCATACTTTCACTAGTGCAAGTTCTCTCGACAATAATAACATAATTGGATCACATCAACTATCCCTCAACATGCAACAAAGAGTCACTCCAAACTCACTAATAGCATAGAACAAACGAAGAGATTATGGTAGGGTACGAAACCACCTCAAAGTTATTATTTCCAATCAATCCGTTGGGCTATTCCTATAAGTGTCACAAACAACCCTAGAGTTCGTACTAGAATAATGCCTTAAGACACAAATCAACCAAAACCCTAATGTCACCTAGATACTCCAATGTCACCTCAAGTATCCGTGGGCATGATTATACGATATGCATCACACAATCTCAATTCATCTATTCAAATCAACACATAGAACCTCAAAGAGTGCCCCAAAGTTCCTACCGGAGAATCACGACGAAAACGTGTGCCAACCCCTATGCATAGGTTCATGGGCTGTAGCGACCCGACCCGAATGGATCAAGTCTCTGTGCTTTCGTGTCATCCCTGGATCGGTATGCTGACACACACAGTACTCGAAGGATTTATAACAGAGGTAAATCACATGTATAAAGTAACGTAAATACTATTACCTCGATCCAAATATATAGCGGAAGCAACAAGGTTGTGGATTCCCATCAACACCAACGGCAAAGTTGAGTATAGGAAATCGTAACCCTAACGTATCACTTACTCGTCGTCTGAAAAGTCTGCAACATGAAAAGTTGCAGCCCGAAAACGGGTCAGCACATGGAATATGCTGGCAATGTAACACATAGAGAGTAATGAAAGAATAGGCTATACTACATGCATATATGGCTGGTGGAAAGCTCTATGGTTACAGTTTTTGCGAAAAGCCAATTTTTCCCTACTGCAAAGGAATTAATTTATTTAACTATCATGGTGGTTGTTAAACATTGAGAATGGTTGACAGCATCCTCAATCCCAATTAAAAGTACTCATTAAAACCCAACAATATTAATTAGAAGTAACATGATGAGATTCACATGATATCCAAGTACTAGATACTCAAGATGTCCATAACCGGGGACACGGCTAATCATGATTAGTTTATACACTCTGCAGAGGTTTGCGCACTTTTCCCCACAAGACTCGATCGCCTCCGCTTGGTTTCTCTCGACTACATGGTGTTTGAGAAACGGATGACCGAGACATAGTCTTCGAAGCGCTTAGCACCTTACATGTGGGTAGACCGTACCAACCTACATCCCCTACATCTGCTAGTCTGCCCGTAAGAGTTCGCACAACTTAGTCAACTACGCCAGAGCCCATAATGGCTTGTGGCTGCACACGGAAGTTTCTAGTTTGAATAATCTCATGATCCCTTTGGGCCTGGGTGGCGGTCCAAGAAATACAGCAAATCCTGTCTACCTGGTGCCTTGACAGCAAGTCCTGGAATAGCCAGTGCCTCAATCCACCCAGATGTGTGTTTAAGTTGCCACCTTAGATAAACCATTAATTATCAATCTCACATCTGTCATGGATATTCACTTAAACCCAATCCACGTCACGAGCATAGCATGGCGTAATAAGAAAACGAGAAGTAACTCCCAAAGGTTCATAAGTAAAACAGGTAATAGGTACTACCTCAATCTACTTCCCATCCCACAATTTAATTAGATCCTAACCATGCAAGTGTTTGAGGATTGATCTAATGCATAAAAACTGGGTAGTAGAAAAGATATGATCAAGTGTTACTTGCCTGCAAAGTTGATGAAGATGATTCGCACTCAAAACTCTTGTTAGCTCTACTCGTCACACTCCGGTCAATCTATCGTAATTAAGCAATAGTAACCACACATAAGCAATCACTCAAAAGATCGGAAGGATCGAAGAAACAATTAGGAAAATGTCAAAACCAAATCTAATAACTCTTGCATCATAAAACAATTTCTAACAGTACCAAAACTATGTGTATTTGGCCTTATCAGAAAGTTTAGGTCAAGAGCTTCGATTTGCAAAAAGAATCAACTAAATCGGAGTTACGAAACTCAAGTTATGATCAAACGAAGTTCAAATACAAATCTGTTTGAATTCAAATTTTAGAACTTTCAAAAACATGTTTGAGTTATATTATTGGATAGAGGAGATCATAACGAAGAAGTGGGCGTTGGTTTCGTTGGATTCCGACTTACGAGTAAAAAGTTATAGCCGTTTGAAGATTAGGGACACTACGGATAGGTCCATGACGGAAATTAAAATAAAAGAAAAATCTATCGAGCTTAACGCCGCTAAACAAAACCGGAAAGAAAAACCGCGAGAAAATCGATCTAGGGTTTGGAAAGGAAACCAAACGAAAAACCGATCTAGAAAACGGAACGAAACCGATCTAGAAAACCGATCTAGAAAACGTGGACGCTGCTGGGCTAGTACCTCAAGAGGCGAGGGCTCGGTGTGGGCGAGCGGCGGCGGCGGCGGCAAGTGGTGGCGGCGGGCTGGTGAGGGGCGGCGGCGAGGGGCGGGCGGCGGCTATGGTGGGTGGGCGGGCGGCGGGCGGTGGCACTGCTGCTGCTGCTGCTGCTGTGGAGGAGAGGAGAGGAGAGGAGAGTTGATTTGATGTGTTGGAGAGGGGGGGTTCTTGGGTATTTATATTGGGAAGGGAGAGGTTTTGCTTGGGGTAGGGGACAAGAAATAGATTAGGATTAGGAAACAAGAGGAAATAGATCTAGGAATAGATACGGAATAAACGAAGTAGGAAAAGAGTCCTACTAGGACTTGGGAAAAGGAGGCGGCTCCCTGGCTTCCCAGTGTGTGTGGCGTGATGGTTTTGTGGCCGTCGTGACTAGCGGCTTGGGCCTCCATTTTTTTATTTTTTTTAAAATTTTTTTAACAGAGACAAATAAAAATAATAAAACCAAATAAATAAATATATTATATAGGCATATAATATATCAAAATTTTCAGAAAAAGTTTTCCTACATGATGAACTTTATTCTAGCTTCAAATAAAATACACAAAATTCAAATAAAACAAACAGTGCTACTGCCCTAATAAAATCCACTGAAAATCATTTTAAAAATACCAAAATGATTTCAAATTAATTTCTCTCCAATTTTCTGATGTAGGGAATCATGTTACCCTATTTCCATATATTTTATTTTGGAGAAAAATAATTTGAATAAAACTCAAATAACTCCAAATTGAAAAATAATTCAAAGGAACTTTGAATTTAATTCTTTGAAACTCCCAACTCATATTTCATATTTTTGAAGAAGTCATTTTATCTTCTCTCGTGAAAATCATTGAGTTGCATAAAGTTTCAGAATTGGAAATATTTTCCAAATGAAATTCAAATATTTTCAACACCCCTTGTCATTTAAATAAATGAAAGAAGTCATGTCATCTTCTCTCCACGGTTTTGTGATGAAAAGAATTTGAATTCCCGAAGTTCATAAAAGCAAAATGAAAGTTTGGGAAAGTCCTTTTATTCCCTCTCATTTAACTTTCAAAAGTTTCGAATTCACTCACTTTCAGACAATCAATCAAACAATCAATCAAATCTATCTATTTGTTTATAACATTCCAAAATTTAGAATTTTGGGATGTTACAAACTACCACCCTTAAAATGAATCTCGTCCTCGAGATTCGGAGAGGCTAGAAAGAAATAGGTTAGGGTTTGGGGGTCTTCTCAAAATCCATCGCTCGTCTCCGGGGTCTCGGGTGCTACCACCCTTAAAAGCATTGTTAAGGTTCCATCAAAACTCATATACTCCATCCATCGTTGACAGTGTCGGTCTTCTCAGATCGTAAGGATAATTCCTTCTCGGGGCTCTTTTGTAACGGCATAACCTTTTTCCTCAATCCTTTTGTCCTTTAATCTTGGTAAGGTTATTCCGAGATTGGGTCTTCATAGCTGACGGGTCTGGCGCCAATTCTAAACAACTATCGATATGGTGGTCAACAATTTATGGTTTTCTCCTGCAGAAAACGGGTCTGGGTTGAACCTCACCGTATGACCTACGGTTGGCAACAGCTGCCGTGTACAAGGGGAAAAGAAATACCTATACCGTTCTAAGGTTTAAACAAGGTTTAATATCGTCGTCTTGCAACTATAGGTAAGTCACTCAGATTTACCATTCCATATAGCAAAGCGAATAATAAGAGTAAGTCGGTATGGTGATCAATCCATCCCGCACCCAAATCATTACCTTGTACATGGTTTAGTGAATCTCGCATTCTAACACTCGGTCATCCTCACAAGCATTGCAGAATTTCTCTTGTCGACGAACCAAGTCCGGAAAATCCATTGATTCTGCAAGCCAAACAAACATTTATCGTTCTTTAACAACTCTCAGGTTTTGCGTAAACTCCTATAGAATCGTCTGTTGATACAAGTCGTAACTTCTTCCAGGGTTTTTCCTTCAACAAGAGTGTGCTTGCTTCTTGGCAGGTCATGGGGCCTGTGGGTTATGGCCCATCTCATCACTTGCAATCCTTGAACACATCCTCGGGGCAACTGATCGTTATCCCAACATCCAACTCCCTGGCATACTTAAATCCATCCAATTGTACTGTCTCTTTTCCTTATATTTGCACCAAACTAAGACGTGATTACTCAGACTCATCATGGAATTTCCGTTGATCCATATTTCCAACATCATACCTCCTTTATATCCAATAACACTTCATCTCTTCATCCTCATGGGATGTCCCACATACCGTGATAAAACTTATACTTATGAAATCCATACTCCACTTCGTGGAACCTCATTATCCTTTCGAGGTCAAGCGTCCTTACAAGGAAATATTGGCCATCTCGCATGGCACTTCTTCAACTGGAAAACGTGAAACACATCATGAACTCTGACAGTCCTTCGGTGACTTCAACTTGTTAGCCTATTCTCCCATACGCTCCAAAACTCGGTATGGTCCTACAAATCTCGGGCTAACTTTCCTTAACTCCAAATCGTTTAACTCCTCGCAGAGGTGGCACACAAAGATATGCTCTGCTTCCGATTTCATAGACTACCTCCTTGCATTTTGAGTCTGCATAACTCTTACTACTGGTGAGCTATCTTGATCTATCTCGAATCAACTTAACATTCTCTTGACTCCTTGATCATATTTGGTCCAAACAACTGACGGTCTCCAACTTCATCCCACATCAACGGTGTCTGGCTCCTTCTCCCATACAAAGCTTCAAAAGGGGCCATCTTCAAACTGACTTGGTAGCTGTTGTTGTATGAGAAACTCCGCGTAAGGTAAATTATCATCCCTACTAGATCCATAATCTAGCGCATACGTTCTCAACACGTCCTCCGGTATCTGATTGACTCTCTCGGTCTATCCATCTGTCTGCGGATGAAAGGCTGTACTGAACTCTAGCCTAGTACCCAAAGTCTGGTGCAGTTGATTCCAAAACTTTGAGGTAAACTGTGTTCCTCTACGATGGTCCTCGGAACTCCATGCAGACATACGATCCTTGTCAAATATATCTTGGCCAACTTCACACTTGTATAGGTGGTTTTTCACTGGAATAAAGCGAGCCACTTTGGTCAAGCTAATCAACTACTACCCAGATAGAATCATATCCCAATCGGGTTATGGGAAACCGAAATGAAATCCATGCCAAGCTTATCCTACTTCCATTCGGTATCGGCATAGGCTGCAATAATCCCACTGGCTTCGATGCTCTTCTTTTACTTTCTCCGCATACATCACTTACGACTACATACTCCATAATATCCTTCTTCATACCGAAACACTCCTTCAAATCCAAATACATCTTGGTGGTTCCAGGGCGAATCGAGTATGGTGAGTCATGAGCCTCTGAAGTTTTTACTTCCTGATCTTTGCATTATTGGGTACATGTACACTGTCCTCAAACCATAAGGTGTCATGCTCATCCTTACGAAAACCTTTGGCCTTTCCTTTGCTCATCCTCTCTTTTACCTCAGCAATCTCTTTGTCATCCTTCTGAGCTTCACGGATCTTTTCCAACAATGTAAACTGAACTTCCATTCTCTGCAACGAAACCTTTGGGAACAATCTCCAACTGAAGTTCCTTGAGATCCTCGGCTAACTCCTTTGGTAATCCTCCGATTATGAGGGTATTCGTCCTTGTTTTATTTATGGTTATATCCTATTTCTCCACAAGGCTTGCACGCACAAGGTTTCTTCATATCCTTTCCATAAGGCTTCAACACGGGTCACAAACCGAGACTTTAGCAAAGTCAACTTAAATTCTTCCCAAGTGGTTACTCCTGGCCACATTGATGGTTTGGTACATCCTCCACTAGATAGCAGCACCTCTTTCAAAGCAATCAAGAGCATCTTTGGGTCATATCTTTTCGACTATCGGGTTATTATTCATATGATCCTCCATGTTCGAATCCATCGGTCGGTCTCCAATTGACTCATTGGTCCGAAATTACAAGCTCATCTCCATCCATCCTCTAATGGGTCCATGGGTTTGGGGTGGGATAGAGAGATCGAGAGGATGCACACAATACAAACAATGGTTTTGAAAAGACAGATTTTATTGTGGCTGTCGGAAAACATCAAACAAATGACAACTCACAATCGCGATCTAACGAGGTATGTAACAGGGTTTGGTCTTCTAACGGTCAATAAATCTTCAAAGTCATCAAACTCTTCCAATCTTGATCATGTCTCGATGGCTCCTTCGATCATGCTTGTCCTTCTCAAGTTCTTTTGCGGATCATCTCTGTTGACGCCAAGTCTCTCGCGACATCCTTCAATATTTCGGAGTTACGTTCCAACTGCGGTTTCAACATCCTTGACATGATCCATGATCCTACTGTCCTTGATTCATGTCAAATCTCCGGTATCTCGATGTTTTGCTCCTTCATCTTGTCTACTTTCAGCTTCGGGTCTGAGTTCTTCACGAACTGCTTCCTTATCAAATCGCTTCTGCAGATCCACCTTAAACTTCTTCATGTAATACTCCAGATCCTGGTGATACACCAGCTAAGGTTAAAACTCCAACGTATGCGATAGATGCTCCATCAGCTTTCTACCATCCAATCCTTCCATGCATCTGCATGCTTAACTCCATACGGTGACAATAGCATAGGCGGCGATAACATCATGGATAGCATGTTTCGCTCTTGTCATTTTCATGAGCTATCATTCCATAGTTGAATATCTCCTGCCTTAGGGTTTTCCGACAAAGCTTTGAATTCTAATGCTCCATGTTCCGTCTTCCTCCGATACACCTTGATCTCGGTTATTGATAACTTCCATAGTCTGCCGAGTTCCATAAGCGTAACCTTCCTAGGTCATACAAATCCGGAATTCTTCAAAGCCTTCAAAATCTCATAGTCTTCGGAGCCTTCAACAGTTGTAGTTTCCATTTACGGTAAAATCATCTTCATTCCAAATGGTCTTAGTTGTCCGATATCTTGTCTCCTTGGAGTGGTCTCATCATCAAATCTTGAGTGGTCAAAAGGAAAAGGGTATGGTCTCACTAAAAGGAATATTTGAATAAGCTCAAGAGAAGAGAGGTAAAAGATCTTTTGAAAATGAAGTTGTTGTAGAGAAAAATCTTTCCTATGGGCTTGTCGGTTTCTAGGGTCACGTCCCACGGTCAACATGTGCTCGATACCATCTTGTAGCGACCCGACCGAATGGATCAAGTCTCGTGCTTTCGTGTCATCCACGGATCGGTATCTTTGACACACACGTACTCGAAGGATTTATAACAGAGGTAAATCACATGTATAAAGTAACGTAAATACTATTACCTCGATCCAAATATATAGCGGAAGCAACAAGGTTGTGGATTCCCATCAACACCAACGGCAAAGTTGAGTATAGGAAATCGTAACCCTAACGTATCACTTACTGTCGTTCGAAAAGTCTCGCAACATGAAAAGTTGCAGCCAAAACGGGTCACACATGGAATATGCTGGCAATGTAACACATAGAGAGTAATGAAAGAATAGGCTATACTACATGCATATATGGCTGGTGGAAAGCTCTATGGTTACAGTTTTTGCGAAAAGCCAATTTTTCCCTACTGCAAAGGAATAAATTTATTTAACTATCATGGTGGTTGTTAAACATTGAGAATGGTTGACAGCATCCTCAATCCCAATTAAAAGTACTCATTAAAACCCAACAATATTAATTAGAAGTAACATGATGAGATTCACATGATATCCAAGTACTAGATACTCAAGATGTGCATAACCGGGGACACGACTAATCATGATTAGTTTATACACTCTGCAGAGGTTTGCGCACTTTTCCCCACAAGACTCGATCGCCTCCGTTTGGTTTCTCGCACTACATGGTGTTTGAGAAACGGATGACCGAGACATAGTCTTTCAGAAGCGCTAGCACCTTACATGTGGGTAGACCGTACCAACCTACATCCTCTACATCTGCTAGTCTGCCCGTAAGAGTTCGCACAACTTAGTCAACTACGCCAGAGCCCATAATGGCTTGTGGCTGCACACGGAAGTTTCTAGTTTGAATAATCTCATGATCCCTTTGGGCCTGGGTGGCGGTCCGAAGAAATACAGGCAAATCCTGTCTAACCAGGTGCCTTGACAGGCAAGTCCTGGAATAGCCAGGTGCCTCAATCCACCCAGATGTTTGTTTAAGTTGCCACCTTAGATAAACCATTAAATATCAATCTCACATCTGTCATGGATATTCACTTAAACCCAATCCACGTCTACGAGCATTGTATGGCGTAATAAGCAAACGTAGAAGTAACTCCCAAAGGTTCATAAGTAAAACAGGTAATAGGTACTACCTCAATCTACTTCCCATCCCACAATTTAATTAGATCCTAACCATGCAAGTGTTTGAGGATTGATCTAATGCATAAAAACTGGGTAGTAGAAAAGATATGATCAAGTGTTACTTGCCTGCAAAGTTGATGAATTTGATTCGCACTCAAAACTCTTGATAGCTCTACTCGTCACACTCCGGTCAATCTATCGTAATTAAGCAATAGTAACCACACATAAGCAATCACTCAAAAGATCGGAAGGATCGAAGAAACAATTAGGAAAACGTCAAAACCAAATCTAATAACTCTTGCAGCATAAAACAATTTCTAACAGTACCAAAACTATGTGTATTTGGCCTTATCAGAAAGTTTAGGTCAAGAGCTTCGATTTGCAAAAAGAATCAACTAAATCGGAGTTACGAAACTCAAGTTATGATCAAACGAAGTTCAAATACAAATCTGTTCGAATTCAAATTTTAAAACTTTCAAAAACATGTTTGAGTTGTATTATTGGATAGAGGAGATCATAACGAAGAAGTGGGCGTTGGTTTCGTTGGATTCCGACTTACGAGTAAAAAGTTATAGCCGTTTGAAGATTAGGGACACTACGGATAGGTCCATGACGGAAATTAAAAATAAAAAGAAAAATCTATCGAGCGAACGCTCGCTAAACAAAACGGAAAGAAAAACCGGCGAGAAAACCGATCTAGGGTTTCGGAAAGGAAACCGAAACGAAAAACCGATCTAGAAAACGGAACGGAAACCGATCTAGAAAACCGATCTAGAAAACGTGACGCTTGCTGGGCTAGTACCTCAAGAGGCGAGGGGCTCGGCGGTGGCGGCGTAGGGCAGCAGCGGCGGCAAGTGGCGGCGGCGCTGGTGAGGGGCGGCGGCGAGGGCGGCGGCGCGGCTGGCACGGGCGGCGGCGCTGGCTATGGGCGGCGGCGGTGGCGGTGGCACTGCTTCTTTGTTGTCTGCTGTGGAGGAGAGGAGAGGAGAGGAGAGTTGATTTGATGTGTTGGAGGGGGGGGTGTGCTTGGGTATTTATATTGGGGAGGGGAGAGGTTTTGCTTGGGGTAGGGGACAAGAAATAGATTAGGATTAGGAAACAAGAGGAAATAGATCTAGGAATAGATACGGAATAAACGAAGTAGGAAAAGAGTCCTACTAGGACTTGGGAAAGGAGGCGGCTCCTGGCTTCCAGTGCTTGTGCTGCGTGATGGCCTTGTGGTCGGCCGGTGACTAGCGGCTTGGGCCTTTGGCCCAAGCGCGCTGCCCTTTTTAAAAAAAAAATAATTTTTTAACAGAGACAAATAAAATAATAAAACCAAATAAATAAATATATTATATAGGCATATAATATATCAAAATTTTCAGAAAAAGTTTTCCTACATGATGAACTTTATTCTAGCTTCAAATAAAATACACAAAAATTCAAATAAAACAAACAGTGCTACTGCCTAATAAAATCCACTGAAAATCATTTTAAAATACCAAAATGATTTCAAATTAATTTATCTCCAATTTTCTGATGTAGGGAATCATGTTACCCTATTTCCATATATTTTATTTTTGGAGAAAAATAATTTGAATAAAACTCAAATAACTCCAAATTGAAAAATAATTCAAAGGAACTTTGAATTTAATTCTTTGAAACTCCCAACTCATATTTCATATGTTTTGAAGAAGTCATTTTATCTTCTCTCGTGAAAATCATTGAGTTGCATAAAGTTTCAGACTTGGAAATATTTTCCAAATGAAATTCAAATATTTTCAACACCCCTTGTCATTTAAATAAATGAAAGAAGTCATGTCATCTTCTCTCCACGGTTTTGTGATGAAAAGAATTTGAATTCCCGAAGTTCATAAAAGCAAAATGAAAGTTTGGGAAAGTCCTTTTATTCCCTCTCATTTAACTTTCAAAAGTTTCGAATTCATTCACTTTCAGTCAATCAATCAAACAATCAATCAAATCTATCTATTTGTTTATAACATTCCAAAATTTAGAATTTTGGGATGTTACATGGGAGGAACCCGCAAGTTGATCACCAAAACATACATCAAGTGAATCACGTGATATCCCATTGTCACCACAGATACGCACGGCAAGACATACATCAAGTGTTCTCAAATCTTTAAAGACTCAATCCGATAAGATTACTTCAAGGGGAAAACTCAATTCATTACAAGAGAGTAGAGGGGGTGAAGAAACATAAGATCCAACTATAATAGAAAAGCTCGTGATACATCAAGATTGTGCCAAATCAAGAACACGAGAGAGAGAGAGAGAGAGAGAGATAAAACACATAGCTACTGGTACATACCCTCAGCCCCGAGGGTGAACTACTCCCTCCTCATCATGGAGAGCGGCGGGATGATGAAGATGGCCACTGGTGAGGGTTCCCCCCTCCGGCAGGGTGCCGGAACGGGGTCCCGATTGGTTTTTCGTGGCTCTGGAGGTTTTGCGATGGCGGAACTCCCGATCTATCTTATTTTCTGGAATTTTTGGGGTACGTGGAGTTATATAGGCGGAAGAAGCACGTCAGGGGAGCCACGAGGGCCCCACGAGGCAGGGGGCGCGCCCTAGGGGGGTGGGCACGCCCCCACCCTCGTGGCTTCCTCGTTCCTTCCTTGACGTGGGGTCCAAGTCCATCGGGTAGCTTTCGTTCCAAAAATAACTTCTCTAGTTGATTTCGTTCCGTTTCGACTCAATCGATATTCCTTTTCTTCAAAACACCGAAATAGGCAAAAAAACAAGAATGGGATGGGCCTCCGGTTAATAGGTTAGTCCCAAAAGTAATATAAAAGTGGAAAATTAAGCCCAATATTTCCCAAAACAGTAGATAATATAGCATGGAGCAATCTAAAATTATAGATACGTTGGAGGGTATGAAAAGGGGAATGATTAATGTGTTACTTGCCTTGCTGATGATTCGCAAAACCTAGTGACTCGTAGTAGCACGCTTCGCACTCTGGGAATTCTATCGCAAACAAACAATAGCATACATAAGAAATCAAGCAAATATGCAAGGGTAAAACTCAAATAAGAAAATCTAACCAGAAAGTTCAACTTAAGAACTCCGGTTTGCAAAAAGAATCAAATCAAACGGAGCAACAAAACTCAAACGGCGAAAGAAACAAGATCCGTTTACTAATCTGGACTAAGGTCAAATTTTACAATATCAAAATCTTGTTCAAGTTGGTTAAACAGAAAGAGGGCTCTAGACGAAGATCTAGGCGCTTGAATCGCCTGATTTCGATAAACGAGCGAAAATATAAACTAAAACGAAAATCGGATCAGAAATCGCGACTGAAAATAATCGGGAAAAATCCGAGAAAAAGAAAAATTGACGAACAGGCTAACGAATGAACGTTCGCCGTCTGTGACTAAAGGGTGAATGTCATTCGTTTAAACGAACGGACGAACGTCCGCAAAATAAATAAACCGTCGGGAAAACAGATCTAACGAAAATAAACCAAAGAAAATAAAAAACCGGGGTTATCCGAAGAAAACCGACCGCTCAACAGCGGTCAACGGCGACGGATCCGCGTGGCGGCGGCGGGTTCACGACGGCGGCGGCGGCGGCGGCGCGGCACGGCGCTGGGCGGCGGTGGCGGTGGCTAGTGTTTGGCGGCGGTGGGGTGAAATTTGGGTTGGCGGGTTCACGGCTTATAAAGCACAGGGCAAATGAGTCCGGTCGCCCACGGCGGCCCAAGTCGGTTTGACTTTTTTTTAAATAATTCCACGCAGAAAAATGAGGAAAAGGAATACTAAACTGACTCCAAAAATCCCGAAATAACTTTTCCCCTCCTCTAAAAATATGCCGGACAAGGTGAACATTTATTTGGGCCTAAAATGCAATTTTGAGAAACGCGTATTTTTCCTATGCAAATAAAATAGCAATAAAATCCAAATAAAAATGTTTATTTGCATTTAATATTTTTCCTCCAATATTTCATTATTTTTTAGGAAGTCATATTGTCCCCTCTCAAATATTTTGATAGGAAATATTTTCGGAGAGAAAAATAATTAAAACAAATAATCCTCGTTCCGATATTTAATAAAATTCAAATATGAAAACTGTGAAATTCCCAACTCTCTCTGTGGGTCCTTGAGTTGCTTAGAATTTCGAGGATCGCAAATGGGCAATGCAATAAAATATGATATGCATGAATGATCTATGTATAACATTACAAATTGAAAATTTTGGGATGTTACAGTGAGGGATCTTGAATCCAAGGTGGATCTTCTCCGTAGAGGTCGCGGTCTGTCTCGTGGAGTAGGTCCGATATGGATGAGCAAAGCTCTATCTCTAAATGAGCTAATCCTTTGCTAACCCTAACTAGGAGGAGGGGGGGTCTATATATAGTGTTAGCCCACGAAGGGGTGAGAGGGGAGATACATGGGCCCTTGGCACGTTCACTATGCGCAGACAGGCGCCGGATGTCCAGGCTGGGGGCCAGATGTCCGGCAGCTCACGAAGAGCCGGAAGTCCGGGCCTCGGGCCGGATGTCCGGGCTGGAGTGGCTGATTCTTCTGCTCTCTGGATAGCATGCGCCAGATTTCCGAGCAGGCGCCGGATGTCCGGCCCGTCGCGGGGCGCCAGATGTCCGGGGGTCAGCCGGATGTCCGGCCGCTGTAGAGTCACCTGGCTTCTCTCTCTCTCTGATCTTCTTCTGGTTGGTGGCGCCGGATGTCCGGGCTCCTGCCGGATGTCCGGCCGTTGTAACTCCGCGGCGACTCCACTTGAGGCACTTCTTGATCCCCTTCCGTGTGGAATTTTCCTATGCTTCAAGCATCTCCATGGTTATCTCCTCGGTTCCTAAGCACATGTAGTGTCTTTGCATGAGGTAACAACCATGTCTCGCACGAATGGAAAGGGGAAGCATTTAGGAGCGGGTTCACCTTGTGTCCAATGGCGTATGCTTGAGGTCTCATCGTATGTACACTTGGGGTTTGGGGAGTAGTCATAGTGTACATGGGGATGATCGTCCGATGCTCCGCATCATCTCCCCTCCCTTGGGAAAGATCCAACCTCAGATCGAAAAACTCATCACCATGGAAAAGGTTGTCGTGGACGGACTTGTAATTGGATAGAATGGAAGTCATGGCGCAATCCAAGTACTCCAAGGTGTCTCCGGAGTGGTATACATGCAAAAAGAGCAAACACAAGCGACACTCAAAAATACAATGGTTAGCGCACACAAAGTGTCCATCAAATAAGCCTGAGTTAGTCTGATGAGATTGATCATGACAAGCATGAAGCTTAGCCAAATGATATAGAATGATATGTAAGGCAATCATGGAAGCAAATTCATTTGTTGTGCACACAAAAGTATGGTAATTGGTATGATGCACAAAGCTATAAATTCTACCATTGTGCAAAATGATGTCATAATGGGATGGTTTACCAAGAGCATGAACATGGTAATTGCTGCTTAATGTGACTATGTGATCATGCAATTGATGGTGGGTAATATGATCATGATGTATGAATATGCCATCAAGAAAGATCACAACAAATTTGCTAAGGAAGTGTACAAGCTCATATATCATGGATGACATCGAAATACAAGATGCAACAAGGCAATCATAATGTGAGTCAATCCATGCATAAGATGCAAATTTGTTATGGGTGGTGTTGTACCATAGCTCGATGTCGTGGTAGAAGTGTTGGTCCGGTGGTGCATCCACTAAGTCCGAGCACTCCTCAACTTGAAGGTCCATAGGGTCCATCTCCAATGTCGGTCCTCCATCCAATATGCGTATCATGTAGACAAGAAGAAGGAAACAACAATGAAAGTATGGCCCATCCAATATGCATATGTGAAGTTGGCTCAAAGGGAAATAGGTCACCTTTAGGAGTTTCTAAAGGATGTTGGAGTTGCGCATCTTGTATGCCTTCACATACCCAATATGTCTCATGACTGTAATGCCTTGTGAATCCTTCAAAACGAAAGAACATGACAAACACTCCGAAAAATAAATGAGGTTAGCGGAAGTGCAAAACCTATGATTCGTGTGGTAAGATACCCAACAAGTGTATGCATCATGCTCATCATAAGAAAGGACAAGGAGCATTTCATAGTATGGAGGCATATGATGCGAGAACAACCAAATACAATAAGCTCAATCAAACAAGCATGCATCACAAGTAAGGTGTCAAAGACTCCAAGATCAATAAGCATAGTATGGTTGCACTCAATACAATTGGATATGAGATATGCAACTAATGGAGACAAGAGACAATGATCAAGACAAATCAAGTGAGAGGCATGAACATATATGTCATCAACCCAAGAAAGCGAGTAATAATGGAACATGGGTGATGCAACCAAGCAAGCAATCATAGTGATCAAGTCAAGCAAGCCAGTAGTGTAAAGATGCAACATACTAGGAGGAATCATGGCAAGCATGTCATGTGTGCAAATAGTGGTCATGAATAATGCACATGACATATCACAAGCATGAAAGCAAGATATGAGTAAAATATCATTAATGTATTGGTGAGAAGCCATTTGTAAATATCAATGGGACATCATGACTCTCCCAACACAACAATCAAGAATAGCATGTGGCACATGGAAAACATGGTAATAGCAACAAGGATCTCCACCAAGCATGCTACACATAGAAGTAGCATAATGGTGTATCATGGGTAAATGCAAGCAAGGGTCACAATTGCATGGCAAAGGCATAGAAGCAAGCATAACATGCAAAGTGAACACAATACAATGGGCATAAGGTGACAAGTGGTAAATAGCCCATAGCCATGTGAGAGCCAAGTAAAATAGATGCGTGTAGTCCTTGCGCGAAGGGAATGGTGGTAAGGATAGTCCATGGGATCCCAAATCGTCGTTGCTCTCAAGAGCTCGTTTCGTCAACTCTTGGGATTGAGAGGTTGACGAGTATACGTGAGTACCTACACAAAACAAAGGCAAAGGAAAAATTGTGTGTGCGTGGTATATGTACACATCATCCATCATGATGCATACGTGCATGTGTTGGTTAGCACAAAATATCCAATGCTCAAATAAATGAGATGCGTGATATAGAAACATGTCATCCAACATGAGAGGTTTGTTATTATGTATAGCATAATGGAGACTCAAATTGTGTAATGCATCATGAGAAATATGTAGAGCATTGTTATTCATGGAATGCATATGGTGCACGCAATTATGGAAATCATGCAAAGTATGGAATGCATAAAAATCTCCTAATATGTATGAGGAAACTATGGGGGTCTCCTCATGAGCACTAATGGAAACATCACATGGAGAATATTGACAACATCCAAAACAATGCATATTTGGAAGAATGTGATCATGGCATGGCATAGTAGATGAGTTGCGCAAATCATGTAAAGGAAGCATAGCAATATCATTGCATGAAAAACAAAAGCCAATGACCATCATTTCGCCATCTATGCCATAAGTGCAAATGGGATTTATCTTAATGGGGCATGCATAGTTACTATGTTGAGATTGAAATGATGCAATATGGGAGATCTTACTCATAGCATATGACAAGTTTAAAGGGTTGTCGAACATGATGTGACCAAAAGAATTTTCACATGATATCCTATGGAGCATAGCATCACAACTAGGCAACTCAACATGCTCATCATCATATTCATCATAAATTGGTAAGTCATGACATGAGGGAGTCACACTAGCATGAAGCATGGGAATATGTGTGTCAACATCATGCAAGCAGCCATTGGTAAGATAGTTCACTAGTGGGACAAGAGAAGCACCATCACCTATGTTACCTTTGGAGCATCGTTCATGTGTTGTAGGTGAGGTGTCGAAGACCAAGTCGTTGTCATCTTCATCTTGATGGAACCATGTGGGGGTGCATCATCGTCCACCATGGCCATCGTCGTCTCCATTGGAGGTATGGACTCGCCGAGGATAGGCATGTCTTCATGTAGGAGACCTAGCACCAAAGGAAAGACACTCGAAGTAGAGGTTAAGTTGTTAGAAATCATAGTGGCCTCACATGCCGTGTCAACTACCTCACTCACTAAGTGTTGTGGCTCACTCACTCCCTCAAGGATGCGTTCACTCCTATGGTTGGTGGAGTCACTCAAATGGCTCTCAATCTCACATAGGATGTGTGGCATGCTCTCAAGTGTGGGGCTAGTGGTGGTCAAACTCACCCTCTCATAGGAAATGCACTCAATGTCATATATGGTGGAGTCACTCATCTCAATCATGGGTTGGTGGTTCTCCTCACATGGAAATTGGGTCATCTCATGATATGTGGGTGTCGGAGAGGTGTAGGTGCAAACGTCTCCATGCTCAATCATGTCGTAGTCGTAGCCGTGGATGAAGGCCGAAGATGGCACATCATCACTCTCCTCCAAGACCAAAGATAAGGTCTCATGAGCGGTCTCGTAGCTTGACTCGGAGTATGAGTCCAATATGGGTGTCATCTTCGTGTTGTTGAAGAGGTTCGTGCTCGTCGCCGTAGTCTAAAGGGATGGCCCTTGCTCGACCTTCTTGTCGCCGTCTTGTTGTTGGAGGCCCGTACGATGTGGCACCTCGTAGCTCGTCTCCATGACCGGAAGGAATTTCCCATGCTCGGCCTTCTTCCTTGAGGGGCTTCCGAAGATGATAGAGGCAAAGGTGTCCCGTCTTTCAATGAGATGGTGGCTATCGTTTTGGAGGAAGTCGACTTTGACGATCCGACTACGAACGTGCGAGGACGTCGCGCATTAGCAATCGCTAAACTAACTCCGAGAGGTTATTGACCACGCCGGAGCACGATCAACCTGACCATGAAGGTCTGTTTCCTGCAGGCAAACAAAGAACAACCAAGAAACAAAGATTGCAATCTGGATATTGCAAATATAAGAGGAAAGCTTTACTGATCAAAGGTGGGGTTCTGTGACGCCTTTGTCTGGTCGTTGAACACAAACGAAGTACGCAAAGTTGTAGCTATGGCAAACTTTAATCTAAAAAAACCCAAGGAAAAAGCTACTAGATGGATCTACTTATATAGGAGCAAGGGGTGGAGGCCAAGGAGGTGGCAGGACGTCCCAAGGCAGCCTAAAACCAACCCTAGGTCGTACAAGGCTCATGGGCCCAAGTGGAGGTGATGCAACACCTTTGGACTTGTTGATTGACTCGGATTCTGCTGCAGCATCAGATTGTTTCATTGATATCTCGGGACGAATTTGAAGGTGAATCCAATCGGGTTGGAATGAGCATGAAATCTACTTTTCAACAAAAAAAAGAATCACCTAATTCAGAGTCCGTATGAAAAAGTTGTTGGCGTTTTGAGTCAGGTATGTCTGTGTAGTCGGAATCTGAATCCAGAACATGAGAGACTTGGACTCTATCTTCTCTTGGCCCAAAAGTGACATGAGAGGACTTTTTGAACATAACCTAAACTTCTGCTTTTGTCTTATCTTCATATGTGGATTGTACAAATGTCCCATACACCTGCAATTAGACAAAACACAAAAGTGTGTGAAGTATTTTTGTTCTGGATAACATAAATAGATTATTGAATAGTTTGCACTAGAAATCACCTGACAAATATGCATGTATGCAATATTTTTTGGTCGTATCCAAGGTAGTCATGTCCTCATCATCCTCCCTTTCTTCAAAACAAAGCCGTCCTCGGTGTTGCTTAGTCTGAAATGTGGCTAACAAAAGAGACAAGGTGTACATGTTGTATATGTATATGTCATCCATTTTTACTTCCCTTGATTTTTGCACATGTGACACACGTATACATGAGTAACTTTCATAGATCATGTATATGTCATCCATTTTTACTTCCCTTGATTTTTGCACATATGACACATGTATACATGAGTAACTTTCATAGATCATAAAATCTAAAGCCAAAATATTATGATAAGTAGAAGGCATGAAACTATTGCAACTCAGTTTGCACATATAAGTGAAGCTCTTATTCATATCAAAAGATTGACAATATTCATCATTAAACCATCCCAACATCGGTGAATAAACCTTACGTGCATCAAATTTATATGCTACAACATGCTTAAATAATAAGACATGCAATAAGTCATTTGACATAGAATGATCACCAAGATTAAAGGTCATATAAAAATGACTAAACATTGGCACAATTATTTTAAAATGTATTTGATCCAAATATGATTTATTTCCTGATTCACATGGTTCTTTGACATCAACAGTTAATTCAATGGGCGCACTCAAAATTGTTGGTATTTCAGTTGTTTGATCACATGTTGCATTCATGACAGTAACATGATTCTCTAAAATAGGTGGCGTGCTCAAATCAACAGGTAACTCAACACATGATGTATTTAAGTTAATTAGGGATGCATCATTCTCATGTATGCAAAGACGTAGCTGATGTAGGTATGGACAATGACAATGTACCATACACTTGAGATGATGTCGCACTCACAATCTGAGGTGTGGCTGCTCTAGTAGGTGCAACGGTGGAGGGATCTACCGATGGTAGTGAGCATGAATTGGAATAGTAGTTGTTGTAGTCACCCAATGCATCCTCCTGTAACTGTCGCTCAAAGGTACAAGCACGAACATACATACCAGTAATGCAACGAGGAATATACCGAAATCTTGCCTGAATATCATGGTTCAAACCACCAAAAAATCTATTTATTATATCATCCTCAGATTCTTCTATGTCACAATGATGCATATAAGATTTGAACTCTTGGTAGTAAGCATGAACAGTGTTGTTGCCTTGTTTAAATTGTTCAAATTTGCGAAGCAATTCACGATGATAGTAAGGAGGGAAAAATTGTTGTCTCATTACATGTTTCAAATCTTTCCAAACAATGCACACTCCACCAAACAGAAGCAAAACCAGTAAATGCTCTAGTGGCAGCTCGTACTCCCTCAAGTTCAGAAAAATCATGGTGACTAAAAACTTGTTCTACTTCAAGCTCCCAAGCTAGATAAATAGCAGGATTAAATCTACCCTCAAATGACGATAAAGAGATAACCTGACCATGTGCTTGTGTGTGTTGTCCCAACTCTCGTGACGGTGAAGATGTGTCCATCGTCCAAGAACCTCTATCTCCGGAACCTGTCATGATTAGTAGAAACAAGAAACAAAATTCGAGAATAATGTTCCTATGTACTACTAGGATGTGGTTGTAAAGTGCTCACAGTAAAGCAAATATCAATATCTTAAAAGTTCTTACTATGCGGCAGGTGTTGACAGGAAACCAGCGGTGTCAAATAACTCCGAAGATTGTGTAAAGCGATTGCCAGGGGAACGTACATATACACGGTGTAGAAATATATGGAGCTGGGTTGGCTATATATGGTAGCAAAAGATTAGCAATAATCAATTCAAATATGCAATGTTCATAAACGCTCAATGACGGTACTGTGCTGGTCCTAGGCTAGACCGGACTAGAGACGCGAGCCTAGAACACTAATGAGGTCACGGCAAGCATCAATGAAGGATACTAAGTAGCTCTAGACAGCAAGATATAAGTGAAGATCACAACGGTAGTAAATATAATGATGAAAAACAATTGCCAAGCAGGATATACAACCACTCTGTCCAACTTTCCTCTTGAAAAGTTTGAGCAAATTTTCTGATAACTTTTTTTCAAAGAATGCTACTAACTCAAGCTTTCCAATGCACAAAGAATCACTCAATTCTGAATTGATATGAGGAGTCAAAGATTCTAAAACTGGCCTGAAAAACTGGAAAAAACTGTGTTCGCAAACTTCGGAGGGCAAAAAGACCTATTTAGAAGCCGATTATGAGGTGCCAAATATTGAACTAGTTTCTGCAACTATTTAGATGCGTCTCATCGCTAGCTTTCATTTGAGTACTCGCGAAGCGAAAACGGACTTCGTATGAGGAAGTTATGCCTGTTTTACTGAACAGTGCACAAAACAGATTCCAATCCGAATTCAACTACGAGATTGAGTCTAGATAGATCCGAATTTTGTTTATTCTCTCTCTCTTTTTCTCACACTTTTTTCTTTTTCTTTCTCTCTTTTTTTCTCTGTCGTTTTTTTACTTTTTTCTCTATCTTTTTCTCTCTCTCCCTCTTTCCAAAACAAACTAGATAAGATGCAGATTGGATCAAGCGAAGATGTGAACAATCTCAACTGTGATTATGACAATGAACGATGGGTAGCACGTGCAGGAAATTGATGAATGGGTGGTGGATAGGCCGATGTATATGTGGACTCGGATTGGTGGTGGACAGGCAGATGTATATGGCAGCGGTAAAGAATATGTTGGTGGTGGTGGTAGATGGCAGGAGCGATGACGATGGTGCGGCGGCGGCGTGACAACTTGTGAATAGAACTCGAAACTCTAATGGAAAATAGACGCTAAGACCAGCAACTTGACACAATGATGCAACCGTAAATTCAACAAAGCAAATACAGAAAAGATTATGCAAAGGCTCAAACTGGTTTGGACAAAGGATAAATAGATCTAACTTTTTTTGTGACTTTTTTTGGACAATAGGTAAGAAAAAAATCTAAACTAGGAAAACTGGAAATTCTCACCGATCAAACTGAAAACTGATACCACTTGATAGAGGCAAAGGTGTCCCGTATTTCGATGAGATGGTGGCTATCGTTTTGGAGGAAGTCGACTTTGACGATCCGACTACGAACGTGTGAGGACGTCGCGCCTTAGCAATCGCTAAACCAACTCCGAGAGTTTATTGACCACGCCAGAGCACGATCAACCTGACCACGAAGGTCTGTTTCCTGCAGGCAAACGAAGAACAAGAAAGAAACTAAGATTGCATTCTGGATATTGCGAATATAAGAAGAAAGCTTTATTGATCAAAGGTGGGGTTCTGTGACGCCTTTGTCTGTTCGTTGAACACGAACAAAGTACGCGAAGTTGCAGCTATGGCGAACTTTAATCTAAACAAAACCCAAGGAAAAAGCTACTAGATGGATCTACTTATATAGGAGCAAGGGGTGGCGGCCAAGGAGGTGGGAGGACGTCCCAACGCACCCTAAAACCAACCGTAGGTCGTACAAGGCTCATGGGCCCAAGTGGAGGTGATGCAACACCTTTGGACTTGTTGTTTGACTCAGATTCTGCTGTAGTGTCAGATTGTTTCGTCGATATCTCAATGCTCCAGACGAATTTTAAGGTGAATCCAATCGGGTTCAAAAGAGCATGAAATATACTTTCCAACAAAAAAAGAATCACCTAATTTTGATTCCATATGAAAAAATTGTTGGCGTTTTGATTCAGGTATGTCTGTGTAGTCCGAATCTGAATCCAGAACGTGAGAGACTTGGACTCTATCTTCTCTTGGCCCAAAAGTGACGTGAGAGGACTTTTTGAACAGAACATAAACTTCTCCTTTTGTCTTATCTTCATATGTGGATTATACAAATGTCCCATACACCTGCAATTAGACAAAACACAAAAGTGTGTGAAGTATTTTTGTTCTGGATAACATAAATAGATTATTGAATAGTTTTCACTAGAAATCACCTGACAAATATGCATGTATGAAATATTTTTGGTCGTATCCAAGGTAGTCATCTCCTCATTAGAAGATGGAAGTGTCACCCTCGCTTGTAGGTGGTCGCCTCGTTGTTGAAGATGTCGATGTAGGCGAAGTCGTGGGAAGTCGGTGAAGATGTCATACGTCCAAAGGCGAAGATGCCCTGATAGCACTTGGCGAAGATGCCGAAGTAGTGGTGGTAGCCGTAGCTCCGTCTTGGTGTTGCTCGTCTCGTGGTCTTCTATTTTGCTCATGAAGCTTGGACTTGGCGTGAAGTAGAGCTTGTTGGGACTTGTACGTTTGCACTTGTGGAGCATCTTCATGATGATGGTGTTGTTGTCGCACTTTAGCTTGTAGTAGATGTCGTTCGCCGTCGTCGTGCACATGATGCTTGGAGGTGACTTTCCCTTCATGATGATGTGGATCGTGTACTTGATGGTGGTCATCATGTAGACGTCGACGTGGACGACTTGCGCTTGGATCGCTTGGGCGCTCTGAAGATGATTGACTTGCTCGCCGTCACCTTGAGGATGATGAAGGGGAAGAACGGTTGATCAACAAGGTTCGAATCTCCATCTCCTCCATCCTTGCATCTTGCTCCTCCTTTTGTGCGGAAAGCTTGATGTCTATGTAGTCCCTTTTCCTTGCTTCGGAGTGACGAATGTCGATGGAAAGGTTCTCGACGCGTTCTCGCAAGGTAGAATGTGTGCCTTGCATTTGTTGTTGTAGGCCGAAGATGGACGCTTTGGTGATGTATTTGTTCGCGTCGTCGTTGTTGTGGAAGACCGGAGATGAAATGCCTTGCCTATCCATAACAAAACTCGAGCAAATATGAGTGGGAGAAAGAGAAGAACTATACCAAATGTACCTTGACCGATGTTGAAAATGGATCAATGATCACTCAATGATGTAACAAGGAAATAGCACAATTGGTACCGATCTTGTCAATTTCTCACATCTACACAAATAAGGCTTATGGTGGATCTCGGTGAGGATAGTGGCATAGAAATTTGATGCAAAATGTTAGCAAGAGTCAATAATGTTGAAAGAGATTCACAAATTCGCGAGTGAAACAAGTAGACCAATAGCTATGAATGGCACATGGAAACGCACACATAGAGAGATAAATGGGGTCGTGCAACCAAGGAATGAGCTCAAAATGTGGAATCCACGGAAAATGCTCTTGTTGCACAACTCTAGAGAGACGCTAGCACAATTGCTCAATAGGCGGATACGACACTTGTGCACAACCTATAGGAGACAAAAATGCAACGACTTCTATCCCAATTATGTTATGTATATATGGTTCCCAGTGTTTCTCTCAAGATGATCCAAGATGATCGGATATTGACAATCTTATATGCAATGTGGTGTGATGCTATGACTATTGCTTACAAGCTTCTTTGTTCTTTCTCTTTGCTTAAAAGCTTATTCTTTTTTTTTCTTTATGGCCACTATGCGAAATGCACAAACCAAGATAGCAATTGTGTATATGCGGGAAAAAACTTGTGACACAAGGGATGATATGATGATACCAAGATGATATGGTATGTATGCAATGGACAGTGTAGATCACTAATGTGCACAAGTAACGTTGCCGGCCATACTCAAAGGCTAGTCTCGATTGGCAAGTGACGCAAAATGGGCTAGGGGTTATCAATGCAATGGCAAGGGAATATACAATGGAGGGGTACCACGATAACAAGATGATATGAAGGTTACCGACCTTGGCGATGATGAGTGGCGTGTTCTTGATGTAGATACCAAGATGATGGAGACTTGTCCCTAAGTAGCCGAAATACCTTAGGAAAGAAAAACCGCGAACTCAAAATCTCAAATGTCAAATGTCAAATGGTGGTAGCGGAAAGCGGCGGTGGTTTTGCGGAAGCTCAAATGGGATTGCGGAAATGCAATGATGGGTTTTGGAGTATGCAATGCGGAAGTGGAGTGTAAGGTGGTGGACTATACACAGTGTCGGAGTTGGAAGCACGGTCCCTAAGTAGCCGAAACACCTTAGGAGACGTAACTCACAACACAAACAAAATTTGGTTAAGTTGGGGTGGCGGAAGTGTATGGTGGGCAAGCCTATGTGGAAGTTATGGTTGTAGTTGATGAAGAAGCAATGGTCCCTAAGTATCCTAAAAACCTTAGGTGATTCGAATCACAACTCAAACAACCTCAAATGCTAAGGGGAACAAAATGGGTTAGGTTGCGGAAGTCGGTGGTGGTTATGCGGATGATATGTTGGAAGCCCTAGGCAAAGATGCCAAAGTTCCAAAACTTTGATGGAGTCAAATGATTCTGGAACCAATCTAGAGGTGTAAAGGGTGTCAATAGCTACTCAACAAGCTAAAGAACGCGAAAATCGGACTCCGGATGTGAATGTTACGGGCAAAACGGTGAAACACGGGAGGCTCAATTCCCAGGTGTCGGACATCCGGGGCTCGGGCCGGATATCCGGGACCTGATGTCCATTACGCTGCGCGAAAATGCGCTCCAGGAGCCGGATGTCTGGACTATGGGCCGGATGTCTGGGGGGCCAGATGTCTGGGGCTACGGGCCGGATGTCCGGGCTCCAAATCCGAGGATGAACTTGAGGAACTCGATTTTGGGGGCGGAAATTGATGATTTCGGGGGGGAAATTGATGAGATCTCGTGGATGGCATGAGCTAGAGCTCTCGAGAACGAGGCAACTTCCTTCCTTAGTGATATCACATATGATCCACTCGAGACATGGCTACTACCTAAGTCTGATATGTTATGCATGATTAGGTGTCAAGAGGACCCTCCCGGAGATGCTCATGAAGACGGAAAAGTAGCCAAGTCCATGGATGAAGAGAACCAACAGAAAGAGTCAAGAACACCTCCCAGGCCCCGGAGATCCGGCCAGGACCCCGAACGTCCGGCACCTGGAGCATCCTCCTCAGCAGCCTTCCAGCCGCCCAACAGCTACAGGCCCGGGACATCCAGCCCTAGCCTAGACATCCGGCCCGAGCCCGGAAATCCGGCCAGAAGCCCGGACATCCGATGCCACACACCCGAACCTACAGAAGCTGCCTCCACCAGCCCGGACATCCGGCCTCCTAGCCCGGACATTTGGCCCATCGGGAAGGCCCGAACATCCGGCCCCGCCTGTCTGCACACAGTAAAGGGCCGAAGCCCATGTACCCCTTCGCCCCCCTAGACTATATATATTCCTTCTCCTCCATCTTTCTAGGGTTAGCATTGATTTAGCTCATATGTGAGATAGAGCTTTGCTCATCCATTATGGATCTACTCCACGAGAGAGACCGCGGCCCCTCTACGGAGAAGAACCCCTTGGATTCAAGACCCCTCACGGGAAGATCCCCTCGTGGATTCAAGACCTCCTCACGGAGAAGAACCCCTTGGATTCAAGACCCCTCACGGGAAGATCCCCTCGTGGATTCAAGACCTCCTCACGGAGAAGAACCGGTTACCCTTTGTATCGTCCTTCGTTGATCGTGGATCTTGTATCTCCTCTCGTGTTTCGAGGATCTAGCACAAGTGATGTAGGGTGGAATCCTATACGGCCGATCTTTCACGAAAGGAGCGGATCCCAACTAAGAACACGAAGAACACGAGAGGAAACACGAGAGAATCACTAAAACCAACAAGAACAATCACACATGTGCTAGATCCTCGAAACACGAGAGGAGATAAAAGATCCACGATCAACAAAGGACGATACAAAGGGTAACCGGTTCTTCTCCGTGAGGAGGTCTTGAATCCATGAGGGGATCTTCCCGTGAGGGGTCATGAATCCAAGGTTGATATTCTCCATAGAGGTCGCGGTCTCTCTCGTGGAGTAGATCCGGTATGGATGAGCAAAGCTCTATCTCTAAATGAGCTAATCCTTTGCTAACCCTAACTAGGAGGAGGAGGGGGTCTATATATAGTGTTAGCCCACGAAGGGGTAAGTGAGAGGGGTGATACATGGGCACTTGGCCCGTTCATTGTGCCAAGACAGGCGCCAGATGTCCGGGCTGGGGGCCGGATGTCTGGCGGCTCACGAAGAGCCGGATGTCCGGGCCTCGGGCTGGATGTCCGGGCTGGAGTGGCCGATTCTTTTGCTCTCTGCATAGCGTGGGCCGGATTTCCGGGCAGGCGCCGGATGTCCGGCCCGTCACGGGGCACCGGATGTCCGGTGGTCAGCCGCATGTCCGACCGTTGTAGAGTCGCCTGGCTTCTATCTCTCTCTGGTCTTCTTCTGGTTGGTGGCGCCGGATGTCCGGGCTCCTGCCGGGTGTCCGGCCGCTGTAGCTCCGCAACGACTCCACTTGAGGCACTTCTTGATCCGCTTCCGTGTGGACTTGTCCTATGCTTCGAGCATCTCCATGGTTGTCTCCTCGGTTCCTAAGCACATGTAGTGTCTTTGCATTTAGCAGTGGGGAAGGGGAAGCATTTAGCAACCATATCTCACACAAATGGAAAGGGGAAGCATTTAGCAGTGGGTTCACCTTGTTTCCGATGGCGTATGCTTGGGGTCTCGTCGTATGTCCACTTGGAGCTTGGGGAGTAGTCATAGTGTATATGGGGATGATCATCGGATGCTCCGCATAAACATGTGTGATTGTTCTTGTTGGTTTGAGTGATTCTCTCGTGTTTTCCCTCGTGTTTCCCCTCGTGTTCTCCATGTTCTTAGTTGGGATCCACACCTTTCATGAAAGCTCGGCCGTATAGGGTTCCACCCTACATCATCTTGGTATCATGAGCCACCTTGATCATGATTTCGGAGCCTCCCCATTGTGTTTTCTAGCCTGATTTTGTTGTTTTTGTCCCTAATTCTAAAATTGCCCCAATTTTTTTGTGATTTGTTGGTGTGATGAAGTTTTGTTGGATTTGATCCGCGGATTTCGTGTGTTGCAGGTAGATCTAGCTTTGCCCCATCTTTTCCCCAATTTCCATCCACAAAATCTTCGGAATTTTCCCACAAAATCGACCTCTCCATGCGGTGTTCATCGAGTTCGTCCACGGATCCAGAGCCCGGACATCCGGCCCGATAGCCCGGACATCTGGCCACCCCGGACATCCGGTCTTCAGCCCGGACATCCGGCCCCTGACAGCACCACTTCACTCCACCACTCCATTTCCCGCCTAACCCCCGCCCAATTTTGTTCCGGTGCCCACACCCACTTCCACATAACCCCACCATTTCCACATAGCACCACCAAAGCTCTCCCGCTACCAACTCCGACAATTTGGACCCGTTTTTCTTTGAGAATTTGAGTTGTGGTTCCCATGTCCTATTGTGTTTCGGCTATTTAGGTACGGTTCAACATCGACATCACCGCTGCTCATCTTCGCCATGGACTACTACAAACGGCTACATCATTTTGGTATCAACCTCATCTTGGTATCGTGATATCATCATATATTCTAGCAATTGCATTGATAACCCCATACCCTTACTTTTGCGTCACTTACCTATCGAGACTAGCCTTTGAGTATTACCGACAATGTGACTTGTGCACATTAGTGATCATACCTCTCATAGCATACATACAATATCATCGTGTTGCATATCTTGGTATATTCTCTTGTGTCACAAAGTTCTCATCGCATATACTGCTATCTTGGTTCGTGAAGCATTGCGTGAGAAAAGAGCTCAAACAACAAAGAGCCAAACAAGCTTTTAAGCAAAAGAGGAAAGATAAGAAAAGAGCTTATAAGCAAGAACCATAGCATAATACAACACTAAGATTGTCATACTCGATCATCTTGGATCCTACCATCGGAACATCATACATATAGCATACTTGGGATAGTAGTCGTTGCATTTTTGCCTAGTAGGTTGTGCACAAGTTCGTATCCGCCTATTGTGCAATCGTGCTAGCGTCTCTCTAGTTTTGTGCAACACGAGCATCTTTGTGGATTCCACATTTTTGGCTCACCCTTGGTTGCACGACCCCACTTATCTATTTGCGTGTGTGTTTCCGTGTACCTTATCTTTCTTGGTCTACTTGTTGCATTTGCAAATTTGCGAATCTTTTCCAACATTATTGAAGCTCATTAACAATTGCATCAAATTTTGTGCCACCATCCTAACCAAGCTCCATCATAAGCTTTTACTTGTGTAGGTGTGAGGAAACGACAAGAATTGGTACCAATTGTGCTTTTTTCCTTGTTCCAAATTGGAGTGATCTTTTGATCCATCTTCAACATCGATCAAGGTACATTTGGTATTGGTTCTTCTCTTTATCCCACTCACATATCTTTGTTTGGAATGATGGATAGGCCAAGTACGTCTACAAACCCACTCTTCTTGGAGCAAGACGAAGACATGTCACCCTACGTCACCAAGAGCCACCTCTTTCATGCACAACGAGCTTTGCATCAAGAGCAACAAGCGATGAGCGACCGCATCAACCATCTCCCCACCGGATTGCGACTCTCCGAGCTACGTACAAGATTCTACTTCAACCACAAGATCGATGAACAAAAGCAAGAGAGCAATGCAAGAATGGAAGAGATTCACGCCTTGTTGTTTAACTGCTCTTCTACCTCGTCGTCCTACTCAAGACGGAGCCGCTCAAGTCGACACTCCGACGACACTATCTCCGGCTCAAGTACCCCGACATCGAACACTCTTCCTCGTGCAGCGCGACAAGATCGTCAAGCAAACCGCAATCCTCTACACGACACCGACTGGCAAGAGCATCGACATCGTCAAAACCTAGCTACATTCGCGCACGCACAAGAACGGCAATGCCAACGACAGCAAGAACAGGAGGAACAAGCGCGACAACATCAAGATGCACAAGACGCCGAAGCACAACGTCAAGAACAACAACTACGAGAAGCTCAATCACTTGAAGCGCAACGTGCGCTTCGAGATTCAAGTCGAGCCGTAGCCAACCGAGGCAGACAAGCTCGCCTACATCAAGAAGCACTTCGTGACGAAACTCAAGAAAGGATTTATCAATCACGTGTGCATCGTCAAGTTCCTCAAGTTGCTCGTCAAGATCGACAAGCATCTCCTCAAGAGAGACAAGAACATCAAGTCCATCGAGAGCATGAAGACAATGAACCTCCTCCAAGACAAGAGCAAAATGAAGTCGACAACCCTCCTCGCCAAGAGCAACATGAGATTGTCAATCTCAAAGACATGGGCATCATCATCCCCGACCCCAACACAATGAAGAGCAACCATATGGCAAGCTAAAGTTCACTACGCCCAAGTTCACCGGAAGCAATGACCCCGAAGAGTACATCTCATGGGCATTGAAGGTTGACAAAATCTTCCGCTTGCACAACTACGAAGAAGAGAAGAAGATCGCGATGGCACCCCTCGAATTCCAAGACTACGTCCTCATTTGGTGGGAACAAGTCATTCAGCGCCGAGAGGCCAAAGGTGAACCACCCATCACAACTTGGGCGCAAATGAAGGATGTCATGAGAGCACGATTCGTGCCTACCTACTACAATCGCGACCTCTTCAAGAAACTTCAACTACTCAAGCAAGGAACCAAGAGCGTTGAAGAGTACTACAAGGAAATGGAGATTGCCATGATACGAGCCAATGTCGCGGAAGATGATGAGCAAACTATGGCACGTTTCTTGAATGGACTCAATCACCCTATCAAGAAGATTGTCGACTTGCAACCATACTCAAACCTCATCGAGCTAGTGCATCAAGCTACGAAAGCAGAACGGCAAGTGCAAGATGACCTCAAGTATGCCAAGTTCTCATCCAAGTCCTATGGCTTCTCCAACAATCAAGCGTCACTGACTCCAACACCTTCTACCTCAACCAAGCCATCTACCACAACCTACTAAGCAAAAGAGGAAACATAAGGAAAGAGCTTATAAGCAAGAACTATAGCATCATACAACACAAAGATTGTCATACTCGATCATCTTGGATCATACCATCGGAACATCATACATATAGCATACTTGGGATAGTAGTCGTTGCATTTTTTCCTATTAGGTTGTGCACAAGTTCGTATCCGCCTATTGTGAAATCGTGCTAGCGTCTCTCCACTGTTGTGCAACACGAGCATCTTTGTGGATTCCACATTTTTGGCTCACCCTTGGTTGCACGACCCCACTTATCTATTTGTGTGTGTGTGTTTCCGTGTACCTTATCTTGCTTGGTCTACTTGTTGCATTTGCAAATTTGTGAATATTTTCCAACATTATTGAAGCTCACTAACAATTGCATCAAATTTTGTGCCACCATCCTAACCAAGATCCACCATAAGCTTTTACTTGTGTAGGTGTGAGGAACCGACCAGAATTGGTACCAATTGTGCTATTTTCGTATTCCACATTGGAGTAATCTTTGATCCATCTTCAACATCGGTGAAGGTACATTGGTTTTTCTCTTTCGCCCACTCACATATCTTTGTTTGGAATGATGGATAGGCCAAGTACGTCTACAAACCCACTCTTCTTGGAGCAAGACGACGACATGTCATCCTACGTCACCAAGAGCCACCTCTTTGGTGCACAACGAGATTTGCATCAATAGAAACAAACAATGAGCGACCGCATCGACCATCTCGCCACTAACTTGCGACTCTCTGAGCTGCGTACAAGAGACTACTTCGACCACAAGATCGACGAACAAAAGCAAGAGAGGAATGCAAGAATGGACGAGATTCGCGCCTTGTTGGTCAACCGCTCTTCTAGCTCGTCGTCCTACTCAAGACGGAGCCGCTCAAGTCGACACTCCGATGACACTATCTCTGGCTCAAGTACCCCGACACCGAACACTCTTCGTGGGGCCGCGCGTCAAGATCGTCAAGCAAACCGCAAACCTCTACACGAAACCAACGCTCAAGAGCATCAACTTCGTCAAAACCAAGCTACATTTGCGCACGCACAAGAACGGCAACGCCAACAACAAAAAGAACAAGAGGAATAAGCGCGACAACATCAAGATGCACAAGACGCCGAAGCACAATGTCAAGAACAACAACTACGGTAAGCTAAAGCACTTGAGGCGCAATGTCGGAGTAATGGGCCACGGGTAGGCAGACCCGAGCCCCTGAACCTTTCAAAACATCAGGGCAGACTGCGCCCCTCAAAACCCTAAGACGAAGAGCCGCCTTCAGAAAGTCGGCAACAGAGTCGCCGACTCCCCCTCTAGGCCGAGTCCCAGAGACGGCCTCAGGACGGGCCGACTCCAAACCAGCGACCTCCAGTAAGGCCGGCTACAGGGAGTCGGCCCGCGACTCCAACCCTTCCTACCTGAGCGACTACGAGCGGGATGGGATAAAACCGCCTCGCGACCCATCCCTGCCCCGCCCATAAAGGGCAGGTATGGCCACAGAGCGCCGTACCGACGGAGATCTCCGTCCGGCGCGGCACTGTTGCCACGCCGGCCCTGACATCAGCCCCGTGGGCAGATTCCTGTACCCACGATGGCCCGTCTGTACGACCCGAAAACGGCGGGACCCGCCTGTCGGCGGGAGTACCGAAGACGGCGAGAGCGCCCCAAAGATGGACCCGTGGGAGTCGGCCTCCGGGAGTCGGCCGGCCCCTCCCGCGAGCTCCACGCGCCATTAACCAGACAAGACGGGGAATGGCAACAGTGATCGCCCGCCAGGCGGCGGCACTGTTGCCATGACCCCATGACCAAGCTCGCATCATTAGAAGCTGGGCTACAGTAATCCGCAGCCGGCAAGACCCGCCCGCGGCGGACAAGGGCTATCGGCCCCATACTGGGCCGACGGCGGGGCCCACTAGTCGGCGGGCCCCAGAAGTCGGCGGAGAAGACGGCGACTTAAGAGACTGACGGCTTGGACCCGCACCCAACCGAATTACCATTGTACCCCCGGGGGTAGGCCTATATAAACCCCCCGGGGCACCCATGCAAAGGGTTGGAACCTAGTAGTTTTAGACACACGCATAGAGGGAGAGAAGAGCTAGCTGTGCCCTTCTCCTTCCTCACCCCGAACATCTCAAGGAGCATCTTGTACTCATTTCGCCATAGTGATCATGCGGAGACCCCGCAGAGCAGCAGTAGGGGTGTTATCTCCTCGGAGAGCCTTGAAGCTGGGTAAGATTCGCCGGCGTGCATGTCTTCGCCTCATCCCGTTTCCAGGCACCGGCGACGTTCTACTCGCCCCCTCCATGATAAGCCATCCTTTGGCATATGTCGCACCCAACCCCCAACACGCAACGTGCCCTTCGAGATTCAAGTCGAGCTGTAGCCAACCGAGGCCGACAAGCTCGCCTACATCAAGAAGCACTTCGCGACGAAGCTTAAGAAAGGATTTATCAATCACGTGTGCATCATCAAGTTCCTCGTCAGGATCGATAAGCGCCTCCTCAAGCGAGACAAGAACATCAAGTCCATCGAGAGCATGAAGACAATGGACCTCCTCCAAGACAAGAGCAAAATGGGGTCTACAACCCTCCTCGCCAAAAGCAACATGAGATTGTCAATCCTCAAAGACATAGGCATCATCATCCCCGACCCCAATACAATGAAGAGCAACGATATGGCAAGCTAAAGTTCACTATGCCCAAGTTCACCGGAAGCAAAGACCCCGAAGAGTACATCTCATGGGCATTGAAGGTTTACAAAATCTTCCGCTTGCACAACTACGAAGAAGAGAAGAAGATCGCGATGGCATCCCTTAAATTCCAAGACTACGTCCTCATTTGGTGGGAACAAGTCATTGAGCGCCGAGAGGCCAAAGGTGAACCACCCATCACAACTTGGGCGCAAATGAAGGATGTCATGGGGGAACGATTCGTGCCTACCTACTACAACCGCGACCACTTCAAGAAACTCCAACTACTCAAGCAGAGAACCAAGAGCGTTGAAGAGTACTACAAGGAAATGGAGATTGCCATGATACGAGCCAATGTCACGGAAGATGATGAGCAAACTATGGCACGTTTCTTGAATGGACTCAATCACCCTATCAAGAAGATTGCTGTCTTCCAACCATACTTAAACCTCATCGAGGTAGTGCATCAAGCTACGAAAGCGGAACGACAAGTGCAAGATGACCTCAAGTATGCCAAGTTCTCATCCAAGTCCTATAGCTTCTCCAACAATCAAGCATTACCGACTCCAACACCTTCTACCTAAACCAAGCCATCTACAAGCAACGACAACAAGTCGAATTACAAGAAAACTTCGACAACCTCAAGTCGTCCTCCTACTACAAGCAACTTCAAGCCGAAAGCTTCATCATCATCTACCCCAACCAATGGGACCATCAAGACAAGTTCCTTCAAATGCTTCACATGCGGCGGCCGAGGCCACAAGTCCTTTGAGTGCACAAACAAGTGCACCATGATACTTAACGACGACGGAACCTACGACTCCATAAGGGAAGGAGAAATGGAAGCCCTTGAGCAAGTGGCCATGCACCGGCAAGTGAACAACGACAATGAAGATAATCAAGTCTTTTGTGACGAAGATTCGAGCCCCACTCTTATTGTCTCCAAGGTCTTGACTCTTCAACATCAAAAAGAAGAAGACCAAAGATGCCATATCTTCCACACCAAAGCCGGCATCAATGGAAGGTCCATCAAGGTCATCATCGATGGAGGGAGTTGCCACAACTTAGCAGGTGAAGAACTATGTTCCAAGCTCCAATTGGTCAAGATGAAGAACCCGCACCCTTACAAAGTTCAATGGCTAAGCGACAATGGCACCATCCAAGTCAAGCATGGAGTACAAGTCTCTTTCAAGATCGGAGCTTACGAAGACACATTTTGCTTGTCTTGTTGCACCTATTCCCATGCCATCCATGATATATGAGCTTGTGCATTTCCTTAGCAAATTTGTTGTGATCTTCCTTGATGGCATCTTCATACATAATGATCACATTGCCTACCATCAATTGCATGATAAAATAATCATATTGAGCATCCATTGCCATGTTAATGCTTTTGATAAAACATCCCATTATGATATCATTTTGCACAATGGTAGAATTTGTAGCTTTGTGCAACATAACAATTGCCATACTTTTGTGTGCACAACAAATGAATTTGCTTCCATGATTGCCTTACATATCATTCTATATCATTTGGCTAAACTTCATGCACCTTGTCATGATCAATCTCATCGGACGAACTCATGATTATTTGATGGACACTTTGTGTGCGCTAACCATTGTATTTCTGAGTGTCGCTTGTGTTTGTTCTTTTTGCAGGTATACCACTCTGGAGACACCTTGAAGTACTTGGATTGCACCATGACTTCCACTCCGTCCAATTACAAGTCCGTCCACGACAACTATTTCCATGGTGATGAGGATTACGATCGAAGCTCGGATCTTTCCCTAGGGAGGGGAGATGATGCGGAGCATCCGACGATCATCCCCATGTACACTATGACTACTCTCCAAGCCCCAAGTGGACATACGACGAGACCACAAACATACGCCATTGGACACAAGGTGTACTGCTCCTAAATGCTTCTCCTTTCCATTCATGCGAGACATGGTTGCTACCTAATGCAAGGACACTACGCATGCCTAGGTACCAAGGAGACCCTCTCGGAGATGCTCGGAATGATGGACAAGTCCCCAAGTACAAGGATGAAGGAGCACGACGAGAGAAACCGGAGAGAGGCTACAGGACCCGGACATCCGGCCCTGGCCCGGACATCCGGCCCCTGAAGATGTCAACAACAACAGCAGCCCAACAATCGAAGTGCTACAGGGCCCGGACATCCGGCCAGGCCCCGGACATCTGGCCCCTCCCGCAAGCCCGGATATCTGGCACCAGCCCAGACAACCGGCGCCCTGTCACAGAATGTCCAGAAGCTGGATCTCGCCAGCTCGGACATCCGGCCCCAGCGCCCCGACATCCAGCGTCTCGGGAAAGCCCGGACATCCGGCCCGTCGCCCGGACATCCGGCCCCTCCTGCCTGCGTGAGTGTATCCGGGCCGAAAGCCCATGTTCCCCTTTGCCCCTTGGACTATATATACTCCCCCTCCACCTACGTTTTAGGGTTATCATTGGTTTAGCTCATTTAGAGATAGAGCTTTGCTCATCCATACGGATCTACTCCACGAGAGAGACCGCGGCGTCTACGGAGAAGATCCATCTTGAATTCAAGACCCCTCACGGGAAGATCCCCTCGTGGATTCAAGACCTCCTTACGGATAAGAACCGGTTACCCTATGTATCGTCCTTTGTTGGATTTGGATCGTGTATCTCTTTGTGTTTCGAGGATCTAGCACATGTGTGATTGTTCTTGTTGGTTTGAGTGATTCTCTCGTGTTTCCCTTCGTGTTTCCCCTCGTGTTCCTCGTGTTCTTTGCGGGACCGCTCCTTTCGTGAAAGATCGGCCGTATAGGGTTCCACCCTACATCAAAGAGAGAGAGATCAAACACATAGCTACTGGTACATACCCTCAGCCCGGAGGGTGAACTACTCCCTCCTCGTCATGGAGAGCGCCGGGATGATGAAGATGGCCACTGGTGATGGTTTCCCCCTCCGGCAGGATGCTCGAATGGGCTTCCGGTTGGTTTTTCATGGCTACAGAGGCTTGCGGCAGTGGAACTCACGATCTAGGTTTAATTCTGGGGGTTTCTATATTTATAGGAATCTTTGGCGTCGGGAACAAGTCGGGGGGTCCACGAGGCGACGACAAGGCAGGGGCGCGCCCAAGGGGGCGTGCCCTCCACCCTTGTGGATGGCTCGTGGATCTTCTGGCCCAACTCTTTTGCTTTGGGAGCTTCATCTGGCCCATAAAAATTCATCGTAAATTTTCAGCTCATTTGGACTCCGTTTGATATTCCTTTTCTACGAAACTCAAAAACAAGGAAAAAACATAAATTGGCACTAGGATCTAGGTTAATAGGTTAGTCCCCAAAATCATATAAAATAGCATATAAATGCATATAAAACATCCAAGATAGATAATATAATAGCATGGAACAGTAAAAAATTATAGATACGTTGCAGACGTATCAGACATCCTTCTAGCTTCGGGTCGATGGAAACGACCATGCTCTCTGTGGAGTCTCCCGGAGCACCTGGCGCCTGCCCTGGCCGCCGCGGCGGGGGCTCGAGCAATGGCAGGCGTGCCTCTTCGAGCGATAGCGACGAGGAGGGTGGATGCAACCCACGACGCGTCAAGAGTGAGGACTACTACTCCGGCATGGCGTGACCGCCGCATCACCATCACTACCGGCTGGGCCTCAGCAGCGCCACCATCCGCACCTGCCCTCCAGTTTCGTCCTCCTAGCCCGGCAACAGTGTCCTCCTGATCCTGGGGAGGCGCCGAATCCCAGCCAGGTCTTCCCTCCATCTTCTTTGTCTCCCCGTGTGGTTTTGTGGAGGGGAGGGACAGAGCAAAGGCATCGCGGGGCATTTTTTGAGTCTAAAATTATAGGCATCTGCCAAACTTTAGTCTAAATAATGTAAACTTCTTTAACCATGTTTGTGTTCTGTAAGATCTGTACTTGCTTATCAGCGTATTAATGAAAAAGACAAGCCTTGCCAGGTACTTGTGCATGTATTATGTCCATGCAGAGGTGAGGTGCCTCTATACCTTTAAGTAAACAAGTTTCCCCCGGTAAGCTATCATGCCGGTGCCTTCAGTTTACTGCTGGGGCAAGGCCTGCCGGGCATAAAACTATAAGAAAGGACCAGCCCCTCGTCGAAACCTCTCCATCAAAGGACACTGCGACCACCTTGCCCAAAGCAACGTTCGATACAAAGGATGGGAGCACCTATGTTTTGAAGGGGACGGGGTTTTCATATGCACATGTTTACACTTTACAGAACAGATATGGATAAGAAGGAACTTATATATTTTTCTTGCCGGGGACCGCTATGTAGGCTTGTCTCCATTTCTTCTCTTCGGGACCAAGTCCACGACAAGAACCCTGCAGCTTACTGCAGATGAAAACAGAGCTACATGCGACCTTATCTACATGAACATGCTATGCTCATGATATGCTTATGCATGCATGCAAGTTTTCAGGGGGCCCCCATCGCTTCGTTTATTTATCTAGTGCTCAGGGTCTGCGCCTGGCTTTGTACAAAGGGTTACATGCAACATCAGCAAGGCTTATACAAAAGGGTGGTTGGCGGGCAGGGCCCGACAACCGCGCCTTACGGGTAGAACTTACGGAGATGCTCAATGTTCCATGAGTTTTGCAATTGAATGCCACCTCCGGTCTCCAGACGAACTGAGCCAGGTCTGATGACTCGTACTACCCGGTAAGGGCCTTCCCACTTTGGTGTCAACTTTTTTGCACCCTTGGTGGACCGAACACGTGATGTAGGGTGGAACCCTATACGGCCGATCTTTCACGAAAGGAGCGGGTCCCAACTAAGAACACGAAGAACACGAGGGGAAACACGATAAAATCACTCAAACCAACAAGATTCGATTACACATGTGCTAGATCCATGAAACACAAAGGGAGATACACGATCCAAAGTCAACAAAGGATGATACAAAGGGGTAACAGGTTCTTCTCCGTGAGGAGGTCTTGATGGGGGTCTTCTTCGTGAGGAGGTCTTGAATCCAAGGGGATCTTCTCCGAAGAGGGGCCACGATCTCTCTCGTGGAGTAGATCCGTAATGGATGAGCAATGCTCTATCTCACATATGAGCTTAACCAATGCTAAACCTAGAAAGATGGAGGATAAGGAGTATATATAGTCTAGGGGGGCGAAGGGGTACATGGGCTTCGGCTCTTTACTGTGCGCAGACATACGGGGCCGGATGTCCGGGCGAGGGGCCGGATGTCCGGGCCTGTGGCCGGATGTCCGGGCTGAAAGGGTTCAGCTTCGGGCATGTTCCGTGATGGGCGTCGGACTTCCGGGCAGCTGCCGGATGTCCAGGCTGTCGGGCCGGATGTCCGGGGCTCCGGCCGGACGTCCAGGTCCTATAGCTTCAGCGGCTGGAACGTTGCTGTAGTGGAGGTCTCCAGCGGCCGGATGTCCGGGCCTTGGGGCTGCCTTCTTCTCCTTATGTTGGTTCTCCTCATCCATGGACTTGGCGGCTTGTCCGTCTTCGTGAGCATCTCCGGGAGGGTCCTCTTGACACCTAATCATGCATAGCATATTGGACTTAGGTAGTAGCCATGTCTTGAATGGATCATATGTGATATCACTAAGGAAGGAAGTCACCACGTTCTCGAGAGCTCTAGCTCATGCTCGTGCCATAGGTCCTCTTGGATCTTCATGAGACGATGGTAGGTCCATGGGGATGACCATAGGATGCTCCACATCATCTCCCTCCCTTGGGAAAGATCCGACCTCGGATCAAAATCCTCATCACCATGGTACGGGGAGAGATCTTTGATGTTGAAGATGTCGCTCATGGAGTACTTGTCGCGTGGGATGTCGATCTTGTAGGCGTTGTTGTTGTACCGTGCAAGCACCTTGAAGGGTCCATCGCTCGAGGAAGAAGTTTTGACTTGCGTTCGTTGGGGAGGCAGTCTTTGCGAAGGTGTAGCCACACAAGATCTCCAATGTTGAATATTATGGGTTGCTTGTTGACATTGAGCTTGGTCGCGAGTCGTTGTACTTGGCGCTTTATTGTGTGCCTTGTATCTTCGTGCATCTTCTTGAGGTAGTTGACTCGGGCACTCGCGCCCATGTTTGTACGCTCTTGTAGCGGTAGAGGAATAATGTCCAATGGGGACAACAGGTTGAAGCCGTAGACGATCTCGAAGGGGTACTTGCCGGTAGTTGAATGTCTTGCACGGTTGTAGGGGTACTCGGTGATTGGTAGGCACTCCTTCCCACTCCTTGACGTTCTTCTTTATCAACACACATAGTAGAGTGGAGAGCGTGCGGTTCGTCACCTCCGTTTGGCCGTCGGTTTGTCGATGGTATGCCGAAGAGAACAAGAGCTTGATTCCGAGCTTGGCGCACAATGTCTTCCAAACGTAACTCAAGAACTTGACGTCGCGGTCCGATACAATCGTCTTTGGCACTCCATGAAGGCGCAAGATTTCCCTACAAAAAAAATTTGCAACATGTGAAGCATCGTCTATCTTGTTGCAAGGAATGAAGTGAGCCATTTTGGAGAATCGGTCCACAACAACAAAAACGGAATCCTTGCCATATCTAGTTCTAGGCAAACCAAGGACAAAATCCATGCTAATATCTTCCCATGGTTGGTACGGAATTGGAAGAGGCATATATAGTCCATGAGATTGAGCTTTAGACTTAGCTTTGCGACATGTAGAGCATTGGTTGGTGAAGCGGTTGACGTCATGAAACATCTTGGGCCAAAAGTAGTTCTTGGAGAGCGTATCAAATGTCTTGTCGCGTCCCATTAGTCCTCCGCCATGAGATTTTTGCAAAAGTAACGAACGAAGAGAAGACTCGGGGATGCAATGTTTGTTCGCTCTCATAAGATAACCATCCTTGAGGTAATATCGATCCCAAGAAGTATGCGTCAAACACTTGGCACAAGGAATAGCAAAAGTAGGATCATGCTCATACAAATCTTTTATGTGCTCAAAACCAATGACATTCAACCCAAGTTGTGTAACAGGCATGCATATACGGGAAAGCGCATCCACCACAACATTTTCCTTACCTTTAATATACTTGATGACATAAGGAAATGACTCAATAAACTCACTCCATTTAGCATGATGCATGTTCAACTTAGTTTGACCCTTAAGGTACTTAAGTGTTTCATGATCGGTATGGATGATAAATTCATGGGGGTGAAGGTAATGTTCCCATTCATGCAAAACTCGCAGTAAAGCATATAGCTCTTTGTCATAGATGGGGTAATTGAGTTGCGCTCCGGAGAGTTTCTCACTAAAGTATGCTATGGGGCGCTTCTCTTGCGTTAACACACCTCCTGTGCCATTACCACTAGCATCACAATGAATTTCAAAAGGTTTGTCTAAGTTGGGTAAAGCAAGCACGGGAGCATGCGTAAGCAAATTCTTAAGCTCATTGAATGTGCTATCTTGAGATGGTCCCCAAACAAAGGGTGCATTCTTCTTGCTCAAAGCATGTAAAGGAGATGCAATGGTGCTAAAATCCTTCACAAAGCGATGGTAAAAACTGGCTAAATGAAGAAAACTACGCACTTGTTGCAAATTAGTTGGTTGGGGCCAAGTCTTAATAGCATTGATCTTAGATTCATCAACATGAACACCCTTAAAAGAGACTACAAAACCCAAGAAAACAAGCTTATCAACACCAAAAAGGCATTTTTCCATATTATCTTAAAGACGCTCTTTTCGAAGAGTTTGTAGCACGGTGCGAAGGTGGGTGACATGCTATTTGAGATTTGCTAAAAACAAGGATATCGTCGAAGTAGACAACAACAAATTAACCAATATAAGGGCGAAACACATAATGCATAAGACGCATGAAAGTACTGGGTGCTTCCGATAAACCCATAGGAATGACTAACCACTCATACAAACCAAACTTTGTTTTGAAAGCGGTTTTCCATTCATCACCCTCTTGTATATGTATTTGATAGTAACCACTTTTAAGATCAATTTTGGAAAAAATAGTGGCACCGCGAAGTTCATCGAGCATATCGTTAAGGCGTGGAATGGGGTACCTAAAGTGAACGGGGTCTACAATCGGAGCACATGCGAAAGCTACCGTCTCTTTCTGGCACAAGAATGACCGGTACGACAAAATGACTCAAACTTTCACGCACATGTCCATGATCTATGAGATGCTTTACTTGCCTTTGTATTTCTTTGGTTTCTTCGGGGTTGACTCGGTAGGGATTTGTTTTGGAAGTGGCGCTCCGGGGATGAGGTCGATGCGGTGCTCGATGCCTCGTAGTGGAGGTAGACCCGGAGGTAGCTCATCAGGGAAAACGTCTTGGAATTCCTGCAAAAGAGAAGATAACACTAGAGGAAGATTGTGAGAGGTGTTAGCATTTGGTGCCTCATCTTTGCACAAAAGGACATAGTGTAGGACACTTGATGGGTTCTCACACACTTCTCCCATCTCACGTTTGGTGGCAAATAGAACTAAGTTTGTCTTGTCGCTCATCGTGGAGGCACTCAATTTGGGCTTGTGGCGCTTACTCTCTTTTTGGTGGTTCGCTCGCTCACTATTCTCTCCACGATGGGTGGCTTGCTTGTCGGCGATTACTTGGCTGGAGACATAGGTCGTAGAATATACTCCTTCCCTTTCATCTTGTAGTGATTTGTCCGCCCATTGTGGATGACACCTCGGTCAAATTGTCATGGCCGTCCAAGAAGGAGGTGGCAAACGGTCATCAGAAGGACATCACACTCCAATGTGTCTTCGTAAGTTCCGATCTTGAAAGAGACTTGTACTCTATGCTCGACTTGGATGGTGCCGTTGTCGCTTAGCCATTGAACTTTGTAAGGGTGCCGGTGCTTCATCTTGACCACTTGGAGCTTGGAACATAGTTCGTCACTTGCTAAGTAATGGCAACTTCCTCCATCGATGATGACCATGACGGACCTTCCATTTATACTGGCTTTGGTGTGGAAGATACGACATCTTTGGTCTTCTTCTTGTTGATGTTGAAGAGTCAAGACCATGGAGACAACAATAGTGGGGCTCAAATCTTCGTCACAAAAGACTTGATCATCTTCATCTTCGTTGTTCACTTGCCGGTGCATGGCCACTTGCTCAAGGGCTTCCATTTCTCCTTCACTCATGGAGTCGTATGTTCCGTCGTCGTTGAGGATCATGGTGCGCTTGTTTGTGCACTCAAAGGACTTGTGTCCTCGGCCACCGCATGTGAAGCATTTGAAGGAACTCGTCTTGATGGTCTCATCGGTTGGGGTAGATGATGATGAAGCTTTCGACTTGAAGTTGCTTGCGATAGGAGGACGACTTGAGGTTGTCAAAGTTTTCTTGTAACTCGACTTGTCGCGGTTGCTTGTAGATGGCATGGTTGAGGTATAAGGTGTTGGAGTCGTTGACGCTTGATTGTTGGAGAAGCCGTAGGACTTGGATGAGAACTTGGCATACTTGATGTCATCTTGCACTTGCCGTTCCGCTTTGGTAGCTTGGTGCACTAGCTCTATGAGGTTCGAGTATGGTTGGAAGTCGGCAATCTTCTTGATAGGATGATTGAGTCCATTCAAGAAACGTGCCATAGTTTGCTCATCATCTTTCGTGACATTGGCTCGTACCATGGCAATCTCCATTTCCTTGTAGTACTCTTCAACGCTCTTGGTTCCTTACTTGAGTAGTTGGAGTTTCTTGAAGAGGTCGCGGTTGTACTAGTTAGGCACGAATCGTGCTCTCATGACATCCTTCATTTGCGCCCAAGTGGTGATTGGCAGTTCACCTTTGGCCTCTTGGCACTCAATTACTTGTTCCCACCAAATGAGGACGTAGTCTTGGAACTCAAGGGATGCCATCACGATCTTCTTCTCTTCTTCGTATTTGTGCAAGCGGAAGATTTTGCCAACCTTCAATGCCCATGAGATGTACTCTTCGGGGTCATTGCTTCTGGTGAACTTGGGCATAGTGAACTTTAGCTTTCCATATCGTTGCTCTTGATTGTGTTGGGGTCATGGATGATGATGCCCATGTCTTTGAGGATTGACAATCTCATGTTGCTCTTGGTGAGGAGGGTTGTCGAACTCATTTTGCTCTTGTCTTAGAGGAGGTCCATTGTCTTCATGCTCTTGATGGGCTTGATGTTCTTGTATCGCTTGAGGAGGCGCTTGTCGATCTTGATGAGGAACTTGTGGAACTTGACAATGCACACGTGATTGATAAATCCTTTCATGATCTTCGTCGCGAAGTGGTTCTTCTTGTAGGCGAGCTTGTCGGCCTCGGTTGGCTATGTCTCGACTTGAATCTTGAAGGGCACGTTGCGCCTCAAGTGCTTGAGCTTCCCGTAGTTGTTGTTCTTGACATTGTGCTTCGGCGTCTTGTGCATCTTGATGTTGTCACGCTTGTTACTCTTGTTCTTGTTTTTGTTGGCGTTGCCGTTCTTGTGCTTGCAGGAATGTAGCTTGGTTTTGACGATGTCGATGCTCTTGAGAGACGGTGTCATGTAGAGGATTGCGGTTTGCTTGACGATCTTGACGCGTGGCACGACGAAGAGTGTTCGATGTCGGGGTACTTGAGCCGGAGATAGTGTCGTCGGAGTGTCAACTTGTGCGGCTCCGTCTTTAGTAGGACGACGAGGTAGAAGAGCGGTTGACCAACAAGGCGCGAATCCTGTCCATTCTTGCATTGCTCTCTTGCTTTTGTTCGTCGATCTTGTGGTCGAAGTAGTCTCTTGTATGTTGCTCGGAGAGTCGCAAGTCGGTGGTGAGATGGTCGATGTGATCGCTCATTGCTTGTTTCTCTTGATGCAATGCTCGTTGGGCACCAAAGAGGTGCCTCTTCGTGACATATGATGACATGTCATCGTCTTGCTCCAAGAAGAGTGGGTTGGTAGAAGAACTTGGCCTATCCATCATTCCAAACAAAGATATGTGAGTGGGAGAAAGATAAGAACCAATACCCAATGTACCTTGACCAATGTTGAAGATGGATCAATGATCACTCCAATGTGTAACAAGGAAATAGCACAATTGGTACCAATTCTTGTCGGTTTCTCACACCTACACAAGTAAAATCTTATGGTGGAGCTTGGTTAGGATGGTGGCATAAAATTTGATGCAATTGTTAGTGAGATTCAATAATGTTGGAAAAGATTCACAAATTTGCAAATGCAACAAGTAGACCAAGCAAGATAAGGTACACGGAAACACACACACAAATAGATAAGTGGGGTCGTGCAACCAAGGGTGAGCCAAAATGTGGAATCCACAAAAAGCTTGTGTTGCAGAACACTAGAGAGACGCTAGCACGATTGCACAATAGGCGGATACGGACTTGTGCACAACCTACTAAGAAAAAATGCAACGACTTATATCCCAAGTATGCTATATGTAAGGTATTTCGGTGATATGATCCAAGATAATCGGGTATGACAATCTTAATGTTGTATGATGCTATGGTTCTTGCTTATGAGCTCTTTGCTTATCTTTCCTATTTTGCTTAAAAGCTTGTTTGGCCCTTTGTTGTTTGAGCTCTTTCTCATGCAATGCTTCACGAACTAAGATAGCAATTTTGTATGCAATGACAACTTTGTGACACAAGAGATGATACGAAGATATGCATCACGATGATATGGTGTTCTATGGAAAATATGATCACTAATGTGCACAAGTCACGTTGCCGGCAGTACTCAAAGGCTAGTCTCGATGGATAAGCTATGCAAAAGTAAGGCTATGGGGTTATCAATGCAATTGTGAGAAAGTATGATAATATCACGATACCAAGATGATACCAATATGAGGTCGATACCGAAATGATGTAGCCGTTCATAGTAGTCCGTGGCAAAGATGAGCGGTGGTGATGTTGATGTCGAGCCGTACCTAAATGGCTGAAACACAATAGGATACGGAAAATCACAACTCAAATTCTCAAAGCAAAGTGGGTCAAAATTGTCGGAGTTTGTAGCGAGGGAGCTCTGGTGGTGCTATGCGGAAGTGGTGGCGGTATGCGGAAATGTATGTGGGCACCGGAACAAAATTGGGTGAAATTTAGGCGGAAAGGAAGCGGTGGATGGAAGTGTTGCTGTCAGGGGCCGGATGTCCGGGCTGGCAGGATGTCTGGGCTGTCGGGCCATGATGAGGACATCACTACCTTGGATACGACCAAAAATATTGCATACATGCATATTTATCAGGTGATTTCTAGTGCAAACTATTCAATAATCTATTTATGTTATCCAGAACAAAAATACTTCACACACTTTTGTGTTTTTCCCAATTGCAGGTGTATGGGACATTTGTACAATCCACATATGAAGATAAGGGAAAAGGAGAAGTTTAGGTTCTGTTCAAAAAGTCCTCTGACGTCACTTTTGGGCCAAAAGAAGATAGAGTCCAAGTCTCTCACGTTCTGGATTCAGATTGGGACTACACAGACATACCTGACACAAAACGCCAACAACTTTTTCATACGGACTCCGAATTGGGTGATTCTTTTTTCGTTGGAAAGTAGATTTCATGCTCTTTCCAACCCAATTGGATTCACCTTCAAATTCGTCCGGAGCATTGAGATATTGATGAAACAATCGGATGCTGCAGCAGAATCCGAGTCAAACAACAAGTCCAAAGGTGTTGCACCACCTCCACTTGGGCCCATGAGCCTTGTACGACCTAGGGTTAGTTTTAGGCTGCCTTGGGACGTCCTTCCACCTCCTTGGCCGCTACCCCTTGCTCCTATATAAGTAGATTCACTTAGTACCTTTTTCCTTGGGGTTTTGTTTAGATTAAAAGTTCGCCATGGCTGCAACTTCACGTACTTCGTTTGTGTTCAACGACCAGACAAAGGCGTCACAGAATCCCACCTTCATTAATAAATTTTTCCTCGTATATTCGCAATATCCAGATTGCAATCTTAGTTTCATGCTTGTTCTTCGCTTGCGCGCTGGAAACAGACCCTCGTGGTCAGGTTGATCGTGCTCTAGCATGGTCAATAACCTCTTGGAGTTGGTTTAGCGATTGCTAAGGCGCGACGTTTTCGCACATTCGTAGTCGGATCGTCAAAGTCGACTTCCTCCAAAATGATAGCCACCATCTCACTGAAAGACGGGACACCTTTGCCTCTATCAAGTGGTATCAGTTTTCAGGTTGCTCTATGAGAATTTCCAGTTTTCCCTAGATTAGATTTATTTTCTTACCTACTGTCCAAGAAAAAGCCACAAAAAAAGTTAGATCTATTCATCCTTTGTCCAACCAGTCTGAGCCTTTGCAATTTTCCTTTCTTTGTTTGCATTATTGAATTATCGGTTGCATCGTCGTGTCGAGTTGCTGGTCTTAGTGCCTAGTTTGTTTAGAGTTCCGAGTTCTGTTCACATTAGTCACGCCGCCGCTGCTTCGTTATCCCTTCCACTGTCCACAACCCATCCATCAATTTCCACCACGTGCTACCCACCGTTCATTGTCATAATCATAGTTGAGATCACTCACATCTTCGCTTGATCCAATCTGCATCTTATCTAGTTTGTTTTCGAAATAGGCAGAGAGAAAAAAAAGTAAAAAAAGAGAGAAAGAAAAAGGAAAAAATATGTGAGTCAAAAAAAGAGAAAAAAAACAAAATTCGGATATATCTAGACTCAGTCTCGTAGTTGAATTCGGATTGGATTCTATTTTGCGCACTGTTCAGTAAAACAGGCATAACTTCCTCATACCAAGTCTGTTTTGGCTCCGCGAGTACTCAAATGGAAGCTAGCGACGAGTCGCATCTAAATAGTTGCAGAAGCTATTTCAATATTTGGCACCTCAAAATCAGCTTCTAAAAAGGTCTTTTTGCTCTCCGAAGTTCGCGAACACAACTTATTCCAGTTTTTCAGGCCAGTTTTAGAATTTTTTGACTCCTCATATCAACTCGGAATTGAGTGTTTCTTTTTGCATTTGAAAGCTTGAGTCGGTGCCATTCTTGAGAAAAATTATTAGAAAATTGCCACAAACTTTTCCGGAGAAAAGTTGGAGAGAAAGTTGTTGATATATCCTGCTTGGCTGTTGTTTCTCATCATTATCTTTACTGCTATTGTGATCTTCACTTATATCTTGCTGTCCAGAGCTAATTCATATGCTTATTGATGCTAGTTGTGCTACGCCGTGGCCTCATTAGTGTTCTAGGCTCGCGTCTCTAGTTCTGGTCTAGCCTAGGACCAGCACAGTACCGTCGTTGAGCGTTTATTCAACATTACATCTCTGAATTGAGTATTGCTAATAGTTTGCTACCATATATAGCCAACCTAGCTCCACATATTTATACACCGTGTATACGTACGTTCCCTTGGCAATCGCGTTACTCAATCTTTGGATTTATTTGACACGGGTGGTTGCCTGTCACCACCTACTGCTTGGTATGAACTTGTAAGATATTGATATTTGCTTTACTGTGAGACATCCTAGTAGTTCATAGGAAAATTATTCTCGAATTTTGTTTCTTGTTTCTACTAATCATGACAGGTTCCAGAGATAGAAGTTCTTGGACGACGGACACATCTTCACCATCGCGAGAGTTGGGACAACACACACAAGCACATGGTCAGGTTATCTCTTTACCGTCATTTGAAGGTAGATTCAATCCTGCTATTTATCTAGCTTGGGAGCTTGAAGTAGAACAAGTTTTCAGTCACCATGACTTTTCTGAACTTGAGCGAGTACGAGCTGCCACAAGAGCATTTACTAGTTTTGCTTCTGTTTGGGGGAGTGTGCATTGTAAGAAAAAAAATTGATAACCAACCCACAACTTGGAAAGATATGAAAGATGTAATGAGATAACAATTTTTCCCTCCTTACTATCGTCGTGAATTGCTTCGCAATTTGAACAATTGAAACAATGCAACAACACTGTTCATGCTTACTACCAAGAGTTCAAATCTTATATGCATCATTTTGACATAGAAGAATCTGAAGATGATACAATTAATAGATTTTTTGGTGGTTTGAACAATGATATTCAGGCAAGATTTCAGTATATTCCTCATTGCATTACTGGTATGTAGTTTCGTGCTTGTACCTTTGAGAGACAGTTACAGGAGGATGCACTGGGTGACTATAACAACTACTATTCCAATTCATGCTCACTACCATCGGTTGATTCCTCCACCATTGCACCTACTAGAGCAGCCAGACCTCGGATTGTGAGTGCGACATCATCTCAAGTGTATGGTACATTGTCATTGTCCATACCTACATCAGCTATATCTTTGCCACAAGGTAACAATAAAGGTATTGATGATATAACTTCACATGAGAATGATGCATGCCTAATTAACTTAAATAGATCATGTGTTGAGTTACCTTTTGATTTAAGCATGCCACCTATTTTAGAGAATCATGTTACTGTCATGAATGCATCATGTTATCAAACAACTGAAATACCAACAATTTTCAGTGCGCCCATTGAATTAACTGTTTATGTCAAAGAACCATGTGAATCAGGAAATAAATCAGATTTGGATCAACTACATTTTAAAATAATTGTGCCATTGTTTAGTCATTTTTATATGACCTCTAATCTTGGTGATCATTCTGTGTCAAATGACTTATTTCATGTTTTCTTATTTAAGCATGTCGTAGCATGTAAATTTGATGCACGTAAGGTTTATTCACCAATGTTGGGATGGTTTAATGATGAATATTGTCAATCTTTTGATATGAAGAAGAGTTTCACTTATATGTGCAAACTGAGTTGCAATATTTTCATGGCTTCTACTTATGATAATATTTTGGCTTTATATTTTATGATCTATGAAAGTTACTCATGTATAGATGTGTCGTATCTGCAAAAATCAAGGGAAGTAAAAATGGATGACATATACATATACAACATGTACACCTGGTCTCTTTTGTTAGCCACATTTGAGATTAAGCAACGCCGAGCACGGCTTTGTTTACAAGAAGGGGAGGATGATGAGGACATGACTACCTTGGACACGACCAAAAATATTGCATACATGCATATTTGTGAGGTGATTTCTAGTGCAAACTATTCAATAATCTATTTATGTTATCCAGAACAAAAATACTTCACACACTTTTGTGTTTTGCCTAATTGCAGGTGCATGGGACATTTGTACAATACAAATATGAAGATAAGCGAAAAGGGGAAGTTTAGGTTCTGTTCAAAAAGTCCTCTCACGTCACTTTTGGGCCAAGAGAAGATAGAGTCCAAGTCTCTCACATTCTGGATTCAGATACGGACTGCACAGACATACCTGACTCAAAACACCAACAAATTTTTCATATGGACTCCGAATTGGGTGGTTCTTTTTTTGTTGGAAAGTAGATTTCTTGATCTTTCCAACCCATTTGGATTCACCTTCAAATTTATCCAGAGAATTGAGATATTGACGAAACAATCTGATGCTGCAGCAGAATCTGAGTCAAACAACAAGTCCAAATGTGTTGCATCACCTCCACTTAAGCCCATGAGCCTTGCACGACCTAGGGTTAGTTTTAGGCTGCCTTGGGACGTCCTTCCACCTCCTTGGCCGCCATCCCTTGCTCCTATATAAGTAGATCCATCTAGTAGCTTTTTCCTTGGGGTTTTGTTTAGATTAAAATTTCGCCATAGCTGCAACTTCGCATACTTCGTTTGTGTTCAACGACCAGACAAAGGCGTCACAGAACCCCACCTTCATTAATAAAGCTTTCCTCTTATATTAGCAATATCCAGATTGCAATCTTAGTTTCTTGCTTGTTCTTCGTTTGCGCGCAGGAAACAGACCCTCGTGGTCAGGTTGATCGTGCTCCGACGTGGTCAATAACCTCTCAGAGTTGGTTTAGCGATTGCTAAGGCGTGACGTCTTCGCACGTTCGTAGTCGGATTGTCAAAGTCGACTTCCTCCAAAATGATAACCACCATCTCATCGAAAGACGGGACACCTTTGCCTCTATCAAGCAGTATGTCTGGGCTCAGGATCCGTGGACGAACTCGAAGAACACCGCGTGGAGAGGTCAAATCCGGGGCAAAATTCAGAAGATTTTGTGGATGGAAATTGGGGAAAAGTTGGGGAAAATCTAGATCTACCTGCAACACACGAAATCCGCGGGTCAAATCCAACAAAACTTCATCACACCAACAAATCACAAAAAAAATTTGGGGCTATTTTTGTGGGGCAATTTTCGAATTAGGGAAGAACACAACGAAATCAGGCTAGAAAACACAACGGGGAGGCTCCGAAATCGTGATCAATGTGGCTCATGATACCAAGATGATGTAGGGTGGAACCCTATACGGCCGATCTTTCACGAAAGGAGCGGATCCCAACTAAGAACACGAATAACAAGAGGGGAAACACGAGAGAATCACTCGAAGCAACAAGATTCGATTACGCATGTTCTAGATCCACGAAACACAAAGGGAGATACACGATCCAAAGTCGACAAAGGATGATACAAAGGGGTAACAGGTTCTTCTCCGTGAGGAGGTCTTGATGGGGGTCTTCTCTGTGAGGAGGTCTTGAATCCAAGGGGATCTTCTCCGAAGAGGGGCCGCGGTCTCTCTCGTGGAGTAGATCCGTAATGGATGAGCAATGCTCTATCTCACATATGAGCTAAACCAATGCTAAACCTAGAAAGATGGAGGAGAAGGAGTATATATAGTCTAGGGGGCGAACGGGTACATGGGCTTCGACCCTTTACTGTGCGCAGACAGACGGGGCCGGATGTCCGGGCGACAGGCCGGATGTCCGGGCTGAAAGGGTTCAGCTTCGGGCATGTTCTGTGATGGGCGCCGAATTTCCGGGCAGCTGCCGGTTGTCCGGGCTGTGGGGCAAGATGTTTGGGGCTGGGGCCGGATGTCCGGGTCCTGTATCTTCAGCGGCTGGAAAGTTGCTGTAGTGGAGGTCTCCAGCGGCCGGATGTCGGGGGCTGGGGCCAGATGTCCGGCCCTTGGAGCTGCCTTCTTATCCTTCCATTGGTTCTTCTCATCCATGGACTTGGCGGCTTGTCCGTCTTCGTGAGCATCTCCGGGAGGGTCCTCTTGACACCTAATCATGCATAGCGTATCGTACTTAGGTAGTAGCCATGTCTTGAGTGGATCATATGTGATATCACTAAGGAAGGAAGTCACCTCGTTCTCGAGAGCTCTAGCTCATGCTCGTGTCATAGGTCCTCTTGGCTCTTGATGAGATGATGGGAGGTCCATGGGGATGACCATAGGATGCTCCGCATCAACACGCCTAAGGACAAGGTCGCCTTCCTCAAAACTCAGGGCGTGAACCCTGCAGCTGTGATAGCGACGCAGGGCTTGCTGGTAGCGTGCAACACATGTAGCAGCCGGGAGACAGTTCTCCTCAAGTAGCACAATGTCCTCACGCTGGTGTTGTTCCTGCGCTACTTCATCGGAGGAAAGCACTCAGGAGATCCGTATATGAGTTTCGCGGGGATCACTTCTTCTGCCCCATAGACTACGGAGAAGGAAGTCTGGCCGGTAGCTCGATTTGCTGTCATACGGAGGGACCAAAGAACTACCGGCAGCTCAGCGATCCATTGCCTGCCACACTTATGCAACTTATCAAATGTTCTTGTCTTGAGTCCTCACAACACTTCAGCGTTTGCCCTCACAGCTTGTCCATTGCTTCTGGGATGGGCAACCGAGGCAAATGAGACCTTGCTTCCGAGGGCATGAACGTATTGCATGAAGGTGCGGCTTGTGAATTGGGTGCCATTATCAGTGATGATCCTGGCGGGTGCTCTGAAACGGCACACCAATCCTTTCAAGAACTTGATAGCTGACTGTGCGGTCACCTTCCTCATGGGCTCCATTTCCGGCCACTTTGTAAACTTTACGATTGCGAAAAACAAGTATTCAAAGCCCCTGGTAGCACGGGGGAAGGGGCCCAAGATGTCGAGACCCCAGACCAAAAATGCCCATGACAAAGGGATCGTTTGGAGAGCTTCAACAGGTTGATGGATATTCTTGGAGTGGAACTGGCAGGCTTCACACTTGGTGACTAACTCGATTGCATCTTGGAGGGTTGTGGGCCAGTAGTAACCTTGCTGGAAAGCTTTTCCAACCAGGGCCCTTGATCCAATGTGGGAGCCACACATACCCTTGTGTATCTGTGCCAATAGTTCCTTTCCTTCTTATCAGTAAATGCACTTCAATTTCATTCCGCTGGGCCTTCTTATGTGTAGTGTGTCATGCACAGACTGATACTGTCGAGCGAAACGACACCTATGGGATCACAAAGATCCCTTCTACGGTTGGCGGGCGCGAGGTTGTGCAAAGAGCGGGTCTAGTAGTTAGCACAAGGGGATTTATCCATGTTCGGGCCGCGGAGATGCGTAATACCCTAGTCTTGCTTTTGTGTAGATCTGAGTGTTCTTGAGCTCTAGAACTAGCTACGGTGCCTGTCTAGTCCAAAAGATCTGAATCCTCCCTCAGTACGCATCGGGCCTCCTTTTATAGTAAAAGGGGCTGCCACAGTGGCGAACAGGAGGTGGAAAGTATATACAGTAGTCGAGTCCATCTCCTCGCACCGTAGGACAAACGCATTTAATGCGCTGCAGACGTGCCCTTCTTGCTTTATCAGGGACGGCGAGGAAGCTCGTCCCAGCTATCGCCGTCTCGCCTGTCCTCGACGCGCGTCTGAGCCGACAAGGCGTGTAGTGCCAGGCTGGCTGGCTGGTTGCTGAGTTGGTGCGGTGCAGAGTCTTCACGAAGATCTACATGCCACCACGCAGGTGCTTGCTGAGTTGGCCTAGAGGCCGCACGTTGCTACGCTGGTGCTCACCTAGTTGGTGGGCTGGCAGCTGTGTGGGAATGGCGGTGGAGTCTCGGCTGGTGGGGGCCTGGCTGTGGCCTCGCGGATGTCTTCGGCAAGCGTCTTGCCGGGGCCCCGGCAAGGGTCATGACGCGACGTCGTAGGAGTCCCCGGCAAGGGTCTTGCCGGGGGGTATTGTGGGTACCCTCGGCAAGGATCTTGCCGAGGATCTTCGTCTTCTGATTCTCATCTAATCTTGTATGTTCTTTGTCTTCACAAAGATCTGCATGCCACCATGGAGGCACCTCCTGAGCTTTGGTTCCAATGTGGTTGAGGGCGTCGGAACTCTTAGGCTCAAGGGTGGCAACCCTGCTGGCGTTGGGCAAGTTGCCCCGGCAAGGACCTTTCCGAGGGAGTTTCACCTTGCCCCTCAGCTCTTCATGCTTCTGGTTTTGAGCACGGCTCTGGTTGTCTTGTGTCTTTGCTTCCTTTGCCCCACCAAGTGTGGCCATCGGTCTCGTGGCTGCAACTGCTCGCGCACAAGTAAAGGGGTACAAATAGGACCCCTACTTTTGTACACCGACAGGAGCCCCTGACCTGGGCCACATATAAGTGTGGAGCGTTATTGGTCCGGGCCAAGAATGGTGCCCGGGCGCGTGCGTGGCGGAGTTTTACCGCAGTAACTCCCCTTGCCCGTTGCGCTTCCCCACGACCCATGTTGAATGAGCGACATGGGGGTCGTGCGCGACGTGGGGTCATGCGTGGGGCGGTTCCTGCACGCGTGCGTCATATCGTGGTAAATGGTAAAGAGGCGGCCCGCACCTTCCCCATAAAAAATAGTGGAAGATGCAGCGGCGCGGCTCATTTACTAAGTGGACTCGGGTCGTGGCCATTATGGCACTCGCGCCCCACGATCGCGGGGCGCGAAACGGCCGTTCCACTTGCCATCTGAGCCCTGGCTCGCCCGCCATGCGTTCTCCATGCGTCGGGTAGGGCAGTCGGTGGACACAGAAGGCATGGGCTTTAACTCCGGGGCGGGGGGCCGGGCGCCGCTGATTGGGGCAGGGGGTCGGTCCCGTCTCCTTGTGCCTTCGGCGGTTGGATTGGTTGATTGGGGCGGTCACCTTCAGGCTGCTCGGCCTCGTCACCCTATAAAAAGGGAGAGGGGCAGCGTTCTCCTGCATCCATCTTCTTCTACTCTGATCCCTTTCTTTCTCTTGTCGTGGCGAGAGGGCATGGTCGGGGCCATCCTTTCAAGGAGGCGACCAGGTCTTCCTCCCGCCAGAGAGCCACGAGGGTCAAGGAAGAGCCGGACGCTAAAGGCAAAGGTCATGCCAACGGCAGAGGCACTGGCCGGGGCCGCGGTCGGCGAGGCGGTCGAGGCAGAGGCAGGCGTGGACGGGGGACACCCGTGTCGCCATCATCTTCGTCTCCATCTCCTACGACGTCTCCTCGTGCTTCGTCGAGCGGCCATGTCGGGGACACGGCGCTGGAGTTCATTCTGAAACTGCGCGAGCAGCCGCGCAGCCGCCTTCGTCTCCCCGAAGCGTTTGCGAGGGTGCTGGAGGTCGACCAGCCATCGAGGTTGAGGCTTCACGTGAAGGGGTGTTGCAATGGCAACATGTGGGCGAACACAAGGTTCCCCGCCCCTCATGTAATGTTCCTCCGTCGGGGTTGGAAAACCTTCGTGCGTGCCCACTGCTTGATGAAGGGGCACGTCCTCTGCTTCAAGTTAGCGGAGAGTGACCTGCTCTCCGTCAAGGTCTTCGGGCACTCGGGGTACATGCTAGGGTTGTGTGTGAAGAGTTCGACTGATGACGAAAGCTCCTCCTCGAGCGATAGTGACCGGGAGGACAGCGACAGCGACGACGAGGGCAGCGGGCGGGAGGATGACGAGTCTGACTAGGCGTCGGACATACCGTCTCTAGGCGACGCCGGCAGCACCATCATCTGCATCGCCAACTCCTTGAACTTCTCGGGGTCGCCTCCTTGGGCGGTTGGTGCGGGAAGGCCGGAGAAGACGAAGAAGGCAGGTGGCGGGCTGTCAAGTCGGAGTACGTGGGTACCGACGCCTTCACGGCGTATTGCTGGCCCGCTGCCTCGTCTTTCGTCTCTTCTCCCGGCACCATCATCACCAGCCCTCTTCTGGACGGCCGCCGTGGTATTCTCTTGGTGTCTTCTGCCGCTCGTACCTTGCCTAGGCGCTTCTTTTGCCCATCCGCCATCTTGTCCCATTTCCTGAGAAGAGGGACAAGAAAGGGGTTACCGGCATCTTATCTCTTTTTAGTTTTTTGTAACCCGGCAACAGACCTTGTCTTCTTCCTGCTCTATAGCTCGACTACACTCACGCCCTTGGCGGTGGTAGGGGCAAAGTAGGATTAGGCCCTTCGGTCGTTCCCTTCCCACCGCACTACGACCAAGTTCCGGCCCAAAGTAGGATTTTTTGGGCATGGAAAAGAGGGAGCAAGATGGTATAAGAGTGAGCGAAGTCTCGTACGTTCAAGTTTCATACGGAAATATAGAGTGGGGGATGAAATACTTATCTGATTCTGTAGCCCCCGGCGACCTTGGCTTGCCGTGGTCGGATCTTTGGATCTGCAGCCCCGGCAACCTTGGCTTGCGGGGGTCGGAGCGTTGGCCTGCTCTCTTTCTTCCAAACAGCTCAGCAGAAATGTCCATGCACCCTGTGAACAAAAGAGGACGGAAAGGAACAGAGAGACACATACTCGACCTCTATGCTAGGGGTTAGTTGCCGCTAAGCACTATCAACCCTAACAGAGAGAGACTTAACCTAGCATGCATGCTAAGACTTAGGGCTCCAGCGCTTCATTTATTTATGCTCAGGGTCTGTGCCTAGCTTTGAACAAAGGGTTACATGCCTTGCCGGGAAGGCTTGTACAAAAAGTGGTCTGCCGGGGAGCCCGGCAACCACGCCTTATGGGTAAAACTTGCGAAGACGTTCGTTGTTCCAGGAGTTGCTCACTGGAACACCATCTTCGTTCTCCAGGCGGACTGCGCCAGGCCTGGTGACTCGTATTACCCGATAAGGGCCTTCCCACTTTGGCGTCAACTTGTTTGAATTCTTGGCCGACTGAACATGCCAAAGAACAAGGTCGCCTTCCTCAAAGCTTCGGGAATGAACCTTGCGGCTATGGTAGCAGCGCAAGGCTTGCTGGTAGCGTGCCGCTTGCACAGGCGCCCGAAGACGATCTTCCTCAAGGAGCGTTGTGTCATCTTGCCGCAATTGCCCTTGATCAAGCTCGTCATAAGTGAGCACTCGGGGTGACCGTATGTGAGTTCTATGGGGAAAACTGCTTCTGCCACGTAAATGAGGGAGAAGGGTGTCGGGCCGGTGGCTCCATTTGGTGTCGTTCTGATTGACTAAATAACTGCCGGCAATTCATCAACCCAGCGTCTTCCGCACTTATGTAGCCTGTCAAAAGTCGTTGTCCGGAGGCCTCTCACAGTACTTCAGCATTTGCCCTCTCTGCCTGGCCGTTGCTCCGTGGATGTGCAACAGAAGCAAAACAGACCTTGCTGCCGAGGTCTTGGATGTTCTGCATGAAGGTGTGACTTGTGAACTGCATGTCGTTGTCGGTGATGACTCTGTTTGGCACACCAAAATGGTAGACTAGCCCCTTGAAGAATTTGACGGCTTATTGTGCTATCACCTTTCTCACTGCTTCCATCTCCAACCACTTTGTGGACTTGTCAATTGCAACGTACAAGTACTCAAAGCTCCCGGCAGCATGGGGAAAGGGGCCCAGTATGTCGAGCCCTCAGACCGAGAATGGCAAGGAGAGAGTGATTGTTTGGAAAGCTTGCGCTGGTTGATGAAGCTTCTTTGAATGGAACTAACACGCTTCACACTTTGTTACTAGTGCCGTTGCATCCTGGAGGGCAGTGGGACAGAAGAAACCTTGTTGGAATGCCTTGCCGGCAAGGGCTAGCGACCCTATGTGGGAGCCACACATACCTCCGTGTATCTCCGCCAACAGCTCTAGTCCGTCCTCCCGGGGAATGCACTTCAATTTCCCGCCGTTTGGTCTTTTCCTGTATAGAACATCGTCGACGAACTGATACATGGCAGACCGACGAGCTACTTTCTCCGCTTCTTCCAGTTCTTCGGGGAGCTCCCCGGCTTGGAGAAATCAAACGTTATATTGTGCCGATGCCGGAGCCTGAGGCTCGACGGAAGGACTAAAGGCATCTCTTCTGCCATGGCGGCGGCTGTCTCACGGCCAGGACTTGGCGCCCTGCCGGAGTCTGTCGCCCCATTGCAGGCTCAGTGTCCTCGGCAACATCTTTGCCGGCAGCTCCTGGGAGCTCGGCGGGAAAGTACTTGCCGGGGCCTGACTTCCTCCGCTTGTTATGCTCTGTCGATGGTTGAACGGATGGTTGGGTAAATCGAAGCACAAAGGTACCTGGTTCCACAGGCAGTTTGAGGTTAGCGCGTTTCAACAAGTAGTCGGCGATGTCGTTCTCCACTCGGGGAACATGCTCCGCTTGTATACCGTCAAAACACTCTTCCAACTTCCTCACTTCACCTATGTATGCCTCCATCAACGGGCTATGCTAATCCTTGTTAACTTGCTTGACGACAAGCTGTGAATCACGCCTGATGATGAGCTTCTTGATTCCGAGGTCTGCCGCAATCCTGAGACCGGCAAACAATCCCTCGTAGTCTGCAGTGTTATTTGTTGATCTCTCCTGGGGAAACTGCATCTGGAATACATACTTGAGGTGCTCTCCACTAGGTGCGACAAGCAGCACACCGGTACCGGCGCCTTGCAACGAGAAGGCCCCATCAAAGTACATAATCCAGTTGCAACTTGTTTCCTTGCCAGGGAAAGTAGTCTCTTGAACTTCTTCGTCGGGTGTTGCAGTCCATTCTATAATGAATTCTGCCAAGACTCTGTTTGGATCGTCGAAGTACTCTCAAACTTAAGACCAAAACCGGATAGCTCCAACGCCCATTCCACAATCCTCCCGGTGGCATCTGGGTTATGCAAAATCCATTGTAATGGAGGCGGGTGATGACAGTGATTTCATGCACTTGGAAATAATGACGCAGCTTCCCGGAGGCCATAAGGAGGCCGAAGAGCAATTTCTGCACACCATAGTACCTCGATCTAGCCCCTTGCAGGAGGGATGCTGACAAAGTAAACTGGGTGCTGCATCATTTTCTTCCTTTGCACCACTTCGTTTGTTTGTGCGGGTCCTGCCTTATCAGCATCAACCTATACCGGGGGGATCTCTGGCTTGCCACCCATCAACTCTGCCGCTGCTACTGTCATTTCATCAACCTCCCTCTACGCCACCAGTGCAGCACTGACCACTTGATTCATTGCTGCTAGATATAACAACAACGGCTCTTGTGGTTTAGGCGCAATTAGTATCGGTGTAGAGGAGAGGTACCACGTTAAATCATGCAGCGCTGCCTCGGCCTGCGGGGTCCATCCATTGGGCCCACCTTTTTGAAGATTTTGAAAAAGGGAAGGGCGCGTTCAGCAGATTTGGAGATAAACCTGCTTAAGGAAGCAACACAGCCAGCAAGCCGACGCACATCCTTGACTCGCCTTGGCGCCTCAATCTGCTCAATCTCTTTGATCTTGTCGGGGTTCACCTCGATCCCGCACTACGACACAAAGAACCCAAGAAGCTTGCCGGATGGAACAACAAAGACACACTTCTCAGGGTTCAGCTTGAGGTTGATCTTGCGCAAATTGGCAAATGTTTCTTTTAAGTCTTGTATGAGTGTTGCCCTGTCCTTGGTTTTGACCACTATGTCATCCATATAGGCTTCCATATTTCTATGTAGCTGAGGTTCAAAACCAATTTGGACTGCTCTTGCGAACGATGAACCATCGCTCTTCAACCCGAAAGGCATTCATATAAAACAATATGTACCACATGGGGTGATAAACGCGGTATTCCCTTCATCTTCTCTTGACATGAAGATCTGGTGGTAGCCTGAGTAAGCGTCAAGGAATGATAGCAAATCACACCCGACCGTGGAGTCCACAATCTGGTTGATGCACGGCAAAGGGAAAGGATCCTATGGACAAGCCTTATTGATGTGTGTGTAATCAATACACAGCCTCCACTTCCCATTTGCATTGCGCACCACCACCGAATTGGCCAGCCACGCCAGGTGGGGCACTCCTCTGACCAAGCCTGCCGCTTCCAACGTCCTGATCTCCGCCGTGATGAACTCTTGTCGTTCCAAAGCTTGCTTCCTGACTTTCTGCTTAATTGGTCGCGCATGAGGGCAGATAGCAAGATGGTGCTCAATCACCTCCGTGGGAACGCGTTCTCCATGCTTCAAGAAGGGCAGGATATGGACACAGAAGGCATGGGCTTTAACACCGGGGCAGGGGGCCGGGCGCCACTGATTGGGGCAGCGGGTCGGTCCCGTCTCCTTGTGCCTTCGGCGGTTGGATTGGTTGATTGGGGCGGTCGCCTTCAGGCTCGCTCGGCCTCGTCCCCCTATAAAAAAGGAGAGGGACAGTGTTCTCCTGCATCCACCTTCTTCTACTCTGATCCCTTTCTTTCCCTTGTCATGGCGAGAGGGCGTGGTCGGGGCCGTCCTTTCGCAGAGGCGACCAGGTCTTCCTCCCACCAGAGATTCGCGGGGGTTAAGGAAGAGCCGGACGCTCAAGGCGAAGGTCATGCCCACGGCAGAGGCACTGACCGGGGCCGCGGTCGGCGAGGTGATCGAGGCTGAGGCGGGTGTGGACGGGGGACACCCGCGTCGTCATAATCTCCGTCTCCATCTCCTCCGCTGTTTCCTCCTGCTTCGTCGAGCGACCATGTCGGGGACACGGTGCTGGAGTTCATTCTAAAACTGCGCTAGCCGCCGCGCAGCTGCATTCGTCTCCCTGAAGCGTTTGTGTGGGTGCTGGAGGTCGACCAGCCAACGAGGTTGAGGCTTCACATGAAGGGGTGTTGCAATGGCGACATGTGGGCGAACACAAGGTTCCCCGCCCCTCATGTAATGTTCCTCCGTCGGGGTTGGAAAACCTTGGCGTGTGCCCACTGCTTGATGAAGGGGCACGTCCTCTTCTTCAAGTTAGCAGAGAGCAACCCGCTCTCCGTCAAGGTCTTCGGGCGCTCGGGGTACATGCTAGGGTGCTATGCGAAGAGCTCGACTGATTAAGAAAGATCCTCCTCGAGCGGCAGTGACCGGGATGATAGTGATAACGGCGACGAGGGCAGCGGGCGGGAGGATGACGTGTCCGACTAGGCATCGGACATACCGTCACTGGGCGACGCCGGCAGCACCATCATCTGCATCGCCACCTCCTTGAACTTCTCGGGTCACCTTCTTGGGCGGCTGGTGTGGGAAGGCCGGAGAAGACAAAGAAGGCTGGTGGCGGGCCGTCAAGTCAGAGTACGCGGGCACCGACGCCTTCATCACGTATTGTTGGCCCGCTGCCTCGTCTTTTGGCTCTTCTCTCGGCACCATCATCACCAGCCCTCTTCTGGACGGCCGCCGGGATGTTCTCTTGGTGTCTTCTGCCGCTCGTACCTCGCCTAGGCACTTCTTTTGCCCTTCTGCCATCTTGTTCCGTTTCCTGAGGAGAGGGACAAGAAAGGGATTACGGGCATCTTATCTCTTTTTAGTTTTTAAGCCTACGGGCCTTAGTAAGATTTAAACCTTGTAACCCCCTTGCTCATGTATGTATACCATATGAATTGTACTTGTTAACAATGTATTAATGAAGAGAAGGGTGTTTGCCGAGTTTTTTTTTTGCGTGGGCGAGGCCCACACGAAGGAACGAATCCTCGTTATCTTAAGATAACATTATAACCCGGCAGCAGACCTTGCCATCTTCCTGCTCTATAGCTCGACTACAATCACGCCCTTGGCGGAGGTAGGGGCAAAGTAGGATTAGACCCTTCGCTCGTTCCCTTCCCACCGCACTACGACCAAGTTCCGGCACAAAGTAGGGTTTTTTGGGCACGGGAAAGACGGAGCAAGATGGTATAAGAGTGAGCGAAATCTCATACGTTCAAGTTTCATACGGAAATATAGAGTGGGGGATGAAAGACTTATCTGATTCTGCAGCCCCTGGCGACCTTGGCTTGCCGTGGTCGGATCTTTGGATCTGTAGCCCCCGACAACCTTGGCTTGCCGGGGTTAGAGCGTCAGCCTGTTCTCTTTCTTCCAGACAGCTCAGTAGAAATGTCCATGTACCCTGTGAACAAAAGAGGACGGAAAGGAACAGATAGACACATACTCAACCTCTATGCTAGGGGTTAGTTGCCTCTAAGCACTATCAACCCTAACAGAGAGAGACTCAACCTAGCATGCATGCTAAGACTTAGGGCGCCAGTGCTTCATTTATTTATGCTCACGGTCTGCGCCTGGCTTTGTACAAAGGGTTACATGCCTTGCCGGCAAGGCTTGTACAAAAAGTGGTCTGCCGGGGAGCCCGGCAACCGCGCCTTATGGGTAAAACTTGCGAACATGTTCGATGTTCCAGGAGTTTCTCACTGGAACACCATCTTTGGTCTGCAGGCAGACTGCGCTAGGCCTGGTCACTCGTATTACCTGATAAGGGCCTTCCCACTTCGGCGTCATCTTTTTGGAATTCTTGGCCGACTGACCACGCCGGAGAACAAGGTCGCCTTCCTCAAAGCTTAGGGCATGAACCTTGCGGCTATGGTAGCGGCGCAAGGCTTGCTGGTAGCGTGCTGCTCGCGTAGCCGCCCGAAGACGATCTCCCTCAAGGAGCATTGCGTCATCTTGCCGCAATTACTCTTGCTCAAGCTCGTCATAAGTGAGCACTCGGGGTGACCCTTATGTGAGTTCTATGGGGAGAACTGCTTCTGCCCTGTAAACGAGGCAGAAGGGTATCTGACAGGTGGCCCGATTCGGTGTCACTCTGATTGACCAAAGAAGTGCCGGAAATTCATCAACCCAGCGTCTACCACACTTATGTAGCCTGCCAAAAGTCTTTGTCCGGAGGCCTCGCAGTACTTCAGCATTTGCCCTCTCTTCCTGGCCGTTGCTCCGTGGATGTGCAACAAAAGAAAAACAGACCTTGCTGCCGAGGTCTTCGATGTACTGCATGAAGGTGCGACTTGTGAACTGCGTGTCATTGTCGGTGATGACTCTGTTTGGCACACCAAAACGCAGACTAGCCGCTTGAAGAATTTGACGGTTGATTGTGATGTCACCTTTCTCACTGCTTCCACCTCCGGCCACTTTGTGAACTTGTCAATTGCAACGTACAAGTACTCAAAGCCCCTGACAGCTTGGGGAAAGGGGCCCAGTATGTCGAGCACCCAGACCGAGAATGGCCAGGAGAGAGGGATTGTTTGGAGAGCTTGCGTTGGTTGATGAAGCTTCTTTGAATGGAACTGGCACGCTTCACACTTTGTTACTAGTGTTGCTGCATCCTGGAGGGCAGTGGGCCAGAAGAAACCTTGCCGGATTGCCTTGCCGGCAAGGGCTCGCGATGCTATGTGGGAGCCACACATACCTCAGTGTATTCCCGCTAACAGCTCTAGTCTGTCCTCCCGAGGAATGGACTTCAATTTCACGCCGTTTGGTCTTTTCCTGTATAGAACGCCATTGACGAACTGATACATGGCAGACCGACGAGCTACTTTCTCTGCTTCTTCCTGTTCCTCAGGGAGCTCCTCGGTTTGGAGAAATCAAACGGTCTGTTGTGCCCATGCTGGAGCCTAAGGCTCGACTACAAGGACTGAAGGCATCTCTTCTGCCATGGGGGCGGTTGTCTCCACGGCCAGGGCTTGGTGCCCTGCCGGAGTCTGTCGCCCCATGGCAGGCTTAGTGTCCTCGGCAACATCTTTGCCGGCGGCTCCTGGGAGCTCGGCGGGAAAGTACTTGCCGGGGCCTGATTTCCTCCGCTTGTTCTGCTCTGTCGATGGTTCAATAGATGGTTGAGTTAATCAAAGCACAAAGGTACCTTGTTCCATAGGCAGTTTGAGGGAAGCGCATTTCAACAAGTAGTCGGTGATGCCGTTCTCTGCTCGAGGAATATGCTCCGCTTGTATACCGTCAAAATGCTCCTCCAACTTCCTCACTTCATCTACGTATGCCTCCATCAACTGGCTCTGGTAATCCTTCTTAGCTTGCTTGACGACAAGCTGTGAATCACCCCTGACGATGAGCTTCTTGATTCCGAGGTCTGCCGCGATCCTGAGACCGGCAAGCAATCCCTCGTACTTTGCAGTGTTATTTGTTGATCTCTGCCGAGGAAACTGCATCTGGACTACATACTTGAGGTGATCTCCGGTGGGTGCGACAAGCAGCACACCAGCACCGGCGCCCTGCAACAAGAAGGCCCCATCAAAGTACATAATCCAGCTGCAAATTATTTCCATGTCAGGTAGATTAGTCTCTTGAACTTCTTCGTCGGGTGTTGTGGTCCATTCTGCAATGAACTCTGCCAAGACTCTGCTTTGGATCGTCGAAGTACTCTCAAACTTAGGACCAAAACTAGATAGCTCCAACGCCCATTCCACAATCCTCCCGGTGGTATCTGGGTTATGCAAAATCCGCTGTAACGGGAGGCTGGTGACGACAGTGATTTCATGCGCTTGGAAACAATGATGCAGCTTCCCAGAGGCCATAAGGAGGCCGAGGGGCAATTTCTACACACCAGAGTACCTCGATCTAGCCCTTTGCAAGAAGGAGTGCTGCATCATTTTCTTCCTTTGCACCACTTCGTTTGCTTGTGCGGGTCCTGCCTTGTCGGCATCAACCTCTGCCGGGGGGATCTTTGGCTTGCCACCCGTCAACTCTGCCGCTGCTATTGTCTTTTCATTGACCTCCCTCTGTGCCACCAGTGCAGCACTGACCACTTGATTCGTTGCTGCTAGATATAACAACAACGACTCTTGTGGTTTAGGCGCAATTAGTGTCGGTGTAGAGGAGAGGTACCTCTTTAAATCTTCCAGCGCTGCCTCGGCCTCCGGTGTCCATTCCATTGGGCCCGCCTTTTTCAAGATTTTGAATGTAACGACCAAACCTCAAAGGATTTGAGTCTCTGTGCTTACCGTGCTAGTCCCTGGATCGAACTCGCTAGCACACACAGTATAGATGAATACCAGAATAGCAAGTGCATCATTTATTACAACGTATGATCCAGAATATATAAAATAAAACAATCTGCATAGCACTTGGCTAGCTTTATTCAATCAAACAACGGAAAGTAGCAGAAAAATAACGATGAGTCCCATCATAGCCCATTGGCGATCTTTGAGTGCAGAACTTCATGACCCTAACGGTACCTTACTCTTCGTATGAATATCCTGCAACATGAGACGTTGCAGCCATATAGCTCAATACTTTGGATGTATTGGCAAGTTACATAGGAGTAATAATATAGCAGACCTACATGTATATGCATAGTATAACAAAAGGAAGGCTTGAGGGTTTATTTGGCGGAAAGCTGATTTTATCCTAATAACTACCTAATAGTCAAATTTTTATTTAGTTCTTTTATTACTACAATTAAATACACAAGGTTGAGTCAGCAAAATCAACTCCAACCTACCCTTTATTAAGTTGCCCACAAATATTATTAAGTGTCACATCTGTCAAGATCATCCAACAACTGTAATGGCGTAGTCGCTCAAATTTACCCATAACCGGGGGCACGGCTAATCATGATTAGTTTCAATACTCTGCAGAGTTTTACACACTTTACCCACTAGACTCAACCCGAAGATTGAGATGAAGTCTTTCAGAAGCAGTCACCGCCACCCCCGGCAGCCGGTACACCTAGTCATATCTACATCTGCTAGCTTACCTGGGCGAGGATCCCACAATCTACTCAACTAAGCCAGAGCCCATTTAGCTAGTGGTTGCGCATGGAAGCTACTAGTCACTAAGTCTGTCTAATCTTTTTGAGCCTGGGCGGCCGTCCACTTACATTCGGAGGGTATAAACCATGATGTTCTTGAAACCACCCTTCAATACCAATTCCTCCTAGAGGTGAATTAAGTCCTTAATTACTACTCAATTTGTTATATTTATAATCCTCACATAAGCTCAATGAATACACGAACCACCCCGTCTACAAAGCATAGCAAACTACAACTATCATGGTTTGCAAATGACGCGAAAATAGCTCAACAGCATAGCTCAAAATATAACAACCCTATAATGCATAAAGTTATAGTGTGATATATACTACAATGCATAGGAAAACAATAGGTAAAGCATGATCAACATGTAACTTGCCTTGGTTCTGGTTCAGAAAGTCACACTCTTGACAATAGCTCGTGTCGCACTCCGGACAATCTACACGTTTCACACAATTCAACAAATCAATCACCGGAACACGAATAGAACCAAAACAAAACCAACATCAAGAAAACCATTTTTAAAACTCAACAACAGAAGCTTAACAACATCTAAAATTCACTATGGTCAAAAAGCAAAAAGAATCTCGATTCCGATAAACGATTTAAAAGTTATGGCCTCCGGAAGGTTTAATTTGAATTTGAACAAATTCAAATTTGAACAGTGCAAACATGCGCAAAGTAGGTATACTGTGATAATGTGCTGATTTTTGTGAGTGCATAGGAAAAGGAATTACCTAAATTAGACAAATATACTAAGAGTTATAGCAAATTGAAATTTGGATGAAAATCTGGAAAAGAAACAAATGGGCAGCAGAAAACTCCTAAACTGTAGCAACTCCTGCGCGTCCACTGTAGCTGCCACGTGGCAGCGGGCGGTTGGCCGAAAAACCTCATGTGCGTGCGTGCTCACCGTTTACAGATGAAAACGGCGGCGACGGTCGGGCGTCGGCGGTGGTGGCTCTCCGGTGGTGCTCCGGCGAAAGTGAAGTGGCGGATGAGTTCAGCGACGAGTGGCGGAGGTGGTGGTGGTTTCGGACGGCGGCGAGCCGGACTGTGCCGGCGGCGGTGAGGACCTGAACGCGGCGGCTCCGGCGGTGGCGGTCGAGCTTGTTCCTCTCCCTCTACTGCGTTTTCGGCCACGAGAAAGTGTCAGGCGAGAGTGGCTTCAAGAGGGGATTCGAACGGTGCAAGAGGCCCGGCTGTACGAGCTCTTACGGCAGCGCAATATTCCGGCGAACGGCAGCGGACGGCGGAGCTCCGGGCGAGATCCGTTCTGCCCTAACCAGAGCGTGCGGCGACGGGGAAGATCGGGACAGGGGGTGCGGGGTTGCCCTGGGTCTTCTGCTTGCACACGGCGCCTCGGGAGCGCTCGAGGTGGACGAGGAGCACGAGCTCGGGTCGGGTTCGGCCTCAGGTGCGGGAGCGGCACGACGCTCCTCTGGCTCGGGGAAACAGAGGAATAGGGGCGCGGGGTGGGGCCCGCTGGCAGTGGCTGAGGCGACGCGATGGGTGCGGCACTGCGTACCGCTTCGGCGGAGTGCGGTGCTGGGCTGCGGGCGATGGGGTTTGGTGGGCCGTGGCTGTCTGGGCCGCGCAGTGCGCTGCGGCACTGTGTTGCGTTCCTTTTTTTAACAAAAACTACAGCAGTAAAAAAATTAAAACAAAAACAACAGTATAAAACTAAAAAAATTATATATACATGCAGTAAAAATATATACTACTAGTATAAACTACAGGAACCTAGTTCCTCACCTAATGCAATTTTAGAAATTTCATTTTATGCAATAGGCCACACAAAACAGTAAAATAACTCACAATTAAAATATTTTGAAGATTGCAAATACTACCAGAACATATCAGATGAACTGGAAATAATATTCTGCACATTATGCACATTTTAAAACAGGGGAGAAGTCATGTTATCTCCGCTCCAATAAATTGCCTTTAGTTGCATAATGATTTGAATATTGCAGAAAACAAATAATGCAATAAAAATATGATATGCATATGAATGATGTAATAACATCCTAATTTAGGAAAATTGGGATGTTACATTGAAAAAGGGAAGGGCGCGTTCAGCAGATTTGGAGATAAACCTGCTTAAGGCAGCAACATAGCCAGCAAGCTGACACACATCCTTGACTCTCCTTGGCGCCTCCATCTTCTCAATCGCTTTGATCTTTTCGAGGTTCGCCTCGATCCCGCGCTGCGTCACAAAGAACCCGAGAAGCTTGCCAGATGGAACACCAAAGATGCACTTCTCAGGGTTCAGCTTGAGGTTGATCTTGCGCAAATTGGCAAATGTTTCTTCTAAGTCTTGTGTGAGTGTTGCCCTGTCCTTGGTTTTGACCACTATGTCATCCATATAGGCTTCCATATTTCTATGTAGTGAGGTTCAAAACCAATTTGGACTGCTTTGGCGAACGTTGAACCAATACTCTTCAACCCGAAAGGCATTCGTATAAAACAATACATACCACATGGGGTGATAAACGCGGTCTTCTCTTCATCTTCTCTTGTCATGAAGATCTGGGGTATCTCAAGTAAGCGTCAAGGAATGACAACAAATCACACCGGGCCGTGGAGTCCATAATTTGGTCGATGCGCGGCAAAGGGAAAGTATCCTTTGGACAAGCCTTATTGATGTATGTGTAATCAATGCACAACCTCCACTTCCCATTTGCCTTTTGCACCACCACCGGATTGGCCAGCCACGTCGGGTGGAGCACTCCTCTGACCAAGCCTGCCATTTCCAGCTTCCTGATCTCCTCCGTGATGAACTCTTGTCATTCCAAAGCTTGCTTCCTGACCTTCTGCTTAATGCGTCGCGCATGAAGGCAGACAGCAAGATGATGCTCAATCACCTCCCTGGGAACGCCGGGGATGTCGGATGCTTGCCATGCAAACACATCGACATTCTCCTGCAGGAAGGTGACGAGCGCACCTTCCTATTTGCTGTCGAGGATGGAGCTTATGGTGAAAGCCCCTCCCGTGCCATCCTCCTTGACGGACACCTTCTTGGTCTCTGGAGGTGCAGCTCTGGATTTCTTTCTCTTGCCGGTGGAGGTCTCTGGCACGTCCTCGACGGGAGCACAACACTCCAAAGAGGTGCGCTTGCCGGAGTGGGTGCGAGAGGTCTTGCTGGTCTTCTTCCCTCCCGTGGCTTCAGCGGCAGGAGCAAGTGCCTTAGCAGCAGTTGCTGCAACTGCCTCCCGGTAGAGTTGGTCAGCGCAGATCAGCACATCTTTCTTGTCGGAGGGGACGGTGGTGATGGTCATCGGCCCAGGCATCTTCAGCATGTTCTAAGTGTAATGTGACGCCGCCATGAATTTGGCTAGTGCTGGGCGGCCGAGAATCCCTTTGTAGGGCAAGGGGATCTCGGCAACATAAAAAAACAATCATCTCTGTCCTATAGTTCAGCTCGCCTCCAAATGTAACGGGAAGCGTGACCTTACCCTTTGGCTGACTTCATCCCGGATTGACCCCTTGAAATGTGCCCGTCTCTTTGAGGTCTCCATTAGGAATCTGCAGCCTTTTGATCACAACAGGCGAGATCAAGTTCAGACCATCCCCGCCGTCAACCAACATTTTTGTCACCTTGAGGTTTCGTATTGCTCGTGAGACCAACAACGGCAAACACCCGACCGCATTTGTGCGATCAGGGTGGTCCTCGGTCTAAAAAATGATAGGCGTGCTGGACCACTTCAGTGGCTTTTGAGCATCGTACGATGGTTCCGCTACTGTGATCTCATGCGCCCACTGCTTGAGCCGGTGGTGAGAGGTGTGCAGCGAGGCGCAACCGTCGACGCACATGGCCTCCGTAGCTTTCTGGAACTCATGCTCGCCGGAATCATCGTCCTTGTCATGATCGTCGTCTTCATGTTCCTTGTTGCAGCCCCGAGCGGGCCTTTCTTGGTGATTATCCTTGCCGCTGCGGCCAACTTGGCCGCCACGTTTCTTCCCGGATCCCTCAGCACCATCATGGCCCTTCTCCTTGTCCCGCCATTCATATTCGGCTTTCTACTTCTCTGCGAGCTGCTTGACTTGTTGGTAGTTCTGGAGGTCGTGGCCCTTGGTGCGATGGATCTTGCAGTAATGCTTGTCAGAGCCTCCTGGCTTGTCGACAGCCGCCAAGGCCCGGCAGGCGGCGCACCCGGCCACTTCCTTGCCGGGGTCGACTGCCTTGGTCTTCTTGGCAGCGCCGGCATCGTCGGATCCCTCGACGGCAAGCACGACCTTGCCCTTGCGCTTCCTGTTGCGGCATCGGCCCTTCTTTGCCGAGGCGATGGCGTCTTCGTCTGAGGAGTCGGTTTCCGCATCGGCGTCTTCGCCGGGGTACTTCCTTCCCTCTTCAGCCCGAGCACATCTATCGGCTAGAACATAGAGTTCCGCCACATCCTTGACATTGTTCATTGCCAGCTCTTCACGCACCTTCCGATTGCGCACATTCTGATGGAACACGCTGATGATAGCGGCGGGATGAACATCCGAGATGTTGTATTGCACTCGGCTGAACCTCTGTATGTACTTGCGCAGGTTCTCACCTTCTTTCTGGGGGATGACATGCAAGTCGCTTGCTTGGCCATGAGCTTGGTGGCCTCCCGTAAAGGCGCCAACAAACTCATGGCACAAATCCGACCAAGAAGAGATAGAATCCACTGGCAAGTGCATCAACCATGACATGACATTGGTTTTAAGTGCCAACAGGAAGTAATTGGCAAGAACCTTGTCGTAGCGAGCTTCGGCAGCTTGCATTGCGATGGTGTAGACGCTAAGGAACTCTGACGGGTGAGTCTTGCCATTGTACTTCTCGCCGACGTTAGGCTTGAACATGGGATGAGTGGGCCACTGGAACTGCCACAGCTCACGGGTAAAGGTTGGGCAACCCACCTTGTAAGGTAGGCCACCAGAGCCCCCTGGTGCTGGGTGGTCCATAGTGGGCCCCGCAAGCCTATCTTACTGATGGCGCGCGTCACGCTGTCGCTCGATAGTGTTTCGAGCGTCTTCATGGGCTCGCTCCTGAAGAACTTGGCGCTGATCATGGTGGGTCCGTGGGTCGGACGATGCTATGGAAATGTTATCACAAGCGTCGTCCCGACGGACCGCCACCCGCGGTAACGGGCATGGAGGAGGAGAGTGCACCGTGGCTGCAGCACCTCCGGTCCTTCCACCACAGGCATGCGGTGGTTCGACAGAGCGTCGTCTGAGGGCCCAACTGGTCGCGGCTCATCTTTGTTGGCGATGCCGATGAGGTTTCGGATGGTGGCTCTCCACTCATCGAGCTTTTCCGCAGTAGGAGGTAAGTCGAGGAGCAACTACGCGCGCGCCAAAGCTTCTGCTGGCGTGGGTGGCGGTGAAAAATGCGTGGACCGTGATGCGCTCCGACTTCTAACCACGCCAGAAGGAGCCCTATCACGGCCTTGCGGCTGCGCTCCATTTTCTCCAGCGCCTCGGCATGCATGCTGGTCTTCTATGTTCCGCATGCTGGTCTTCTATGTCCCGTGAAGGATGCGTAGGACTCTTCCCGCGGCGGCGCCCGGGGTCACTAGCGTGGTGGTGCTACTCGTCGCGCACAACCTGAGAAGAGATTGTTGCGGGCGCCGGAGTAGGCGTCTTGGAAGTCGCCGTGCCGCCTGTAGGTGGCACGATGCCGCCCTTGGAGGGCCCCGCGCCGCCTGCGGGGGGCACGGCTCCGTCTTTGGATTTGGTGGCATGCGGCTCGTTGTCTTGTGCACGAACGACGCTGCTCGACAGGCTTTGGCTGCCAGAGCGATGTGGGTGTTCGCGGGCCACACCTCGGCCTCCGTCTGCGACCGCCCCGTCACCCGCCTGCAGTGGTACGGGCCGTTTGGCTCCAGATGAACCGATCGCCGTGATCGTCTTCTCTTGGGAGCCATGGTGATGAAGAACTACTATACTAACTGCTAGGCCAGATTCTCACAACTGCTCCCCCTACCTGGCGCGCCAAAGATGTCAGGGGAAACGACACCTATGGGATCACAGGGATCCCTTCTACGGTTGGCGGGCGCGGGGTTGTGCAAAAAGCGGGTCTAGTAGTTAGCACAAGGGGATTTATCCAGGTTCGGGCCGCGGAGATGCGTATTACCCTAGTCCTGATTTTGTGTATATCTGAGTGTTATTGAGCTCTTGAACTAGCTACGGTGCCTGTCTAGTCCAAAAGATCCGAATCCTCCCTCAGTACGCCTCGGGCCTCCTTTTATAGTCAATGGGGCTGCCACAGTGGCACACAGGAGGTGGAAAGTATATACAGTAGTCGAGCCTATCTCCTGGAACCATAGGACAAACGCATTTAATATGTTCCCGACGTGCCCTTCTTGCTTTACCAGGGACAGCAAGGAAGCTCCTCCCAGCTATCGCCGCCTCGCCGGGCCTCGATACGCGTCTGAGCCGACGAGGCATGTAGTGCCACGCTGGCTGGCTGGCTGCTGAGTTGGTGCGGTGGCAGAGTATTCACAAAGATCTGCATGCCACCACGCAGGTTCTTGCTGAGTTGGCCTAGAGGCCGCATGTTGCCATGCGGGTGCTCGCCTAGTCGGTGGGCTGGCAGCTGTGTGGGAATGGCGGTTGAGTCCTAGCTGGTGGGGGCCTGGCTATGGCCCCGTGGATGTCTTCGGCAAGTGTCTTGCCGCGGCCCCGGCAAGGGTCTTGCCGCGGCGTCGTAGGCATCCCTAGCAAGGGTCTTGCCGGGGGGTCTCGTGGGTACCCTCGACAAGGATCCTTCCAAGGATCTTCGTCTTTTGATTGTCATCTAATCTTGTATGTTCTTTGTCTTCACAAAGATATGCATGCCACCATGGAGGCGCCTCCCGAGCTTTGGTTCCAATGTGGTTGCGGGCGTCGGAACTCTTAGGCTCAGGGGTAGCAACCCTGCTGGCGTTGGGCAAGTTGCCCCGGCAAGGTTCTTCTCGGGGCTGCGAAGGCCGCCCCGGCAAGGACCTTGCCGATGGAGTTTCACCTGGCCCCTCAGCTCTTCATGCTTCTGGTTTCGAGCACGGCTCTGGTCGTCTTGTGTCTTTGCTTCCTCTGCCCTGCCAAGCGTGGCCATCTTTCTCGTGGCTGCAAGTACCCGCGCACATGTAAAGGGGTACAAATAAGACCCCTACTTTTGTACATACATACTGGCCCTCCGGGCTACTCTTTCAGCTTCTTCTTGTTCTTCGGGAAGTTCTCCTGTTTGGAGGAAATGGACTATGCGCCGTGCCCAAGTTGGAGCCTGAGGCTTGACAACAAGGATCAGCGGCACCTCCTCGTTCACAGGAGCGCACACCTTGACCACAAAGATTGACGGTTTGGCGGGAGGGTGCAGCTACCGATCGAAGAAGAGTTGTTCCCACCATGCTCTCAGCCGGGGGCTTCGAGAAGCTCTGCCTCGAGAGGCTTCCTGGAGTCTAGTTTCCTCCTCTTTCTAGCCATTTTTGCCGGGGATACAGAGGGTTGAGTTAGATGGAGAAAAAAGTTCCTGGTTCCACAGGGAGTTTTTACGCAGCGAACTTTGACAGATGATCAACAATGTTGTTTTCCGCATGTGATACGTCCTCTGTTCGCAATCCATCAAAGTGATTGTCCAACTTTCTCACTTCCTTGACGTTTGCCTCCCTCAATGGGATTTTATAATCTTTGTTTACTTGCCTCACCACCAATTTCAAATCTCCACAGATGATCAACTTCTTGATGCCCAGTTCTGTTGCGATTCTGGGCCCGACAAGGAACCCTTCATAGCCTATAGTATTGTTGGTAGCCTCCTCCCAGGGGAACATTTGAACGACGTACTTAAGGTGCTCCCCAGTGGGAGCAATGAGAAGTGTGCCGGCTCCTGCACCTTGTAGGGAGAAGGCACCATCAAATTACATGATCTACACTTGGGACGCTTCCTTGCCGGGGATGACTGTCTCTAGTACTTCTTCGTCAGGGGTAGACGTCCACTGCGCAATGAACTCTGCTAGCACTCTCCTCTAAATAGTTTACGTGCTCTCAAACTTCAAACCGAAGCTGGATAACTCCAAAGCCCATTCCACTATTCTGCCAGTGGCCTCGGGGTTTCTGAGTATGTGTTCGAAGGGGAAGTGGGTGACCACCGTGATCTCGTGGGCTTGGAAGTAGTGGCGCAGTTTCCTTGAGGCCATGATGTGGACAAAAATCAACTTTTGCACGCTAGAGTACCTCGACCTAGCCCCCCTATAGCAGCGAGCTGACGAAGTACACTGGCCGCTGCACCACTTTCTTCCTTGTCGTGACCTTGGAACTGTCTCCGTTGCCCTGCTCCTCCTTGTTATGATCTGTATCTGGCCTTGCCGGGGTGAGTTCACTTTCCTCCCCAGAGGAGACAGTGGCTGAAGCTGCTCCTTCATCCACCTCCCGCTGTGCTACCAGCACTGCGCTAACCACTTGATTGGTTGCCACTAGATATAGCAGCAACGGCTTTTGTGGTTTAAGAGCGACTAAGGTGGGAACAGAGGAAAGGTAGGCCTTCAAATCTTGTAGCGCAGCATCTGCCTCTAGGTTCCACTCCACGGGCCCTGCCTTCTTCAAGATTTTGAAGAACGACAGGGCACGTTTGGCAGACATGGAAATAAACCTGCTCAGCGCGGCAACACACCCAGTCAAATGCCTCACATCTTTAACCGTCTTGGGTGCTAGAATCTGCTCAATAGCCTTGATCTTGTCGGCGTTTGCCTCTATCCCCTGATGGGACACAAAGAAGCCAAGTAGCTTGCCGGAAGGAACGCCAAATACACACTTCTCTGGGTTCAGCTTCAAGTTGATCTTGCGTAAAATTGCAAAGGTCTCTTCCAAGTCCAGAATGAGAGTCAATCTGTCCTTGGTTTTGACCACTATATCATCCATGTAGGCCTCAATATTTCTATGCAACTGGGACTCAAAGCCCATCTGTACTGCTCTCATGAAAGTGGATCCATCGCTCTTCAATCCAAAGGGCATCCAAACAAAACAGTACATACTGCATGGGGTTATGAATGCGGTCTTATCTTCATCCTCCTTGGACTTGAAAATCTGGTGGTATCCGGAGTTGGCATCCAAGAAGGAAAGTAGGTCACACCTAGAGGTGGAATCCACAATCTAGTCGATGCGCGACTAGGGGAATGGGTCCTTCGGGCATGCTATATTTAGATCTGTGAAATCTGTGCAAAGCCTGCATTTCCCGTTCGCCTTGCGTACTATGATACGTCTCCAACGTATCTATAATTTTTGATTGTTCCATTCTATTATATTATCTATTTTGGATGTTTTATATGCATTAATATGCTATTTTATATTATTTTTGGGACTAACCTATTAACCTAGAGCCCAGTGCCAGTTCCTGCTTTTTCCCTGTTTTTGAGTTTCGCAGAAAAGGAATACCAAATGGAGTCCAAACGGAATGAAACCTTCGCGATGATTTTTCTTGGACCAGAAGACAACCACGAGACTTGGAGATGAAGTCGGAGGAGCCACGAGGGGGCCACAAGGACGGAGGGTGCGCCCCCACCCTTGTGGGCCCCCCGTGGGCCTCCTGACCTAATTCTTTCGCCTTATATTCCCAAATATCCCCAAACAACCAGAGGCATCCACGAAAACACTTTTCCACTGCCGCAACCTTCTGTACCCATGAGATCCTATCTAGGGACCTATTCCGTCACCCTGTCGGTGGGGATTCGATCACGGAGGGCTTCTACATCAACTCTATTGCCCTTCCGATGAGGCGTGAGTAGTTTGCCAAAGACCTACGGGTCCATACACTACTAGGGAAAAGCCTAGCAGCAGCACGGGTTTTGGGTGTATCAGTAGCGTGGGTGCCCGCGCCATCGTCTGGCACCACAACTAACTAGTAGCGATGGCGGCGTGTTGACACACGCTCATTGCTATACATGGTTAGTCAGTGGCGTGCGTTGCAAACGGCGCTACTGCTAATTAGCTGTAGCGGGTCTTATACCCCGCGCTACTGCTATTACTTTCAAAAACAAAAAATTCTCGATCCCGTGCGTGCTGTCAATGGCATCAATGGTAAGATCTAGCGATGATTGGCGTCGCCGGAGGCATGAACGGACAGCGGAAGACCAGATCCAGCAGTGGTTGTTCGAGAGGGCCCGTTTCTATGGCAGAGCCAGGCCGCGGCGTGGGGCTCCTCTTCCCGACCATGCCAGATAGCTCCGGGTCATCGATGGCGAAGACCTGCACGGGCATGGACATGGGAGGGTGAGTCAAACCAGAGGGAAAGAGAGAAAAGGAAAACCGAGGGAGAGAGGAAGGTGATGTAGGGAGCAGCGGAGCTAGTCACCGGTGGCGAGGTGCTCCGGTGTGGTGGCGCGGGGCGGCGGCCTCCTAGACGTCGGTGGAAGACCGACGAGCTCCTAGACGCTGGTGGCGCGAGGCGACGGCCTCTTTCGACGCCATGGAGGAGGATGGGTACATGCGCAAGAGGTCCATGTGAGAGCGTACGGAAAGTGAGAGGAGAGAGTGGTGGAAAGAGAGGAGGGATTTGGGGGAGGAGATGGGGATTCGGCCGAGGATATGGCGACTTCACCTACCTCGTACTTAGTAGTAGCGAGGGATATAAAACCGCGCTACTACTATCAACTTAGTAGTAGCGCGGGTTTATACCCCTCGCTAATACTATGGCATGTGTGGGGGGGCACAGTAGAGACCGTTTAGTAGTAGCGCGGGTTAAAAACCCGCGCTACTACTATCAACTTAGTAGTAGCGAGGTTAAAACCCGCGCTATCGCTAATTAGATAGCGCTTCTTTTTTGTGCATTGCTCTTGCAAAGATTCTGTGTATAAGGTTTTCCCTAGTAGTGATAGCTAGTAGCTAGATGGCTTATTCTCTCTCTTTGATTCTCAATACCATGTTCTCCTCGATGTTCTTGGAGATCAATTCGATGTAATACTTTTTTGCGGTGTGTTTGCCGAGATCCGATGAATTGTGGATTTATGATCAGCTTATCTATGAATATTATTTGAATCTTCTCTGAATTCTATTATGCATGATTTGATATCTTTGTAATTCTCTTCGAACTATCGGTTTAGTTTGGCCAACTAGATTGGTTTTTCTTGCAATGGGAGAAGTGCTTAGCTTTGGGTTCAATCTTGCGTGTCCTTTCCCAGTGACAGTAGGCTTAGGAAGGCACGTATTGTATTGTATTGTTGCCATCAAGGATAAAAAGATGGGGTTTTCATCATTTTGCTTGAGTTAATTCCTCTACATCATGTCATCTTACTTAATGTGTTACTCCGTTCTTTATGAACTTAATACTCTAGATGCATGCTGGATAGCGGATGATTTGTGGAGTAATAGTAGTAGATGTAGAATCGTTTCGGTCTACTTGACACAGACGTGATGCCTATATTCATGATCATTACCTTAGATATCGTGATAACTTTGCGCTTTTCTATCAATTGCTCGGCAGTAATTTGCTCACCCACCGTATTATTTGCTATTGTGAGAGAAGCCTCTAGTGAAACCTATGGCCCCCGGGTCTATATTCCATCATATAAGTTTCCAGTCTATCATATTAGTTTACGATCTACTATTTTGCAATCTTTTACTTTCCGATCTATAAACGAAAAATACCAATAATATTTACTTTACCGTTCAACTATCTCTATCAAAGCTCACTTTTGCAAGTAACCGTGAAGGGATTGACAACCCCTTTATCGCATTGGATGCAAGTTGTTTGATTTTTTGTGCAGGTATTCGGTGATTTGTGCATTGTCCCCTACTGGATTGATACCTTGGTTGTCAAACTGAGGGAAATACTTACCTCTACTTTGCTGCATCAACCTTTCCTCTTCAAGGGAAAAACCAATGCAAGCTACGGAAGTAGTAGGAATAATTTCTAGCACAGTCGCCGGGGAGATCTACGCCAAGTCAAGACACACCAAGTACCCATCATAAACTCTCATCTCTTGCATTACATTATTTGCCATTCACCTCTCATTTTCCTCTCCCGCACTTCTAAAATGATTGTCAAAAAGATTTACCTTTTCTTCGCCCCTCTTCCATTTGTCTTCTTCGATAGCTATTTGTGTGCTCGTCTGTTGGATTGCTTGCTTTGTCATGATGGCTCAAGAGAATACCAAATTGTTGACTTTTCCAAAACCAATAATAATGATTTTATTAGTACTCCGATTGCTCCCGCCACTAGTGGGGAATCTTGTGAAATTAATGCCGCTTTGCTGAATCTTGTTATGAAAGATCAATTTTCTGGCCTTCCTAGTGAAGATGTCGCATCCCATCTAAACAATTTCGTTGATTTGTGTGCTATGCAAAAGAAAAAAGATGTGGATAATGATATTGTTAAATTGAAGCTATTTCCGTTCTCACTTCGAGATCGTGCTAAAACTTGGATTTCATCTTTGCCTAAGCATAGTATTGATTAATGGAATAAGTGTAAAGATGCTGTTATTTCCAAGTATTTTCCTCCCACTAAAATCATCTCCCTTAGGAACGAGATTATGAACTTTAAGCAACTTGATCTTGAACATGTTGCACAATCTTGGGAGAGGATGAAATTGCCCTACTCATGGTTTGAATTTGTGGATGATTATACAACAATTTTATGCCGGATTGAATTTTACTTCTAGAAATCTTTTAGATTCGGCTACGGAGGTACTTGTATGGAAATTACATTAGGAGAAGATACTAAACTTCTAGATAATATTATGGTTAATTATTCTCAATGGCATACCGAAAGATCTTCCACTAGTAAAAAAGTGCATGCGATTGAAGAGATTAATGTTTTGAGTGGAAAGATGGATGGGCTTATGAAATTATTTGCTAGCAAGAGTTCTTATATAGATCCTAATGATATCCCTTTTTCTACTTTGATCGAAAATAATAATGAATCTATGGATTTGAATTTTGTTGGTAGGAACAATTTTGGTAATAACGCATATAGAGGTTATTTTAATCCTAGGCCTTTCCCTAGTAATTCCTCTAATAATTATGGTAATTCCTACAACAATTCTTATGGAAATTATAATAAATAAGATGCCCTCTCATTTTGAGAATGGTGTTAAGGAATTTATGTGTTCGCAAAAGAATTTCAATGCTTTGATTGAAGAAAAATTGCTTAAGATTGATGATTTGGCTAGGAACATGGATGGAATTTCTATTGATGCTGATTCTTTGAAACTTAGATCTATTCCACCCAAGCATGATATTCATGAGTCTCTCAAATCTATGAGAATTTCTATTGATGAGTGCAAAGAAAGAACTGCTAAGATGTGTGCTAAAGGAGATCGGTTTGAAAAACGTGTTCTTCTAGTTTTTTGAAAATAATGATGAAGATCTTAAAGTGATTGATGTGACTCGTATTGAATCTTTGTTTTCCAATATAAATCTTGATAAAGATGGGACTGGATATGAGTCAACTTTAGTTAAAAGGCGTCCCAATAATTCAGAGTTTTTAGATCTTGATGCAAAAATTGATAAAACTTGGATTGGACAGGTCAAAACTTTAAGTAGCAATGAACCCACTCTTTTGGATTTCAAGGAATTTTAATTTTTATAGTTGTTCTTTAATAGATTGTATTTCCTTGTTGCAATCCATGATGAATTCTCCTCATGCTTATAATCAAAATAAAGCTTTTACTAAACATATCGTTGATGCTATGATGCAATCTTTTGAAGAAAAGCTTGAATTGGAAGTTTCTATCCCTAGAAAACTTTATGATGAGTGGGAACCTACTATTAAGATTAAGATTAAAGATTATGAGTGCCATTCTTTGTGTGATTTGGTGCTAGTGTTTCCACGATTCCAAAAACTTTATGTGATGTGCTAGGTTTCCGTGAATTTCGTGATTGTTCTTTAAATTTGCATCTTGCCCATTCCACTATTAAGAAACCTATGAGAAGGATTAATGATGTTCTTATTGCTGCAAATAGGAATTATGTGCCCATAGATTTCATTGTTCTTGATATAGATTGCAATCCTACATGTCCTATTATTCTTGGTAGACCTTTCCTTAGAAGATTGGTGCAATTATTGATATGAAAGAAGGAAACATTATATTTCAATTTCCGTTAAGGAAGGGCATGGAACACTTTCCAAGAAAGAAAATAAAATTGCCATATGAATCTATTATGAGAGCTACTTATGGATTGCATACCAAAGATGACAATACCAGATCTATTCGTGTTTTTATGCCTAGCTAAGGGTGTTAAACAATAGCGCTTGTTTGGACGCAACCCAATTTTATTTTTGTTTTTGCTTTTTAGGTTCTGTTTTGCAATAAGTAATTCATCTAGCCTCTGGTTAGATGTGATTTTGTGTTTTAATTAGTGTTTGTCCCAAGTAAGACCTTTGGGATGGCTTACGGTGATAGTTGATTTGATCTTGGTGAAAAACAGAAACTTTTGCGCATAGGAAAACAATTCTCATTTTTAACAAAGGCATGTTTTTAATTTGATTCTTTTTGCAGAAGATTAATAAAAAATATTTCAGGCTTTCCTAATTTATCAGAATTTTTGGAGTTACAGAAGTATTCGAGAGTTCTAGATTACTACAGACTGTTCCGTTTTTGATAGATTCTGTTTTCTACGTGTTGTTTGCTTATTTTGATGAATATATGGGTAGTATCGGGGGGTATGAACCATGGAAAAGTTGGATTAAAGTAGTTATTACACCAATATAAATAAATAATGAGTTCACAACAGTACCAAAAGTGGTGTTTTATTTTCTTATACTAATGGAGCTTATGAGATTTTGTTTTGAGTTTTGTGTTGTGAAGTTTTCAAGATTTGGGGAAGGATTTGATGGACTATGGAATAAGGACTGGCAAGAGCCTAATCTTTGGGATGATCAAGGCACCCCAAGGTAATATTAAAGGACAACCAAGAGCCTAAGCTTGGGGATGCCCCGGAAGGCATCCCCTCTTTCGTCTTCGTCTATTGGTAACTTTACTTGAGGCTATATGTTTATTCACCACATGATATGTGTTTTGCTTGGAGCGTCTTGTATGATTTGAGTCTTTGCTTTTTAGTTTGCCACAATCATCTTTGCTATACATAGCTATTGAGAGGGACACGCATGAATCGTGATTTATTAGAATACTCTATGTGCTTCACTTATATCTTTTGAGCTAGGCAACTTTGCTCAAGTTCTTCACTTATATCTTTTTAGAGCACGGCGGTGGTTTTATTTTATAGAAATTGATGAACTCTCATGCTTCACTTACATTATTTTGAGAGTCTTTAAACAGCATGGTAATTTTATTTGGTTATAAATTTAGTCCTAATATGATAGGCATGCAAGAGGGATATAATAAAAACTTTCATATAAAGTGCATTGAATACTATGAAAGTTTGATTCCTTATGATTGTTTTGAGATATGAAGATGGTGATATTAGAGTCATGCTAGTGATTAGTTGTGAATTTGATAAATACTTGTGTTAAGGTTTGTGAGTCCCGTAGCATGCACCTATGGTGAACCGTTATGTAACGAAGTAGGAGCAGGAGATATTTTTTGATTGTCTTCCTTATTAGAGGCGGTCGGGGACGAGCAATGGTCTCTTCCTACCAATATATCCCCCTAGGAGCATGTGTGTAGTACTTTGTTTTGTTGACTAATAGATTTTTGCAATAAGTATGTGAGTTCTTTATGACTAATGTTGAGTCCATGGATTATACACACTCTCACCCTTCCACCATTGCTAGCCTCTCTAGTACCGCACAACTTTCACCGGTACCATACACCCACCATATACCTTCCTCAAAAAAGCCACCATAGCTACCTATTATGGCATTTTCATAGCCATTCCGAGATATATTCCCATGCAACTTTCCACCGTTCTGTTTATTATGACACATTCCACCATTGTCATATTGCTCTGCATTATCATGTAGTTGACATCATATTTGTGGCAAGGCCACCGTACATAATTCTTTCATACATGTTACTCTTGATTCATTGCACATCCTGGTACACCACCGAAGGCATTCATATAGAGTCATATTTTGTTCTAGTATCGAGTTGTAATTTTTGAGTTGTATGTAAATAAAAGTGTGATGATCTTCATTATTAGAGCATTGTCCCATGTGAGGAAATAAAAAAAGGAAGAGAAAAAGCCAAAAAAAGAGAAGGCCCCAAAAAAAAGAAAAAAAAGAAAAGTAATGAGAGAAAAAGATAGAAGGGGCAATGTTACTATCCTTTTACCACACTTGTGCTTCAAATTAGCACCATGATCTTCATGATAGAGAGTCTCCTATGTTGTCACTTTCATATACTAGCGGGAATTTTTCATTATAGAACTTGGCTTGTATATTCCAACGATGGGCTTCCTTAGGTTGCCCTAGGTCTTCATGAGCAAGCAAGTTGGATGCACACCCACTTAGTTTTCTTTTTGAGCTTTCATAAACTTATAGCTCTAGTGCATCCGTTGCATGGCAATCCCTACTCACTCACATTGATATCTATTGATGGGCATCTCCATAGCCCGTTGATACGCCTACTTGACGTGAGACTATCTCCCTCTTTTTGTCTTCTCCACAACCACCATCTTCTATTCCACCTGTAGTGCTATGTCCATGGCTCACGCTCATGTATTGCTTGAAAGTTGAAAAGGTTTGAGAACATTAAAAGTATGAAACAATTGCTTGGCCTGTCATCGGGGTTGTGCATGATTTGAATATTCTGTGTGATGAAGATGGATCATAGCCAGACTATATGATTTTGTAGGGATAAGCTTTCTTTGGCCATGTTATTTTGAGAAGACATAATTGCTTTGTTAGTATTCTTTAAGTATTATTGTTTTTATGTCAATATTATACTTTTGTTTTGAATCTTATGGATCTGAACATTCATGCCACAATAAAGAAAATTACACGAATAAATATGTTGGGTAGAATTCCACATCAAAATTCTGTTTATATCATTTACCTACTCGAGGACTAGCAGGAATTAAGCTTGGGGATGCTTGATATGTCTCTAACGTATCTATAATTTTTTATTGTTCCATGCTATTATATTATCTGTTTTGGATGTTTTATATGCATTAATATGCTATTTTATATTATTTTTGGGACTAACCTATTAACCTAGAGCCCAGTGCCAGTTCGTGTTTTTCCCTGTTTTTTAAGTTTCGTAGAAAAGGAATACCAAACGAAGTCCAAATGGAATGAAACCTTCGCGATTATTTTTCTTGGATCAGAAGCCAACCAGGAGACTTGGAGATGAAGTCGGAGGAGCCACGAGGCGGCCACAAGGACGGAGGGCGTGCCCAGGGGGTAGGACGCGCCCCACCCGTGTGGGCCCTCCATGAGCCTCTTGGCCTAATTCTTTCACCTATATATTCCCAAATATCCCCAAACCACCAGAGGCATCCACGAAAACACTTCTCCACCGCCGCAACCTTCTGTACCCGTGAGATCCCATCTAGGGACCTTTTCCGGCACCCTGCTGGAGGGGGACTCGATCACGGAGGGCTTCTACATCAACTATATTGCCCTTCCGATGAAGCTTGAGTAGTTAACCATACACCTATGGGTCTGTAGCTTGTAGCTAGATGGCTTCTTCTCCCTCTTTGATTCTCAATACCATGTTCTCCTCGATGTTCTTGGAGATCTATTCGATGTAATACTTTTTTGCAGTGTGTTTGCCGAGATCGATGAATTGTAGATTTATGATCAGCTTCTCTATGAATATTATTTGAATCTTCTCTGAATTCTTTTATGCATGATTTGATATCTTTGTAATTCTCTTCGAACTATCGGTTTGGTTTGGCCAACTAGATTGGTTTCTCTTGCAATAGGAGAAGTGCTTAGCTTTGAGTTCAATCTTGCGATGTCCTTTCCTAGTGACAGTAGGCGCATCAAGGCACGTATTGTATTGTTGCCATCGAGGATAAAAAGATGGGGTTTTCACCATATTGTTTGAGTTAATTCCTCTACATCGTGTCATCTTACTTAATGTGTTACTCCGTTCTTTATGAACTTAATACTCTAGATGCATGCTGGATAGCGATCGATGTGTGGAGTAATAGTAGTAGATGCATAATCGTTTTGGTCTACTTGACACGGACGTGATGCCTATATTCATGATCATTACCTTAGATATCGTCATAACTTTGCACTTCTCTATCAATTGCTCAGCAGTAATTTGTTCACCCACCGTATTATTTGCTATCTTGAGAGAAGCCTCTAGTGAAACCTACGGTCCCCGGGTCTAGTTTCCATCATATAAGTTTCCTATCTATCATATTAGTTTCCGATCTACTATTTTGCAATCTTTTAATTTCCGATCTATAAACCAAAAATATCAAAAATATTTACTTTACCATTCATCTATCTCTATCAAAGCTCACTTTTGCAAGTAACCATGATGGGATTGACAACCCCTTTATCACGTTGGGTGCAAGTTGTTTAATTGTTTGTGCAGGTATTTGGTGATTTGTGCATTGTCTCCTATTGGATTGATACCTTGGTTCTCAAACTAAGGGAAATACTTATCTCTACTATGCTGCATCACTCTTTCCTCTTCAAGGGAAAAACCAACGCAAGCTCAAGAAGTAGCACACTACCACTGGATTTGCTAGCCACGTTGGATGCAATCCTCCTCTTACCAAACCAGCTGCCTCAAGTTTCTCGATCTCTTCGATAATAAACTGTTTTTGCTCCAAAGCTTGCTTTCGGACCTTCTGCTTGACGGGCCGGGCATGTGGGCAGACAGCAAGGTGGTGCTCGATTACCTCCCTGGGAACACTGGGGATGTCAGATGGTTGCCAAGGAAGCACATTGACATTTTCCCGCAAGAAGGCAACAAGCGCGCTTTCCTATTTATCGTTGAGGGTGGCGCTGATAGTAAATGTACCATCAGCGCCAGCCAGCCCTTTCGGGACTTTCTTCACGGCGGGTGCAGCAGCCTTGGATCTCTTGATATCGAAGCTCTCAGCAAGTCATCAACAGGCGCAGCGCCCTCCAAAGAGGTGCGCTTCCCGGATTCCTTGTCAGCATCCTTGCCAGCTTTCTTATTTTTCTTGCTTTCCTTGGCGGGAACAGTAGCTTCCGCGGCCTCTGCATACTGCTTCCCGGTACATCATGTCCACGCATATGAGTGCGTATTTCTTGTCTGATGGAATGGAAATGACGCCCATTGGCCCTGGCATCTTCAGTGTGTTGTAGGCATAGTGGGATGCCGGCATGAATTTGGCCAGGGCTGGACGAGCAAGGATTCCATTGTACAGCAGGGGGAGGTCAACTACATCAAATGCGATCTTCTCAGTCCAGTAGTTTCACTCCCCTCCAAACGTCACTAGTTGTGTGATCTTCCCCTTAGGACGACTCCTGCCGAGGTTGATCCCTTGGAAAGTACCAGTAACCTTGAGCTCCTCATCTACTATCAAAGAATTCGTCTCACACAGGTGCTATCAAGGAGTTCCGCTACCAGTAACCATGAGGGGAAGATCACACAGGTACCAGTAACCTTGAGCCAGACACGTTGTGTATGAGATGATCGGGACTCTGTAAGCCGCCGGGCATCAACCTATGTATATAAAGGGGTGACCCGGCTGATGGTGTCCTGGACTAGGGGGTACTCACCACGTCATCTCCCGATCTGTTAGATTGGGCCGAGGACCCCCATGGCCGTATACTCATGGGCCAGTCCGGACAGCTGCCGCATACAAGGAAGATTCCACAAGACTTGGTGATCAAGACAAGGACTCCTCCCCCACCGGCGTATTCGGCTAGGACTCTTGTTATCCTAGGCCTCTGGTGCATTATATAAACCAGGGCCAGGCTAGTCGATAGATCAGAGATACAACAATCATACCATAGGCTAGCTTCTAGGGTTTAGCCTCTACGATCTCGTGGTAGATCAACTCTTGTAATACTCATATCATCAAGATCAATCAAGCAGGAAGTAGGGTATTACCTCCATAGAGAGGGCTCGAACCTGGGTAAACATCGTGTCCCCTGTCTCCTATTACCATCATCCTTAGACGCATAGTTCGGGACCCCCTACCCGAGATCCGCCGGTTTTGACACCGACATTGGTGCTTTCATTGAGAGTTCGGCTGCGTGATCGGCAAAAGGATCAATGGCTCGTCAGCAGATCAACTTCGACGTCGACTTTTTCGTCACCGGCTCGACCGGTCACCTCGGCTCGATCGAATACTGTGTCCTGCCTCCGATCTTCATGTTCAGATAAGGGCCTTCATCAACATCAACTCCGATCTCTATCAAGATCATGGAGGGATCATCCATGGTGCTCAGGGGCTCAACGTCAACATTGCCCTCGGGCGACCGTGCTGTTTTTCTGGACAGCGAACTTGTATCCGCCACCACCACCTCCTCGAGTGTCACTTTAACGATTGCTTTGCTGGAATTGTGCGGAATTGAGTCTACAACGACCCTGGAAAATTTCGTCAAGTTCGGATGGAGGAATCTCCGGCAATCTCCGATATACCGGAGTCGCATTGAATCTGGACGAGAATCCGGACAAGTTTGGAGCATGGTGTCCAGCATCTAGCTCGGACGTCCTTTGGAAGATCCAACCGTTGATCGGCTGTGGAATTCCTATATCTACCACCTGTCAAGCATTCAGCTCGATTCGACCGTCCAAACTCTGGGAACCTCCCGATTAGTGATCACTTTTCAGATCTGTTTCCTACGTGAATACAGATCCGACCCGAATTCATGTTTCTTTATGAACGTGATATTTGGCAACCTTTTTAAAAGGAATTTTCTTCTAAGGTATTGCACATTGTCTTTAACACACGCACATAAAATTTTAATCCTCCTCTGAGGTAATCTTCGCCATCATGCTGGTGTCAAACCAGTCCGGCAATATAGCTCCACGGCTGCCGACCTGCGCTAGACATGTCGTCGCTTTTTGAGCCGAGCTCAACTTCTTCGGATACTCTCCTCGGCGAGATGAACAAGAGTTCGGAATCGCAAAAGATAAATCATCACCAACATCACCGCCCCACGGATTACGGGCGGGCACACCGCATCATCGCCACGGCCACTTCAGCAAGCCGGTATTGACCACGTCACAAGTTACGACCTGCATCGGCATGGCCGAACTGTTGCTTCATCGAGCCAATGTCCACCAACGCCGAACTACTTCAACACCTCGGCTAACATAGCAGCTGCAACATTTCCTCATCGATCTGCTCCGTCTCCTCGTCCGGACCGGGGGCTCCGTCATCCCTTCATAAGCACACTCCAGTAACTTCGGCGACACCAGCCGACCAGCTTCGTCACGTCAGCTGGATCGGGGGCTTTGCCTCGGCGAGTCAACCTTTACCAGCGTCGCCATGCCTTCGCTTCATCACCCATCAGGCAATGGGTATGCTGATCGAGTCCCAATTTTGGGAGTCGCTTTTCTTCGGATTGCTACAACAAATAAACCAGGTGCTATTAATCCTAGTATTTTTTGCTTGTTTGCGTTCATTTTTCCCAAGAAATTATTACTCTGGCTTGTCCATCATATGTACGCAGGTCTATCAAATGGTGGCCGCATTAACGACGATTGCATGGTGGTTCGGTCAGTTTCCGTACATAATCCGGCGAACGCCGCATCAGGAACTCGGACCGACCTGTGAATTTAGGCTTTGCCACGCCTTTACCGCATCACGCTGACGCCCTGCATCGACATTGACTTCGGCGCCAGGCCATATTTCATTTATTACTCACTTTGCATAAATTATTTATTATGCAACATTTTTTTATTATTACTATTATCCCCGGTCCGCACTATTTTTTGTGCACTGGAAAATGATCTAGCCGGACTATATCCTTTGGCGTCACCTCGGCTGGACGGGGGGCTTCGTCAACACTTCATTACCCCATGCCGGGACTTGACATCATCTGCCGGCCTGCATTGACCGTGCTATGTCACCACTTCGGAGTGCCAAGCTCTTTGCTCCGCCACCTCGGGACCGGCTTGGGGGATGGAACCTTGTCCCGCATCAAGTTCGGACCGCGTCATCAATACCGAACACATTAACCAACTAAGTTGCCTTCATGCTCAAAGTTTTAAATTTTTAATTTATGTTTGGTTCGACCAAGCATTATACTTTTTTTTTGGAAAAAGTTGCTTATTTCCTTGTCCAAACTTTGTTTGTGATGCACAAATTCAAATACCCCGTTTACTTGGGGGCTCCCTTGCTGGAGCTTTTCCTCTTGCATATGATTATACTTGTATGGCTTCGTTCCTTGTTCGTGTATTACGCCACAATATGCACCATATTGACCTAAGTGATTTGCAAGCTGGGTTGCCTTGCTCCTGTGTTTACCCCTACGTTCCCGATTGTTCGGCTAGGGAGTAAAGGGAGCACCTCTACAATTGTCACGATCGGGTCCCCCGAGCCGGACCTTAGACTGGGTGAAGACGAAAGCTAGCGCCCTTACTATTTTCATTTATTGTCGGCACACAACGGAACTCATGAGTACAAAAAATCTATTGCACAAGTCTCATATTAACAATGAGCACCGAAGAAAGGTATCATTGGGGGTACTATTTTCTTTGAAGATGCTTCTTACACTTTATCAGTAATATAGCATAAGTTCCTCGAGCGCTTTATGCATTACAGCCTTATGACCTGATTGCACGGTTATCGGAAACACCATCGATATTCTCGACAGGTGGAGTACATAACACTTTTCGGTCCTTGACCGAAGAGGGAGAAGCCGACGGTCGGTTAAGACGCGTTTAAAGTACGGTGAACATAGATATGATATAAGTACTTCGGTACATACAATCATTCTTTTATCCAAGTCACTCGGGGGCTCTTAAATTTATGAGAGCTGTTTTATAATAAGTGTTCTTCTTCTTAGTCGTTGCAAAGTATTTTTTCTATCACTCCTTTTTTCGACGCGAGTGTGCGGTCAATAGCTGGGGCGCCTAATTTCTCTCTCAAAGCCGCTAAAGTTTGCTAAACTGGCCTAATGAGAAGTACTCCGCCTTTGGGATAGGAGGTTGAAGCCATAGCCTGACCCGCTTGAAGTCTCGAGATAGGATGTGTCATGTTAAAGCACGACGGAAACACCTTTTTTTCTAAGACCAATTTTCGATTTGGCACCGAACACTTGATCTAGTTCGGACATTAAACTTTTGAATAAGTTTTTTGGCTTTTCGAGCCTATGGTACTTTCAAACTATTTGTGTGTTTCCAGCATTAGTCTCGCAGTGCAACGCCGGACACCTTTAGGGATTCGGCAAAAATTCTCGGATATCGCTATATATGCATCGGTTTCGAATTGTGTCTTCGGTCAATAGTTGGGTTGCCCGGCTCCTGTGCTTGCCTCCTACGTTCCGCTTTGTTCGGCAAGGTGTGCCAAGGGAGAAGCACCGTGATTGTGCTTCCAGCTCGCATGGTCAAGCACCTCTGTGGAGAAAGCCGAAAACTGACTGTCGGTGTCAAAACCGGCGGATCTCGGGTAGGGGGTCACGATCTCTGCTTTGACAAGACGTGCCAAGGAAACCGCCTCGCTAAACGCGCTAAGGTGGGACAGTGAAAACGATTCGAATAAAGGCTTGGCCGTGGTGTGATATCACGCTGCGGAATACGTCAGCAGATTGAACTTGTGTAAATATTATTCTCTCTACGGTGGTATGTGGAACTTATTTTGCAGAGCCGGACACTATCCTTGTGTTCAAAATCTTCTATGAAGTATTCGGAGGAGGAACCCGCCTTGCAATGCGAAGACAATATGCGCGCCGGACTCGTCATCATTGAAGCCTGGTTCAGGTGCTCCGAGGAGTCTGGATTAGGGGTGTCCGGATGGCGGACTATAACCTTTGAGCGGACTCTGGACTATGAAGATACAAGATTGAAGACTTCGTCCCGTGTCCGGATGGGACTTTCCTTGGTGTGGAAGGCAAACTTGGCGATACAGATATGTAGATCTCCTCCCATTGTAACCGACTCTGTGTAACCCTAGCCCTCTCCGGTATCTATATAAACCCGAGGGTTTTAGTCCGTAGGACGAACGACAATCATACCATAGGCTAGCTTCTAGGGTTTAGCCTCTCTGATCTCGTGGTAGATCTACTCTTGTACTACCCATATCATCAATATTAATCAAGCAGGAGTAGGGTTTTACCTCCATCGAGAGGGCCCGAACCTGGGTAAAAACATCGTGTCCCTTGTCTCCTGTTACCATCCGCCTAGACGCACAGTTCGGGACCCCCTATCCGAGATCCGCCGGTTTTGACACCGACATTGGTGCTTTCATTGAGAGTTCCTCTGTGTCGTCATCTTTAGGCCCGATGGCTCCTCCGATCATCAACAACGATGCGCTCCAGGGTGAGACTTTTCTCCCCGGACAGATCTTCGTATTCGGCGGCTTTGCACTGCGGGCCAGTTTGCTTGGCCACCTGGAGCAGATTGAAAGCTACGCCCCTGGCCACCAGGTCAGATTTGGAAGTTTGAACTACACGGCTGACATCCGTGGAGACTTGATCTTCGACGGGTTCGAGCCACAGCCAAGCGCGCCGCACTGTCACGAGGGGCATGATCTAGATCTGCTGCCGAACAGTGTCCTGGAGGCCGCACCAGTGTCCTTTGCGAAGCTCGTGACTCCAAGGTGTCGGAATCCGCTCCGGACTCCGACCTTCTGCGCCAACCGCCAATCGAATCCGATTGGGCGCCGATCAAAGAATTCACTGCCGCAGACATCTTTCAGCACTCGCCCTTTGGTGACATCCTGAATTCACTAAAGTCTCTCTCTTTATCAGGAGAGCCCTGGCCGGATTATGGTCAGGAAGGTTGGGATGCGGACGACGAAGAAATTCAAAGCCCACCCACCACCCACTTCCTAGCCACTTGCCGATGATTTAACCGACATGCTCGACTTCGACCAAGACATCGACGGTATGGACGGCGATGCAGAGCGATTAAGAACCAGCGCCCACGAGGCACTGGAAGGCCACCTCGTCATCGACATATACATGGTGGACATCCCAAAAGATGGGAATGGCGATGGAACAGCGGAGGATGACCCCTCCAAGAAACAGCCTAAGCGCCGGCGTCAGCGGCGCCGCTCTAAATTCCGCCACAGCCAAAACGGTGATTCCGGCACGGGAGACAATAACACCCCGGACAATGCCGAAGACAACCCCGTCTAGCAGGATTCAGCGCAGGAGGATGGAGAAGCCAGCCCTCATGAGAGAGCGGCAGAAAGATAGGTAGAGGACGATAATTACATGCCTCCCTCAGAAGATGAGGCAAGCCTCGACGACGACGAATTCGTCGTGCCCGAGGATCCGGTTGAACAAGAGTGTTTCAAACGCGGGCTTATGGCCACGGCAAGCAGCCTCAAGAAAAAGCAGCAACAGCTTAGAGCTGACAAAGACTTGCTAGCTGACAGATGGACTGAAGTCCTTGTGGCCGAAGAGTATGAACTCGAGCGCCCCTCCAAGAGCTACCCAAAACGCAGGGTCCTACCCCGATTAGAGGAGGAAGCACCCAAACCTACATCACCAGCGCATGATACGGCTGACCGGCCGCCTCGTAGCCGCGATAGAGAGGCCTCTCGGCCCTCAACTCAAGCCGCACCCCAGGGCCGCTCAAAAAATACCAAGGCGCGGGGAAATGCGCCAGACCTGCGAGATATATTGGAGGACAAGGCAAGGCAAATAAGATCGATCTATGGATCGCGTGGGCGCCCCACGACACGTGACGATAACCGTCACGCCGGATATGGCAACTCCGGCCGGGCCGAACACAGTAGACAAAGCTCATTTGAGCTGCGTCGTGATATAGCCCAATCTGAGGCGCCAGACACCCACTATGCTTCACATATGAAGTGATGGATCATCAAATCCCTGAGGGTTTCAAACCCGTAAACATTGAATCATACGATGGCACAACAGATCCTGCGGTTTGGATCGAGGACTATCTCCTTCACATCCACATGGCCCGCGGTGATGATCTACACGCCATCAAATACCTCCCACTCAAGCTTAAAGGACCAGCCCGGCATTGGCTTAACAGCTTGCCAGCAGAGTCAATTGGTTGTTGGGAAGACCTGGAAGCCGCATTCCTCGACAATTTCGAGGGCACATATGTGCGACCACCAGACGCCGATGACCTAAGCCACATAATTCAGCAGCCAGAGGAATCGGCCAGACAATTCTGGACACGGTTCCTAACCAAGAAAAATCAAATCGTCGACTGTCTGGATTCAGACGCCCTTGCAGCCTTCAAACACAACATCCGTGACGAGTGGCTTGCCCGGCACCTAGGACAGGAAAAGCCGAAATCTATGGCAGCCCTCACAACACTCATGACCCACTTTTGCGCGGGAGAGGACAACTGGCTAGCTCGTAGTAACAACATGACCAAGAGCCCTGGTAATTCGGATACCAAGGACAGCAATGGCAGGTCGCGCCCCAACAAGTACAAGCGCCGCATTAACGGCGATAATGCTGAGGATACGACAGTCAATGCCGGCTTCAGAGGCTCTAAACACGGTCAGCAGAAAAGGCCATTTAAAAGAAATACTCCGGGCCCGTCCAATTTGGACCGAATACTCGATCGCTCGTGCCAGATACACGGCACCCCCGAAAAACCAGGCAACCACACCAACAGGGATTGTTGGGTGTTCAAGCAGGCAGGCAAGTTAAATGCCGAAAACAATGACAAGGGGCTGCATAGCGATGACGAGGAGGAGCCCCGGCCGCCGAACCATAGAGGACAGAAGGGCTTCCCCCCACAAGTGCGAATGGTGAACATGATATATGCAACCCACATACCCAAAAGGGAGCGGAAGCGTGTACTAAGGGACGTATATGCAATGGAGCCAGTCACCCCAAAGTTCAACCCGTGGTCTTCCTGCCCGATCACTTTTGATCGAAGGGACCTGCCCACTAGCATCCGCCATGGCGGATTCGCCGCATTGGTTCTAGACCCAATCATTGACGGATTTCACCTCACTAGAGTCCTAATGGACGGCGGCAACTTTGAACCTGCTTTATCGGGACACGGTCGCAAAATGGGCATAGACCCATCAAGGATTAAACCCACGAAAGCGACCTTTAAAGGCGCCATACCAGGTGTAGAGGCCAACTATGCAGGCTCGATTACACTTGAAGTGGTCTTTGGACCCCGGATAACTTCGAGCGAGGAGCTAATCTTGACATAGTCCCGTTCATGGCGGCTATCACGCTGCTTTCGGACGAACCGCATTGCAAAGTTCAATGCGGTGCCGCCACGCATATCTCAAGCTCAAGATGCCAGGTCCTCGAGGAGTCATTACGGTCAATGGAAATACCAAACGCTCTCTCCGTATGGAGGAGCATACGGCGGCCCTGGCGGCGGAAGTACAAAGCAGCCTCTTAAGGCAATTCTCGAGCCCGGCTATTAAACGTCCGGACACCGTCAAGTGCGCCCGGAGTAACCTACAACAAGACCACCGGCACGTTCCAAGCATGCATAGCAATGCGGCCCAAACCCAGACCCTCGCGAAATTGCGAAACCGAGTACTACGGCGTACATAATTACGCTCTGGAAATACCATGGGCATAGGGGAGGGCACGACCACGGCATGCCCGAACGCGGCTCAACCGCACTAGGGGCCCCGATTGTGTCATTCTTTTCTTTTCTTCTTTCTTTTTACTTTCGGGACTCCGTTCTCACGAAGCCTGTCGGCAAGAGAATCGCCGAACACACGATGCAACAGCCAGGAAGCGTAAAGCTACATCGAGTGTCGGTGGTCTCTATTATGAGCAGTATACCTGTTTTACATACCATCCGCAGCTTACCCCTCGAGGGGACATGTTAAAAGTCTCGTCCCTTGCTTATCGCACTATTTGTATCGTTCGCTCTTATCGCACCCCTTTTGAATAAACAATACATAGCTTCGCCTATTATTGAATTCCTTTTTTTATATATATATATATATATATATATATATATATATATATATATATATATATATATATATATATTCAGTTATGACATTGTGCAACCGTACACTTGATACAGGCAATACACCAAGGGCTTAAGTACCCCACAATATGGTGTGATAAGTCCGAACACTTTCACAAGTCGGCACCCTCAACTTATAGCATTATATGCATCGGCTCAATCATGTCTTGGGTCAATAGTTGGGTTTGCCCAGATCCCATGTTTTGGTACCTTATGTTCCGTTATATCGGCTAAGGTAGCGCTGGGAGAACCACTGCGATTGTGCCCCGGTTGAGCTGGGTTAAGCACCTCAGTGGAGAAAGCTAAAACTGACCGTCATGATAGGGCGAGAGCCGGTCGCTATTCGAGAGGTTTTTGAGTCCCTAAAGACTTATGCTGCTTAGAGCGAGGAGTCGGCATTGTCCGGCCTAGGCGTGGATAGCGCCACGAACTCGGTCTTCCGAATACTAGGGGCTTCGCCGAAATTTAAAATTATAGAATTCTATGGCTAAGTGAGAGTGTTCAAGCATTATAGTCCGGTTGCCTTATTCGTTGCGTTGAGCGCCTCCCTCGAAGGACCCAAGAATGGGAATAAGAGCGCTCAAGTTTATCCCGAACACCCCAGCACTCGTGGCATGGGGGCTGAAGCCGACGACTCGCCATCTCTCAAATTTAATACACGGCCGCACATAAGGTAATATTTCAAATTCAAAAGTGTTGCTTAGCGCATATGAACAAGTTTTCAGTGTATAGGATAACAAATGCGAGTCTACTCAAAAATTACATCTTTGGAGCATTCACCCGCTATAAGGTGGGCACCCTTCAGGACGCCCTCATAATACATTTCAGGCTTGCGATGCTCCTTGCCCGGTGGTGGTCCGTCCGTCACAAGCTTCTCAGCGTCCATCTTGCCCCAGTGCACCTTAGCACGGGCAAGGGCCCTACGGGCACCTTCGATGCAGACGGAGCGCTTGACGACTTCAACCCATGGACAGGCGTCCACCAGCCGCCTCACCAGCCAAGTAGCTCCTGGCATGGCTTCCTAGGCCACAACCGAACTATCGGGCCCTTCATGGCCTGTTCGCCCCTTATGGAGCTCGACCATCTGCTTCAACTGGTCGCTTAAGGGCACGGGTGTCCGCCTCAGATCTCGAGACCAGAACACCTTCTCCGTCGAGCTTCCCTCCTCGGCTCGGTAGAATGCGGCAAACATCGACACACTGCGGGGCAGATCTGCGAATGCTCCTGGAGAGCTCCGGATTCAGGTAAGTAACAGATAATTCACTTTCACATGCTTGCTTTGCATAAAGAATGCCTTACCCGCCGCAATCTTCTTCATCGCCTCAATTTCCTGGAGGGCTTTTTGGGCTTCGGCCTTAGCGGCTTTGGTGCTCTCAAGGGCTGAGGCAAGCTCGGACTCTCGAGTCTTTGAGTCACGCTCCAAACTCTCATGTTTTTCCACGAGCACGGAGCTCTTGCCGCACCTCCGCCACCCGCGCCTCCTGCTTCTCTCGCTCGGTGCGCTCAGCATGCCGCATTGCTTTCGGCCTTGGACACCGCTTCCTTCGTGGTCGCCACCTCGCTCGTGGCCCTGCAATATTCACGTTATTCCTGTCATTTTTTGCAACCACATCTTTTAAATACTCCCATAAGGTATTACTTACCTTCCTTGTCATCGAGCTGCTTTTTGGCAAGGCCGAGCTCGTTCTTGGACCGCTCGAGGCTCTGCTTCAATGCATCAACCTCCGCAGTCAGTGCGGCAGAGGTCAGCAGCGCAGCCTGCATTCCCATATTGACATACTTATGTTAGACTCATGCGTATATCTTTTAGATCCTCAGTTCGGCTTTTTCTTTCCAAACACCAAACTGAGCATCAGGGGCTACTGTCTATGCGGTAATATTTTTACATATCTTAAATACATACCTCAAAGCCTGTTAGAAGGCTGGTACAGGCTTCAGTCAGCCCGCTCTTAGCGGACTGAACTTTCTGGATCACCACACTCATAAGAGTGCGGTGCTCCTCGTCGATGGAAGCGTCGTTAAGCGCCTCCATCAAATTATCGGGTGCCTCCGGTTGGACAGAGGTCACCGGCGTCGCAGTCTTGCCCTTCTTACGAAGGGTTCGCCTGTCGGACTTCGGAACAACTGAAGGTTCCGGTACGAAGTCTGGCACATGGCCGGACTTAAAGCCCTTCGGGGTTTTATCCCCTTTGCGCCCGGAATCCGGGAGGTCGCCTTGTGGCGCCTCCAGGGCCACCTCCTCTTGGCTGGGCCCCTTTTGGGACTCCACCTCGGTGTCATCCACGGCGGGAGGAGACGAGGTGGTCAGAAGTGAGGGGCTATTCACATCCGACGAATCCAGGGAGCCGCTCATCGGAGCGTCGAGCCCGTCCTTGGGCGGGCTGCATGGTTATATTCGGCGTTAGAAGATGTTGTGCGACAAATGGAACGCCATGAGTTATTCTGGTGTCCGGACACTTACGATTTCGCCAGGGGCTTCGTCCTCGGTGGCCACTCCTCTTCGCCGTCGTCGGCATTGGTGGTGTAGTCCGAGGAAGGGTCCTTCCCTTCTTGGACCCTCCGGCTTCCCCAGTTGGGGCGACCTTCCTTTTCTTCTCTCCCCCCACTAGGGGAGAGGCCTCTTTTTGCTCCTCCTCGTCTTCGCGGGAGGAGTCCGCCTCGGAGTCATCGGACGATGAGTCCGACAACACCTGGCGGCGGGAACTCCTTCGAGTTCCCGTGGCCTTCTTCTTGGCCTTCTTCTCCGGCACCACGTAAGGTGCCGGAACAAGCAGCCCTGTCAATCGGGCGTCCGCTGGGTCTTCTGGCAAGGGAGCCGGACAGTCAACCTGTCCGGACGTCTTCTGCCAGTCCTGTCAAAGGTGAGGGAGGTTTAGATCCCGCATAGAGTCAAACTATGAAAAAAGAGTCCCGTAAAGGGTAAAATAGCTTACCTCGCTGGCTTGATGCCACGAGCTGAATCCGCGATCTTGATGGCGGATGCGGAGCCCATGGCGCCCTTGAACAGCACCTTCCGGGCATCTTCGCACGTAGTGTGAAGAGCCGTTCAAGGTTCGGTGCTGTGCCGGATCAAACTCCACAAGTTGAAGGCCCGTTCTTTGGCATGGGAGGATCCGGCGGATGAGCATAACCTGGACTACGTTGACAAGCTTGAGCTTCTTGTCCACCAGGTTTCGGACGCAGGTTTGGAGTCCAGTCAGCTCTTCTGAATTACCCCACGTCAGGCCCGTCTCTTTCCATGAGGTGAGCCATGTAGGGAAGCCAGATCGGAATTCGGGGGCCGCTGCCCATTTAGAGTCGCGCGGCTCGGTGATGTAGAACCACCCCAATTGCCACCTCTTTATGGTCTCAATAAAGGAGCCCTCGAGCCATAGGACGTTGGCCATCTTGCCCACCATGGCACCTCCGCACTCCGCTTGGCGGCCGCCCACTACCTTCGGCTTGACATTGAAGGTCTTCAGCCATAAGCCGAAATGGGGTTGGATGCAGAGGAAGGCCTCGCACACGACGATGAACGCCGAGATGTTGAGGATGAAATTTGGGGCCAGATCATGGAAATCTAAGCCGTAGTAGAACATGAGCCCCCGGAAAAATGGGTGAAGTGGAAAACCTAGTCCGCGGAGGAAGTGGGGGAGGAACACCGCCCTCTCATGGGGCCTAGGGGTGGGGATGAGCTTCCCCTTGTCGGGGAGACGATGCGCGATGTCGTCGGACATGTATCCGGCCTTTCCTAGATTTTTGATGTGCCCCTCCGTGACGGAGGAGGCCATCCACTTGCCTCCCGCTCCGGACATAATTGGAGAAGGTTGAAGTGGGATGTGCGGACTGGGGCGCTAGAGCTGAAGTGCGCGGAAATGGATGAGCAAAAGAGGAAGAAGGCGTGTGTGAAAAAGTGGATCCTTATCCCCTTATATGGACGGACAAAGCTATGCGTCCCCACCGGCCTGATAAAACTCGCTTATCTCCCAAGCGCCGTAATCAATGGCGTGGTTGGGTTACCCACGCCCATATTGATGAGAATCTCGGAATAAGGGGACACGATCTCTGCTTTGACAAGACGTGCCTAGGAAACCGCCTCGCTAAACGCGCTGAGGTGGGACAGTGAAAATGATTCGAATAAAGGCTTGGCCGTGGTGTGATATCAAGCTGCGGAATACGTCAGCAGATTGAACTTGTGTAAATATTATTCTCTCTATGGTGGTATGTGGAACTTATTTTGCAGAGCCGGACACTATCCTTGTGTTCAAAATCTTCTATGAAGTATTCGAGGAGGAACCCGCCTTGCAATGCGAAGACAATATCTGCGCCCGGACTCGTCGTCATTGAAGCCTGGTTGAGGGCTTCGAGGAGTCTGGATTAGGGGTGTCCGGATGGCGGACTATAACCTTTGACGGACTCTGGACTATGAAGATACAAGATTGAAGACTTCGTCCGTGTCCGGATGGGACTTTCCTTGGCGTGGAAGGCAAGCTTGGCGATACGGATATGTAGATCTCCTACCATTGTAACCGACTCTATGTAACCCTAACCCTCTTGGTGCCTATATAAACCGGAGGGTTTTAGTCCAGAGGACGAACAACAATCATACCATAGGCTAGCTTCTAGGGTTTAGCCTCTACGATATCGTGGTAGATCTACTCTTGTACTACCCATATCATCAATACTAATCAAGCAGGAGTAGGTTTTACCTCCATTGAGAGGGCCTGAAACAGGTAAAACATCGTGTCCCTTGTCTCCTGTTACCATCCGCCTAGACGCACAGTTCGGGACCCCCTACCCGAGATCCGCCTGTTTTGACACCGACACTGACTGTCACAATAGGCTTAAACTGGTCAGCGATCCGATGACTATGTTAAATGACGGGTCGTTCATAACATTGGCTGAAGTGTTTACGGCTTGACCTCGGCTTTCGCCAAACACTAACCGGGGGCTCATAGCTAGCTTCCCCAGTATAAAGCTCGTATGACTAAGCGAAAGTTTTAAAGCCCGCATATCTGATTGCCTCGTTTCCGCTAACACAACCGCCTCCGGGCACCGAGACGTCGGCTAAGGGTTGTCTGGTTATTGCAGGAACACCCTGCGTAGTATCTACAAAGGGGTAGAAGCCGACGATGGGCCACTTTCAACTCATAAACGGTCGCAATGGGGTTAAAATAAGTATATATCATCAGCATTTGTATTCATTACACAAGCGTTGCCTTCCGTAATTATTGTTATATGAAGCCATAAATATGCATCAATTTGACTTAGGATTTTTGGCCAAGATGGGTTGCCTGGCTCCTGTGCTTACCCTTACGTTCCCGATTGTTCGGCTAGGCGGTAAAGGGAGCACCTCTATGATCGTTACTACCGGGTCATCCGAGTTAAGTACCTCAGACCGGGTGAAGCCGAAAGCTAGCAATCTTAAAGGATCACATTGGTCGGCAACAACGGAAGTAAAATTTTTGGTTCATTAATACCACAAAATTCGGGAACTTTCCCCGAACTAAATCCTCAATATTTTCCACCCACATTGATCGAAGCTGAGGTTTCATGATCATGCTTAGCATGACAACCCAAAGAAAGGAACCGATAGTGGTACTATTTTCTTTGGAAGATGTTTCTTACGTTAAAAAGTAATATAACATATCTCTCTGCGTACCTTTGTTTATAAAACCGTATGGCCGGATTGCCTTGTTTGCCATAAATCTTTGCCCTCATAAAGGCTTTATAAGGTAGGACAAACACTCCTCGCCTACTGGGAGCTCGGCGACGCGGTCGAGCCATTCTTCATAGACGTCATCGACGGGGCGGTAGCGCAGGAGCTCGTTGGCCGCGATGAGTGCAGCTCGGGCCTCCATGGCCGCGCGGGGCGCACGCGACGAAGAACCAGCGGGGGTGAGCGAAGGCGTGGCGGTGCGGCCGTCCCGCCTCATGGACGGGTGCTGGGACGACGCTTGCTGCTCGTTCCCCGCCGGGCCGGTGGCGGCGTTGACAGCAGGTGACGGGGAACGACGAGGACGTCTGCCGACGGGAGCCGTCTGGGCGACGTGGGAACCGTGGGCGGCTCGGCGCTCGGCGCGAGCCCGACGAGCGTCAGACGTGGTTGCGGTGGTCGGGGAAGAACGAGGCGACGAAAGGCAGATTCCGGCGCACTCCCTACGGCGCGCGCCAGTGTCGGACACGGTTCCGCAGACCCTTAAGGTTCCAACTCTGGGGTGCGCGCGGAGATCCAACCCTCCACCGTCTCGTACCTCACCGAACCGCAAGGACCTAAAATACTAACAAGAACAGCACAAGAGACGCAAGATTTATACAGGTTCAGGCCACCATCATGGTGTAATAACCTACTCCAGTGTGTGGTGTGTGGATTGCCTCTGGGGCTGATGAAGAACAGTACAGGGGAGAACGGCCTCGCGAGGGCCTGTTCTTGGTGGGTGTGATGAACTGCTAAGTGGTATCCCGTCGCTCTAGCCTGAGGAGCGGGTTTCTCTCTCTCTCTCTCTCTGGGTTCCGAATGCTGGATCCTTCGTCCCTATCCCATCGTCCCCCTTACTATGGTGGCTAGCTCTACTTATATAGTCGAAGGCCCTGGGCCTCTTCCCAAATATTGAGCGGGAAGGGCGCCAACAATTGGCCATTTTGAAGGGGAACGGCGGGTACACTTATCCTGACTAAAGTTGGTCCTCGCGTGCCAAAGGCTCTGGTGATGACGCCTGCTTGGGCTCCACGATGATTGTATTCCAGCCCTTGGGGCTGGTCTTGGTCTTGTTGCACCGAAACGGATGCCTTTGCTTGATGCTCTTGCCTACGCTTGCTCCCTTTGCACCAAAGAGGAAAGAAGGACGCTGTGCGGCTGGCGCCCGACTGGCGCCCTTGGTCGTCATGGCTTGCGTCACGGGCACCTCGCGAGGTACCCTTCCTTGAACTCTCCGCCTCCTCATGAGCCAGCCTGACGAGGCCGCGCCTAAGGAATCTCTTGGTCGTCCGCCCCGCGAGGCTTGGCCCATCGCGAGGGTCTTGAGTTTGCGTTGATGAAGATGGGCCGTCCTGGGCCTCCTTTGAGCCACGCCGTAGGCCGCAGGCAGGCAAGTCTGGGGACCCCCGTTCCCAGAACGCCGACAGCCGATCACTATTTTCCCTAATATATTATACCGCGTTTCTATTCCTACGTATGCTGCCGAGCTAGGAGTTGATCCTCAGGCCGATTTCGCGCATCTCCTGAGTCTCAGGGGCTACTAGGATCAGCGGTTTCATGTTTTTCTTCAGGTGCATCTCGGATATTAGGCCAACACGCACCTTGAGGGATACTGGCTATACATCTTGTCAGATATTACATTGCACAATTTGGAATTAAATTCATAAAAATCTGTCCCATGGCCAAGGTGGTGCACCACCTCGGAAGTAGTCCGGCATAAAGCTCGGGCGCCAGTGGCTGGCTCCATAGAGGGCACTTCCCGTATTAAGCTTAGCTAAACTCTTTCAACCTTTTGAACCAAGGTGATCTATGACACCTCGGGTATAATCCAGCATTGGAGCTCGGATATAGTCCGGCGTTGGAGTTTGGACACAGTCCGGCATTGGAGCTCGGAAGCAGTCCGGCATTGGTGCTCGGCTGCAAAGGATACTCGAATGCAGTCCCGCGTTGAAGCTTCGGACGAAAAGGACACCGCCTCCCGGAACAACTTCAAACCCGAGGCGTGGCATAAAAATAACAAGGCATTGATAAAGGCCGGAAACTTAAAAGGGGCTCCTCGGATACCCAACGTGTAAACTCTTCGGATGCACTTCGGCGATCCTCAAGACCGAAGACGAGAAGATTTGTTGAACCAATTTTCAAGACCAACGACCGAAGATGAAGAACAGTTCGGAAGAATTGAGGAGCGTCCCTAACTTGAAGACCGGTTCAGGGGGCTACTGACGATGTCCTGGACTAGGGGGTACTCACCACGTCATCTCCCGATCTGTTAGATTGGGCCGAGGACCCCCATGGTCGTATACTCATGGGCCAGTCCAGACAGCTGCCGCATACAAGGAAGATTCCACAAGACTTGGTGATCAAGACAAGGACTCCTCCCCACCGCGATTCGGCTAGGACTCTTGTTATCCTAGGCCTCTGGTGCATTATATAAACCAGGGCCAGGCTAGTCGATAGATCAGAGATACAATAATCATACCATAGGCTAGCTTCTAGGGTTTAGCCTCTACGATCTCATGGCAGATCAACTCTTGTAATACTCATATCATCAAGATCAATCAAGCAGGAAGTAGGGTATTACCTCCATAGAGAGGGCCCGAACCTGGGTAAACATCGTGTCCCCTGTCTCCTGTTACCATCATCCTTAGACGCACAGTTCGGGACCCCCTACCCGAGATCCGCCGGTTTTGACACCGACACCGGCGGCGGGTTAACTCAAGAAACAACATGTCGAGAATTAGGTCGAGCGTATTCGCTCCCTGGTAATCGAAACCCAAGCAATACAACCCCAAAACTGGAGTAGGCCTTTAACTCCACCGCAAGGGGCTGGACCAGTATAAACTCTCTGTGTCCTTTGTCCCAGTTAACCCCTTTAAGCTAACCTAGTTGCGATGGCTCCACAACTAAGTCCTTTCGCTAGGACATCTGCAACGGTTCATTTCACTTACTAATCGGCTCGGGCTCAACCCACTTTGTGAATTTGTTAACTTCCACTAAAAGGTGGGTATTTTTATCTTTGGACCTTTTGAAAGGCCCAACCATATCCAGCCCCGGACTGCAAACGACCAAGTGATTGAAATCATCATCAATTCTTGAGTCAGCACATGAGCTCGTCTTGAAAATTTCTGACAACCATCACATTAACTGACCAAATCTTTTACATCAGCATGAGCCGTCAGCCTATAAAACCCATGACGAAAAGCCTTGGCTATGAGAGACTTAGAGTCGTCATGATGACCACAATCTCCTTCATGAATCTCTCGTAGAATCTCACGACCTTCCTCAGGAGAAACACAACGTTGAAACACCTTGTGACACTACAGCGATGCAACTCTCCATTGACAATAGTCATGCACTTAGACCGCTGGGTTATCTGCCTGGCCAAAGTTTCATCTTCAGGTAACTCACCTTGGGTCATATAAGCCAAATATGGTACTGTCCAATCAGGAATGGCACGAAGAGCCGCCGCCAACTGCGCCACTGGGTCAGGAATAGCAAGATCTTCCTCCGTAGGCAATTTGACTGGAGGGTTATGCAGAATATCAAGGAAAACATTAGGTGGTACCGGCTTATGTTGGGACCCTAACCGGCTCAGAGCATCATCCGCCTCATTTTTCCTTGTGATCAACATGTTCCACTTGATAACCCTTGAAATGACCAGCAATAGCATCAACCTCGCGGCGGTAAGCTGCCATGAATGGGTCCTTAGAATCCCAAGTGAGTGAAACTTGCTGAGCTACCAAATCTGAGTCACCAAAACACCTCACCCGGCTTAAATTCATCTATTTAGCCATATGAAGACCATGGAGCAAGGCCTCATACTCAGCTGCATTGTTAGTACAAGGGAACATCAACCGTAAAACATAACAAAATTTATCACCTCGTGGGGAAGTCAAAATAACTCCAGCCCCGAGCCTTCCAACTGCATGGATCCATCGAAGTGAATAGTCTAATATGTGCTATCCGGCCTCTCCTCAGGCATCTGTAGCTCAGTCCAGTCATTGATAAAATCCACAAGTGCTCGAGACTTGATAGCTATCCGAGTCATATACTTCAAACCATGGGGTCCAAGCTCAATGGCCCATTTGGCTACCCGACCTGTGGCTTCTCTATTTTGAATAATATCCCCCAAGGGGGCAGAACTGACCACAGTGACGGGATGACCAAAGAAATACTGCTTTAGCTTACGACTAGCTACGAACACTCCATATACCAGTTTCTGCCAATGTGGATATCTCTGCTTGGATTCAATGAGGACCTCACGGATATAATAAACCGGCCGCTGAATCGGATATTCCTTGCATGATTCCTTCATTTCCACAACAAATTGCCACGCTGATAGCTCGGCTATTGGCAGCCACATATAACAACAAGGGCTCCTTATCAATAGGAGTAGCAAGGTATGCGGTTCAGCTAACTATTTCTTCAAGGCTTCAAACGCCTGATCAGTAGCATTACTCCAGACAAAGTGATCTGGTTTCTTCATCATGTGGTATAGAGGGATAGCTTTTTCTCCCAACCGGCTTATGAACCGGCTTAAGGCGCATAATCGACCATTAATCGAACATCATTAATACACACTGGTTTAGCCAAGGAAGTAATAGCCTTGATTTTCTCCGGGTTAGCTTCAATGCCCCTTTTAGAAACCAAAAAAACCCAAAAACTTGCATGTTGGCACACCAAAAACACAATTGGTTGGGTTAAGCATCATCTTGTAGACCCGGAGGTTGTGAAATGTCTCTTTCAAATCATCTATCAGGGTATCCTTATTCCTGGACTTTACAACAACATCATCCACATAAGCATGAACATTGCATCCAATCTGATTATGAAGGCAATTCTCAACACACCGCTGATAAGTTGCTTGGGCACTCTTGAGCCCAAAAGGCATAGAGACATAGCAGAAGGCTCCAAAGGGAGTGATGAAGGATGTCTTCTCCTGGTCCTTCACTACCATCTTAATCTGATGATACTCGGAATAAGCATCCAAAAAACTCAAACGCTAACAACTCGTTGTAGCATCAATAATCTGATCAATACGAGGGAGAGCAAAAGGATCGGGCAGGCAGGCTTTGTTAATGTCTGTGTAATCCACACACATGCACCAAGTACCATTTTTATTAAGTTCCAGCACCGGGTTAGCCAACCATTCAGGATGAAAAACTTCAACAATGAACCCAGCTGCCAAGAGCCGGGCCACTTCTTCACCAATGGCCTTACGCCTCTCTTCATTAAAGCGACGAAGGAATTGTTTGACCGGTTTAAACTTCGAATCAATATTTAGAGTGTGCTCAGCGAGTTCCCTCGGTACACCTGGCATGTCTGAAGGCTTCCACGCAAAGATGTCCCGGTTCTCACGGATGAACCTGATGAGCATGCTTTCCTATTTCGGATCCAGATTAGCACTGATACTGAACTACTTGGATGAATTTAAACTTCAACAAAGGGTCATGCTCTGTGGTTGGCTTCTTCAAAGGTGTCATATCTGCTGGGTCAACATTATCTTTGTAAAACTTCAACTCTTTAGTTGCACAGATTCAGCATAAGCAGCATCGCCCTCTTCATATTCCAAGGCTATCTTCCGGTTCCCATGCACTGTGATGGTACCCTTATAACCCGACATCTTGAGCTGCAGATAAACATAACAAGGTCTTTCAATGAACTTAGCATAAGCCGGCCGCCCAAACAAAGCGTGATAAGGGCTCTTAATCTTCACCACCTCAAAGGTCAAGGTCTCAACTCTGGAATCATGATCATCACCGAAAGCCACTTCCAAAGCTATCTTGCCTATTGGATATGCCGACTTACCAGGCACCACGCCATGAAAAATAGTGTTAGACGGCTTAAGATCCTTGTCAGTCAAACTCATACGACGAAAAGTTTATAGTAAAGGATATTGATGCTGCTGCCTCCATCCATGAGAACCTTAGTGAACTAGTGGCCTCCAACCTGAGGCGCAACCACTAAAGCCAGGTGACCTGGATTGTCAACCCAGGGCGGGTGATCCTCACGGCTCCAAAGAATAGGATGTTCAGACCGTCGCAAGTAACGGGGAATCGCCGGCTCAACTCCATTCACCGCCCTTTTATGAATCTTCTGGTCTCGTTTACATAAACTCATGGTGAATACATGATACTGTCCACTATTCAACTGCTTCGGATTACTCTGATAACCAGATTGCTGCTGTTGATTCCCTTGACCAAATGTTGATTAAGACCACCTTGATTGCCTTGACCCTGGAAACCAGAGTTTGAGCCGCCTCCACCAAAGCCACGCCCGTGAGAGCCGGATCCTGAGCCGCCAATCGGCCCATGATTATTCTGGAAAAAACTGGAATTTGTATACTCCCTCATGATGAAGCAATCCTTCCATAGATGATTGGTCGGCTTCTCTTGCGTACCATGCTTTGGGAAAGGCTGGTTCATCATCGCCTCAAGGTTGAACTTCGGTTCGCCAAGCCGTGGCGGCTTTCCCTTCCGATGCTGACTATTGTTCTGCGTATTGGTGTTGGCCACAAAGTCTAAACCGCCCTCAGCCTTGTGTTTACCGTTGCCACCGTGACCCACCATGTTATGATGTTGTCCCTTCGCGCTGCCACTCTTCTTCCCCTTACCAGCCTTCTCCTCATCAGACTCAGGGTCTTTAGTACTATCAGAGTTGGCATATTTGGCGAGAGCTGCCATGAGTTCTCCCATGTCATTGCAGTGACGTTTAAGCCGCCCAGTTTATGCTCAAGGGGAAGGGAACGACAATTCTTCTCCAACATCAAGACTGTTGAATCGACGTTGATACTGTCCGACGAGTGTATGATAGCTGAGATCCGGCGCACCCAATTGGTCGTCGACTCGCCCTCACCTTGGACACAAGAATCTAAATCCAGAATTGACATGGGCTGCTTGCATGTGTCTTTAATATTCTAGATAAAACGCGTTTTCAGCTCCGCCCGTGACCTAATGGAATTAGCAGGCAGCAATTTCAACCAAGTACGAGCCGGCTCATCCAACATCATGGTGAAATACTTAGCACAGGTAGCATCACTAACATCCAACATCTCCATAGCCTCTGGGGGCTGATTCACTGTGTAATTAGGCACCTTATGTGGGCCCTTGAAATCTTTGGGCAAACGCTCGTTGCGTAGAGCCGACACTAAACAGGGCACACCCAAGGTTCTAGAGGTCACTCCCGCCTCCACAGAGGCTGACGGATAAACCGGAGATTACTGTTGAGCTGCTAGCGGAGCCGCCAGCTCCACCTCCCGACGTGCCCTGCCCTGATCCACCAGAGTTTGAGCATTGACACCACCGCACGCCGGGCCATGCCTACGAGGCTGGTTCTGGTGTTGCTCACTACTTGAAACTGCTGGCGAGTTAATATGTCTACTATAACTCCGGCTTGGACGAAGGGTTGAGTGAATCTGTTCACAACTATATGAATAAGCCGCCTGTTGAGCCACGGCTGTCTGAAGTTCTCTGGCCCTCCGCATCTCTATCGCAGCTAGAGACTCGCCTTCAACTGGGAGAGCCGCCAATTGTGTTGCCGCATCAATCATATTATCCAATGGGTTAGAATAATGACCCGGTGGTGTCGGGACATGCCGAGGCGGAGTAATATCCAAATGAGGCGGATCCGTAGTAGGCGTCTGAACCGGCGCTCCGGTCACGGGCGCCTCAACCGCCCGGTTCACCACAGGCAGGTCACTGGTCCCTGCCCCGGGCGTGTTGAAGAGGTTTCCCGCATCATAAACCCGAGGTAAACGACTCTGGTACCTCCTTCTCATGATGGCATTTGAAGCATTCCAAGGTGAGCCGGAACGACTCTGCCGGAATCTGTTGTGCCTGAGCGTCCAAAACAGCTCGCTCCATGGCCATCCTAGCGTTCTCAGCCGCCAGTTCTTCCTTGGCTTGATCTATCTCACCTCGTAGCTTCGCCACATCCACCTTATGTTGTTCCTGGTTGTCCGGGGTCACCTCCTTCCCCATCAAACTTGCCAAAGCCTCCAACAACTCTGTCAGAACTTGAGCCGGCAGGCGCGCAGAGCCGCTAGCACCAACCGTCGCTGCAGCCATTGAGCTGGAGGTCATAGCCGCGGCGGTCGTTGAGCCGAGCGCCGGCTGTGTACCGGCCATAAAGATCGCAACCCTGTTCGGCGGCTCATAGTGGTCCGGAGTACTGTCGCCATGGGAACAGCCCCCAAGCCGGCCGCCTTAAAGTTGATACATTGAATTGGTCTCACCGGTTAACGATTCACCATCAGAATAGATGGCCGCCTCACCACCAGACACAGATCCTTTCTCAAATTCTGCCCCATGGATGAAACCAACAAATGCATGCTTGACAGCGGGTTGAACCTTGGCAGGTCGTGCACACTGAGCCTTCTCGATGATGTCAGTGCACGTGTCTGGCTCACGGCCTGATTCGCCGATCTTGCCGATGAAGACCTGGATTACGCCGAAGGGGACCTGGTACCCATACTCAATTGAGCCGGCCTCGGGGCCCCAGCTTACATCATTGATGTAGAGCTTGCCACGACAACTCTTGGTCATCCGGCCAACAGCATATCCCATGATCCCTGCGAAGCTGCCCTTTAAGAACTCAAAACCACCGTGCGCTGGCCCCACGGTGGGCACCAACTGTCATGGACTTAATACGGCAGATGTCCTAGCGAAAGGACTTAGTCATGGAGCCATCGCAACTAGGTTTGCTTAAAGGGGTTAATCGGGACAAAGGACACAGAGAGTTTATACTGGTTCAGCCCCTCGCGGTGGAGGTAAAGGCCTACTCCAGTTTTGGGGTTGTATTGCTTGGGTTTCAATTACCAGGGCGAATACGCTTAACCTGATTCTCAACTTGTTGTTTCTTGAGTTAACCCGCCGCCGAGTAACCCCTTTATTGTCACATCCTGATTTTCATGCCACAACACTTAAGCTAATGAATCATGATAAAATGTGGTTTGACAAAAACTTTTGAGTGTTTTGTCTTTGCTTTGATTGATTTTTGTCTGATGTTTGCAAGTGCTTTAAAAATTAAATAAATCCTCCAACTCTTATACTCCTTCCCCTTGATCCAAAACTTCTGCCCAATGATCATGCCATGTGTGTAGGTCATAAAAATAATTTCTTACAAAAATAATTTGGCCAAATAGTATTTTCAAAATTTTAGTTTTTCAAAAACCCCTGAATTAAGGTTTGCACTACAAGTACTTAATCAAGGGCAGTAAAAATCTCTCCAAAAATATATTTGACTCCTATTAGATATAGGATACCCAGAAACCACAAAAATATAATTTTAAAAGTTATTTTCCTATTTTAATTAAAAGCTTTTTCTTAAGGCCAGAAACAGTCTTTAATAGGGAAAATTTATTTTAATGCTTTAAAAATATTTGTGAAAATTTAGGGAAACTCAGTGGACATATATTGTCCATATATAAGAGCTTCAACACATGGTCATGTTCAAAATATTGGACAAAACATCCCAAAACCATTTCTGCCCCTTTCAAGGATTTGAAATATTTCTACAGGAAATATTCCCCAACAATTCCCAGGAAATTCTGGCATGTCACATATGACATGTTTGATGATCTTGACAAGTATCATGTCATGGAGAATAGTATAACCCCATGAAACCCCCTCAAATCTATTTCTGTCCATTTTGAAGTTTGAGCAACTTTACATTGCCAAACATGTCCAAATGTTCTCAAACCTTGTGAACTTGCTCAAATGGTCTAATCACTCATCTAGACCAAATGGCACAAGTTGGAGAAAATGTTATATTAATCAAAGTGCCCCAAAACCCTTCCTGTCCAGAACAAAACTTGAACAACTCTACATTGGAAACTTTTTCCTTTTGATCTCAACTTTTGTGGACATGTTCAGAACCTCAAATGATGACAATACACCAAGTGGTGCATCAAGGAGAATAGGTTTGCATGACTAAATCTTGGGAAGTCCATTTCTGTTGATTTCTAGGGTTTACAAAAGTTGCATTGGCAACTTTGCCCAAATGGACTCAATCTTGGTGGAACCTATTATTTCATCATACCATTTGACCCTGTCAAGCCTCATGACAAGAGGAGTTCATCTTCTTGCCCAAACCACCATCAAACACCTTCTGGCAGAAATTAAAAATGCATGTTCTGGCCATTTCCACTAATCTCCATGAGCTAATCTTTCTTCCACAGCACCATCTGATCCTCCTCTAACCCCTGCATCTTTCTCTGCCCGAGGAGCCATGATTATGGGGATGAAAAGCTCTTTTTCCCTCTCTGGACAGCACCATTTCTCTCTCTCTCCACTTCCCTCCTCACTCCAGTGGATCCCCAGGGCATCCAATGCCATATCCACATTGTTTACTCCCCCTTGCAGCCACCAGACACAAGTGGGCGCGTGAGGACGCGAGAAAAAGCCGCGGGTGCCGGCCATTTGCGTGCTCTGGAGCACGTCAGCGTGCTCCCGACCGTTGACGCCGCGTCCCCCGACCACCTCGAGCCTCCCCCTCGCGCCAGTCGAGGTGCCTCGACGTCCGCAACACACCACGCCCTTGGCCCCCTCCTCCTTCTCCCTCCTGCTGCCTCCTTTCGCACGCGCGCCGGCCGCCCGAGAGCTCCAATGAATGAGCTCACACGCGCGGTGCTCTGGCCCTCCCCTGCTCCCTCTCTCCTTGCCTCTCGCCCTAGACCAACCCTACGAACACCCCAGACACGCCCACACGCACCCCCGTGGCCTCCAGCAACAGCTAGGAGCTCGTCGGCGCACGAGCCACGATGCACCTCGCCCCCTTCTATTTAAGGCCACCCCGAGCCCCCTCTCTACTCCTTTGGCTCTCTCTTCCTCCAAGAAACCGTCTAGTCCAACCCATCCTTCCTCCCGTGCCATCCGTCCTTCTCCGACGCCAGAGCCAAGCCGTCGACCTCCGCCAAAATCCGGGTGCCTCAGCCACTCACTCTCCCACCTAGCCACTCCAGCGCCCTATCATCACCACCACTGACTCACCCCAAGCTCCAGTTCCTCCTTCCCGCGTCTGCCTCGCCGTGCTGAATCTCGCCGTCGGCCTCCTCCGCCATGGACGATGGGGCGCTCACTTCAGACCGCCCCCGCGCCCGTGGAGTACCTCGGAGGATGCGTCACACTCCCCCGAGCATGTCGGTGCCGGGCGCCCACGGTGGTGGTCGGTGCCCGGGAGAGCGCCGGCACCGCTTCGGCCTCGCCTCCTCATCTTTTTGTCAGGGCAGGAGAGGTTGAAAGCGACGGCTTTGGCCAGGGTCAGCAGCGTCAGCGACCCAGCGGCTGGGCCCCGCCCGTTTAAGTGGAGACGGCTCCGGCCAGATCCGTTTTCCTCGCGCGTTGGCGTACTCCGCGAACCCGCCTCCGACGTCGCCTCCTCTGCCCGTCCAGCCGAGCCCTTTGGGCGGCCCTTTCGCTAAAGCTGTGCCCGGTCTGCATTTGGATAAGGGTAAAACCCTTTCCCTTTCCTTTTTCTTTTTCTGTAAAATTCTAAAATCCATAAACAATTCAAATGGACTCCAAATTTGATGATTCAAATTTCTGGTGACTCTATAAATCATGATCTACCTGTTAGTGCAACGTGCACATTTTTCCAGAGACCTTTTCTTCACAAATATTTATCAAATCCTATTTTTCCTATTTCTGTGATGGACTTTAGAAAATCACAGGGAGCTCAAAATTGATCCAAATACCATGATTCAAATTCCTAGATGCTTCTAAGTTCATAACTTAGTTTATGAACATTATTGTTAATACTTTCTGTACCACATAAAACAATGAGCCATTTCTTCATATTTGTCAACTTTGCAAATCCATAGAATATTCATTTGAACTTCAAATCCAGTGAAACCAACTCCTAGATGCTTCTAAAATCATGGTTTGTTAAATGGGTACCTTTGCTCATTTTTCAAAAACATGTTTCTGTACACTTCTTGCAAATCCATAAACCCCTTGATTCCATCATATTGAAATGTTCAGAGATATCCACTGATCCAATTCCAATGAAACCACTCTGGTTATTTTTCATATAACCAGAGATGTCCTAGAAAAGTCAAATTAATATTTTTGGAGCACTTATATTTCCTGCCTTGTTGTGTTGCTTATTGTGATTGTTTCCGGCGTTAGTTGATGAAGTAGGCGAAGTACATGGAGAAGGTCCGAAGATTTCAAGACTCGGATGAATCAGGCAAGCAGCCCTTTGACCATGTCCATGAAACCCTTTTTATGCATGTCATATATCACTTATTATTGTTGCATTGGAATCATGATGAGATGGTAAACCACGTTGGTTGGTTGCCTCTGTTACTTCCTCATTGATACTTGCATTGTGCATGACCCTACCTTCTTATGAGGTTATGCGGTGGGAATAGATAGGATGCTAAAGTAGTTGCTATGCAAAGCGGGTTGGTGTTATGCATGGAAAGAAACAAGTGTGGTTTTACATCTTGGCAAGCAGCCCAGAGGGTGCCACTGATGCCCCGGAGATGATGATGAACTAGGTCACTACTTGGTGGAGAAGTAGTGTACCGAGGCTTGATAAAAGTGTTGTTCTGAGAGATGGATTAGATTTAAGATTTGTCATTGTCCCAACCTTACATGCGCAACCACTCTACCCTTATATGGGAAAGGGAATTATATATTACCTAGGCCGATACTAGCTTGGAGCCCACATTACTAGTGACGGGGGAGAGTTGGTGCTCTCTCTCGGGACAGGTCGTGCGAGTAGGGCGGCCATGACTGTCTTTCTGAGGCACGGATACACCGTTGTGTCCCCTCTCGGATATTACGATCTCGAGTGAGTCTCGCATGATGTACATCGTGAGGATCTGGAACAACGAGTGGACTCCTTGTTAGTGTCGTCTAGGGAAAGGTAGTGATCGGTGCTTACCCGGTACTTGAGGTATCATGAATTCGTGGATGACACGGAAGTTCCCGGATCTTGTGGGTAAAGTGTGCAACCTCTGCAGAGTGTAAAACTATTGAATAGCCGTGTCCACGGTCAAGGACACTTAGGTGGTGCTTCTTAGACTACGTCCATATGTTTTCGACAAACAACACGGTTTGGTAAATCTATTGACGTGATTCGTGAGGAAGTCACGATGAGCTTGAGCATGAGTTGTTCATAACTCTCTCTCGATGTTGATGTCTGTAACCTCCTAATACTTGTTGCAGACGCATTCATATCCTTGATAAATGTTGATCATACTTGCATGAGAAAAACTAGCTTTCCGCAAAAATGCCAAACTAGCAGTAGTGAAACTTGCATAATTATTCTGTTATCGCCCTTGGGTTGTTTACGAGTACATTCAAAGTAATCATTGGCTTGCCACTGGTTATTTTATTGGCCAGGCATGAAAGAACAGGATATAATGAAGAGTACCTCGATGACGAACATGCGAGCTAGGACGCTTCCCAGTCAGCATGCCTGTAGGGTTAAGGCAGATGGCATGGGTCCAAGTTATCGACGAAGATTTCCGCTGCAATGTCATACTCAAGACTTGACCATAATGGTCCTACTTGTGAAATACGGTATGTATGGATGTAAGCCTCTTGTTATTCAGCTTCTGTGTGTTCAGTGAGCATTGATCTCTGGGATCACTAAACACGTGCATTCCGTGATCACGACTTATGAGTCGGGGTCCCCACATTTATATACATAGGTTGATGCCCGGCGGCTTACAGAGTCCTGGCCGGCTCATACACAACGTGTCCGGCTCGGTGACTAACTAAGCTTGCCTTACAATACAAGTTATACATGTGGCGGTTCATCCTCTCGGGCCTCAAGTCGCCTCTGGGTCCTGGGCCGTCAATAGGCTCGCTATGACCCGCCATCTTCACTAATAAGTCGCCAGTGGTATGACCGGCCCCACCTGGGCAGTTCATACCCAGTAGTTATATCCCCAACACGGCCTATGGCGGGTTTTCCCTGATACTGAGGAGCCTTGCCGGGCGACCTATTCTGCCACCTCGGCCCTTTCCGCCAGTGCCATCTTGGTCTCTCTCTTTGTCACGCTTCTCGTACTCAGCCTTCTGCTTCTTGACAAGTTGCTCAACCCATGACACTCTTGAAGATCGTGGCCGTTTGTCAGATGGATCTTGCAGTATGGCCCATTAGCCTTCCCAGCCTTCTCGGTAGTCGCGTCTGATGTCTACTATGCAACCTTCTTCTTGTAGAGGTTGTTGGGCCTCCAAGTGCAGAGGTTTGTAGGACAGTAGCAAATTTCCCTAAAGTGGATGACCTAAGGTTTATCAATTCGTGGGAGGCGTAGGATGAAGATGGTCTCTCTCAAACAACCCTGCAACCAAATAACAAAGAGGCTCTTGTGTCCCCAACACACCCAATACAATGGTAAATTGTATAGGTGCACTAGTTCAGCGAAGAGATGGTGATACAAGTGCAATATGGATGATAGATATAGGTTTTTGTAATCTGAAAAAATATAAAAATAGCAAGGTAACTAATGATAAAAGTGAGTGTAAACGGTGTTGCAATGCTTGGAAACAAGGCCTAGGGTTCATACTTTCACTAGTGCAAGTTCTCTCAACAATAATAACATAATTGGATCATATAACTATCCCTCAACATGCAACAAAGAGTCACTCCAAAGTCACTAATAGTGGAGAACAAACGAAGCGATTATGGTAGGGTACGAAACCACCTCAAAGTTATTCTTTCCAATCAATCCGTTGGGCTATTCCTATAAGTGTCACAAACAGCCCTAGAGTTCGTACTAGAATAACACCTTAAGACACAAATCAACCAAAACCCTAATCTCAGCTAGATACTCCTATGTCACCTCAAGTATCCGTGGGTATGATTATACGATATGCATCACACAATCTCAGATTCATCTATTCAACCAACACATAGAACCTCAAAGAGTGCCCCAAAGTTTCTACCGGAGAATCAAGACGAAAACGTGTGCCAACCCCTATGCATAGGTTCATGGGCAGAACCCACAAGTTGATCACCAAAACATACATCAAGTGAATCACGTAATATCCCATTGTCACCACAGATACGCACGGCAAGACATACATCAAGTGTTCTCAAATATTTAAAGACTCAATCCGATAAGATTACTTCAAAGGAAAAACTCAATCCATTACAAGAGAGTAGAGGGGGAGAAGCAACATAAGATCCAACTATAATAGCAAAGCTCGCGATACATCAAGATCATGCCAAATCAAGAACACGAGAGCGAGAGAGATCAAACACATAGCTAGTGGTACATACCCTTAGCCCCGAGGGTGAACTACTCCCTCCTCGTCATGGAGAGTGCCGGGATGATGAAGATGGCGACCGGTGAGGGATCCCCCCTCCGGCAGGGTGCCTGAACAGGCTCCCGAGAGGGTTTTGCTGGCTACAGAGGCTTGCGGTGGCGGAACTCCCGATCTATTCTGTTCCCCGAAGTTTTTAGGGTATATGGAGATATATAGGTGGAATAAGTACGTCAGGGGAGCCATGAGGGCCCATGAGGGTGGAGGGCGCGCCCAGGGGGGTGGGCGCGCCCCCTGCCTCGTGCCTCCCTTGTTGCTTCCTTGACGTGGACTCCAAGTCCCCCGAGTTGCTTTCCTTCCAAAATAACTTCTCCAGTTGGTTTCATTCCGTTTCGACTCCGTTTGATATTCCTTTTCTTCGAAACACTAAAGCAAGGGAAAAAACAGGAACTGGCACTGGGCTCTGGGTCAATAGGTTAGTCCCAAAAATAATATAAAAGTGCATAATAAAGCCCATAAACATCCAAAATAGATAATATAATAGCATGGAACAATCAAAAATTATAGATACATTGGAGATGTATCAACGTCTTCCTGGCAATCAGTGCACGTGGCAACCTCCTTACCAGGAACCTCGGTGAGGGAGTCCCGGACTAGGGGGTGTCCGGATAGCCGGACTATCGTCACGGCCGGACTCCAAGACTATGAAGATACAAGATTGAAGACTTCGTCCCGTGTCCGGATGGGACTTTCCTTGGCGTGGAAGGCAAGCTTGGCGATACGGATATGTAGATCTCCTACCATTGTAACCAACTCTATGTAACCCTAACCTGTCAGGTGTCTATATAAACCAGAAGGTTTTAGTCCGTAGGACGAACAACAATCATACCATAGGCTAGCTTCTAGGGTTTAGCCTCCTTGATCTCGTGGTAGATCTACTCTTGTACTACCCATATCATCAATATTAATCAAGCAGGAGTAGGGTATTACCTCCATCGAGAGGGCCCGAACACAGGTAAAAACATCGTGTCCCTTGTCTCCTGTTACCATCCGCCTAGGCGCACAGATTCGGGACCCCCTACCGAGATCCACGGTTTGACACCGACATTGGTGCTTTCATTGAGAGTTCCTCGTGTCGTCACCAATAGGCCCGATGGCTCCTTCGGTCATCAACAATGACGCGGTCCAGGTGAGACTTTTCTCCCGGACAGGTCTTCGTGTTGGCGGCTTTGCTGCGGGCCAATTAAGCAGCCATCTGGAGCGGATCGAAAGCTTCGCCCTGGCCATCGAGGTCAGATTTGGAAGTTTGAACTATCGGCCGATATCCCCGCAGACTTGATCTTCAGCGGATTCGAGCCGCAGCCAAGCGTGCCGCCTTGTCTCGATGGGCATGATCTGGCTTTGCAGCGAGCGGTGCCACGGAGGCCGCACCGATATCCTCTCCGACCCTTAATCCGGGCGGATTCCCCGATCGAGGACGAGTGGTTGGACACCGCCTCGGGGCCACAATCACTCGGCGATTTAGCGAACTCCATCCCTGTCGCTGCGAAGACTTGACTCCGGTGCGGACTCCTCTCCGGACTCCAACCCTCCATGCCCCCGCTAATCGAATCCGATTAGGCGCCGATTATGGAGTTCATCGCCGCGGACATCTTTCAAAGCTTTTCGCCCTTTGGCGACATTCTGAATTCACTAAAGTCTCTCTCTTTATCCGGAGAGCCTGGCGGACTACGGTCAGGAAGGTTGGGATGCGGACGGCGAAGAAATTCAACGCCCACTCACCACCCACCCGTAGCCAGCGTCGAAAGCTTACACGGCGTGCTCGATTTCGACTCGAAGACATCGACGGTATGGACGATGATGTAGGAGACAACAATGAAACCTATAGGATGCTGGACAACCTCATCCCATGGTGTATACATGGTGGATACACCTAAAGGAAATGAAGAGCGAGGAACAACGGGGCCACTGAAGGATAAATCCTCAAAAGTCAAAACGGCAACGTAAACGCCGAATCAAGTTCCGCCTCCAAAAAGACCCAGCCATAGAGCAGGGCGAACCGGTGGACGACGAACAAGCTATCGAGCAATCGTCTGAACAAGACAACTTGGATATACAATCTGTCCCCGGCGAAGACAACAGTCCGGACGATCTCACGCCGGACAAACTATTGGAGAAAAATGACCTCCAGAAAAGGCTCGTCCATCACTGCAAGATAGCCTGAAAAAGCGAAGCGGAAGCTCAAAACAGCGGAAGATGCACTCGAGGATCAGATGGAGCAAAGTATTCAGCACCATGAACAAGTCTGGCGACGATCGCCGAACAAAGACTACCAAAAAAAGCTACTGCCGAATCCGGCGAGGAGGCCTTAGAGCCCCACAATTAAAAAGTAAGAAGGCCACCCGGTCGGATGGACGACCCCACGGCAAAAAGAGAGCGGCGAATGGCGCCGCACACAAGCCAATATGCGATCCGCATAAAGATTCACATCAAAAGGATGGCCCAGTTAGGTCCATCTATGGGCCAAGAAAGCAGGATCGTCAAAGCAACGCAACACGCCAAAATTCCGAAGATCACGACACACCCAAATATAGGGGCGGCGCACATCCCCTATGTTTTACCGATGAGGTGCTGGATCATGAATTTCCAGCGGGATTCAAACCCGTAAACATAGAGGCATACAACAGAACAATAGACCCTGGAGTCTGGATCGAGGATTACATCCTCCACATACACATGGCTAGAGGAGATGATCTCCATGCCATAAAATACTTACCCCTTAAACTCAAAGGGCCAGCTCGGCATTGGCTTAAAAGCCTCCCCGAAAATACCATTGGAAGCTGGGAAGATCTCGAGGATGCGTTTGGGCAAATTTTCGGGGACCTATGTCCGCACTCGGATCTGAGCGATCTAAGTCACATAACTCAACAGCCCGTGAGTCAGCCAGAAATTCTGGAACAGATTCCTTACTAAAAAGAACCAAATAGTCGATTGTCCGGACACCGAAGCCTTAGCAGCTTTCAAGCACAACGTCTGAGGCGAATGGCTCGCCGGACACCTCGACCAAGAAAAACCAAGAACAATGGCCGCATTAACAAGCCTCATGACCCGCTTTTGCGGGAGAGGACAGCTGGCTAGCAAGATCAGATACCAGCAACCCAAGTACATCCGAAGTCAGGGATGGAAGCGAGAAACCACGGCGCAACAAGGACCAGCGCCGGATTAAAGGGAACGGTCCAAAGAGCGCGGCGGTCAACGCCGGATTCAAAAGCTCACGGTAGAACAACAAAAAACTGCCCTTAAGGACAATAGCGATGAGCTATCCAACTTCAACAAAATCTTGGACAAGATATGTCAAATCCACAATACTCACAGGAGGCTCGCTAACAGACCCACGAAATTGTTGGGTCTTCAAATAGTCCGCGGACTGAACGCCGAACATAAGGGGCTCGACACACCAAGTGAAGATGACGACGAGCACCACAAGCAGAGCCCCGGAAAACAAAAGACTTTCCCACAAGAAGTTAAAACAGTAAACTCACTTCACGTGATCAAAGGGAAAAACAGAGCGGCGCCCACTAAAAGGCGCACCGCACACTGGTTGTCAAAGCCAATCACCATCGACCATCAGGACTATTCCGAAAATATCCGGAACGCAGGATGGAATGCCTTGATATTGGATCCTATAATCGAAGGATTCCAATTTACACAAGTCCTCATGGATGGCGGCAGTGACATAAACCTGATATATCAGGACACAATCCGCAGGATGGGGATAAACCCAACCAAAATTCGCCGTAGCAACACCTCCTTTAAGGGAGTAATGCCAGGCCCATATGCCCATTGTACGGGCTCCATACTACTAGAAGTTGTGTTCGGTTCATCCGACAACTTCCATCGCGAAAGGTTAATCTTCCATGTCGCCCCGTTAAAAAGTAGCCATTAAGCACTATTGGGACGCGAAGCTTTCGCCCGCTTAAACGCAATACCGCATTACACATCTCTAACACTTAAAATGCCCGGTCCACGCGGCATCATCTCGTTAAAAGGAAGTATTAAGTGTTACTCGAGCACGGAAGAACGGGAGACGGCCTTGACAGCCCCACACCTATTCGGCTCCGCTAGGCAAAGAACCTGAATTGGTCATTCAAACCCCGGACACGGTTAGACGAGTCCGGCGCCTACTAGCGGCATACCCCATACAAGGGGCTGCACGCATATATCATAAGAGACACTAAAGCTCAATTTTATTCACTTCTTCGAATCGTACTCTATTTATTTAATGTACAGTACATCTTTTGCAGGATCCTTATTATTTTGAACCTAAGTTCCTCTCTTTTACAGACGAACGACGTGCTACACCCGTCCAGGATACGGCACAACGGAGACACAGGCGTGAGGCGTGCGGAGGGACCCGTTGTAAGGATTCTTTTCAGATTAAGACCTGCGTAAACCTTTTTTACTGTCTCTTGTTGATGTACATCCCCGGTTCCTTACTATAACCGAGGAGGAGGCTGGCGTTTTGGCATTGGCCGCACAGAATTTTTTGCGTGCACGGACACCAGGGCTTAGGGCATTATTCTGCCCATTTTCATAAAGACCGAATACCTTAGGGAGTATTGGCGTCTCGAGATTAGGCCTTATATGCATCAGCTCGAATCATGTCTTTGGTCAAATGTTGGGTTGCCCGGCTCTGTGTTTTGCTGCCTTATGTTCCGTTTTCACGGCTAACGCGGCACCAGGAGAACTCTGCGATTGTGCCCGGTTCGCCGGGCGAGCACCTCGATGAAAGCCAAACTCGACTGTCATGATATAGCGAGACTGGTCAATCACTCGATGACTCTTTGGAATGTTTAGGATTCCTCCGCATTAACGAAGGACCGGTTTTCGATCAGGCACATACGCACTTTTGAATTCGGGAGAGTGCGGTGCCCCTGGGCTATATAGTAGCCCCACCTCGAACTCCTATGGCTAAGTGAAAGTGATAAAGCATTATAGTCCGGTTGCCTGGTTTGCTACGCTATCACCTCCTTAACAGGACCAAGGCGTTGGATTAAGTGTGAAAAGCGCTTTCTTTGCAAACACCCCGCACTATGTGCGTGGGGGCTAAGCCAAGGACTGCCATCTTTCGAGTTATATACACATATACATAAGCGGCCGCCTGGAGTAGTTTACTACTTGAACGCACAAGTATAAAAAGCTCTTATATTATATTGAAACATTGCTTTCACAAATCATACATGTCATTTAAACATAATATCCTTGAGCAATTGCATCTCTATTAAGCGGCGCCCGGCAGACTTCTTCAAAGTAGTGCTCGGCGGTACTCGGCTTCTGTCCGAATCTTGAGATGCAACATCGGTGGCCTTCATCTCTGCCCAGTATGTCTTGACACGGGCCAGAGCCATCCGTGCTCCCTCAATACACGCTGATCGCTTCATTGCGTCGATACGCGGTACCGCACCAAGGAACTGCTGCACTAAACCAAAATAGCTCTTCGGCTGGGGTCCGCCCGGCCACAAGTGAGTCAAGACATGCTTCATGGCAAATCCGGACAATCGATTCAGCTCGGCCCATTCGGCCAACCGATCGGTCGTGGCGAGAGGGCGCCCGGACTATGGAATTGCGACCAATATAGCTCTTCCCTTCTGTGCCCCTTCTGGCCCCGGAAGTGCTCAACCGCGTCCGTAGCGCTTGCCGCCAAGTCCAGATAAGCATCCTCCGAACTCCACAACTTATCCAATTGAGCATACTCTGGATCCATATATTTCCTCCGTAGCAGAAACTGTTTTCCAGCCGTAATTGCCCCGGCCTGACTCAGCTCCTCCTTGGCAGCTCTCAAAGCCGACTGGGAATTCTTGGATTCGGCGGCGGCCTTTTTCAGGCCCTCTTGTTCCTCTTGACATTCTTTTTCAAGAACCTCGCAGCGATCGGTAGTATTCCTCAACTTTCTGGCCATATCGGCCATTTCCTCTTTGCTTCGGCAGTGAGCAGCCCGTTCGGCTTCTAGCTCTTCGGCCGCCTTTAAAGTGGCCGCATTACTATTCCTGGCTTGCTCTTTCGCTCGGGCGAGCTCCGCCCGCAGCTCCTCCACAGCAGCGGCACCATCTGGATTAAGCATACAAATAGTGAGACATGGGCGTCAAGCTCCCTTACCAGCTGTCCGCATAGAAGTCGCATACCTTGTGACTCGTCAAACCGTTTGTTGACCAGCGCGATGTCCGCATCCGCCTCGTCAAGTTGCCGCTTTAGTTCGGCATATTCATCAGTCCGGCTGGCCACCGGACGCCCCGCCACCTGTTTAGGAGCGGCGATACGTTATAACTGAGAATTTGATCCTCGGCACGTTGTCAATTTTGACAACATACCGAGTCTCAGGGGCTACTATCTATACAGGGCCCATTTTGTATGCATAACTGTTAGAAGGTACATCATTTTTGCGTACCTCAAACCCCGTCAGTAAGCTTCTGACGGCTTCATGCAAACTGCTCTCCGCGGATGCAATTCTTTCAATCACCGTACCCATTAGAGCACGGTGATATTCTGAGATAGCGGCTCGCCCGAGCAGATCCTTCAGCTCCTCCGACCGCACACCACTTGGCGCCGGACCTTTCGGCCCCGCCGGACTTGGGGGAACCCTCCGCGACGACACCTCCGGGTCGTCCGCTTCACATGAGGGTGTGACAGGTGGAGGAGTTTCGCTCTCCATCATCTCCGGAAGAAGATCCCCCGAAGACGAGCTCTTCTGAGAAGGGCCGACGTCCGAACTACAAGGTACAATTTCGGTTATCTTCATAAATAAATACAGCGATGTTCCTTATCTACAAGACCCCTTCTTTTTACTTCCGGCTCGTTGGAGGCCTGATCCCCTTGGGGAAATAGTGCGGCCGGGTTACTTCCCAGCGCCGGACTCTCCGACGAAGATTCTCTTTGAGGCCTTGACCTCCGGATCTTCCGAAGCGGTCCTCTTCTCTCCTCAAAGACGGGACTTTTAATCCCTCCTTCCTTGATAGCCTCCTTCGTAGAGGCAGTTGCTTCCCTGCTCCCTCCTTCTCCTTCTTCAAAAGGCGCGACCTTCAACATCTTGGTCAGCATGGGATCCGGCGTGGTCTCCGGGAGGGGGGCCGGACACCTTATTAACTTTGCCTTGGCTACCCACTCCTGTTCAAGAAAAGGCTCCTTTAAAGGGCATATATATATATATATATATATATATATATATGATAAATGAATGAATAGCTTGTCCGTTCTGGGACTACTTACTTGAGTATCTAGGCGATTGCAGCTTAGTCCTGCGTCCTCGGTCAGTCGGACACTTCTCTTGTGATCAGAAGAACAGTTTATACATCTCCACGGGCGTCGTGCCCATAAAATTTTGGAGAGCTCGTGGTCCCTCTGGACTGAATTCCCACAGGCGGAGGGGGCGACGTTTGCAGGGCTGAAGGTGCTGGATCAACATAACCTGTGCCACTGCAATCAGATTGATCTCCCTCTCTTGGAGGTCTTGAATCGGCCCGCACCGAGGGCGTCCTTGGGCGGCCCCAGTCGAGCCCCTTGTTGACCCATGGCGCCGGCCGTTGTGGTGGACTGAGCGGAAGGCGGGGCGCTGCCCATTTGGTGCCCCGGGAGCGGTGATATAAAACCAGTCCCGTTGCCACAAACCAAGCTCCTCTTGAAAAGAGCCCTCGAGCCATGGAGCATCAGCACATTTGCTTATGGCCGCCCCTCCGCACTCTGCTTGTTGCCCCCCGATCATCCTTGGCTCCACCTTGAAGGTCTTGAGCCACAATCCAAAGTGGGGGGTAATATGGAGGAAGGCCTCACATACGACAATGAATGACGAGATATGGAGGATGGACTCAGGATTCAAGTCATGGAAATCCAGCCCATAATAAAACATGAGCCCCCGCACAAAGGGATCCGTCGGGAAGCCTAAACCCCGAAGGAAGTGAGACACGAACACAACGTTCTCGCCACGCTCAGGAGTGGGAATGACCTGCCATGGAGCAGGTAGCCTATGCGAGATCTCACCGGTTAGATACCTGGCGTCTCGCAGCTTTAGCACATCTTCTTCTGTGACGGAGGAAGACATCCATCGGCCATGCTGGTCGGAGCCGGACATCGTCGAAAGTCCGAGCGCCCAAATCTGAAGCTTTGGGTGTTGGAACTCAAGCGAGGCGAACTCGATGGAGGGTGTAAAAAGAAGAGGGCCTTGGTCTCATTATAAAGAGGTTGAATACCAAGAGCCCACCCGTGGTCGATTAGGACTCGCCTTTGATAGAGGGTGGCAGCTAACGGGCGGTTGGGTTACCCACGTCCGTATTGATGGGAATCCGGAATAAGGGGCACGATCTATGCTTTGATAAGGCGTGCGAAACCGCCTCGCTAAAGCGCTAAGGTGAAAGCGGTAAAAACGATTCAGTATAAAGGCTTGGCGTGGTGTGATGTCACGCGCTGAATACGTCAGCAGATCTATGCAAAAGTTATTCTCTCTACGGTGGAATGTGGAACTTGTTTTGCAGAGCCGGACACTGTTCTTGTGCTCAAAACCTTCTATGAAGTATTCGGAGGAGGAACCCGCCTCGCAATGCCGAAGATAATCAATGCGCCGGACTCGTCGTCATTGAAGCCTGGTTCAGGGGCTACTGAGGGAGTCCCGGACTAGGCGGTGTTCGGATAGCCGGACTATCGTCACGGCCGGACTCCAAGACTATGAAGATAAAAGATTGAAGACTTCGTCCCGTGTCCGGATGGGACTTTCCTTGGCGTGGAAGGCAAGCTTGGCGATACGGATATGTAGATCTCCTACCATTGTAACTGACTCTGTGTAACCCTAACCTATCCGGTGTCTATATAAACCGGAGGGTTTTAGTCCGTAGGACGAACAACAATCATACCATAGGCTAGCTTCTAGGGTTTAGCCTCCTTGATCTCGTGGTAGATCTACTCTAGTACTACCCATATCATCAATATTAATCAAGCAGGAGTAGGGTATTACCTCCATCGAGAGGGCCCAAACCTGGGTAAAAACATCGTGTCCCTTGTCTCCTGTTACCATCCGCCTAGACGCACAGTTCGGGACCCCCTACCCGAGATCCGCCGGTTTTGACACCGACACTCGGTCTTGGCCTTCTTGCCGGTACTAGGTGTGCTCGATCCTTCCACGGCCAGCACTACTTTATCCCTGCTCTTCTTGTTCTTCTTCTTCTAACTAGCGGCGTTGTCGTCTTCTGAGTAAACGTCGATGCCATCTTCTTCACCGGGGAGTCACCTCCCTTTCTCTACCCAGGCACACTTATCCACCATAGTGTATAGCTCATTCACAGTCTTGGGCAACTGGACTTTCATTTTAGAATGTATCCTGTGGTTGCGTACATTGGACTGGAATGCAACTATCATATCTGCCGGGTGGATGTCTGGAATATTCCTGTGCACCCGGCTGAACCTCTACGTGTACTTCCTCAAACTTTCTCCTTCTTTCTGCGGGAGGAGCTGCAAGTCATTGGGCCACCCTGGTTCTTGATGGAAGCCTGTGAAGGCACCAACAAACTCATGGCACAGGTAAGCCCAGGTCGAGATGGAGCCCTCAGGCAAGTGCATCAGCCACGCCCTCACATTTGGCTTGAGTGCCAAAGGGAAGTAGTTGGCGAATACCATCTCGTCTCTTCCCCCGATAGCTTGAACAACGATGGTGTAGATGCTCAAAACTCTACCGGGTTCAGTCTCCCGTCGTTCTTTTTTGGTATCTCTGGCTTGCACGTGCGAGCAGATGGCCAGCGGACTTGCCACAGCTCGCGAGTGAAGGCGGGGCACCCAACCTCAAAAGGCAGGTACCCGCCCTCACCGGGCATGGGTTCGTCGATGTCGGGGCCATTGCGCCAATCAAACTAGCAGTGGGTTTCGCGGCGTCATTTGATGGTGACACGGGCGTCTTCCCTCCGCCTGTCTTCCAGGGCTCGTCGTTGGTCTCGACATGCTCGGGGATCGGACCATGCCATTGATACGTTGTCGGGATCTTGGTCATGTGGCTCGGGCTGCGGCCCCTGCGCTGGCTGTCGCGAAGGGGATTGCACCGTGGGGGTGGCGCCTTCGGTACGGCCTGCGGCTCGGGCCGTTGTCGCCGCCTGTGGAGGCCGTGGTGGGCCTACTCTCTGTGATCCTCCGGCCACGGCTGTAGCGACCCGACCTCAGATGGTCAAGTCTCTGTGCTTCAGTGTCATCCCTGGATGAGTAATGCTGACACACACAGTACTCGAAGGATTTGTAACAGAGTAGCAATCACACACTTATTACATCGAATGTCTCAGAAGAGAACTTATTACAATAATATGGCTTAAGGCCATCTAATGCGATAACAGCAGAAGGCTTGGAAGATAAAGTGAGTCCATCAACTCCAACGGCATAGCTGAGCTGCACGGCAACGACCTAACGAACCTTACTCCTCGTCTGAAAAGTCTGCAACATAATACGTTGCAGCCCGAGAACGGGTCAGCACATGGAATATGCTGGTAATAACACAGTAGAGCAAGAACAAAATAATGCTATCACTACATGCATATTTGGCTGGTGGAAAGCTCTAAGGTTATAGTTTTGCGAAAAGCCAATTTTTTCCTTCAACAAAGGAATAGGATTTAGTTTAACTATCATGGTGGTTGAAACATTGAGAAGGTATAACCCCAACTCAATCCCAATTAAAGTAGTTAACAACCCAACAATATTAATTAAGAGTGATGAGATACATGTGATAACCCAAGTACTAGATACTCAACATTGTCCATAACCGGGGACACGGCTAACCATGATTAGATTGTACACTCTGTAGAGGTTTGTGCACTTTTCCCCACAAGACTCGATCGCCTCCGTTGATTTCTCGCACTGCACGGTGTTTGAGAAACGGATGACCGAGACACAGTCTTTCAGAAACATTAAATCTCTACTTCGGGTAGACCATACAAACCTACAAAACCCACTACCTTCTGATCTACCTCTTCAAGAGCTTCACGTAACCTACTCAACTATGCTAGAGCCCATAGTAGCTTGTGGCTACACACGGAAGTTTCTAGCATGAATCATCTCAGTTCCCTTTAAGCCTGGGTGGCGGTCCATTGGAAGATCACACGGGTACCCCGGGATTTCCGAAAAATAAAACAGACAACACTGGGTTCCCCAGGTGCCTCAATCCACCCAGATGTTAATTTTAAGTTGCCACCTTAAGTTGAACCATTAATTAACAATCTCACATCTGTCATGGATTCACTCAAACCCAACCACGTCTACGAGCATAGCATAGCAATATAAGCAACACGTAGAAGTAACTCCAACGGGTTTGATAGTAACATGACAATAGGTTCTACCTCAATAACTACTTCCCAACCCACAAGTTAATGACATACTAATCATGCAATGTTTGAGGATAGGAACTAATGCATAAAAACTGGGTATGAAAAGAGTATGATCAATGTGTTGCTTGCCTTGTTGACGATCCGCGAATCCTAGAGACTCGTAGTAACACGTTTCGCACTCCGGGAATTCTATCGCATGCAAACAATAACATACATAAGAAACAAGCAATTATGCACAAGCAAAACTCAAATAAACGAGGCTGACCAGAAAGTTCAACTTACGAACTCCGGTTCGCAAAAAGAATCACAACCAAACGGAGCAACGAAACTCAAACACCGAAAGAAACAAGATCCGTTTACTAATCTGAACTAAGGTCAAATTTTACAGTATCAAAATCTTGTTTAAGTTGTTTAGACAAAAAGAGGGTCCCGAGACGAAGATCTAGGCGCTTGAATCGCCCGATTCCGACTAACGAGCGAAAAGATAAACAGAAACTAAGATCGAATCGGAAATCGCGATCAGAAAAATCGCGGAGTAAATCCGAGAAAAAGCAAAACTGACGAACAGACTAACAAACGAACGTTTGTTATCTGGATCTAAACGAAGAACGCATTCGTTAAAACGAACGAACAAGCGAACGCTCGCTAAATAAATAAACCGGAGAAAAACCGATCTATTTAAAAATGAAAACTAGGGTTCTAAAAAAACCCGAATGGTTTTAAAAAAACCGGCGACGGATCCGGCGGATACCTCCCGGGGGGGTCCAATGAGGCGGTCATGGGCGGGGTGGCGGCTCGCTGGTGGCATGCGGGCTTGCTTGGGGGCGGCGGTTAGCTAGCGGCTAGGCGGGAGGGAGGCGGCGAGGCGGCACGGCGGCGGTGGTGTTGGTGGTTTGGTGGCGGGGTGGCGGCTTATAAGGAGGAAGGCGGCTTGCTTGGAGGAGGGGCAACGGCGGCGAGGCGGAGTCCGGCTCGGACTGGTCCGAAGCGGCGGCGGCGCGCTGAGGCTGGGAGGCGGCTTTGGGCTGGCTTTGGCTGGCTACTGGGCCTTAGGCCCAGTCGGTATGCAGTAATTTTTTTAAATAATTCCCACGATGAAAATAAATCCTATAAAATAAAATAAAATCTAAAATGCCAAAACAAATTTTCACCGTCTAAATGAAATATTTAGAACGAGATGATCATTTTCTTGGCCCTAAAATGCAATTTTGAAAATGTGCAATTTTTCTAATGCAAATAAAATCCAAATAAACTCAAATAAAATCGAATAATTGATTTTAACATTTTTCCTCCGATATTTCAATTGTTTTGGAGAAGTCATATTATCTCCTCTCATTTATTTTTATTATGAAATATTTTTCGGAGAGAAAATAATTAAAATCAAAGATCCTCGTTTCAATATTGATAAAAATCAAATATGAAACCCGGAAAATCCCCAACTCTCTCCGAGGGTCCTTGAGTTGCTTAGGATTTCGAGGATTGCGGAACGAAGATGCAATAAAATATGATATGCATGGATGACCTATGTATAACATTCCAAATTGAAAATTTGGGATGTTACAAACCTACCCCCCTTAAGATGAATCTCGTCCTCGAGATTCGGGTTTGCTAGAAAATAGGTGCGGGTGGTCCTTGCGAATATCATCCTCTCGTTCCCAGGTGGCTTCCTCCTCGGTATGGTGGCTCCACTGAACCTTGCAAAACTTAATAACCTTGTCTGCGGGTGACTCGGCTGGCAAAGTCAAGAATCTTCACTGGCTTCTCCTCATAAGTCAAATTACTGTCCAACTGAATTGCCTCCAGGGGTACTGTATCTCTTAATGGTATATCGGCCATCTCAGCATGACACTTCTTCAACTGTGAGACGTGGAACACATCGTGAACTCCTGACAATCCTTCTGGTAATTCCAGCTTGTAGGCAACTTCTCCCATCCGTTCCAAAACACGATATGGTCCTAAAAATCTCGGAGCTAATTTTCCCTTAACTCCAAAACCTTTCACTCCTCGCAAGGGTGATACTCAAAGATATGCTCTGTCTCCAATTTCATAGGTTACCTCCTTGCGTTTCGTGTCTGCATAACTCTTCTGCCTGGACTAAGCAATCTTCAGTCTATCACGGATCAGTTTAACCTTCTCTTCAGACTCCTTGATCAAGTCTGGTCCAAACAGTTGTCGGTCTCCTACCTCATCCCACATCAGCGGTGTTCTGCATCTGCGTCCATACAGAGCTTCGAACGGTGCCATCTTCAAACTGGCCTGGTAGCTATTGTTGTACGAGAACTCTGCGTAAGGCAAATTGTCATCCCAACTAGATCCATAATCTAGCGCACAGGCTCTCAAAATGTCCTCCAGAATCTGGTTGACTCTCTCGGTCATCCATCCATCTGCGGGTGAAATGTTGTCTTGAACTCCAATCTTGTTCCCAAAGTCCGTGTATGGCGATGCCAAAACTTTGAAGTAAACTGTGTTCCTCTATCTGATACGATGGTCCTCGGAACTCCATGCAGACATACGATCCTGGTCATGTATATCTTGGCCAACTTCGCACTTGTATAGGTTGTTTTCACTAGGATGAAGTGAGCCACTTTGGTCAAGCGATCCACTACTACCCATATTGAATCATATCCTGCTTTGGTCCTGGGCAATCCGGTGATAAAATCCATGCCAAGTTTTTCCCACTTCCATTCGGGCATCGGCGTAGGCTGTAATAGTCCTGCTGGCTTCTGATGTTCTGACTTCACTCTCTGACATACATCACATACGGCTACATACTCGGCAATATCCTTCTTCATACCAGGCCACCACAAACGTTCTTTCAAATCCAGATACATCTTGGTGTTTCCGAGGTGTATCGAGTATGGTGAGTCATGAGCCTCCTGAAGTATTAACTTCCTGATCTCTGGGTTGTTGGGCACATAAACTCGGTCCTCAAACCATAAGGTGTCGTGCTCATCCTCACGAAAACCTTTGGCCTTTCCTTTGCTCATCTTCTCCTTTATCTCGGTAATCTCTTTGTCATTCTTCCGAGCTTCTCGAATCTTGTCCAGCAATGTCGACTGAACCTCCATTGTCGCAATCAAACCTCTTGGAACAATCTCCAACCGAAGTTCCATGATATCCTCAGCTAACTCCTTCGACAATCCCTTGCTTTCAAGGATATTAGCATAACTCTTCCAGCTCAAAGCGTCTGCTATGACATTGGCCTTTCCTGGATGATAGTGTAGCTTCATATCATAATCCTTTATAAGCTCCAACCATCTCCTCTGCCTAAGGTTCAACTCCTTTTGCGTGAAAATGTACTTCAAACTCTTATGATCCGTGTACACATCACAACGATTTCCAATAAGATAATGCCTCCATGTTTTCAATGCATGCACTACGGCTGCTAACTTCAAATCATGCGTGGCATAGTTCAACTCATGGGGTTTTAGTTGTCGTGAGGCATACAAAACAACTCTTCCGTCCTGCATAAGCACACATCCAAGTCCTAAGCGAGAGGCGTTGCAATAAACTTGGAACTCCTTATGTATATCTGGCAGTGTTAGCACTAGGGCTGTAGTCAAACGTTTCTTCAACTCCTGAAAACTTGCGTCGCAATCTTCTGTCCATTTAAACTTAGTATCCTTCTTCAGTAATTCAGTCATTGGCTTAGCAATCTTGGAAAAATTCTCAATGAATCTCCAATAATACCCTGCGAGTCCAAGGAAGCTGCGGATCTCGCTAATCGAAGTGGGTGCCAACCATTCAAGGATCGGCCGAACCTTCTTTGGGTCCTTTGCTATACCCTCTCCCGATATAACATGCACAAGAAATCCAACTTCCTTCAACCAAAACTCGCACTTGCTGAATTTGGCGTATAACTGGTGTTCCCTGAGTTTCTCGAGAACTAAACGCAAATGCTCCTTGTGCTCCTCTTCGTTCTTCGAGTATACCATAATATCATCAATAAACACCACAACAAACTTGTCCAAATATTCCATGAACACCTTGTTCATCATGCTCATGAAATAGGCAGGGGCGTTAGTCAGTCCAAACGACATGATCGTATACTCATATAATCCATATCGCGTGGTGAACGCTGTCTTTGGTATATCCTTCTCTCGAATCTTAAACTGATGGTATCCCGATCATAGATCGATCTTCGAAAACACCTTGGCTCCTTGGAGCTGATCAAACAGATCATTGATCATCGGTAGTTGGTACTTGTTCTTAATCGTTACTTCATTCAAGGCTCGGTAATCAACAACCATCCTTAGGGATTTATCCTTCTTCTCAACCAAAAGCACTGGGGCTCCCCAAGGTGATGAACTCCTTCGAATGTAACCCTTCTCCAATAACTCCTTGATCTGCTTCTTAATTTCCTCCAGATCATTTACGGGCATCTGATAGGGTCTCTTGGATATTGGCCCTGTACCTGGCAATAGCTCTATCAAAAATTCGATGTCTCGATCCAGTGGCATACCTAGTAACTCCTCTGGGAAAACATCCGGGTAATCCTTTAATACTGGCACTTCCTCCTGAACAACTCCCGTGACGGCATTCACTTGGCTCCTCCTAGGCACATGCCTAGATACATAACTAATCCTTTTTCCTTCCGAGGTGGTGAGGTAAATTGATTTGCTAGCACAGTCAATGCTTCCTCCATACTTGGACATCCAGTCCATACCTAATATCACATCCAATCCTTGTGACTCCAAGATAATTAGGTCAGATGGAAAAACATGTGTGCCAATGGTTAGGGGTATCTGGTTGTACCATCGGCTAGCCATGTACTTTGCTCCAGGCGAGCTTACTAAAAGAGGGGTCCTAAGGGTTTGGGTTGGTAGCTTAAACTTATCCACAAATCCCCTTGATAGGTATGAATGCGATGCACCAGTATCGAAAAGAACAAGAGCGGTAAATGACTTAACCAAAAACTTACCTATTACCGCGTCCGCCTGCTCTTCAACCTCCTCCACGTTAATGTGGTTCACTTGTCCTTTGTTGAATGGATTAGGCTTCTTCCCAGCGCTCCCATTTCCGTTTCCAGTCCTTCCTTCAGGGCAATCATTGGCATAGTGCCATGTCTTCCCGCACTTAAAGCAAGTAACTTGACTTAGGTCTCTTTTGGCGGGTGTAGCTGGGTTGGAGCGGTTCTAGTTGTTATTAACTCCGTTCCCATTTCCGTTCTTGGCATCATTGTGGTTATGCGATCCTCCTCCAGTGTGGTTGTGACCTCCATGGTTATGAACAAGTCCTCCCGAGTTCGGGGTTAAGCGAGGCTTCTGCTGAGCTCCTGAGTTATACTTCCCTTGTCCATACTTCCTCTTTCGGTTCTCAATCTGCTACTGCTTCCCTTCAATCATAAGGGCCTTGTCTACCAACTCTTGGTAGTTGTTGAAAGTTGCCACCATCAACTGCATGCTCATCTCATCATTCAGCCCTTCCATCAACTTCTCCTGCTTCACGGCATCTGTGGCCACATCATCAGGGGCATAGCGTGATAACTTGCTAAACTCATCCACGTACTGAGCCATAGTACGGTTCCCCTGGCGTAAGTTGATAAACTCGCGCTTCTTCATCTGCATGGCTCCAGTTGAGACATGGGCTGTGCGAAAAGCTTGCTGAAACTGGTCCCAAGTAACATTGGCTATTGGAAAAGTATCCATGTAATTCTCCCACCATGAGGCTGCTGGTCCATCCAATTGATGTGCGGCAAAGCGCACCTGCTCAGCATCTGTGCATCCTGCGGTGGTTAATTCCCTTCCGATACAGTGTAGCCAATCATCAGCAACTATTGGCTCGGTGCTACTGGAAAACACCGGCGGCTGTAACCTCAGAAAACGGGCTAAGTTGTCCACTGGCGGCGGGTTATTGTTGTTGTTGTTGTTGCCCTGGTTCTGAACTAGCAATTGCATCGAGGCATTCTGCTGCTGGATCAACTGGGTGAGCTCTGGTGGGAAAGCAAAACCGGTGTCACGTCTCGGAGGCATCTGATGGGTTTAGATGGAAGAGATTAGAATAGAAAAAAGGTCTAACGGGAAAACACTACCCATATGCACATGAGGCAAACACAATCATTTCACTCAATCAATCAAGCAAGGGCATACAAACGGTCTAGAACTATAGCATAAGTGCACAACTGCTACTAATACATGGGGGAAATACTACTAATATATGGTGGTCATCTAGAAATTTTGATCGGTGGAAGACTCCATGATGTCTGCTCCAGCTTCATCTTCGTAGTCATCATCACTTGGATCGGAATCGGTGTCGTCGATCATGATGTAGTTGTCCGGGCAAGTGGGGTCGTCGTCTTCTTCTCCCGGTGCTGGTCCTCCCATGAATACTCCGATCTTCTTAACCAGGTCGTCGTTCTTCTCCAGTAGTGTCTTGATTTCTTCCTCATATCCATCGCGTGTAAACTTGAGTTCTTCCTCCAGCTCGATGATCCTAGTTTTCGCCTTCTTCAACTCCATCATGTCTGCGCACATCTGGTTCTCCTGACGTCGAATGTGCTGATTTAGCTCCTGGATGAAAGCTGCAATGGATCTATCCTTCTTGGTGTTGATTACTTCCCGTTGCTCGTCTCGGCGTCCACATATTTGATAGATGGTGTCCTTAAGCTCCCTGTTGTAGACTTATCCAATACGTCCCATGGTAATGTGAGCTGCCATGCTCTTACCTAGGCTCCAGGTGGGTGCTTCGAAAGAAAATTCTATGGGTTTAGAAGTTGGTGAGAACGTCCTTCCTAGAACTTGTACTTGAATCATCCAACGTTCCTCTTCTGGTAAGGTGGCGTTGTACGTCCCGGTGAAACTTGGTATCCCAATGTTCAAGTACCTAGTGACTTCCTTCAAGTGGCATCCAAAAGGTGTGTCTTCATCCAGTTGCGCAAACTTGTTCTTCATCTCCGTCATCTTAAAGAGTGGAAAAATGGAGAGGAGTCAGAAGTGAGTAGAGAAGAGTGACCTATGGTTTATCTTAGTGGTTGTGTCCTACACTCAGTGTGTGCTCTGATACCATCTTGTAGCGACCCGACCTCAGATGGTCAAGTCTCTGTGCTTCAGTGTCATCCTCGGATCAAGAATCTTTGACACACACAAGACTCGAAGGATTTATAATAGAGTAGCAATCACACACTTATTACATTGAATGTCTCAGAAGAGAACTTATTACAATAATATGGCTTAAGGCCATCTAATGCGATAACAGCGGATGGCTTGGAAGATAAAGTGAGTCCATCAACTCCAACGGCATAGCTGAGCTACACGGCAACGACCTAACGAACCTTACTCCTCGTCTGAAAAGTCTGCAACATAATACGTTGCAGCCCGAGAACGGGTCAGCACATGGAATATGCTAGCAATATAACACAGTAGAGCAAGAACAAAATAATGCTATTACTACATGCATATTGGGCTGGTGGAAAGCTCTAAGGTTATAGTTTTGCGAAAAGCCAATTTTTTCCTACAACAAAGGAATAGTTTTTAGTTTAACTATCATGGTGGTTGAAACATTGAGAAGGTATAACCCCAACTCAATCCCAATTAAAGTAGTTAACAACCCAACAATATTATTTAAGAGTGATGAGATACATGTGATAACCCAAGTACTAGATACTCAACATTGTCCATAACCGGGGACACGGCTAACCATGATTAGATTGTACACTCTGCAGAGGTTTGCGCACTTTTCCCCACAAGACTCGATCGCCTCTGTTGATTTCTTGCCCTGCACGGTGTTTGAGAAACGGATGACCGAGACACAGTCTTTCAGAAACATTAACTCTCTACTCCGGGTAGACCGTACCAAACCTACAAAACCCACTACCTACTGATCTACCTCTAAAAGAGCTTCACGTAACCTACTCAACTATTCTAGAGCCCATAGTAGCTTGTGGCTGCACACGGAAGTTTCTAGCATGAATCATCTCAGTTCCCTTTAAGCCTGGGTGGCGGTCCATAGGAAGATCACACGGGTACCCCGGGATTTCCGAAAAATAAAACAGACAACACTGGGTTCCCCAGGTGCCTCAATCCACCCAGATGTTAATTTTAAGTTGCCACCTTAAGTTCAACCATTAATTAAAAATCTCACATCTGTCATGGATTCACTCAAACCCAACCACGTCTACGAGCATAGCATAGCAATATAAGCAACACGTAGAAGTAACTCCCAAGGGTTTGATAGTAACAAGACAATAGGTTCTACCTCAATAACTACTTCCCAACCCACAAGTTAATGACATACTAATCATGCAATGTTTGAGGATAGGAACTAATGCATAAAAACTGGGTATGAAAAGAGTTTGATCAATGTGTTACTTGCCTTGCTGACGATCCACGAATCCTAGAGACTCGTAGTAACACGCTTCGCACTCCGGGAATTCTATCGCAAGCAAACAATAACAAACATAAGCAACAAGCAATGATGCACAAGCAAAACTAAAATAAACGAGGCTGACCAGAAAGTTCAACTTAAGAACTCCGGTTCGCCAAAAGAATCAAACCAAACGGAACAACGAAACTCAAACGTCGAAGGAAACAAGATCCGTTTACTAATCTGAACTAAGGTCAAATTTTATAGTATCAAAATCTTGTTTAAGTTGCTTAGACAGAAAGAGAGTCTCGAGACGAAGATCTAGGCGCTTGAATCGTCTGATTCTGACTAACGAGCGAAAAGATAAACAGAAACTAAGATCGGATCAGAAATCGCGATCAGAAAAATCACGGAGTAAATCCGAGAAAAGAAAAATCGACGAACAGACTAACGAAGCGAACGCTCGTTATCCGGATCTAACGAAGAACGCGTTCGTTAAACGAACGAACGAGTTAACGCCGCTAGATAAATAAACGAAAAAAACCGATCTATTTAAAAAACGAAAACTAGGGTTCGAAAAAACCAAATGGTTTTAAAAACCGGTGGCTGATCCGCGGATACCTCGCCGAGGGGGGGGTCCGCGAGGCGGTGTGGGCGGGCGGCGGGCTTGGCGGCGGCGGCTAAGCTGGCGCGGCATGAGGCTGGCGGGTGATCGGCGGTCTTGGCTCGGCGGTGGTGGTGGTGGTGGTTTGGGCGGGGGTGGCGGCTTATAGGGAGGGCAGCTTGCTTGGAGGAGGGCAAGGCGGCGAGGCGGGTCCGCTCGGACTCGGGTCCGAAGCGGCGGCGGGCGGCCTTGTGTGGGTGGCGGCGGCGGCGGCTGGGGCTGGCTTGCTCGGTGGGCCTTAGGCCCGGTCGGTAGCTGGAACTTTTTTAAAATAATTTCGCCGACAGAAAATAAATCCTATAAAATAAAATAAAAATCTAATAATGCCAAAACAAATTTTCACCGTCTAAATGAAATATTTAGAACGAGATGAACATTTTCTTGGCCCTAAAATGCAATTTTGAAAACGTGCAATTTTTCTAATGCAAATAAAATCCAAATAAACTCAAATAAAATCGAATAATTGATTTTAACATTTTTCCTCCGATATTTCAATTGTTTTGGAGAAGTCATATTATCTCCTCTCATTTAGTTTTATTATGAAATATTTTTTGGAGAGAAAATAATTAAAATCAAAGATCCTCGTTTCAATATTCGATAAAAATCAAATATGAAACTCGGAAAATCCCCAACTCTCTCTGAGGGTCCTTAAATTTCTTAGGATTTCGAGGATCGCGGAACGAAGATGCAATAAAATATGATATGCATGGATGACCTATGTATAACATTCCAAATTGAAAATTTGGGATGTTACAATGGCGAAACAAATCAAGATCTGAATGGTAGCTCTCCACTCATCCATATGATCAGCCGCCGGAGGAAATCTTAATAGGAGATAGGCCCGTGCCATGGCCTCTGAAGCGTTGCTTGGCATGGATGACGACGCAGATTGTGATGTTTCCTGGCTTCTGGCGGTGCCAGCAGTGGCAGCGTTGGGCTCCCATCGCCATGAGCCAGTCGCCAGGGTGGCGTGGTTGCGAGGTGGATGCGCTTGGGGATCGGTGGCCCCGTTCGGCGCATCGGCTCGGCCAGCTCGTCCCCGGGGCACCCGCTGCGGGTGCGGCCGGAGGGTTGTGCTTCGCCCCAGAAGCGAGCGCCATTGCTGTGGCTGCACTCTGGTGGGCAGAGAGGAGGAGACAGAATAATCACCCCTGACGCGAAGCAATCCACAATCATCCCCATGGACGCATCTACATCTCCTACGACCCCACTTGGACCAATGACAAGAGCCCGAGCAAAGGCTATCGAAGATAAGGTGAACTCGCGCCTTTCCGAACTACCACTTTCTATGCATGAGACATGGCTACTACCTCAAACGGAAACACTATGTGTGCTTAGGTACTTGGAGGAAAGCTATGGTACATCTACATCCAATGGACAAGACGGCGAGGCCACCAAGCGAGAAGGACAAGGAGAAGAGCTGCCACGGAAGCTACAGGCTCCGGACAACCAGCACAACCCGGACGTCCGACCCCTGGAGGTCGCTACAGCCCAAGGAAACCAGGCCAGCAAACGCTACAGCAGCTGGACGAGCGTCCGAGACCGGACGTCCGACGACTCCCAAGCTCCGAAAGTCCGAGCCCCTCCGGACGACCGACACTTCCCCAACAGAACCGAATCTACAGAAATCTGAGGAAGACCGGACGACCGGTGACCAGATGATCGGACACCTACGGACGTCCGAGGCAGTGGCAACAGAACCTAAACTACGGATTTCCGAAGATCTACGGACGTCCGGGCCCCCGCGATCCTCCGGACGACCGGCGCCTCCCGGACGTCCGGACCCTGGTTGTGTCCAGTTTCAGGCCGAAGCCCATGTACCCCTCCACTTCACCCCTCTTTTGCACTAAGACTATAAGTAGACCTCTACGTCCTCCTAGTTAGGGTTAGCAAAGGATTAGCTCATGTTTGTGTGAGAGCTTTGCTCATCCACTTGGATACCTTCTGCTAAGAGATCGCGCCTCCTCGGAGAAGATCCTTCCAAGAGGATTCAAGACCCCCTCTTGGGTGGCCCCATCAAGGCATCCTCACGGAGAAGAACCGGTTACCTTTGTATCGTCCTTTGTTGACTTTGGATCTTGTATCTCCTCTTGTGTTCCGAGGATCAAGCACATGTGTGACTATATCTTGTTGGTTTGAGAGTTCCTCTTGTGTTTTCCCTTGTGATTCCCCGTGTGTTCTTCGTGTTCTTTGTTGGGATTCGCTCCTTTCATGAAAGATCGGCCGTATAAGGTTCCACCCTACATCATCTTGGTATCATGAGCCACGTTGATCACGATTTTGGAGCCTTTTCTAGCTTGATTTTGTTGTTTTTCGTCCTAATCTGAAAATTCCCCACAAAAATAGCCCCTAAATTTATTGTGATTTGTTGGTGTGATGAAATTTTGTTGGATTTGATCCATGGATTTGTTTTTCCTTGAGTGGATCTAGCTTTTCCCCATCATCTCCACCTTTTTCCATCCTCAAAATCGCCCGGATTTGACCAATTTCGCCACTCCCGCCACAAACCCTAGCAGTTCATCCCGTGCCCGAAATCGCCCGGGCACCGGACATCCGACAGCCTCCGGACGTCCAACGACCGGACGATCGTAAAACCCCGGACATCCGTAATACCATGACGAAACTGATTTTTTTCTTCCCCGAAAATTTTCAGCTACATCCACCACTTCCGCATACAACTTCCTATACCACCCCCATTTCCGCATCCACCACCATAGCTTGTCCGCTACCCAACCCCGCTGATTTTGACACGTTTTGGTCTTAGAGAATTTGAGTTGTGGTAACCGTGTCCTTTTGTGTTTCGTCTATCTAGGTACGGTTCGACATCAACATCACTACCGCTCATCTTCGCCACAGACTACTACGATCAGCTACATCATCTTTCATGATAACCTCATCATGGTATTGTGATATCATCATACATTCTCGCAATTGCATTGATAACCCCATAGCCTTACTTTTGCGTCACTTACCCATCGAGACTAGCCTTTCATTATTGCCGGCAATGTGACTTGTGCAGATTAGTGATCATACTTCCATAGCATACATACCATATCATCGTGGTGCATATCTTGGTATCATCTCTTGTGTCACAAAGTTGTCATCGCATACACAATTGCTATCTTGGTTCGTGAAGCATTGCCTGAGAAAAGAGCTAAAACAATAAAGAGTCAAACAAGCTTTTAAGCAAAAGGGAAAGATAAGCAAAGAGTTTATAAGAAAGAGCCATAGCATCATACAACATTAAGATTGTCATACTCGATCATCTTGGATCATCGCATAAAAACATCATACATATAGCATACTTGGGATAGAAGTCGTTCCATTTTTGCCTAGTAGGTTGTGCACAAGTTCGTATCCGCCTATTGTGCAATCGTTCTAGCGTCTCTCTAGTGTTGTGCAATAAGAGCATCTTTGTGGATTCCACATTTTGGCTCACCCTTGGTTGCACGACCCCACTTATCTATTTGCGTGTGTGTTTCCGTGTACCTTATCTTGCTATTGGTCTACTTGTTGCATTTGCAAATTTGTGAATCTTTTCCAACATTATTGAGTCTCACTAACAATTGCATCAAATTTTGTGCCACCATCCTAACCAAGCTCCACCATAAGCTTTTACTTGTGTAGGTGTGAGAAACCGACACCAATTGTGCTATTTCCTTGTTACACATTGGAGTGATCTTGATCCATCTTCAACATTGGTCAAGGTACATTTGGTATTGGTTCTTCTCTTTCTCCCACTCACATATCTTTGTTTGGAATGATGGATAGACCAAGTACTTCTACCAACCCACTTTTCTTGGAGCAAGACGATGACATGTCATCCTACATCACCAAGAGCCACCTCTTTGGTGCACAACGAGCTTTGCATCAAGAGCAACAAGCAATGAGCGACCGCATCGACAACCTCGCCACCGACTTGCGACTCTCCGAGCAATGTACAAGAGACTACTTCGACAACAAGCTCGGCGAACACAAGCACGAGAATGACGCAAGAATGGACGAGATTCGTGCCTTGTTGGTCAACCGCTCTTCTACCACTTCGTCCTAATCAAGAAGGAGCCGCTCGAGTCGACACTCCGACGACACTATCTCCGGCTCAAGTACCCCGACATCGAATACTCTTCGTCGTGCCGCACGTCAAGATCGTCAAGGAAACTGCAATCCTGTACACGGTACCGACTCTCCAGAGCACCGACAACGTCAAACCCAAGCGGCATTCGTGCAAGCACAAGAACGGCAACGCCAATGACAACAAGAACAAGAGGAGCGAGCGCGACACAATAAAGATGCACAAGATGTCGAGGCCGGACATCAAGAACAACAACTACATGAAGCTCAAGCTCTTGAGGCACAACGTGCCCTTCACGAATCAAGTCGATCCGTAGCCAACCGAGGACGACAAGCTCGTGAACATCAAGAAGGACTTCGCGATGAAGTTCAAGAAAGGATTTTCCAAGCACGTGTGCATCGTCAAGCTCGACAAGCTCCTCCTCTAGCGAGACAAGAACATCAAGTCCATCGAGAGCATGAAGATAGTGGACCTCCTCCAAGACAAGTGGAACATGAGGTCGACAACCCTCCAAGACAAGAGCAACATGAGGGCGACAACCCTCCTCGCCAAGAGCAACATGAGTTTGTCAATCCTCAACGACATGGGCGTCATCATCCCCTACCCCAACACAATGAAGAACAACGCTATGGCAAGCTAAAGTTCACCATGCCCAAGTTTACCGGAAGCAATGACCCCGAAGAGTACATATCATGGGCATTGAAGGTTGACAAAATCTTCCGCTTGCACAACTACGAAGAAGAGAAGAAGATCGCGATGGCATCCCTTGAATTCCAAGACTAAGTCCTCATTTGGTGGGAACAAGTCATTGAGCCCGAGAGGCCAAAGCTGAACCGCCAATCACCACTTGGGCGCAAATGAAGGATGTCATGAGAGCACGATTCATGCCAAACTAGTACAACCGCGACCTCTTCAAGAAACTCCAACTCCTCAAGCAAGGAACCAAGAGCGTTGAAGAGTACTACAAGGAAATGGAGATTGCCATGATAAGAGCCAATGTCACGGAAGATGATGAGCAAACTATGGCACGTTTCTTGAATGGACTCAATCATCCTATCAAGAAGATTGCCGACTTCCAACCATACTCGAACCTCATCGAGCTAGTGCACCAAGCTACCAAAGCGGAACGTCAAGTGCAAGATGACTTCAAGTATTCCAAGTTCTCATCCAAGTCCTATGGCTTCTCCAATACCCAAGCTTCAACGACTCCAACAACTTCTACTTCAACCAAGCCATCTACAAGCAACGGCGACAAGTCAAGTTACAAGAAAACTTCGACAACCTCGAGTCATCCTCCTACTACAAGCAACTTCAAGCCGAGAGCTTCATCATCATCTACCCCAACCGATGAGACCATCAAGACAAGTTCTTTCAATTGCTTCACATGAGGCGGCCGAGGCCACGAGTCCTTCGAGTGCACAAACAAGCGCACCATGATCGTCAACGATGATGGAACCTATGACTCAATGAGTGAAGGAGAAATGGAAGCCCTTGAGCAAGTGGCCATGCACCGGCAAGTGAACAACGAAGATGAAGATGATCAAGTCTTTTGTGATGAAGATTCAAGTCCCGCTCTCGTTGTGTCCAAGGTTTTGACTCTTCAACATCAACAAGAAGAAGACCAAAGATGCCATATCTTCCACCCAAAGGCCGGCATCAATGGAAGGTCCATCTAGGTTATCATCGATGGACGAAGTTGCCATAACTTAGCAAGTGAAGAACTATGCTCCAAACTCAACTTGGTCAAGATTAAGCACCCGCACCCTTACAAAATTCAATGGCTAAGCGACAACTACACCATCCAAGTTGAGCATAGGGTACAAGTCTCTTTCAAGATCGGAGCTTATGAAGACACTTTGGAGTGTGATGTCCTTCCGATGACCGTTTGCCACCTCCTTCTTGGCCGACCATGGCAATTTGACCGAGGTGTCATCCACAACAGGCGTACAAACCACTATAGCTTCAAGATGAAAGGAAAGGAGTATGTGCTACGACCTATGTCTCCATGCCAAGTGATCGCCGACAAGCAAGCCACCCATCATGGAGAGACTATTGAGCGAGCGAACCACAAAAAAGAGAGTGAGCGCCACAAGCCCAAATTGAGTGCCTCCACGATGAGCGACAAGACAAACATAGTTCTATTTGCCACCAAACGTGAGATGAGAGAAGTGTGTGAGAACCGATCAAGTGTCCTACACTATGTCCTTTTTTGCAAAGATGAGGCACCAAAAGCTAACACCTCTCACAATCTTCCTCTAGTGTTATCTTCTATTTTGCAGGAATTCCAAGACGTTTTCCCCGACGAGCTACCTCCGAGTCTACCTTCTCTATGAGGCATCGAGCACCACATCGACCTCATCCCCGGAGCGCCACTTCCAAACAAGGCTCCCTACCGAGTCAACCCCTAAGAAACCAAAGAAATACAAACGCAAGTAAAGCATCTCATAGACCATGGACATGTGCGTGAAAGTTTGAGTCCTTGTGCCGTACAGGTCATTCTTGTGCCAAAAAGAGACAATAGCTTTTGCATGTGTTCCGATTGTAGACCCATCAATGCTATCACCGTTAGATATAGGTACCCCATTCCACGCCTTGATGATATGCTTGATGAGCTTAGCGGTGCCACTATTTTTTCCAAAATTGATCTTAAAAGTGGTTACTATCAAATCCGCATACAAGAGGGTGATGAATGGAAAACCGCTCTGAAAACAAAGTTTGGTTTGTATGAGTGGTTAGTCAAGCCTATGGGTTTATCGGAAGCACCCGGTACTTTCATGTGTCTTATGTGTTATGTGTTTCGCCCTTACATTGGTGACTTTGTTGTTGTCTACTTCGATGATATCCTTGTTTTTAGAAAATCTCTCAAAGAGCATGTCACCCACCTTCGAACCATGCTACAAACACTTTGAAAAGAGCGTCTCTATGCTAATATGGAAAAATGCCTCTCTGGTGTTGATAAGCTTGTTTTCTTGGGTTTTGTAGTATCTTATAAGGATGTTCATGTTGATGAATCTAAGATCAATGCTATCAAAACTTGGCCCCAACCAACCAATTTGCAACAAGTGCGTAGTTTTCTTGGTTTAGCCGGTTTCTACCGTCGATTTTTGAAGGATTTTAGCACCATTGCATCTCCTTTACATGCTTTAGTAAGAAAAATGCACCCTTTGTTTGGGGACCATCTCAAGATAGTGCTTTCAATGAGCTTAAGAATTAGCTTACTCATGCTCTCGTGCTTGCATTACCCAACTTTGACAAACCTTTTGAAATTCATCGCGATGCTAGTGGTAATGGCATAGGAGGTGTGTTGACGCAAGAGAAGCGCCCCATAGCATATTTTAGTGATAAACTTTCTGGCGTGCAACTCAATTACCCCATCTATGACAAAGAGCTATATGCTTTGGTGCGAGTTCTACGTGAATGGGAACATTATCTCCGCCCTCATGAATTTATTATTCATACCGATCATGAATCGCTTAAATACCTTAAAGGTCAAACTAAGTTGAACAAGCGTCATGCTAAGTTTAGTGAATTTATTGAGTCTTTTCCTTATGTCATCAAGTATATTAAAGGTAAGGATAATGTTGTGGTGGATGCGCTTTCCCGTATATGCATGCTTGTTACTCAACTTGAATTGAATGTCATTGGCTTTGAGCACATAAAAGACTTGTATGAGCATGATCCTACTTTTTCTATTTCGTATGCAAAGTGCTTGACGCATCCATATTGGGAATGCTACTACATCAAAGATGGTTATCTTATGAGAGCTAACAAACTTTGCATCCCCGATTCTTCTCTTCGTTTGTTGCTTTTGCAAGAATATCATGGAGGAGGACTAATGGGACATTTTGGACGTGACAAGACACTTCCTACGCTCTCCAAGAACTATTTTTGGCCAAAGATGTTCCGCGACGTCAACTGCTTCACCAACCGATGCTCTACATGTCACAAAGCTAGGTCTAAAGCTCAATCTTATGGCCTTTACATGCTACTTCCAATTCCATATCAACCATGGGAAGATATTAGCATGGATTTTGTGCTTAGTTTGCCTATAACTAGAAATGGCAAGGATTTCGTCTTTGTTGTTGTGGACAGATTCTCTAAAATGGCACATTTCATTCCTTGCAACAAGATAGACGATGCTTCATATGTTGCCAATCTCTTTTGTACGGAAATCTTGCGACTTCATGGTGTGCCGAAGACGATTGTCTCGGACCGCGACGTCAAGTTCTTGAGTTACTTTTCGAAGACATTATGCGCCAAGCTCGGAATCAAGCTACTCTTATCCACGACATACCATCCACAAACCGACGGCCAAACGGAAGTGACGAACCGAACACTACCATTGGACATTCTTCCTCTACCACTACAAGAGCGCATCAACATGGACTCGAGCGCGCGAGTGAACTACCTCAAGAAGATGCATGAAGATACAAGGCACACCATCGAGCGCCAAGTACAATGCCTCGCGACCAAGCTCAACGTCAACAAACAACCCATGATATTCAACATTGGAGGTCTTTTGTGGCTACACCTTCACAAGGAACGCTTCCCCAATGAACGCAAGTACAAACTTCTACCATGAGCCGATGGACCCTTCAAGGTGCTAGCACACTACAACAACAACAACACTTACAAGATTGACCTCTCGCGCGACAAGTACAACGTGAGCGACGTCTTCAACATCAAGGTTCTTTCGCCCTACCATGGTGATGAAGATTTTGGTCCGAGGTCGGATCTTTCCCAAGGGAGGGGAGATGATGCGGAGCATGCCACAATCATCCCCATGGACGCATCTACATCTCCTACGACCCCACTTGGACCAATGACAAGAGCCCGAGCAAAGGCTATTGAAGATAAGGTGAACTCGCTCCTATCCGAACTACCACTTTCTATGCATGAGACATGGCTACTACCTCCAACGGAAACACTATGTGTGCATAGGTACTTGGAGGAAAGCCATGGTACATGTACATCCAACGGACAAGACGGCGAGGCCACCAAGCGAGAAGGACAAGGAGAAGAGCTGCCACGGAAGCTACAGGCTCCGGACGACCGGCCCAGCCCGTACGTCCGACCGCTGGAGGTCGCTACAGCCCAAGGAAACCAGGCTAGCAAACACTACAGCGGTCGGACGACCGTCCCGGACCGGACGTCCGACGACTCCCAGGCTCCGAACGTCCGAGCCCCTCCGGACGACCGACACTTCCCCAACAGAACCAATCTACGGAAATCCGAGGAAGTCCGGACGACCGGCGACTGGACGACCGGACACCTACAGACGTCCAAGGCCGTGGCAACAGAACTTAAACTACGGATTTCCGAAGATCTACGGACGTCCGGGCCCCCGCGATCCTCCGGACGACCGGCGCCTCCCGGACGTCCGGACCCTGCCTGTGTCCAGTTTCGGGCCGAAGCCCATGTACCCCTCCACTTCGCCCCTCTTTTGCACTAAGACTATAAATAGACCTCTACCTCCTCCTAGTTAGGGTTATCAAAGGATTAGCTCATGTTTGTGTGAGAGCTTTGCTCATCCACTTGGTTACCTTCTCCTCGGAGATCGCGCCTCCTCGGAGAAGATCCTTCCAAGCGGATTCAAGACCCCCTCTTGGGTGTCCCCATCAAGACCTCCTCACATAGAAGAACCGTTTACCTTTGTATCGTCCTTTGTTGACTTTGGATCTTGTATCTCCTCTTGTGTTCCGAGGATATAGCACATGTGTGACTATATCTTGTTGGTTTGAGAGTTCCTCTTGTGTTTTCCCTTGTGATTCCCCGTGTGTTCTTTGTGTTCTTTGTTGGGATCCACTCCTTTCGTGAAAGATCGGCCGTATAGGGTTCCACCCTACATCAACCCCACGCGCGCCTTGTGCAGTGTGGATGCTGGGATGCTCTTGACGCTGTCCCTCTCCGGTGTCTACTACTCCTGCTTCAGCAGTAGGGGAGTTGTGATGACGCCGCCTACACCGACCATGTCCCCCGCAGCGTCCACGTCCCCGTGCATCCCCGTAGCACCCAAGAACTTGGCGAATGTGTGCGAGGGGGCCTTCGAGGTGGACGGGTGAGCTGCGGCACCGGGTTTCTTCTTGGGCGCCATGGATGATGAAGCCATTGATGGAGAAAATGATGATGAAGATGACCCGCTGCTTACACTCTCGGGTTCGCGCAAGCCTCCCCCCTACCTGGCGTGCCAAAGATGTCATGGGAAAACACGGCCACCCATGGGGCCATCGGCCCCTTGTGGTTTGGCAGGGGAAGGGCACATTGCACAATGAGCGGAGGGCGCAGAGCAGCAAGACAGCGATCACACGGGCATTTTTACCCAGGTTTAGGCCGCCGTTAGGCGTAAAACCCTGCTCCTTTGGTGGATTGATGAGAGGACCGTGGTGAAGACGTAGTGCTCTAGCCCGGCAAGGTCGCCTCGGGGCGAGAGTAACTACGCGCGTATGAGTGTACAAGGGTCTGAATCCTCTCTAAGGTTGCCACAGCCCTCCTTTTATAGGTCAAGGGGTCACCACAATGGCAAATATGTCATTGTGTACTGATTAGATAGGAAGCAGTGCTATCATAGTAACTCTGCAGACAGGACAAGGCACGTCAAATGCACCGCTTAGTGTCACATCATAGCATAGCCCAGCAAGCCTTGCCGTGCCGTTCAGCCACCTTCTCACGTGCCTGCATGACACGTCTCTAGACGAGTTGGGGATATAACGCCGCGATATGACCCGCCCAAGAGGGGCCGGGTTACACCGTCAGCAAGTTAACATGAAGAAGGCCCAAGAGGCCCAAGAAGACAAGACATAAAGACGATGGCTCCTAGGCAGGCTTATTGAAGGCCCATGACCCGGAGGTGACTCAAGACCCGAAGGTCTGAGCCGCCCGATGTTGACTTGCTCTGTAAGGCAAGGAAATTAGAACCAGGGTAGGTTACGTTGTGTGACCTGATCCAGACTCTTGTAAGCCGTCGGACCTCGGCTTGTGTATATAAAGGAGAGACCCAGGAGCGGGTTTATCCAAGGAACAATTGATAGATAGCCAGGTCAAGCATAATCGCTCCCATGTAATCGATAACCAAGCAATAGTCAACAAAGCATGAGTAGGCTTTTACCTCGTTGAGAGGGGCCGAATCTGGGTAAATCCCTTGTGTCCTTTGTCCCGTTCAACCCCTTCGAGCTAACCTATCTTGCGATGGCTCCACACCTAAGTCCTTTCACAAGGAAATCTACCATGACAAAACCATGATAGTTGGCGCCCGCCGTGGGGCCAAAGCACGGTGGTTTCAAGTTCTTGAGGGGCTACTTCTCAGGGATCGAAGGATAAGCCGTGGGCCGGATGACTAAGAGTCGCCGCGGCAAGATCGACATCGACGGCGCTGGCTGGGGCCCCGAGGCCGACTCAATTGAGTATGGGTATAGGGTCCCCTTTGGCGGAATTCACGTCTTCATCGGCAAGATCGGTGAGTTAAAACCTGAGCCGGACACCTGCACCGACATCATCGAGACGGCTCAGCGCACAAGACCCACCAGGGTTCAACCCGGCCGGAAGAGCGTTTTGGTTCGCTTTGTTCATGGAACGGATCTTGAGGAAGGTTTGGCATCTGGCGGAGAGACGTCTATCTATTCAGGTGATGAGTCCACAACAGGAGAAACCGAGTCAATCTATCAGCTTCAGGATGGTGGGCTTGGGGGCTATTCTGATGGTGACAGTATTCTGGACCCCTATAAGCCACCGAGCAGGGCTGCTATTTTTATGGCTGGTATGCAACATGTAGTAAACTGATCAACAGTTGCCGCCTTGACATCCGGTTCAACTGCTGCTGCGAAAGTTGGGGCGAGCGGCTCGGTACAGTCGCCGGCTCAGGTCTTATCCGAGCTCTTGGGCGCCCTCGCGACTTTGTTGGCCATGGAGGTGACTCTGGCGAATCAAGCACAACACAATGCGGAAGTAGCAAAGCTGCGAGATGAAGTGGCCAAAGCCCAAGAGGATCTTAATGCAGAGAATGCCAGGATGGCGACGGAGCGAGCCGCGATGGAGGCCGAGTCATAGTGGATAAGGGTAGAAGCTTTTCATCTAAATCTAGATCAAAATGCATCCAACGTTGTTCTTCAAAGGAGGAACCAGAGCCGCCTGCTTCACAATTTGAAGGGCGAAATCTTTTTAACACGGCCAGGGCAGGAACGAGCAACCCGTCTAGTGTGACCCGGGCCGCTGAGGCGCCTGGGACCAGAGCGGCGGCTCAGCCTTGTGTGCCAGACCCGCCTCGTAGGGATCTCACCCCACCACAACGGGTTCCAACACCTTCTGGCCATTACTCTAACCTGATGGATAATATGATTGTTGCAGCCACATGATTGGCGGCTATTCCGATCGAGGGCGAGTGTCCGGCTGTGATAGAGACCCAAAACGCTGTGGAGCTTCTCGAGATGGTTGTGGCGCAGTAGGCGGCTTACACATCCAGTATTGAGCGAATTCACTCAACACCGTGCCAAAGTCGAAGTTTCAGCCGGCGTTTTGAGTCGCCGACGGTTTCTAGTAGCGAACGACGTCGTAAACCGCCTCGTAATGATAACCCGCCTCGTGGAGATAACCCTCCCCGTGTTGACAGTAATGCTCAGACCCTTGTGGATCAGGCTAGAGACCGTCGTGAGGCGGAATTAGTGGCTCAATTGGGGGCTCATTAGCAGTTTCAGCTAAACCCTTCAGTGTCCGTTGAGGCGGGAATGACTTCCAGGATAGTTGGTGTACTGTGTTTAGTGCCGTCTCTATGCAATGAACGTCTGCCCAAGGATTTTAACTCTCCTCGTAAGGTGCCTAACTATGTATACACATCTGATCTTCCACCTGAAGGTTGGATTGAAAGCTATGAGCTAGCTGTGGAGATGCTGGATGTTAATTATGTTGTATGTGCAAAGTACTTCATAATGATGTTGGATGGACCGACTCGTACCTGGTTCAAAGGATTAGCCGCCAATTCCATCAATTCATGGGTTGAGTTGAAGGCGCGCTTCATTCAGAACTTTAAAGGAACGTGTAAGCAGCCTCTGTCGGTTATTGACCTGGAAAATTATGGGCATTGGGAGGATGAGTCGGTCCATCATTGGGTTCACCGGGTCTCAGCTATTATCCACTAATCGACTAGCATTGCGACAGGCTTCCCTGTTCTCTTCCTGGAGAAGAATGGTCACTTTACTCCCCTCAAGCAGAAGCTCGGGCGGCTCAAGCGTCATTCTAGTGACATGGGGGAGCTCATGGCGACTCCCATTAAACATGTTGACTCTGATACTAACAAGGATCATGGTTCTGATGATGAAAAGTACAACAAGGGAAAGAAGAGTGGTAATGGTAAGGGTCAGCAACAGAATGTGACCGGACATAATGGTCACAACCAGGGTAATGGTGGTAAGCGCAGACACCCCGTTGGCGGGTCAGATATTGTAGCTAACACCAACACTGGATATAAAAACCAGCGTAGTGCTAAGCCGGACTTTGGAGGGCCGAGGTTTAATATTGAAGCGATGTTGAATGAACCTTGCCCAAAACATAGTCTGCCCAATAAACCAGTGGCCCATGCTTGGAAGGATTGTTTCATCCTGAAAGAGTACAAGAATTCCGGCTTCAGTCAGAATCATGGTAATAATAATGGCCCGCCCAGCGGGTCAGGATCCGGTTCACACGGGCCCCTCTTTGGCGGTGGCGGCTCAACTTATGGATATCAAGGACAGGGCAACCAGGGTGGTCATGACCAACAGTCTGGCCAGGGTAACCAGCAGCAGCAGTCAGGGTACCAAAGTGATCCAAAGCAGCTCAACGGGGGTGAGTATCATGTTTTCACCATAAGTCTTTGCAAGAGAGATCAGAAGGTTCATAAGCGTGCTATCAGTGCCATTGAGCCGGCGGTACCTCAATACCTGCGGTGCTCAAAGCAACCAATCACATGGACTCAAGAGGATCACCCGCCTTGAGTTGACAATCCGGGTCAACTAGCATTGGTGGTAGCCCCTCAAGTTGGGGGTTACAAGTTCACTAAAGTGCTCATGTATGTTGGCAGCAGCATTAATATCCTTTATTATGATACCTTTCGCCGGATGAATTTGACTGATAAAGAGCTTAAGCCGTACTTTACAGTCTTCCATGGCGTGGGTAAGTCGACATATCCAGTTGGTAAGATTGCCTTGGAAGTGGCCTTTGGTGATGACTATGACTACAGGGAAGAAACATTATGGTTTGAAATGGTTAAGATCAAGAGCCCTTATCATGCCTTGTTCGGACGACCGGCTTACGCCAAGTTTATGGCACGGCCGTGTTATGTTTATCTATATCTTAAGATGCTAGAACGTAAGGGTACCATTATAGTCCGTGGTGATTGAATGATTGCTTTAAAATGTGAAGAAGGAGAAGCTGCCTATGTTGTATCAGCCTGTGCTACTGAGGAGCTTAAGTTTTATAAGGATATTGTTGACCCGGCTGATATGACCCCTTTGAAGAAGCCCACCATAGAGCAAGACCCTTTGTTTTTTACTAGGAACTGTAGGGAAAACCCCCCCACAGCATTCAAACTTTATTAATGTCAAAAAGTTACAATGTACATGGATTACAAGTGGCAATCAGTAAATCTAAAAAGAGAGCAGAAAGAAAAAAGGAAGAAACTAGCTAACCAGTAGACAAAACCTCAAGGAAGTAGAAAAGAAATCCATCTCAGCAACTCATCTCCAAATCTATGTTTGACCCTATGCTGCATGAGAGTGATATCATGGATGAAAGCACTTCTCCATTTATTAAAACTAGGCCTTTCATGCCTAAACACCTTTGTATTCCTGATTATCCAAATGTTCCAGCAAGCAACAAAGAAAACCTCAGTGAAAAAGGGTTTTGCAAAGTCTTGTCTAGCCTACATCACAATGGTGATCATATCATCTCCCTGAGACCATGAGATTTGAAGATAATTCCATACTCTCACACTGAAATTATAGTGGAAAAATAAGTGATCCCTGGTTTCTCTTGTCAATAGTGGACCAAGAACACAATTCACTCCAGTATCCAAATGCCAATGCCTTCTTTCAACATATCCTTACTATTAAGCCTATCCATGATTAACATCTAGGCAAACACTTTAATTTTCATTGTGCAGGATGATTTCCAGATCCATAACAGCAGAGGTTTGAAAGACTGGTTAGAATGCATGAAAGAATAGAACAACTTGGGTTTAAAAGCATTGCATGTCCCTTGCCAAAACTAGATATCTTTTACACCCACATCTCTGCTATAGTTGGCCATCAGATTCTGGATTGTCATATATTCTTGATCTGCCAGTTTAGGAAAAGGTAGGTGAAACATCTGAGCAATATCCAGTGATTGGAAGGCTTCAAACACTATTATCCAAGGATATCTCACATAAGAAAATAACCTTGGAAACCTTGATTGCAGAGGGGCCACAGAATCACCAATCTTCAATTTATCAGACCAAAATAGAGTTGAATCCCCAGAATTTATTTGTACACATGTTGTGTTCCTGAAATGATCACACAATTTGCATATGTCCTTCCACCAGAAAGAACCACAGCTGGATGTACCCCGAGGCACTCTTGCATGATAATATGTATCCCAAATAAGAGAGACCCATGGCAAATCCATCCTATTCAAAAATTTGTGCATGTGTTTGAGCAACAGAGCAATATTCTAGACACCCAGATTCAAAGTGCCTAATCCCCCTTTGCTTTTGGGTCTACAAATTAGGTCCCAGGCTGCCAAAGATGGGGAGGGATCATCCCTATGCTTCCACCATAAACATTGCCTTTGGATTCTCTCGATTGCTTTAAAATCCCAGGAGGAACTAGTAAACTACCAAGATAAAAAATGGGCATGGATGACAGAGCAGAATTCAAAAACTGAAGTCTTTCACCCTGATTGAGGAAGGAGGAGCTTGCTGTCATTATTCTCTCCATGCAATCTACAAGAGGCATGAAGTCAACATTTTTGGCCTAGTAGTACCCACACACAGCCCTAGATATGTGAAGCGCATTTTGCCAACTTGACATCCAAAAGCAGCAGCCAAACTAGTGTTTGTATCCTGATCAACATTAATGGGCACCATGGAAGATTTGTGATAGTTAACCACTAAACCAGTTGAGGTGGAGAAAACATGAAGCATATCCTTTAGAGCAAGCACTTGGGTTCTGTATGCTGGCAGAATTATGAGAGTATCATCTGCATATTGCACTATTGGATAATCTTGATCATGGCATGGTATAGGAAACTGAAGAATGCCCTTTCTGAACATATCATTAACTACTGATTGAAGTAAGTCAGCATCAATAACAAAGAGCAAGGGTGAGAGGCAATCTCCCTGTCTAACACCCTTTTTACATAGAAATTGCCTACGTGCTACTCCATTTAAGAGAACTGAGGATGTTCCATTGGAGAGCAACTGCTTGACCTAGGAAATCCATTTTTCATTGAATCCCTTATACTTCAAGATCTGCAAAATATCTTCATGCTCAATGGAATCAAAGGCCTTCTCAAAATCCAATTTAAGAATTACAATTGGCCTCTTTGATTAGTGACATTGATGCAAGTACTCAAGGGACCAACCAGTACAATCTTGAATTGTTCTGCTTTTTATGAAACTGTAGTGATTTTTATGAATGCATTTCATAGTTATCCTTTGGAACCTATTAGCAGCCATCTTAGACAGAAACTTGAGTCCCATCCCAGTCAAAGAAATTGGAATATAATCACCAACCTCCTCAGGAGCCAACTTCTTTGGTATGAGAGTGATATATAATCCATTGATGTTTTCTAAGGCTGCAGTACCATTATGAAAAGCCTCAGCCAGGTCATAGAAATCCTTACAGATAATTGGCTAGCATATCTTGAAGAATAAACCATTGAAACCATCTGGCCCAGGAGCTTTGTCAATTGGCATGTGTTTCACAGTATCATCCATTTCCTCTTTAGTAAAAGTTTCTATGAGAAACTCTAAACCATCAATTGGTGTGAGCAAAACACTTAGGTTAAAACCCATTACAATTCCAGCAGAGATCCCCATTCTATTCTAGAAACAATTCCATATGATACCTTCCATCTATGAATGCTGGGAAACCACAGACCCATCCATAGCTTCAGACTAGCAATTGAGTTTCTCCTATGCCTCTCAGTAGCCATAGCAAGAAAAAATTTAGTGTTCGCCCCACCAACTTTTATGTATCTAATTGTGCACCTCTTTTTCTAGTATACAAACTAAAGATGCAACAATTTTTCCACATGCAACTTAACAACCTTCCTAAAATTAAATTCAGGCCTATATAATGGCCTGAGCTCCTCCAAACCATGAAGATACAAAACCACATGATTACATTTTGAGATCAATGCTTTCAGTTTGGAGATATTCAGCTGCCATTTCTTAAGGGGCCCCCTCAGAGCTTTGAACTTATCTGCAATTTGAGCAGTGATGTGAGACTTTTTATATGGTTTTTGCCATCACTACTTAACACAATCCATAAACCCCTCAAGCTCTACCCAATAATTCTCAAATCTGAATTTTTTTGATTTAGGGATGGATGTTTTGATGGTCACCACAGAGGGCACATCATCAGAGGTTATTCTAGCTAGAGGCAGGACTTCAGTCATATGATAGGAAGAGATACAATCAGCAGATGTAAAAAACCAGTCAATTTGCTCTTGGAGGGGGTTATCTTGCATGTTAGGCCATGGATATGCCCTTCCCTTTAGAGGCAATTCCAACAGGCCAAGGTGTGCAATGATTTCATCGAAAATAAAGATATCATTCAAATCTCCCCCAGGCAGGTTTCTATTTTCAATTGACCTGATGAAATTAAAATCTCCAACAACAAGCCAGTTCTCTCCTACACGTAGTTGCAAATTATATAACAAACTGACAAATGTGTCTCTGGCTACACCTTGACAGGGCCCATAAACAGAAATTAAAGTCCATTGCTCATTATTTTGCTTGGATATAAACTGCACCACAACAGCATGCTGCTGAACTTCAATTAAGGTGCCCCAGCAAATAGAAGAATTCTGAACAATTAAGATTCCCCCAGAAGCACCCACAGAAGGAGAATAAGCAAAGCTATCAAATCTTTTAGGACAAAAAGATCTGATAGATCTAAAATCAAAAGAGGAGCATTTTGTCTCTTGGAAGCAAGCTATAGCACACTGACTCGCATCCAGTTTCTGCCCGACAGCCCTTTGCCGAACATCATAATTTAGGCCCCTAACATTCCAACAAAGCACATTCCAGTTCTTACAAGCATACTCATTAAAACAGATATGAGAAAGGAACAAAGCATGATGACACATAGTGCCACCTGTCCACCAGGATTACAATCAAATTATTACAGGGTACAATAAAATACATATCAAATGACCCTATCATAAGTAGAGCAAAAGAGGAATCCCGCCACCCCCAATAAGCTAGCTGGAAACTAATCATTAGAACCAGTGTTTGTAGGAGTCAATGGATCAGCCATAAGCTTCTCCACAGAAATTAAATCCTCAGCAATGCCTAGCTCTTGGACAATCTTCTGAAGCTTGTTGATGGGAGTTGGAGGTGGTAGGTCAACAGTTGGAGCATCCCGACAATATAGCATAAAAAGGTTTTGCCTTTGGTTTCCTCCTCTTGGATTGCATGGGTAATTCCTGAAAGGTTGGTTTGAAACCATCCCTCTGCAAAGAGCCACGAGTACACCTTCTAACTGATGTTTCCACCACATGTGGTGGTGCTAAAGTCTTCCTGGCCTTTCTGTTTCCTTGTGAAGAAAAGGAGAAGTTTTCATCAGTTGCATCTTGAGGCTGCTGTGTCTCAATGACAGGATTAACAGTGTTCTGCAATGCTGGAAAAAGGGCTCTTGCCACAGGGTGCTGCACAGGTTCTGTGACCGCACTCCAAGTCAATCTTGGAACATCATTGAAGGCTAGATCCCAGCTCCTTTTAGAAAGCATCACTGACTGAAAGGGCAACACCTGAAGAGGTTTAGGAACTTCATAAATAATGTCAGAGTCAAGTATTGCGTCAAAAAACCTCCTGAAAGCTAGCTCTGGGGGCAATTCTGGCCCAAGCATCACTTTACTAGAACTGCTATGTGTATCATGAACCAGTGGATGTTCCTCTTCCACAACAATCACTGCTGGTTGATAAACAACCAATGCCCATTCAACAGGGTTATGAACTGGAGCATTTCCAAACTAAGCCACTTGGTTCAGAATGTGATTTTGCTGCTCCTCAACAGCTGGCTGTCCCTCATTAGGCAAAACTGGTTGTTCCACTTTAGGCATAGCTGGCTGTTCCACATCATGTACAAGCACAAAATTGGGCTGGTGGTTCTGTTGCTCCATAGATACCAAACTGATCATCAGAGTGATCAAGGACCATAGGTTCCTGCTCTACTACATGTTCTTCCTGAAGGTCTTCAGCCTCTTCCCAAACAGCATTGCCCCAATTATTGTCACCAAGGTCTGGTTGATCAACAGGTGGAGGGGGTGGAGGAATATCATTCTAGCCTAGAGCATGGTATGGAGGTAATATGAACCGAGGGAGCTCAAGAAAGGGCACACCAGGCAAAGGGTGAGGGTTTCCATTGATCGTCATCCAGTCCTCATCCTGCGGCATTTGTGCAGCAAAATTTGCTCCGAGTATGTAAATAGGAGCAGTCCATGAAACTCTAGCTCCTCCTCAAGCAACATAATCGTTGAAAACAACATCCTGAGGGACCAAAACATCCTCACGAAAAGATGCAAAAACCAGTGACCTCACTAGATACGGGTCTTCACTATTCCAATGATGAAATTTGCCAAAAGTGCTTACTGCAGCTGTCGGTGTCAAAACCGGCGGATCTCGGGTAGGGGGTCCCGAACTGTGCGTCTACGCGGATGGTAACAGGAGACAAGGGACACGATGTTATTACCCAGGTTCGGGCCCTCTCGATGGAGGTAATACCCTACTCCTGCTTGATTAATATTGATGATATGGGTAGTACAAGAGTAGATCTACCACGAGATCAAGGAGGCTAAACCCTAGAAGCTAGCCTATGGTATGATTGTTGTTCCTCCTACAGACTAAAACCCTCCGGTTTATATAGACACCGGATAGGTTAGGGTTACACGAGTCGGTTACAATGGTAGGAGATCTACATATCCGATCGCCAAGCTTGCCTTCCACGCCAAGGAAAGTCCCATCCGGACACGGACTAAGTCTTCAATCTTGTATCTTCATAGTCTTGGAGTCCGCCAGGACGATAGTCCGCTATCCGGACACCCCTAGTCCGGACTCCTCAAGAGCTCTCGAACCAGGCTTCAATGACGACGAGTCCAACGCGTTGATTGTCTTCGGCATTGTGAGGAGGGTTCCTCCTCCGAATACTTCATAGAAGGTTTTGAACACAAGGACAGTGTCAGGCTCTGCAAAACAAGTTCCACATAACACCGTAGAGAGAATAATTTTTGCACAGATCTGCTGACGTATTCCGCGGCGTGACATCACACCACGGCCAGGCCTTTTATGAATCGTTTTTTTACCGTTACGCCTTAGCGCATTTAGCGAGGAGGTTTCCCTGGCACGCCTTATCAAAGCATAGATCATGCCCCCCTTATTCCGGGATTCCCATCAATACGGACGTGGGTAACCCAACCGCGCCGCTGGCACGCCTCTATCAAAGGCGAGTCCTAATCGACCACGGGTGGGCTCTTGGTATTCAACCTCTTTATAATGAGACCAAGGCCCTCTTCTTTTACACCTTCCATCGAGTTCGCCTCGCTTCGAAGTTCCAACACCCAAAGCTTCAGATTTCCGGCGCTCGACTTTCGACGATGTCCGCCCGACCAAGATGGCCGATGGATGTCTTCCTCCGTCACAGAAGAAGATGTGCTAAAGCTGCGAGACGCCAGTATCTAACCGTGAGATCTCGATAGGCTACCTGCTCCAGGCAGGTCATTCCCACTCCGAGCCCGGCGAGAACGTGGTGTTCGCTTCTCACTTCCTTCGTGTTTAGGCTTCCGACGGATCCCTTTGTGCGGGGCTCATGTTTTATTATGGGCTGATTTCCATGACTTGAACTGAGTCCATCCTCCATATCTCGTCATTCATTGTCGATGTGAGGCCTTCCTCCATATTACCCCCCACTTTGGATTGCGGCTCAAGACCTTCAAGGTGGAGCCAAGGATGATCGAGGGGCAACAAGCAGAAAAGGAGGGGCGGTCATAAGAAAATGTGCTGATGCTCCATGGCCCGAGGTCTCTTTTCAAGAGGAGATTGGTTTGTGGCAACGGGAGTGGTTTTATATCACCGCTCCCCGGGGCACCAAATGGGCGGCGCTCCCCGCCTTCCGCCAGTCCACCACAGCGGGGTGGGCGCATGGGTCAACAAGGGGCTCGACTGGGGCCGCCCAAGGACGCCTCGCTGCAGGTCGATTCGAGACCTCCAAGAGAGGGAGATCAATCTGATTGCAAGGGCACAGGTTATGTTGATCCGCGCCTTCAGCCTCAAGAACGCCGCCTCCGCCTGTGGGAATTCAGTCCAGAGGGACCACGAGCCTCCAAAATTTATGGGCACGACGCCTGCGTGGAGATGTATAAACTGTTCTTCGATCACAAGAGAAGTGTCCGACTGACCGAGGACGCACGACTAAGCTACAATCGCCAGATACTCAAGTAAGTAGTCCCTGAATCGAGAAGTTGTTCATTCATTTATCATATATATATGCCCTTTAAAGGAGTCGCTTGAACAGGAGTGGATAGCCAAGGCAAAGTTAATAAGGTGTCCGGCCCCCCTCCCGGAGACCATGCTGGATCCCATGCTGACCAAGATGTTGAAGGTCGCGCCTTTTGAAGAAGGCGAAGGAGGGAGCAGGGAAGCAACTGCCTCTACGAAGGAGGCTATCAAGGAAGGAGGGATTAAAAGTCCCGTCTTTCGAGGAGAGAAGAGGACCGCTTCGGAAGATCTGGAGGTCAAGGCCTCAAAGAGGGGAAGGGAATCTTCGTCGGAGAGTCCGGCGCTGGGAAGTAACCCGGCTGCACTATTTCCCCAAGGTGATCAGCCCTCCAATGAGCCGTAAGTAAAAAGAAGGGGTCTTGTAGATAAGGAACATCCCTGCATTTATTTATGAAGATAACCGAAATTGTACCTTGTAGTTCGGACGTCAGCCCTTCTCAGCAGAGCTCGTCTTCGGGGGATCTTCTTCCGGAGATGATGGAGAGCGAACGCCTCCACTGTCGTGACCTCATGTGAAGCGGATGACCCGGAGGTGTCGCCACGAGGGTTTCCAAGTCCGCGGGCCGGAAGGTCCAACGCCAAGTGTTGTGCGGTCGGAGGAGTCAAGAATCTGCTCAGCGAAGCGGTTATTCGTAAGATCACCGTGTTTCTAATGGGTACGGTGATTGAAAGAATTGCATCCGCGGAGAGCGGTTTGTATGAAGCCGCCGAAGCTTATCGACGGGTTTGAGGTACGCAAAATGATGTACCTTCCGACGCTTATGCATATAAATGCGCTCAGATAGATAGTAGCCCTCGAGACTCGGTATGTTGTCAAAATTGACAACGTGTCGAGGATCAAATTTCGCTATAACATATCGCCGCTCCTAAACAGGTGGCGGGCGTCCGTGGCCAGCCGATCGATGAATATGCCGAACTAAAGCGGCAACTTGACGAGGCGGATGCGACATCGCGCTGGTCAACAAACGGTTTGACGAGTCACAAGGTACGCGACTTCTGCGCGGACACCGTAAGGGAGCTTGACGCCCATGTCTCACTATTTGTATGCTGAATGCGATGGTGCCGCTGCTGTGGAGGAGCTGCGGCGGAGCTCGCCGAGTGAAAGAGCAAGCCAGGAATAGTAATGCGGTCGCTTTAAAGGCGGCCGAAGAGCTAGAAGCCGAACGGGCTGCTCATTGCCGAAGCAAAGAGGAAATGGCCAATATGGCCAGAAAGTTGAGGAATACTACCGATCGCTGCGAGGTTCTTGAAAAGAACGCAAAGGAACAAGAGGGCCTGAAAAGGCCACCGCCGAATCCAAGAATGCCCATCGGCTTTGAGAGCTGCCAAGGAGGAGCTGAGTCAGCCGGGCAATTGCGGCCTGGAAAACCGCTTTCGCCATGGAGGAAGTATACGGATCCAAAGTATGCTCGATTCGATAAGCTGTGGAGTTCGGAGGATGCTTATCTCGACTTGGCGGCGAAGCGCCATGGACGCTGTTGAGCACTTCCGGGGCCGTAACGGGCATGAAGGGAAGAGCTATATTGTTCGCAATTCCATAGTCCGGAGCGCCCTTCCGCCACGACCGATCGGTTGGCCGAATGGGCTGAGATGAATCGATCGTCCGGATATGCCATGAAGCATGTCTTGACTCACTTGTGGCCGGGCGGACCTCACCAAGAGCTATTTTGGTTTAGTGCAACAGTTCCTTGGTGCGGTATCGCAGACGACGCAATGAAGCGATCGGTGTGTATTGAGGAGCGCGGATGGCTCGCCCGTGTCAAGACATACCGGGCGAGATGAAGGCCACCGACGTTGCATACCAAGATTCGGATGAAGGTTTAGTACCGCCGAGCACTACTTTGAAGAAGTCCCGCGGGCCCTCGCTTAATAGAGACGCAGTGCTCAAGGATATTATGTTTAAATGACATGTATGATTTGTGAAAACAATGTTTCAATATAATATAAGAGCTTTTTATACTTGTGCGTTCAAGTACTAAACTACTCCCTGTCGGCGGCCGTTAATGTATATGTGTATATAACTGAAAGATGGCAGTCCTTGGCTTTAGCCCCACGCACAAAGTGCGGGGTGTTTGCAAAGAAAGCGCTTTTTCACACTTAATCCAACATCTTGGTCCTGTTAAGGAGGTGATAGCGAGCAAACCAGTGCAACCGGACTATAATGCTTTATCACTTTCACTTAGCCATAGGAGTTCGAGGGTGGGGCTACTATATAGCTCTCGGGGCACCACACTCTCTCGAATTGGGTGCGATGTGCCTGACCGAAAACCGTCCTTCGTTAATGCGGAGGAATCCTAAACATTCCAGTGAGTCATCGAGTGGTTGACCAGTCTCTCGCTGTATCATGACGGTCAGTTTTTCGCTTTCATCGAGGTGCTCGCCCGGCCGAACCAGGGCACAATCGCAGAGTTCTCCGGTGCGCGTTAGCCGTGAAAACGGAACGTAAGGCAGCAAAACACAGAGCCGGGCAACCCAACATTTGACCAAAGACATGATTCGGAGCTGATGCATATAAGGCCTAACTCGAGACGCCGAATACTCCCTAAGGTATTCGGTCTTTATGAAAATGGGCAGAATAATGCCCTAAGCCCTTGGTGTCCAGGTACGCGCAAAAATTCGGGTGCGGCCAATGCGAAAATGCCAGCCTCCTCCTCGGTTATAGTAAGGAACCGGGGGATGTACATCAACAAGAGACAGTAAAAAAGGTTTACGCAGGGTCTTAATCTGAAAAGAATCCTTGCAACGGGTCCCTACTGCACTTCTGCACTTGTATCTCCATTGTGCCGTATCCTGGACGGGTGTAGCACGTCTTTCGTCTGTAAAAGAGAGGAACTTAGTTTCAAAAGAAAAAGGATCGTGCAAAAGATGTACTGTACATTACATAAACAGAGTACGATTCGAAGAAGTGAATAAAATTGAGCTTTAGTGTCTCTTATGATATATGCGTGCAGCCCCTTGTATGGGGTATGCCGCTAGTAGGCGCCGGACTCGTCTAACCGTGTCCGGGGTTTGAATGACCAATTCAGGTTCTTTGCCTAGCGGAGCCGGATAGGTGTGGGGCTGTCAAGGCAGTCTCCCGTTCTTCCGTGCTCGAGTAACACTTAATACTTCCTTTTAATGAGATGATGCGTGGACCGGCATTTTAAGTGTTAGAGATGCGTAATGCGGTATTATGTTAAAGCGGCGAAAGCTTCGTTCCCAAAGAGTGCTTGATGGCTTCTTTTAAATGGGGCGACATGGAAGATTAACCTTTCGCGACGGAAGTTGTCGGATGAACCGAACACAACTTCTAGCAGTATGGAGCCCGTACAATGGGCATATTTACTCCTTTAAAGGAGGTGTTGCTACGGCGAATTTTGGTTGGGTTTATCCCCATCCTGCGGATTGTGTCCTGATATATGAGGTTTATGTCACTGCTGCCATCCATGGGGACTTGTGTAAATTGGAATCCGTCGATTATAGGATCCAATATCAAGGCATTCCATCATGCGTTCCGTATATTTGTGGAATAGTCCTGATGGTCGAAGGTGATTGGCTTTGACAACCAGTCTGCGGCGCGCCTTTTAGTGGGCGCCGCTCTGTTTTTCCCTTTGATCACGTGAAGTGAGTTTACTGTTTTAACTTCTTGTGGGAAAGTCTTTTGTTTTCCGGGGCTCTGCTTGTGGTGCTCGTCGCCATCTTCACTTGGTGTGTTGAGCCCCTTGTGTTCGGGCGCTCGGTCGCCGGACTGTTTGAAGACCCAACAATTTCGTGGGTATGGTTAGCGTGCCTCCTGTGAGTACTGTGGATTTGACATATCTTGTCCAAGATTTTGTTGAAGTTGGATAGCTCATCGCTATTGTCCTTAAGGGGCAGTTTTTTGTTGTTCTGTCGTGAGCTTTTGAATCCGGCGTTGACCACCGCGCTCTTTGGACCGTTCCCTTTAATCCGGCGTTTGTCCTTGTTGCGCCGTGGTTTCTCGTTTCCATCCCTGACTTTGGATGTACTTGGGTTGCTGGTACTGCATCTTGCTAGCCAGCTGTCCTCTCCCGCGCAAAAGCGGGTCATGAGGCTTGTTAATGCGGCCATTGTTCTTGGTTTTTCTTGGCCGAGGTGTCTGGCGAGCCATTCGTCTCGGACGTTGTGCTTGAAAGCCGCTAAGGCTTCGGCGTCCGGACAGTCGACTATTTGGTTCTTTTTAGTAAGGAACCTGTTCCAGAATTTCCGGGCTGACTCTCCGGCTGTTGAGTTATGTGACTTAGATCGTCTGCATCCGGAGGGCGGACATAGGTCCCCTGAAAATTTGCCCGAAACGCATCCTCGAGATCTTCCCAGCTTCCAATGATATTTTCGGGGAGGCTTTTCAGCCAATGCCGAGCTGGCCCTTTGAGTTTAAGGGGTAAGTATTTTATGGCGTGGAGATCATCTCCTCTAGCCATGTGTATGTGGAGGATGTAATCCTCGATCCAAACTCCAGGGTCTGTTGTTCCGTCGTATGCCTCTATGTTTACGGGTTCTAATCCCGCTGGAAATTCATGATCCAGCACCTCATCGGTAAAACATAGGGGATGTGTGGCGCCCCTATATTTGGGTGTGCCGTGATCTTCGGAATTTTGGCATGTTGCATTGCTTTGACGAGCCTGCTTTCTTGGCCCATAGATGGACCTAACTGGGCCATCCTTTTGATGTGAATCTTTATGCGGATCGCATATTGGCTTGTGTGCGGCGCCATTTGCCGCTCTCTTTTTGCCGTGGGGTCGTCCATCCGACCGGGTGGCCTTCTTACTTTTGAATTGTGGGGGCTCTAAGGCCTTCTCATCGAATTCGGGCAGTAGCTTTCTTTTCGAGTAGCTCTTTGTTCGGCGATCGTCGCCCGCATTTGTTCAATGGTGCTGAATACTTTGCTCCATCTGATCCTGAGTGCATCTTCCGCTGTTTTGAGCTTCCGCTTGCTTTTTTCAGGCTACTGTGCAGATGGCACGAGCCTTTTCTGGAGGTCATTTTGCTCCAATAGTTTGTCCGGCGTGAGATCGTCCGGACTGTTGTCTTCGCCGGGGACAGATTGTTTATCCAAGTTGTCTTGTTCGGACGATTGCTCGATAGCTTGTTCGTCGTCCACCGGTTTGCCCTGCTCTATGGCTGGGTCTTTGTGGAGGCGGGACTTGGTTCGGCGTTTACGTTGCCGTTTTGACTGCTTTTCGAGGGATTTATCCTTCGTAGCGTCCCGTTGTTCCTCGTCTTCATTTCCTTCAGGTGTATCCACCATGTATACATCATGGGATGAGGTTGTCCAGCATCCTATAGGTGCTGGTTCATTGTTGTCTCCTACATCGCCGTCCATACCGTCGATGTCTTCGGAGTCGAAATCGAGCACGTTGTGTAAGCTTTCGACAGTGGCTACGAAGTGGGTGGTGGGTGGGTGTTGAATTTCTTCGTCGTCCGCATCCCAACCTTCCTGACCTTAGTCCGGCCAGGGCTCTCCGGACAAAGAGAGAGACTTTAGTGAATTCAGAATGTCGCCAAAGGGTGAGTGCTGAAAGATGTCCGCGGCAGTGAACTCCATAACGGGCGCCCAATCGGATTCGATTGGCAGGGGCGCGGAGGGTTCGGAGTCCGGAGAGGAGTCCGGCACCCGGGAGTCTAAGTCTTCGCAGCGACAGGATGGAGTCCGCTCGATCGCCAGAGATTGTGGCCCCGAGGCGGTGTCCAACCACTCGCCCTCGATCGGGAATCCGTCTCGGATTAAGGGTCGGAGCGGATATCGGTGCGGCCTCCGTGGCAATCGCTCGGCTGCAGAGCCAGATCATGCCCATCGAGACAAGGCGGCACATTTTGGCTACGGCTCGAATCCGTCAAGATCAAGTCTCCGCGGATATCGGCCGATAGTTCAAACTTCCAAATCTGACCTGATGGCCAGGGGCGAAGCTTTTGATATGCTCCGGATGGCCAGCTTAATTGCCCGCGCAGCAAAGCCGCCGAACACGAAGATCTGTCCGGGAGAAAAGTCTCACCCGACCACGCCGTTGTTGAGGATCGAAGGAGCCATCGGGCCTATCGGTGACGATACAGAGGAACTCTCAATGAAAGCACCAATGTCGGTGTCAAACCGGCGGATCTCGGTAGGGGGTCCCGAATCTGTGCGTCTAGGCGGATGGTAACAGGAGACAAGGGACACGATGTTTTACCCAGGTTGGGCCCTCTCGATGGAGGTAATACCCTACTCCTGCTTGATTAATATTGATGATATGGGTAGTGCAAGAGTAGATCTACCACGAGATCAAGGAGGCTAAACCCTAGAAGCTAGCCTATGGTATGATTGTTCTTCCTCCTACGGACTAAAACCCTCCGGTTTATATAGACACCGGATAGGTTAGGGTTACACAGAGTCGGTTACAATGGTAGGAGATCTACATATCCATATCGCCAAGCTTGCCTTCCACGCCAAGGAAAGTCCCATCCGGACACGGGATGAAGTCTTCAATCTTGTATCTTCATAGTCTTGGAGGCCGGCCGTGACGATAGTCCGGCTATCCGGACACCCCCTAGTCCGGGACTCCCTCAGCAGCCCTTATATCTTCAGTGTTGCGTAGGTCCAAAGAGATACCTAGAAACACTAGCAGCCCTTGGAAGAAACCTTGAGCCCCACTAAAACCCTCACCCTCATCATGCTTCATAAAATGACGAACCGATCATTCCCAAGAGCTTGAGGGGGGAGTTGGAGCAGGGAAAATCGACCAGCGGGATCTCTAACTCGGAACAGACCAACTGCATTAATCCATGGGTGCATAGAACGAACCTGATATCCATGGGCTTCAAGCCAATCAGCCACTTCCTCTCCAGCAGCTCCTATCTGATCCGCGGGCAGCACCGGCATAACCTCAACGAGCATGTAATTCTCTTGGCGACGCACTATGGGGACGTGCGGCGTCACAAAGGTCAGTGGCCACCTTGCATCCCTTCCATCGATGATGTGATGCCCCACAGGGACATATTGCATTGGGTCGAGGGGAAAATTTGCCATGGCCAACGAGGAGGGCTCTGGAGGCAGTGACAGAGTCGCCGGTGGGGTGGTGGTAGGAGTTCTGGGGCCAGAGTTGATGGAAGTGGGCGAGGTGGTTAGTGCAAGCAAAATTGAGGAGTCCAAGTTTGGTAAAGAACCTGTCAGAGAGATATTCTTGCTCCCTATAGCTTGAACCTCGGAAGTTCCAACGTTAGCGGGTTTTGGTTTCCAAACCAAGCCTGATCTTTTAGCAAAACGAGCACAATCTCTCCTTCTATGGCCAACACGAGAACAACCCAAGCACTTTAAAGTTGATGTGCATGAGGAAGAAAAATGACCCTTCTTGAAGCATAACTGGAACATAACAATTTTATCAAAAGAGGCCGCGGCCTCAGATGGGTTTGGCACCGTAATTGGTAGCCCCAACATAGTTGGGCCATTATGAGTTGGGCCCAAAGGAGATGGATTTGAAGATCCTGAAATCCTGCCTGAATGTGATGGCTCATGTTTCAAGGAAGGACCCCCCGAATCAAGACGTTGTTGGATCACCGATGAGCTTACTTGCCAAAAACAATCGGTGGCGAGGTCGCAGTACAAAGAAGAACAGTGGAAGAGGCAGATGAATGACAACACGTTCCCTATCTGGGATAACATATCCAGCACTCTCTGTGGCAGCAATACATTCGGCCGAAGCATGATATCTATACCCTTTGTAAACATCATAATTTTGAAATGTAGCAAAAGATAACTTCTTTCGAAGATGAGATCTAGACTTAAGAGCTGATTTGACAGCTGGGCTATCCATTGCTAGAAGACCCAAAGCTGCTCTATGCTTGGAAGGGTTGTCCAAAATCCAATCTGCATCACATTCTTTCTTCCAAATTTTGAACTCCCGATACCAATTCGGTTCCTCATTACCCCACAAGTGGAAGTAACATTTGAATTGACGACAAGAAAAAGATCTAGTATCAACAATGTAAAAACCAACATCCTTGCATGAGACGTTAAAGATGAATACCTTATGACCAATGTATGAAACCAAGAGATTAATGGCTGAGCCTCCCAACACAGATTCAAGTGCTGCAGCTACAGAATCCTCTGTAAGCCTAAAATCGTGCTTGCTGAACGAGACTACGAGAGTGAAGGCTCCCATATTTTCCATAGGATGAACGGTGAGGCCCGAAGCCATGTAGATCTCATCAGTAAAAACTCTACCCTTGGAGAAATCCAAGCCAAGAGTAGATCCAGAAGAGGACTCCAACACAAAGGGTACGAGGATGGAGATCTTAGGGCACCAGAGAAGATGATTGGAGCAGATCACCAAGTTACTGGAGAATTGTGGAAATCCCAGAAGGACTAGGGTTTAGGGGTGGGTGGGTGGGTGGGTGCGCCATCCTTAGCAAGACCCTTTCACTACAGGAATCAGGCACTTTGTCATCTGCCATGGCCGACGACAAAGGCATGCCTGGCGGATGACAAAGGCCTTTGTCGTCCGCCCGCAGACGGCAGTAGGTCTGGCTGAATAGGCTACGACAAAGGGTTCTTTGTCGTCTGCTGGCGGACGGCAAAGATGAAATGGTCTTTGCCATCCGCCAGCAGACGACAAAGAGCCTGGACGTCACACATGGCAGGTTAGGTCCATTAGGGGCTTAACGGCGTGCTTTGCCCGTCTGCTGGCAGACAGCGAAGACCTTTGCATCTTTGCCATCTGCCAGCGGACGGCAAAGTGCCCATATAGGCCAACCCAGGTAGCTGCCACCTGGCATGCTTGCAAAGATGCAAAGGTCTTTACCGTCTGCCAGCGGACCGGCAAAGCAACCATGTAGGCCGGCCTAGTGCCCCTAGGTTGCATAGGTAGCTGCCACGTGGCAGCTTTGCCGTCTGCTGGCTAATGGCAAAGCTCTTTGTCGTCTGCCTGTTTTTCCTATTTTTTTCTTAGATTCATTCAATTTCACAGATATATATAACAAGTTTCCAAAAACATATATATAACAAGTTTCCAACAACATATATATAACAAGTTATCTAGCAACATTTCCAACATAAAATGGTTTCATCCATACATACATATCCAACATCAAGTTTGCAACAAGTTTCCAACATGTTTCCAAAAACATAAAAGAAGCACAAGGAGAAGAGTAGACTCCATGACTGCAAGCTCCTCATCTAAAGAAAATCTGCAAATTAGGAAAGATGAAAGTTAGGAGAAGAAGAAGACTAGCTAGAAGAAAAAGAAGAAGAATTTATCTTCGCTTTCTTTTTCTCCTCTCCACTTCTTTATCTTCTTCTTCTTCTAACTAAGGTTGGTAAAAGGCCATTTATTAGCTAAGCTTGGTAAAAATGCTAAGTGTGTAAGTCATTTTAGAGCTAAGCTAGGTAAATAGGTCATTTTGGAGCTAACCTAGGTAAAATGGATCATATTGGAGCTAACCTATAAACTTGGTCATTGGAGCTAACCTAGCTAATTATGCCATTTTTGAGATAACTAAGCATATTATGCCATTTTTGACATAAGTAAGCTAATTATAGGTCTTTATTGAGCTAACCCATGTAACTAAGCATATTAGAGCTAATTTAGCATTTTAGAGCTAACTTAGGTCATTTTGGAGCTAACTTAGGTAAATTGATCATTTTCGAGCTAATTAGGCCTATTATGTCATTTTTGAGGAAAATAAGTTAACTATATGACATATATGAGGTTACCAAGATTGTTATGCCATTCCAAACCTAAGTAAGCTAATTATTCCATTTTTTACATAAGTAAGCTAAGTGTATGTCATTATTGAGCAAATCTAGGTAACTAAGCATATTAGAGATAACTTAGCATATTAGAGCTAACTCAGGTCATTTTGGACGAAACATAGCTAAGTATAGATCATTTTGGAGCCAAGTACGCTAATTATGTCACTTTGGAGGAAGATAACCTAAGTCTAGGTCATTATGGTAAGCATTTTGGAGGAAATAAAGCTAAGTCTAGGTCTTTATGCATTTCGTAAGCAAAACACTAGAGAAGACTTACCGTCATCACGGAGGTGTAGGACCGGTCGGGTTTGCGTCAATGCCAGACGGAGAAGGACCGATCGGGATCGGGGTTGCGCCAGTGCGAGACGGAGAATGATCAATCAATGCTTCTCGGGAGGCATGCTGCACCAAAGATCATTTGCAATGTCTCGTTAGCATGATGTCGTTAGCATGATGCAACTGAAATGTGAATACCAGTAACTAATGACCATTCAAATGAAACTCACCGTGTCCGCTATACCATTTGGGGCATCGGCGGAGGGGTCTGGCCATTTTTCTCGCACACGGACTGCGCATTTTGTTTTCACGAGTCAGTCATATTAGTTAGTAATGAAACAAACATTACGTGCATGAATTGGCTAATATGCAGGAGAAACTTACCACCAGGAACTCGTATAGGGCCCGGTGAGACGCGTCGTTCCGTTTCCTCTCCGCCTCCAATAGACTAGCCGTCCTCTCCTTGAATTCCCTCTCCCTCTGCGTCGCCTGCCTGTTTGCCTCCGCTAGAAGCTGCTGGGCCATAGCCTCGATGGCGAGCTCCATTGGCAATGGTCGAGGCCCTATCTTAGGAAGAGAGCTCGTCTGGCGCTTCTTGATCTCCGAGAGAGTCCTAGGACAAGGTATCAGTCCATCCCCAATGGCTACAGAGCCATGCTTCCTCCCGTCACCAGATAGCATCATGATCTCTGGATCAAAAGCACTCTGGCTCGGGTTGAAGTCCTCCCCTTTCGTCGCGTTCCCAAAGTCTTTGTACCTCACAAGCTTGTTGTGGAAGGAGATGTTGGCGAAGCTCTCTGGATGATCAAGGTCAGACTCAGAGAATGCCTTGGCCTTCTTGGACGGGGCGGTATGAGCCATGGCATAGAGGTCGTACAGCGGTGGCACATCCTTCTTGTTGTGTCGCGCCTAAAAGAGAGGAACAACATTGTAAGTGCATCTAGTGCCCATTAGTGATTTTGGTGTATTGAAGACTTATAGGTTAAGGGACTAATGAGTTTGTAAGTGTACACAGGTCTATAAGTCTATGAGGAGTTTGATATTCATAAAAATGAATGTCTTCACCTGAAGACTTTCGCTTTCTGAACACTTTGAAAGTGAAGAATTTGGTGTGATCCTAAAGAGTTGATATTCATGCGAGAATTATGAAGTGTGAAGACTTTTGTTTTCGTAGTTTCATTTTCTCTTTCTTGAGTCATAGGAAACACCGTACTGTTAAAGGGGGTCGAGGTAAAACTAAGGAAAAGTTTCCAAGTGATGCTCATCTCAAAACCCTACACCTACCAATCCTTTCGAGTGAATCCATTGGAAATCTCATACAGTTCAATCAATTTCTTCATTGACAGAGATGAAGATCTTCTGGTCTCTCATGAATTTGTTCTGACTGAGGAGTTAGGAATTTACCAGTGCGGATTGCCTACAAGTGAGCAACATGATTGTCGGTGTACAAAAAGAGGGGTACACTTTTTGTACCCCTATAACTGTGCACGGGCAGTCTGAGCCGCGGGCACCACCGCACTGAGCAAGGCAAAGGAGGTGAGCCAAGGTAAGGCCGAAGCTCGAAAGGAGCAGAACGACGCCAAGAACAAGACCACAAAGAGCTAAGGGGACGAAGCGGACTCCCCCGGCAAGATCCTTGCCGGGAGGCGGTTTTAGCAAACCCGGCAAGACCCTTGCCGTGGCAGCTCGCCCCACACCTACGGAGCGAGTCACCCTCGAGTCCACTGCCCCCATGGGGCAAGGATTCAGGAGACATCCCCATGGTGGCATGCAGATCTTTGTGAAGACATTCAAGATCAGATACACACTATAGAAGATGACGACCCTTGGCGGGATCCCAGCTAAGGAGGACCACAAGGCCCCCGGCAAGATCCTTGTCGGGGATGACAGCAGGCGCCACGGCAAGACCCTTGCCGGGGCTACGGCGAGGCCCTTGCCAAGAACACCCGTAGGGCCACCATCAGGCCCACGCCAATCAAACCTCCACCACCGTTTGCATGCAGCTGCCGACCCAACCAGTTGGGCAGGCACCTGCGAGGCGGCAAGAGGATCTTCGTGGAGACCCACCACTGCGCCACCTCAGCTACTTGCCTGCCTACATGGCACCACGGGCACCGCTGGCCAGGGCGCGTGTGGACACGAAAGGGAGCGGCGACGGACGAGACAGGGCTCTCCCCCGTCCCCGATAAAGCAAGGACACCTAAGCAAGACGCATTAAAAGCGCCTTGTCATGTAATGCGAGGGATAAACTCGCATCACTATACCCTTTCCACCTCCTGTGTGCCACTGTGGCAACCCCTTTCCCTATAAAAGGAGGCCCAAGGCGACCTGGAGGATTCGGCTTTTTGGAGCTCCTCACGCCCCATGGCTAGTTCAAGAACACAGATAAACAAACCACCAAAGCAGGAGTAGGGTTTTACGCATCCTCGCGGACCGAACCTGGATAAGGAAACCGTGTGCTATCTGTTTGATCCGCTCTTCTCACGACCCCATGCCCCGCGACCATAGTAGGGATTCTTGTGATCCCATAGGCGTCATTCCCACCGACATCTTTGGCGCGCCAGGTAGGGGGGCGCAGTTGTGAGAATCGGCTTTAGCAGTTAGCCTGGCACTCCTTCATCTTTGTGACCCTTGAAGAAGAAAGGAGGCCAGAAGATCGACACTCGAGCAATCGCAAACAGAAGCTAAGTTGCACTGAACCCTTATTTGTGCTACCCTTCTTATTTGAGGTTATTCCCCCCCCCCCCCGAGATGTCACGCCTTTGTATGAGAAACCTACACGCCATGGGGCTCTCCCACGATCGGCAACGCCCTTGCCCTGTTTCGAGTCTGCTCAACAGCTCAAGCGGCTGCGTCGAGAATGGCAGAGTAACCTTCCGCGATCAACAACGCCCTCGATTCTGACTCGAGTCAAGCTCGACAGTTCGAGCGGCCGCGTTCGGAACGGAAAGGTGGCTCGTCCGGTAGCATGCGCATTCGGCAGGTTCGGGATCCGTCCCCAAACGCCGCCGGGCTTCCGCGCCGGCAAGCCTACCCGATCGACGTGGGGCACGCATACAAAGAGGAATTGAACGGGGAAATAACATGCATGAAAATGAAGAGTACTTCAAAGTTATATTACATCACGTCATTGCTGCGGTTCTAACTAAAGATAAAATTTGTCTTGGTCGGGAACCCGTGGCGGCGAAGAAGAACGGGATGCCTAATCCCGCGCCGCCTTCCACCCTCTTGATTTCATTGATGCAGTCGGTGATGGGCTTGATGCGCTCCTTGAGCACCGTGAGGTCAACACCATCCGGCAAGCTCTTCATCGCGGCCGCGAAGTCAAGGTCGGGATTCCAGTGCGCCATCTTGGTGAGGACCTTGTCACGACCCTCCGGCAAAGTCGCCGGGCCTCCTCGGCCAGCGTGGCCATCCTGTTGGAGTGAAGATAGGCCAAGGCTCCGAGGACGCCCTCGAAGAACTGGGTCAGCTTGGCGTTGACGGTCCCATCAAGCGCTCGGGCGTACCTCACGTTTGGCATCCCCATGGTGGCCAATTGCGAGGTGACCCTGCCGGCAACGACCTCCAGATGGCTGATCCACCTGTTCTCACCCACCACATATTCCTAGTGGGAGGCGGCCTCGTTTGCCCGCAGCTGCTTCTCCTCCTCGAGGCTCCTGGTCAAGGTCTCCTCCCGAGCCCTGCTCTCCGACAACATCTTCTCGAGATCCTCCAGCTTCAGCTTGAGGTCTCTGATGGAGTTCTCGCACAGGAGAGCTCCCGATCCCGCCGATGATCTGGTCCTTGCGCCTCTACCAAGGCGCGGTTGAGCGTGCTCTTCTCGCCGGACAGCTTGAGGGCCTGCTCCTTCAGCTAGTACCGCTCTGCTTCCAACTCCTTCACCTTGCCAGCATGGGCCAGAGCTTGGGCATCGAGTGCCTCTTTGTGCCTCTGCTCCAGCTCACGAGTCCGTCGCGCGACAAGGGCCTCGAGCTCCTCATCCTGTTGCTGAGCGGGCGTTCGATAAGCTTCGCTTCACGCGCGGAGAGGTCCTCTTCCTGGGAATCCAAGGCGGCTTGATGATGGTTCCAGGCGGCTTCGGCCGCGGCAGCCAAGTTCGCCGCCTTTTCCTGGGCCTACTCGATGTCGGCCATTTTCATGGTGAGCTCCACACTGTGCTTGGCCAATTCCTCCTGAAAGGCCCTCTGCTCCTCGCGAGTCTGGTGGAACCAGGTCTGCGTCTCAGCCGACGCTACGCTTTGAAGTCCACCTCCGTGTTGTCCACCGTTGCCATCTGGACTTGACCTTGTCCGGCGGGCACGTAGAGCACTTGGAGCTTCCGGAAATCGGCCCCCATGGCACGGAAAAGCTGCTCTTCTGGAGAAACGTCGCCGCCAACGCCCGACTCATCAACTACCTCAAGCCCGGTGGCGGCAAGCACCTCGCCGTCAAAGGCTTCCCCTTCGGCGGGCGCTCGGCTTGACGCCCCTGGAAGATGGATGAAAAGATCGTCGCCCACCTTGAGATATCTGCCGGGCCCGAGGTTGAGGAGGAGGAGGCTGGTCACCGCCACCTCTTCCTCGGCGGAGGCCTTGCCGGCCTCACCGGCAGGTCCATCTTTGGCGCCCTTGGCGAAGCCTCGCCGGTCGCCTTTGGCGGCCCTCGCAGAGCAGCGTCCTCGGCAGCACCCTTGCCGGCCGCTAACGGCGGCCTCATCAAGATCTTTGGCGACCTCCTCGGCGGCAATCCTGCTGGCCTCCGTCATGCCTCCTCAAAGAATGTCTCCAACAACAAGTGTCCACGCCCTCCATGTCTGTTGAAGGAGGGCACAGGCAGCAATGGGAGCAATGAAGCCAAGAAAAGAATAAGGGAAAACAGAGACGAAGGACAGGCGACTCACCGGTGCAGTGCTGTGAAGCGAAGTCCCTCTCCGCTTGAGATTTGGCGGCGTGGCGAGTCACCTGGCGCCCAAGTTCCCCTCTTCCTCCATTGGTGTGGGCTCCGTGCCTGATGCCCTTGCCGGGGACGCCCCCCGCGGCGGCGTAGTCGATGGGGGTGGTGTGTTAGGAGTAGCCCTCTAGGGCTCCTCCTGCTGCCGCTCCCCTCCTGCAAACCCAGCAAGGTCAGCATCATAGCATCGAGCGCCTGCCACATGTCGAGTAAGAAGAGGGTGACGAACTTACACTGGGGGCTGCGCCGGGGGCTGCTGTCCGGGCTGCTCAGCACCACCAGTGGCGTCTTTGAAGCCCTGGCCGGGGACTGACTGCTCGCCGAGGTCCTCGCCCTCTTCACCCTATGGGCCAACGTCTCTGCCTCCATGCAAAAGCAAAAATGGATCAAGACAAGCGACCCGATTCGGGGAAATGGAAATGACAGTAAGGAACGGAGTACTTACTCGTCATCCGTCTCCTCCTCTTCCACCAGTTTCCTTTTCCTCTCCGGGCTGAGAGGCCCGATATCAAAAGGGAGCTCCACATCATCATCCGAGTCGACGCCAGCCGGAGGAGGTGAAGAAGGCGGCGGGGTTTGTGCGCGCCCGGATGAGGAAGGGGCTGTCGCCTTCTTCTTCTCAGCGGCCTTCATCAGCCCCTTCGCTGCCGTGGCCCTCGTGTGGCGCCCGGACCCCTCCAGGGTCAATTGAGGCCGCGTAGCCCTGCCGGGCCGGACCGGCTCGCCGGAGCCAGACCACCGCAGGACTCGGCCTCTTCCCCTGGCTGGCGTCAAGCCCGCCGCCACGTCCTCCTCCTCCGACGACTCATCGGTCGCGTCCTCGCCAAGCGGAGCTCCGGCGTCGACGCTGCTGGCCTCCTCGGTGGCCGCCGCCCACAAGGTGAACTGCTCCTCCTCCGCAGCCGTCGCGGCCTTGTCCTCCACGCCCCCAGCGCTGCCGACCTCCATGGCAAGCTGTGCCTCCCTCGCCCTGGTGGCGATGTAGTCCAGCTCCGCCTGGGTGGTGTCCATGACAAGACACCGCTCGACGTCAGCATTGACGTATACCTCGATCAAGGAATCGAAGAATTGCTGCACATCTACGTCCGTCAGCTCCTTCCAGCTCGGGACAGGGCCGTGCGCGTTGCAGTCCGGCATCATAGCAATGATCTCGGACTGGCGTGAGTTATTGCACAACGGGACCACCCCCGCTGGCAACTTGAAGAACGGCCCCTTGACGGCCTTGCCGACCTTTGCGGCAGCCCTCGCGACCTTGCCGGTCCGTTCAACCTCGCCGTCGCGACCCACATCAAGCTGGAAAAGCCGCTGGCAGAAGTGGGCATGCGCCATCACCGTGAAGTTGTGGTTGAGGCCAGGGCGGAGCCGCATAATGTCAGCTGGGTTCGTAAAAAGCCAGGCTGGCCTCCCCTTATTATGCAACGGGGCGATTCGGCGGCGAATGAAGTCCTCCCCGATCATCTCCAGGGTGAGCCCAGCCCGGGTCAGCCGGAGGATCCTGGTGGTGGCGACAGTAAGCCTCCCGTCGGCAGCATCGACATCACTCCAATCGCTGCCATGACCGGCGGCGCTTCGTGACCTTGCAGAATTCCGCGGTCTTCGTCTTCAATCGAGCACCACCGTCCACGCCATTCCTCCCACCTCTCCTTCATGGCACCGTCCGGGTACGCCCCCTTGGATCTTGGGATCCAGGCGACGCCTCCGGAGACAGCGCCTCCGGGCTGGATTCGAGGGGAGAAATAATGGCGAAAGAGTGTCGTGTTGGGCTGCACTCCGGCAAAGCCTTCGCAAAGATGCGCGAAGAGAGCCAGGCACGCCACCGCATTCGGAGTGAAATCCAAGAGGCGAAAGCCGAAGGTGTGCATGATGTCGCAGAAGAAATCGGAAAAAGGGGGCATAACCCGCAAGAAAGGTAATCGACAAAAAAGGGATACCGATTTGGAGCAGGATCGGCGCAAGCGGCAGGAATGACGCGCGTCGCCGGGTGCCCCGAATTCTCTCCCCCCGTCTTCACTCCCCATAAGGGCTTGAAGGAGGCCCGGAGCTCATGAACATCAACCGATGAGGGGAAGAAGAAGGCGGACTTCGTCCGGTCCCCGACAACAAGGCCTCGGCGGCTCCATGGTCCCAGAGCCCTTAGCCACCCCCTTGCCCTTGGCGGATTTGGGCGCCATGGCGGCCGAGAGGTCTAGAGGATTGAGGAAGAGGGGTGGCGAAGCAGCGACGGCGAAAGCTTAGGAAGGAAGGAAGAGAGAGAAGCACGGCTCGAGATTGGAAAAGGTACGATAGAAGAGGAGAAAGTGAGCAGCGCGCCCACGGTTATTCCTTCTTATGGGGGAAAACGCGGGCCGCCTCCTTTCACATTAACTGCGACGTGACGCATGCGCGCAGAGCTCAGCCCCACGCATGCCGCCCACGGAACGACGCCAAGACCAAGACCATAAAGAGCAAAGGGGACGAAGCGGACTCCCCCGGCAAGATCCTTCCCAGGAGGCGGTTTTAGCAAACCCGGCAAGACCCTTGTCGTGGCAGCTCGCCCCACACCTACGGAGCGAGTCACCCTCGAGTCCACTGCCCCCATGGGGCAAGGATTCGGGAGACATCCCCATGGTGGCATGCAGATCTTTGTGAAGACACTCAAGATCAGATACACACTATAGAAGATGACGACCATTGGCGGGATCCCAGCCAAGGAGGACCACAAGGCCCCCGGCAAGAGCCTTGCCGGGGATGATAGCAGGTGCCACGGCAAGACCCTTGCCGGGGCTATGGCAAGGCCCTTGCCAAGAACACTCGTAGGGCCACCATCAGGCCCACGCCAATCAAACCTCCACCACTGTTCGCATGCAGCTGCCGACCCAACCAGTTGGGCAGGCACCTGCGTGGCGGCAAGCGGATCTTCATGGAGACCCACCACTGCGCCACCTCAGCTGCTTTCCTGCCTACATGGCACCGCTGGCAGCGCTGGCTGAAGCGGTCGACACGAAGGGAGCGGCGACGACGAGACAGGGCTCTCCCCCGTCCCCGATAAAGCAAGGACACCTAAGCAAGACGCATTAAAAGCGCCTTGCCATGTAATGCGAGGGATAAACTCGCATCACTGTACCCTTTCCACCTCCTCTGCGCCACTGTGGCAACCCCTTTCCCTATAAAAGGAGGCCCAAGGCGACCAGGAGGAGGATTCGGCTTTTTGGATCTCCTCACGCCCATGGCTAGTTCAAGAACACAGATAAACAAACCACCAAAGCAGGAGTAGGGTTTTACGCATCCTCGCGGCCCGAACCTAGATAAGGAAATCGTGTGCTATCTGTTTGATCCGCTCTTCTCACGACCCCGCGCCCCGCGACCGTAGTAGGGATTCTTGTGATCCCATAGGTGTCGTTCCCACTGACAATGATAGCCCTGAGGAATTTGATAGTCGAGTTACCTTTGAGGACTGTGCATCCTCCATACAGTTAGGCGTCATGGTCTAGAGCGTCTGATGTAGGGTGGAACCCTAGAGGGCCGATCTTTCACGAAAGGAGCAGATCCCAAATAGGAACACAAGGGGAAACACGAGGGAAAACACGAGAGAATCACTGAAACCAACATGATTCGATTACACATGTGCTAGATCCATGGAACACAAAGGGAGATACACGATCCAAAGTCAACAAAGGACGATACAAAGGGTAACCGGTTCTTCTCCATGAGGAGGTATTGATGGGGGTCTTCTCCGTGAGGAGGTCTTGAATCCAAGGGGATCTTCTCTGCAGAGGGTCCACGGTCTCTCTCGTGGAGTAGATCCATAATAGATGAGCAAAGCTCTATCTCTAAATAAGCTAAACCAATGCTAACCCTAACTAGGAGGAGGTGGGGGTCTATATATAGTGTTAGCCCACGAAGGGGTAAGTTAGAGGGGGGATACATGGGCCCTTGGCCCGTTCTCTGTGCACAGGCAGGTGCCGGATGTCCGGGCTGGGGGCCGGATGTCCGGCGGCTCATGAAGAGCTGGATGTCTGGGCCTCTGGCCAGATGTCCGGGCTGACGGGGGTTCAGCTTTGGCTGCATTGTGTGATGGGCGCGGGATTTCTGGGGGTCGGGCCGGATGTGTGGGCTGGTCCGGATGTTCGGGGCCTGTAGCAGCCGGCTCTTCTTCCTTCTCCTTCCTTTGATCCCGCGCACACTTGGCCTTGGTCCTTGGGCTCTCCATGGTCTCCTCGGGTGTACCTGAGTATGCACAAGGTCCGCGCTTGAAGTAGCATCCATGTCTTACATGCGGAAAGGGAAATTTCAAAAAAGAGCGAGTTCACCTTAGGTCTAATGGAGTAGGCTCGAGTGTACATGGGGATGATCGTAGGATGCTCCGCATCATCTCCCCTCCCTTGGGAAAGATCCGACCTCGGATCGAAAACCTCATCACCATGGAAACGGTTGTCGTGGACGGACTTGTAGTTGGACGAAGTGGAAGACATTGCGCAATCCAAGTACTCCAAGGTGTCTCCAGAGGGGTACACATGCAAAAAGAGCAAACACAAACGACACTTGGAAATACAATGGTTAGCGCACACAAGGTGTCCATCATGTAAGAATGAGTCCGTGCGGCAAGATTGTTTGTGGCAAAGCGCATGAAGCTTATCAAGATGATATAGAATGATATGCAAAAGCGTTCATGCGAGCAAAAGCATTCATTGTGCACACAAATGTGTTCTGAATATGATCAATGCAACCACGGCGCAAAATGATGTCATAGTGAGACAGTTTATCAATAGCATGAATATGGCAATGGATGCTCAATATGATTATGTTATCATGCAATTAATGGTAGGCAATATGATCATGATGTATGAATATGCCATCAAGAAAGATCACAACAAATTTGCTAAGAAAATGCACAAGCTCATATATCATGGATGACATGGGAATAGGTGCAACAAGACAAGCATAATGTGTGTCAATCCATGCATAGGGTGCAAACTTGTGGTGAGTATGATATGTCCATCGAGCATGACATGCGTGAGCACAATCAACAAATATGAAAGTGTGGGTGCAATGTGTCAAAGGAGTGTTGATGTACCAATGCTCGATGTCGTGGCATGAGTGGAGGTTCGAAGGTGCATCCAATAAGTGCGAGCGCTCCTCAATGTGAAGGTCCATATAGTCCATCTCCAATGTCGGTCCTCCATCCAATATATGTTTCATGTAGACAACAAGAAAGAGGAAACAATGAAAGAATGGCCCATCCAATATGCGTATTTGAGAATGGCTCAAAGGGAAAGAGTTCACCTTTATGAGGATGTCGAAAATGTTGGTGTTGCACATCATGTACGCCTTCACATAACCAATATGTCTCGCGATGGTACCGCCTTGTGAATCCTTCAAAATGAAAGAACATGACAAACACTCAGAAAAACAAATGAGGTTGGTGCAAATGTAGCACCTATCATTCGAGTGGTGAGATACCCAACAAGTGTTCTCATCATAAGAAAGGACAAGGTGTGGTATGGTATGAAAGCATATGATGCAACTACAACCAAAGACAATAGGTTCGATCAAACTAGCATGCATCACAAGTAATATGTCCAAGTCTCCAAGATCAATAAGCATAGTATGGTTGCACTCAATACAAGTAGATATGATAGAGGCAACTAATGGAAACAAGAGACAATGGTCAAGATATATCATGTGAGAGGCATGAACATATATGTCATCAACCCAAGAAAGCGAGTAATAATGTAACATGGGTGATGCGACAAAGCAAGCAATCATGGTGATCAAGTTAAGCAAGCTAGTAGTGCGAAGATGCAACATACTAGAAGGAATCATGTCAAGCATGGCATGTGTGCAAATAATGGTCGTGAATAATGCACATGACATATCACAAGCATGAAAGCAAGATATGAGTAAAATATCATCAATGCATTGGCGAGAGGCCATATGTAAATAGCAATGGGACATCATGACTCTCCCAAAACAACAATCATCAATAGCATGAGGTACAAGGAAAACATGGTAATAGCAACAAGGATCTCCACCAAGCATGCTAATACACATAGAAGTAGCATAATGGTGTATCATGAGTAAATGCAAGCAAGGGTCACAATTGCATGGCAAAGGCATAGAAGCAAGCATAACATGCAAAGTGAACATGATAGAATGGGCATGAGGTGACAAGTGGTAAATAGACCATAGTCGTGTGAGAGCCAAGTAAAAGAGATGCGCGTAGTCGTTGCGCGAAGGGAACGGTGGTAAGGATAGTCCACGGGATCCCAAATCGTCATTGCTCTCAAGAGCTCGTTTCGTCAACTCTTGGGATTGAGAGGTTGACGAGTATACATGAGTATCTACACAAAACAAAGGCAAAGGAAAAATTGTGTGTGCGTGGTAGATGTACACATCATACATCATGATGCGCACATGCATGTGTTGGTTAGCACAAAATAGCCAATGCTCAAATAAATGAGATGCGTGATATAGAAACATTTCATCCATCATGAGAGGTTTGTTATTATGTATAGCATAATGGAGACTCAAATTGTGTAAAGCATCACAAGAAATATGTAGAGCATTGTTATTCATGGAATGCATATGGTGCAAGAAATTATGGGAATCATGCAAAGTATGGAATGCATCAAAATCTCCTAATATGTATGAGGGAACTATGGGGGTCTCCTCATGAGCATTAATGGAAACATCACATGGAGAATATTGACAACATCCAAAACAATGCATATTTGGAACAATGTGATCATGGCATGGCATAGTAGATGAATTGCGCAAATCATGTAAAGGAAGCACAACAATATCATCGCATGAAAAACAAAAGCCAATGACCATCATTTCGTCATCTATGCCATAAGTGCAAATGGGATTTATCTTAATGGGGCATGCATATTAGTATGTTGAGATTGAAATGATGCAATATGGGAGATCTCACTCATAGCATATGACAAGTTCAAAGGATTGTCAAACATGAAGTGACCAATAGAATTTTCACATGATATCCCATGGAGCATACACTATTTGGGAAAAGGCTACTAGCAGCGCGGGTAAAATGGCTACTAGCAGCGCGGGTACCCGCGCTACTAGTATCGCGCTACAGCTAATAGTTAGTAGTAGCGTGGGTTAAACCCGCGCTACCACTAACTTAGTTAGTAGTAGCGTGGGTTAAACCCACGCTACTGCTATTTCACACCCGCGCTACTACTATCCTAAATACTAGTAGCGAGTTGTTGTTTCCCCACGCTACTACTAACTAATTGCAAATTAAAAAAATAAAAGTTAGATGTAGTTGCTTCCATCAGAGACACGTCCAATGAAACATAAGCTCACGTCACAGAACCATCTTTTAACACTTGCAGCATTCATGGATACAATAGTGAACATCTGAACAGGAAGAAATCACGACATCCCACATCATACGCACACAATTATCATTGAAAGGTGGGTACTTTCCCTAGCATACCATCAACCTAAACATACCACTTCTCTAGATGTATCTACCAAGACTCGGAGTTTAGACGCAGGTGGACCTCCCCCCGGACTGTGGCATCGAGGTCCTCCTCCTCAGCGACCTCCGGCGTCGAGATTACCGGGATGATCATCTATGTGTCGCGGTCGCCGGTCTTCACAGCCAAGTCCACATCCGAGTCGTTGAAGAGCATACTGCCCATCGGGCCGCGGTAGTCCGCTTTAATCAACCCTGCGCCCATGTCGGGAAAGTGAAAAATTGTTAGTTAGCGTCCACATCCAAATCTAGTAGGGTATTTTATTACTTGCACATGCACATGAATCAATAGTGACAGCCAGAGTAACAGTACATCATTAAAGACTAGCATACAGTTCAGAGTTGGAAACTACAGAGACTAAAATTAACATGGATTGTTCTAGGCATCTAGCCCAAGAAAACAGAGCACTAGCTAGTTGTTCCATGAAACGATCAGATGGTACAAGATATATGATTCGTATCCTCTATGAGTTCACACTCTACTCACAGCCAGCCTTAGCGATACGTTGGATCCTGCAAAACCTTGAATTCATTGTTCCGACGGCAAGGCATAAGCCTGTTCAAATTACCAAGGTGTGCAGATATGAATTATACTACACATGAAGTATTTGCGGAATTCTGAAGCACTCTGTTCTCAGGATCACCAGGTGCTACCTGTTTGTGGCTCTCAGCCTCATCGACATGTTGGCGTCCGGTCCGCCGAGACTGCCGATCGTCGCCTCGTATGTCCTGGTGGCCAACAAGGTGGACGACACCCAGCGCTCAACTTGGACGGAGGAGTTGCTACGCTTGGGAGGTTCCTCGCCTGTATGGTTCATCTTGTTGAGCTGCCAAAATACACACACAAAATCATGTCGGAGCAAATCGCCATAAACTTTTTTACAAAACTGCTTGCCAAATCCCCGTGTAGTGAATTTGCAATATAATTTAATGCTGAAATTTTTCTAATACAGACTGAACTTGCATACAACATATTCATAACATCACTTCTCCTAACTGCACTATGATCTATCCATTCAAGAGAGTTTGAACTTGCTAGCATCATCACCTAACTGCGCCCATCTCATTATCTTTTACAAAACAATTCTCAAAATGGAGCAAATAACAACAAGAAGGAGGCCACCACCATGCACATACAACATCAGCATGCAAGCTAGGGGCACAAACATACAGTAGCAAGCATGAATTTTGTAGACTGTGGGAATTAAAGAAACATCAGTAAGTTGGTAGTACACATGACACACAGAAATAGTGAGTAGGAGTACATGGTTTTGAAGTAGTATCTATAGTAATTTGCTACCTTACTTTCAGGTCACACACTCACAATACAGTAACTGTAAACTACTTCCAAGTTACCAAATTGAAAGGTTGCAACGACGATACCGTATGCTAGATGAATTGTATGGTTGAAACAGAGAAAACTCAAAGAATAGGAATACACAACCAACCTTGCCATTGATGATAGACTTGCTTCTCGCGCATTCCTCCTCCGATTTGTCAGATTTTGAGCAGCAAATGATCGGACTTCCCACTGAAACATACATAAGAAAACATTTTCAACACCTAATTCATTAGAGATGACTCACCAAGGTAACCATGTTCCCCTAAGCAACCAATGAACAATGAATAATTTTGCATATCTAAAGAACAAAATTTGGAAGGTTGTAACACCAAAGCTTCCCAATTTGCATCCCTAAAAGGACTCCGTGCTCTTAGCTGAGAAGAACTCACCTCTGGCCGACGGCCGGTGGGCGGAGCGGCCACTGATTAAACTCGGGCAAGAGTACAACGGCCTCGTGGGCGCCAGCGAGTACAAGAAGTGGACATGCTACCCTTACTCCTACAGACTAACGGCTCCAATGAAGTGGAGCTGATGGAGGCAGGGCTCGCGAGCAGCGGCTGGGCGCACCGGGATTTAGCTGCTGCAGGGGATCCACGCTCGGGCCTGTGGGGGAGAGGATCCGTCGCATGGTGGCGGGCGAAGGGGCCGGTGCGACGGAAGCGCCGCCGGTTCAAATCATGCATATGTGTTTCATATGCAGCAATTCAAATTGAGCCCAAACACAGGTTCGGTAATAGTACAACATTAGTACGGCTACAGCCAAACAAGTTTATCTGCAGCTCAGCAACAACACAACATAAGTTAAGCTACAACACAGATCAAGAAAATACACTGAATTGCTATTTTTTAAAGGAGTTTGAACTACTGTTTTTTCTTAAGTAGAACTTATTTGCAAAAAGAAATATTGATTATTAGTTGAGGCGAGCACATCTGCAGAATCTGGAGCGAGCTGGGTGGGGTGCCTACAATAATGATCACGCCTTTGTGTGGCTGTGGTTGTGCTGCTAATTAACTGAAACCAGAGGATTCATGGAAGAACAGAGAAGAGGGGCAGAGGAAGAAAGTGAAACGTCCATGGGGTTGGGGGTGCTTACGAGGCGGAGGTCCTTGGTCCAGCACCGCACCGGAGTAGGCGACGTCGAAATCGACCACGTGGGCGCCGTGGTGGTCGTCCTCGTCCATGGAGGAGGGCGGTTGTTGCACCGGACCGAAGAAATAAGTGAGGGGGTTGGGAGAGAAGAAAGAAGGGGAGAGGAGAGGGCATGAATCAAGGGGAGAGGAGATCGCAACGCATCGGAGTTGGAGGCAGCCGAAACCCTAGCCGCGGGGAGGGGTTGCGAGCGAGCGCTTGCCGCCACGAGGAGAGGATCTGGCCGGAGGGAAGGAAGAACCGTCGTGAGAGCTCAAGGGTGTGCAGTTCCGGCGACGGCCACCGGAAGTAGTCGAAATCGCGCGGCGTTGGTGGCAGCGGCGAGGGTTCGCGGAAGGAAGAGGAGAAAATGAGAGAGCGACGGTGGTGGTTCACTAGGCTTGATTGTCTCGCTGGGCTGGGTGGGCTGGGTTAGTTGTAGCGCTTTTCGTGACCAGCGCTAGGACTACATTTCTATTACTAGCGCGGCCCAGCAGACCCACACTACTAGTATGACATATCCGCAGGACACGATTGGGGATATTTACTAGTAGCGTGTTTTTTTATCCACGCGCTACGAGTAATATTAACTAGTAGCGCGGGTCAATATAGTTCGCTAATAGTAGGTAGCAATTCGCCTTAATTTAAAACTTTCTACTGGTAAGATCCTATGTATAAGCTTTTCCCTAGTAGTGATAGCATCACAACCAGGCAACTCAACATGCTCATCATCATATTCATCATAAATTGGGAAGTCATGACATGAAGAGGTCGCACTAGCATGAAGCATGGGAATAGGTGGATCAACATCATACAAGAAATCATTGGTGAGATAGTCCACTAGTGGGACAAGAGAAGCACCATGACCTATGTTACCTTTGGAGCATCGCTCATGTGTTGTAGGTGAGGTGTCGAAGATCCACTCGTTGTCATCTTTATCTTGATGGAACCATGTGGGGAGTGCATCATCGTCCACCATGGCCATCGTCGTCTCCATTGGAGGTACGGACTCGTCGAGGATAGGCATGTCGTCATGTAGGAGACCTAGAACCAAAGAAAACACGCCCGGAGTAGAGGTTAAGTCATTAGAAATTATAGTGGCCTCACGTGTCGTGTCAACTACCTCACTCACTAAGTGTTGTGGCTCACTCACTCCCGGTATGATGCTCTCACTCATATGGTCAGTGGAGTCACTCACATGGCTCTCAACCTCACATAAGATGTGCGGCATGCTCTCAAGTGTGGGGCTAGTGGTGGTCACACTCATCCTCTCATAGGAAATGCTCTCCATGTCACATATGGTGGATTCACTCATGCCACTCATGTGGTGGTGGCTCTCCTCACATGGCAATTGGGGCATCTCTTCATATGTGGGTGTCGGAGAGATGTTGGTGCAAATGTCTCCATGCTCAACTATGTCGTAGTCGTAGCCGTGGATGAAGACCGAAGATGGCACATCATCACTCTCCTCCAAGACCAAAGATAAGGTCTCATGTGCGGTCTCGTAGCTTGACTCGGAGTATGAGTCACATAGGTGCACCGTCTTCATGTTGTTGAAGAGGTTCGTGCTCGATGCCGTGGTCGGAAGGGATGTCCCGTGCTCGACCTTCTTGTCACCGTCTTATTGTTGGAGGCCCATATGATGTGGCACCTCGTAGCTCGTCTCCATGACCGAAGGGAATTTCCCATGCTCGGCCATCTTCCTTGAGGAGCTTCCGAAGATGGAAGTGTCGCCTTCGCTCGTAGGTGGTCGCCTTGTTGTAGAAGATGTCGATGTAGGCGAACTCACGGGAAGTAGGCGAAGATGCCTTACGTCCAAAGGCAAAGATTCCTTGATAGCACTTGGCGAAGATGCCGAATTGGATGGTGTAGCTGTAGCTCCGTTTTGGTGGTGCTCGTCTCGCGGTCTTTTCTTTTGCTCATGAAGCTTGGTCGTAACTTGATGTAGAGCTTCTTCAGACTTGTGCATTTGCGCTTGGTGAGCGTCATCATGATGATTGTGTCGTTGTCGCACTTGAGCTCGTAGTAGATGTCGTTCGTCATCGTCGTGCACATGATGCTTGGAGGTGATGTTCCCTTCATGACGATGTGGATCACAAACATGATGGTGGTCGCCATGGAGATGTGGACGTGGACGACTTGCGCTTGCCTCATGTTTGTGCTCTGAAGACTTGTGACTAGAATGTCGCTGCCTTGAGGATGATGAAGGGGAAGAACGGTTGATCAACAAGGTTCGAATCTCCTCCATCCTTGAATCTTGCTCCTCCTTTTGTGCAGAAAGCTTGTTGTCCAAATAGTCTCTTGTATGTGCTTCGGAGTGTCGTATGTCGAAGGCGAGGTTGTCGATGTGCTCTCACAATCTTGATTGTGCGCCTTGCATTTGTCGTTGTAGATCTAAGATGGACGCTTTGGTGATGTAGTTGTTCACGCCGTCGTTGTTATCGAAGACCGGAGATGAAATGCATTGCCTATCCATCACAAGACTCGACCAAATATGAGTGGGAGAAAGAGAAGAACTTATACCAAATGTACCTTGACCGATGTTGAAGATGGATCAATGATCACTCAATGTGTAACAAGGAAATAGCACAAATGGTACCAATTCTTCTCGGTTTATCACACCTACACAAGTAAGGCTTATGGTGGAGCTCGGTGAGGATAGTGGCACAAAAATTTGATGCAAAATGTTAGCAAGAGTCAATAATGTTGAAAGAGATTCACAAATTCGCAAGTGAAACAAGTAGACCAATAGCAATGAATGGAACACGAAAACACACACACGGATAGATAAATGGGGTCGTGCAACCAAGGAAGGAGCACAAAATGTGGAGTTCAAGAAAAACGCTCGTGTTGCACAACTCAAGAGAGACGCTAGCACAAATGCTCTATATGCAGATACGACACTTGTGCACAACCTATGATATGCAAAGATATATCAACTTTCTATCCCAAGTATGCTATGTATGTATGGCTCCTGGTGTTTCTCTCAAGATGATCCAAGATGATCGGATATGACAATCTTATGCGCAATGTAGTATGATGCTATGGCACTTTCTTACAAGCTTATTTGCTCGTTCTCTTTTTCTTTGCTTTAAAGCTTTATTCTTTTTTTTGTTTGGCCACTTTGCGAAATGCACAAACCAAGATAGCAATTGTGTATATGCGGGAACAATCTTGTGACACAAGATATGATATGATAATATGAATATGATATGGTATGTATGCAATGGAATGGATGATCACTAATGTGCACAAGTAATGTTGCCGGCAATACTCAATGGCTAGTCTCGATAGGTAGGTGACGCAAAATGGTCTAGGGGTTATCAATGCAATTGCAATGGAATATACAATGGAGGGATACCACGATACCAAGATGATATGGAGGTTACCGTTGAGGGTTTCTCGTTTGTACGCCAAGGACGGGTGATGGTGAAGTGGTCAATGTCGATGACAAACTCGTGGCGATGATGAGTGGTGGTGTTCTTGATGAAGATACCAAGATGATGGAGACTCGTCCCTAAGTAGCCGAAACACCTTAGGAAACAGAAAAACCGTGAACTCAAAATCTCAAATGTCAAATGGTGGTAGCGTAAAGCAGTGGTGGTTGCGGAAGCTCAATGGGATTGTGGAAATGCAATGATGGGGTTTGGAGTATGCAATGCGGAAGTGGAGGGTAAGGTGGTGGACTATACACGGTGTCGGAGTTGGAAGCACGGTCCTTAAGTAGCCGAAACACCTTAGGAGACACAACTCACAACACAAACGAACTTGGGTTAAGTTGGGGTGGCAGAAGAGTATGGCGGGAAAACCTATGTGGAAGTTATGGTGGTGGTTGATGAAGAAGAAATCGTCCCTAAGTAGCCGAAACACCTTAGGAGACTCGAATCACAACTCAAACAACCACTAATGCTTTGGGTAACAAAATGTGTTTGGTTGCGGAAGTCGGTGGTGGTTATGCGGATGATATGGTGGAAGCCCTAGGCAAAGATGCCAAAGTGCCAAAATTTTGATGGAGTCAAATGGTGATGGAACCTATCTATATGGATAGAGGATGTCTATAGCTACTCAATGAGCTAAATAACGCGAAAATTGGACTCCGGATGTGAAAGTTACGTTCAAAACGGTGAAACTGGAAAGGCTGAAATGACAGGGGCCAGATATCCGGGGGTAGGGGCCGGATTTCCGGGGGTGTATGTCCAGAACCGTGCAGATTTGGTGCTCCACGAGCCGGATGTCCGGCTTGGGGCCCGGATGTTCGGCCAGATGGCCCGGATGTCCGGCCCGACGATTCCAAATCGTAAGATCCATTTATTCTCTATGGCTTGCTGATCATCGGGCAAGTCAACCAAAGTCCACACTTTGTTCTCATACATGGATCCCATCTCAGATTTCATAGCCTCAAGCCATTTCGCGGAAACTGGGCTCATCATCGTTTCCTCATAGTTCGTAGGTTCATCATGGTCTAGTAACATGACTTCCATAACAGGATTACTGTACCACTCTGGTGCGGATCATGCTCTGGTTGACCTACGAGGTTCGGTAGTAACTTGATCTGAAGTTTCGTGATCATCATCATTACCTTCCTCTCTAATTGGTGTTGGCATCACTGGAACTGATTTCTGTGATGAACTACTTTCCAATTCGGGAGAAGGTACAATTACCTCATCAAGTTCTACTTTCCTCCCACTCACTTCTTTTCAGAGAAACTCCTTCTCTAGAAAGCATCCATTCTTAGCAACGAATATCTTGCCTTCGGATCTGTGATAGAAGGTGTACCCAACAGTCTCCTTTGGGTATCCTATGAAGACACATTTCTCGGATGTGGGTACGAGCTTATCAGGTTGCAGCTTTTTTCACATAAGCATCGCAGCCCCAAATTTTAAGAAACGACAGCTTAGGTTTCTTGCCAAACCATAGTTCATATGGTAACATCTAAATGGATTTAGATGGTGCCCTATTTAACATGAATGCAGCCGTCTCTAAAGCATAACCCCAAAACGATAGCGGTAAATCAGTAAGAGACACCATAGATCGCACCATATCTAATAAAGTACGGTTACGACGTTCGGACACACCATTAAGTTGTGGTGTTCCAGGTGGCGTGAGTTGCGAAACTATTCCACATTGTTTCAAATGAAGACCAAACTCATAACTCAAATATTCACCTCCACGATCAGATCATAGAAACTTTATTTTCTTGTTACGATGATTTTCCATTTCACTCTGAAATTCTTTGAACTTTTCAAATGTTTCAGACTTATGTTTCATCAAGTAGATATACCCATATGTGCTCAAATCATCTGTGAAGGTCAAAAAATAATGATACCCGCCGCGAGCCTCAACACTCATTGGTCCGCATACATCAATATGTATTATTTCCATTAAGTCTGTTGCTCGCTCCATTGTTCTGGAGAACGGAGTCTTAGTCATCTTGCCCATGAGGCATGGTTCGCAAGCATCAAGTGATTCACAATCAAGTGATTCCAAAAGCCCATCAGCATGGAGTTTCTTCATGCGCTTTACACCAATATGACCTAAATGGCAGTGCCACAAATAAGTTGCACTATCATTATTAACCTTGCATCTTTTGGCTTCAATATTATGAATATGTGTGTCACTACAATCAAGATTCAACAAAAATAGACCACTCATCAAGGGTGCATGACCATAAAAGATATTACTCATATAAATAGAACAACCATTATTCTTTGATTTAAATGAATAACTGTCTCGCATTAAACAAGATCCAGATATAATGTTCATGCTCAATGCTGGCACCAAATAACAATTATTTTGGTCTAAAACTAATCCCGGCGGTTGATGTAGATGTAGCGTGCCGATGGCGATCACATCGACTTTGGAACCATTTCCCACACGCATCGTCACCTCGTCCTTAGCCAATCTTTATTTAATCTGTAGCCCCTGTTTCGAGTTGCAAATATGAGCAACACAACCAGTATCAAATACCCAGGCGCTACTACGAGCATTAGTAAGGTACACATCAATGACATGTATATCAAATATACCTTTCACTTTACCATCCTTCTTATCCGCCAAATACTTGGGGCAGTTCCGCTTCTAGTGACCAGTGCCTTTGTAGTATAAGCACTCAGTCTCCGGCTTAGGTCCAGACATGGGCTTCTTCACTTGAGCAGCAACTTGCTTGCCTTTCTTCTTGAAGTTCCCCTTCTTCCCTTTGCCCTTTTTCTTGAAACTAGTGGTCTTGTTAACCATCAACACTTGATGCTCCTTCTTGATTTCTACCTCCGCGGCCTTTAGCATTGCGAAGAGCTCGGGAACTGTCTTATCCATCCTTTGCATATTATAGTTCATCATGAAGCTTTTGTAGCTTGGTGGCAGTGACTGAAGAACTCTGTCAATGACACTATCATCAGGAAAATTAACTCCCAGTTGAGTCAAGTGGTTGTGGTACCCAGACATTCTGAGTATATGTTCACTGACAGAACTATTCTCCTCCATCTTACAGCTATAGAACTTATTGGAGACTTCATATCTCTCAATTCGGGCATTTGCTTGAAATATTAACTTCAACTCCTGGAACATCTCATGTGTTCCATGACGTTCAAAACGTCTTTGAAGTCCCAATTCTTAGCCATAAAGCATGGCACACTGAACTATCGAGTAGTCATCAGCTTTGCTTTGCCAAACGTTCATAAGGTCCGGAGTTGTCCTGCAGCGGGTCTTGCACCTAGAGGTGCTTCAAGGACGTAATTCTTTTGTGCAGCAATGAGGATAATCCTCCAGTTACGGATCCAGTCCGTGTAATTGCTACCATCATCTTTCAACTTAGCATTCTCTAGGAACGCATTAAAATTCAAAGGAACGGTAGCACGGGCCATTGATCTACAACAACATAGACATGCAAAAACTATCAGGTACTAAGTTCATGATAAATTAAAGTTCAAATAATCATATTACTTAAGAACTCCCACTTAGATAGACATCCCTCTAGTCATCTAAATGATCACGTGATTTATATCAACTAAACCATGTCCGATCATCACGAGAGATGGAGTAGTTTTCAATGGTGAACATCACTATGTTGATCATATCTACTATATGATTCACGCTCGACCTTTCGGTCTCAGTGTTCCGAGGCCATATCTGCATATGCTAGGCTCGTGAAGTTTAACCCGAGTATTCTGCACATGCAAAACTGGCTTGCACCCGTTGTATGTGAATGTAGAGCTTATCACACCCGATCATCATGTGGTGTCTCGGCACGATTTAACTGTAACAGTAACGGTGCATACTCAGGGAGAACACTTATACCTTGAAATTTTAGTGAGGGATCATCTTATAATGCTACCGCTGTACTAAGCAAATTAAGATGCATAAAAGGTAAACATCACATGCAATCAAAATATGTGACATGATATGGCCATCATCATCTTGTGCCTTTGATCTCCATCTCCAAAGCACCGTCATGATCTCCATCGTCACCGGCTTGACACCTTGATCTCCATCGTAGCATCGTTGTCGTCTCGCCAACTATTGCTTCTACAACTATCGCTACCGCTTAGTGATAAAGTAAAGCAATTACATGGCGATTGCATTTCATATAATAAAGCGACAACCATAAGGCTCCAGCCAGTTGCCGATAATGGTTACAAAACATGATCATCTCATACAACAATGTATATCTCATCACGTCTTGACCATATCTCATCACAACATGCCCTGCAAAAACAAGTTAGACATCCTCTACTTTGTTGTTGCAAGTTTTACGTGGCTGCTATGGGCTTCTAGCAAGAACCATTCTTAACTACGCATCAAAACCACAACGATTTTTTTTTCAAGTGTGTTGTTTTAACCTTCAACAAGGACAGACCATAGTCAAACTCGATTCAACTAAAGTTGGAGAAACAGACACCCGCTAGCCACCTGTGTGCGAAGCACGTCGGTAGAACCAGTCTCATGAACACGGTCATGTAATGTCGGTCCGGCCGCTTTATCCAACAATACCGCTGAATCAAAGTAAGACGTTAGTGGTAAGCAGTATGACTATTATCGTCCACAACTCTTTGTGTTCTACTCATGCATATAACATCTACGCACAGACCTGGCTCTGATGCCACTGCTGGGGAACGCAATATTTCAAAAAATTCCTACGTTCACGCAAGATCTATCTAGGAGATGCATAGCAACAAGACGGGAGAGTGTGTCCACGTACCCTCATAGACCGAAAGCGGAAGCGTTTAGTAACGTGGTTGATGTAGTCGAACGTCTTCATGATTCAACTGATCCAAGTACCGAACGTATGTCACCTCCGTGTTTAGCACAAGTTCAGCACGATGACGTCCCTCGAGCTCTTGATCCAGTTGAGGACGAGGGAGAGTTCCGTCAGCACGACGGCATGGTGATGGTGATGATGAAGTTACCGGCGCAGCGCTTCGCCTAAGCACTACAATGATATGACCGAGGTGTTAAACTGTGGAGGAGGGCACTGCACACGGCTAAGAGAAGACTTGTTGTGCCTTTGGGGTGACCCCTCCCCCGTATATAAAGGAGGGGAGGAGGCTGGCGACCTAGGAGGGGCGCGCCATAGGGGAGTCCAACTAGGATTCCCAATCCTAGTTGGAGTCCCCTTCCTTCCAAGAGAGGGAGAGAGGGAAGGATGAGGAAAGGGAGAAGGAAAGAGGGGGCGCCGCCACCTCCCTAGTCCAATTCGGACTTGCCATGGGGGGCGCGCGGCCTCCCTTGTGGCCCTCCTCTCCTTTCCACTAAGGCCCATGAAGGCCCACTACTTCCCCGGGGGGTTCTAGTAACCTCCTGGTACTCCGAATCATTCTGGAACATTCCGGTGTCCGAATATAACCTTCCAATATATCAATCTTTACCTCTGGACCATTTCGAGACTCCTCGTCATCTACGTGATCTCATCCGGGACTCGAAATAAACTTCGGCCATCAAATCACATAACTCATAATACAAATCGTCATCGAACGTTAAGCGTGCGGACCCTACGGGTTCGACAATTATGTAGACATGACCGATACACATCTCCGGTCAATAACAAATACCGGAAGCTGGATGATCATATTGGTTCCTACATATTCTACAAAGATCTTTATCGGTCAAACCGCATAACAACATACGTTGTTCCCTTTGTCATCGGTATGTTACTTGCCCGAGATTCGATCGTTGGTATCATCATACCTAGTTCAATCCCGTTACCGGCAAGTCTCTTTACTTGTTCCGTAATGCATCATCCCGCAACTAACTCGTTAGTTACATTGCTTGCAAGGCTTATAGTGATGTGCATTACCAAGAGGGCCCGGAGATACCTCTCTGATACACAGAGTGACAAATCTATTCTTGATCTATGCCAACCCAACAAACACCTTCGGAGACACCTGTAGAGCATCTTTATAATCACCCAGCAACGTTATGACGTTTGATAGCACACAAGGTGTTCCTCCGGTATTCGGGAGTTGCATAGTCTCATAGTCAGAGGAACATGTATAAGTCATGAAGAAAGCAATAGCAATAAAACTAAACGATCATTATGCTAAGGCGTATGGGTCTTGTCCATCACATCATTCTCTAATGATGTGATCACGTTCATCAAATGACAACACATGTCCATGGCTAGGAAACTTAACCATCTTTGATTAACGAGCTAGTCAAGTAGAGGCATACTAGGGACACTCTGTTGTCTATGTATACACACATGTACTAAGTTTCCGATTAATACAATTCTAGCATGAATAATAAACATTTATCATGATATAAGGAAATATAAACAACAACTTTATTATTGCCTCTAGGGCATATTTCCTTCAGCTGCCTCGGCAACCGTTCGACTTGACGAGACTCTGCTGCATGCAGAGAAAAACCATCATTGCGTGTGATCGTGGAGGCCATCGGCTGGCCTTCCTCTGGCTATAAAGGAGGGGAGGGGCATAGCCCCCTTGCTCATCTCTGTCTTCTCGCCACCCGCTCCTTCTTCTTCCTTCCTACCTCGCCATCCTGTCGCAGCACCCATGGCACCGACGAGGAAGTTCTCCACTGCCGAGAAGAGGAAGGCCCCCAAGGAGGGGCCCGGCTCGCCGCCGCCCAAGAGAGGGCGAGGTCGCCCCCGTAAGCATGAAGTGACTCCTGCAGTGGCTCCTCGGGGGCGCGGGCGTTCTTCGAGTGGCCGCGGGGGCGCTGTTTCTCGCGGTGGGAGCCGCCAGGGGCGAGGTAGCCCCTGTGATGGAGGGACGCGTGTCGTGGTCGTCGGGCCTCCTCAACCGCGCTTCCATTCGGTGGAGGTGCTTCCGGAGTTTGTTGTGTGGTCGGAGAGGCCGACCGGCACCTGGCTCTCGCTCCCTTGCTTCTTCGCCGGCGAGCTGCCGGTCGCGGGTCTTGATGGCCTCTGGCTGCAGGCTGACAGCTGCTGCAGCAAGGCTTCATGCGTCAGGGTCGAAGTTTTCGCCGCTGGGAACGTGGCCTTGACCCGCGGCTGGCAGGCGTTTGCCCACGCACGTGGCCTGGGCGGGAGGTGCACCCTCCACTTTAAGTACGACAGCGTCGTGACTCTCTACGTGAGGGTGTTTGGGGAAGATGGCCGTCACGCAGGGTGCTGCCCCAAAGACGATGACGGCGACGATGAGCTTGGCCTTGACGGCAGCCATGACGATGCCGAGGGTGAGCTTGCCCTTGGCGACGGACGTGGCTCGTCCAGCAGCTGCGGCCCCTCCTCCAGCTAGAGCACAAGCAGCGGCGGCTACGACCAGCCGCCACGTCGATGGGCTCGCTTCGAGGGGGGTGGCGGATTGTCTCTTCGCCACGCTCCGATGAAGCAAGAGGAAAGCTTGGGTTGAGCCCGGGGGCCCTCCGGAGCCCGGCCTGGGGCTGCTGCGGTCGCGCGGGCCACTTTGTTTAGCCTTTTCTTTCTCCTGCATTTTGAAAAAAGTAGAAGGCCCCGCTGGGGCGTGTAACAAACAATGGCACTTGTGCAACTATACTACGCTTATTATTTTTATGTTATGCTGTGGTGTTCATGTTCCGAGTGGGTGCGGTAGGATAACTTAGCTTGATGCATTCCGGTAGTGTTCCACCTCGTGAGGGCACGCCCTTCAGCATCTGGCGAGGCCCCCTTGCTGTCGACTCAGGAGCCATTGGCCTCAGGAGACATCATGAAGCTGTAGAATTGTTAGAAAACTTGTCGGGTGTCTTGCTCTTCCTTGCGTGAGCCCTCATGCATGGGCTAGTCGTGGTTTAATGCGCCGCGTCGCAGTACCTGGGGGGCATGGACTTTAAGAGGGTGCGTAAATCACGAGCTCAATCGATGGCGCCTCGCGAAGATCAAGGAAGCCGAAGCTCTGGGGCGACAGGGTTTTGGAAAGGTGTGTTCGCGGCGTGGGCGAGCCCAACGCACGCACACACCTGCCCAGCCCCTGCACGAGGCGCACGAGGGAGAGTGACGGGCAACTTCCGTTCTCCCTGATCCAAAACAAAGAGGCGAGTGGAGCAGAAGGAGAAAAACCCAACTAGGCAATCGAGAAATGCTAGAACTCCAAATTCCATTAAAAGGTTGCAAACCAACTACAGAAAGCAAGCAAATGAACATCCGCGTCCGGCACCTAGTCTAGTCTTCTCACCAGCGCGGAGCTAAGTGCTGCCACTAGGACGTGGGATGGAGCCCCCGAGGCCCGAGGGCGGCACTCCGACACTCCGGGGCATGTACAGCCCCATTCATTATTACATGAGAGTGTCACGAGCGGAGACCTTCATAGGCACTGGGCCTTGCTTCATGGGTAGAACTTCCAGAGGTGCTGGATGTTCCAGGCGTTCTGGATGGGGATCCCGTCCGGCGTCTCCAGGCGCACGACGCCAGGCCTGGAGACGCGGGCAATCCTAAACGGTCCCTCCCACATGGGTGAGAGCTTATGCAGCCCCTCCCTGGAGAGTACCTGCCTCAGGACGAGAGCACCCACCTCGAGCATCCTAGAGCAGATGATGTGGCAGTGGTACCGCCGCAGCGCCTGCTGGTACCTTGCCGCCCAGAGCGAGGCTTGACGGTGGCGTTCCTCCCCCAGCACGAGGTCCATCCCCCGCGTGGCGTCCTGGCGTGCCTCGTCAAATGTCAATACCTGCACGGAGCGATGCCTGACCTCGTGTGGGAGAACCACTTCAGCTCCGTAGACAAGGAAGAATGGAGTTTCGCCGGTTGGCTTGGTTGCGGTGGTGCGGATGGACCACGACACGGATTGGAGCTCGTCCAGCCAACCATTGCCGCAGGCCTCGAGCTTATTCTTGAAAGTTCTTGCTTTGAGGCCTCTCAGGACCTCTGCGTTTGCGTGCTCGGCTTGGCCGTTGCTCCTGGGGTGTGCTACTGAGGCGTAGCATATCTGTGTTCCAAGGTTAGCACAGTATGTTTTGAAAAGATTGCTAGTGAACTGCGAGCCGTTGTCGGTGACGATACGATTTAGGACCCCGAACCGGCTCACGAGGCCCTTGATGAACTTGACTGCCGAGTCGGCTGGGATGGTGCAGACAGCCTCCACCTCTGCCCACTTGGTGAACTTGTCGATGGCGACATAGAGGTAGCGGTATCCCCCGAGCGCTCTAGGGAATGGCCCCAAGATGTCCAGCCCCCAGAATGCGAACGGCCATGAGAGCGGGATGGTCTGGAGGCCCTAAGAAGGTTGGTGAATTTGCTTGGCGTGGTACTGGCAGGCTTCGCAGGATCTCACCAGCTCAGTGGCATCGTTGAGCGCCGTGGGCCAATAGAATCCGCTGTGGAACGCCTTGCCCACGAGGGTGCATGATGACGAGTAATGCCCGCAATCCCCACCATGTATGTCGGTCAACAGCTCGCACCCCTGCTCCCTGGATATGCATCGCAAAGAAACATCATTTCGCTGTTTTCGGTAGAGCTCACCATCCTGAATGCAGTAGGTAGTGGCATGCCGAGCCACGCGTTCCGCGTCTTCTTCCTTCTCCGGCAGGGTCCCCTGAAGCAAGTACGCCTTGAACTCTTCGTTCCAGCATCCCTCCTGAGGTCGGGCCATAGGCGGGGGCTCCCGAGGTTGGTGCTGGGGGGAGCTCTTCTCGAGGCAGTGTTGGCTCCGCAGTAGGAGGGGCTGCTGAAGGCTTGAAGAGCCGCTCCTCGAAGACGCCGGGCTCCTGAGGCAGGCGCCTGGACACTCTCTTGGCGATATCGTTGGCTCCCTTGTTTGGGCCACGAGGCACATGCTGCAGTTCCAGGCCCAAGAATTGTTTCTCAATTTTGCGTACCACTGCAAGATATGTGATAACCCACAAGTATAGAGGATCAACTGTAGCCTCTTTCGATAAGTAAGAGTGTCGAACCCAACGAGGAGCTAAAGGTAGAACAAATATTCCCTCAAGTTCTATCGACCACCGATACAACTCTACGCACGCTTAACGTTCGCTTTACCTAGAACAAGTATGAAACTAGAAGTACTTTGTAGGTGTTGTTGGATAGGTTTGCAAGATAATAAAGAGCACGTAAATAAAATATAGGGGCTGTTTAGATAAAGACACAACTAAGTTAGTTTTAGTAGAGAGTTTTTGTCAACAAGAAAGTTATTTGTCCCTAGGCAATCGATAACTAGACCGGTAATCATTATTGCAATTTTATTTGAGGGATAGGCATAAGCTAACATACTTTCTCTTCTTGGATCATATGCACTTATGATTGGAACTCTAGCAAGCATCCGCAACTACTAAAGATCATTAAGGTAAAACCCAATGATAGCATTATAAGGCATCAAGTCCTCTTTACTCCCATACGCAAACAACCTACTTACTCAGGTCTGTCCTTCTGTCACTCACGCCACCCACCATAAGCAAATCATGAACATATTGCAAACCCTACAGCGGGGATCCCTCACGCTTGCGCGACACGGAGGGCGCCATAGGACAGCACCAATAATAAAGCATGCAACTCAAACCAATCACGATCATCAATTAACCCGTAGGACAAAACGGATCTACTCAAACATCATAGGATAGCCATACATCACTGGAAAACAATACATAGCGTTGAGCACCATGTTTAAGTAGAAATTACAGCAGGTAAAAGAGGGGTTACACCGCTGCATAGAGGGGGGAAGAGTTGGTGATGACGGTGGTGAAGTTGTTGGTGTAGATTGTTGTCGCGATGATGGCCCCGGCGGCGTTCTGACGCCACCGGGAGAGAGGGGGAGAGAGCCCCCCTTATTCTTCTTCTTCCTTGACCTTCCCCCTAGATGGGAGAAGGGTTTCCCCTCTGGTCCTTGGCTTCCATGGTGGCGGAGCCCTCCGAGATTGGATCTCTCTCTCTGTTTTCTTCTGTTTCTGCGCTCCCTAATTCTGCCCTTTCACCGTTTCTTAAATTCCAGGAGATCCTTAACTCTGATTGGGCTGAAATTTGGACACGATTTTTATCCAGATATTGGCGTTCTTGCGGCGAAAGAAGGGCACCAACCGCCTTACGGAGTGGCCTCGAGGGCCCAGTGCGCTCCCTACCCCCTGGGGCGCGCCCCTCACCCTCATGGGCCCCTTGGGCATCGTCTCGCTTTGATTCCACTTCACAAAATTCACATATATTCCAAAAAAATCTTCGTAAGTTTTTATCCCATTTGGACTCCATTTGATATGGATTTTCTGCAAAACAAAAAACATGCAACAAATAGGAACTGGCACTGGGCACTGGATCAATATGTTAGTCCGAAAAATAGTATAAAAAGTTGCCAAAAGTATGTAAAATTGTAGAACATTGGCATGGAACAATCAAAAATTATAGATACGACGGAGAAGTATCAGCCCCAAGCTTAATTCCTGCTCGTCCTCGAGTAGGTAAATGATAAAAAACATAATTTTTGATGTGGAATGCTACCTAGCATAATCTTGATCACATAATCTAATTGTGGCATGAATATTAAGACACGAGTGATTCAAAGCAATAGTCTATCATTTGACATAAAGACAACAACACTTCAAGCGTACTAATAAAGCAATCATGTCTTCTCAAAATAACATGGCCAAAGAAAGTTATCCCTACAAAATCATATAGTCAGGCTATGCTCCATCTTCACCACACAAAATATTGAAATCATGCACAACCCCGATGACAAGCCAAGCAATTGTTTCATACTTTTGACGTTCTCAAACCTTTTCAACTTTCACGCAATACATGAGCGTGAGCCATGGACATAGCACTATAGGTGGAATAGAATATGATGGTGGAGGTTGCGTGGAGAAGACAAAAAGGAGAAAGTCTCACAGCGACGTGGCTAATCAACGGGCTGTGGAGATGCCCATCAATTGATGTCAATGTGAGGAGTAGGGATTGCCATGCAACGGATGCACTAGAGCTATAAGTGTATGTAAGCTCAAATTGAAACTAAGTGGGTGTGCATCCAACTTGCTTGCTCATGAAGACCTAGGGCATGTGAGGAAGCCCATCGTTGGAATATAGAAGCCAAGTTCTATATTGAAAATTCCCACTAGTATATGAAAGTGGTAACTCAAGAGACTCTCTATATGAAGAACATGGTGCTACTCTGAAGCACAAGTGTGGTAAAAGGATAGTAACATTGCCCCTTCTCTCTTTTTCTCTCATTTTTTTTTGTTTTTTTGGTGGGCTTCTTTGGCCTCTTTTTTATTTGGGCTTCTTTGGCCTGTTTCATTTTTTAAAAAGTCTGGAGTCTCATGCCGATGGGGGAATCATAGTCTCCATCATCCTTTCCTCACTGGGGCAATGCTCTAATAATGATGATCGTCACACTTTTATTTACTTACAACTCAATATTACAACTCGATATCTAGAACAATATGACTCTATATGAATGCCTCTAGCACAGGATGTGCGATGATCTAGCATAGCAAAGATATCAAAAAAAACAGACAAGCCATGAAAATATCATGCTAGCTATCTTACGATCATGCAAAGCAATATGACAATGAATGCTCAAGTCATGTATATGATGATGATGGAAGTTGCATGGCAATATATCTCGGAATGGCTATGGAAATGCCATGATAGGTAGGTATGGTGGCTGTTTTGAGGAAGGTATAAGGAGGCTTATGTGTGACAGAGCGTATAATATCATGGGATTTGGATGCACCGGCGAAGTTTGCACCAACTCTCGAGGTGAGAAAGGGCAATGTACGGTACCGAAGAGGCTAGCAATGATGGAAGGGTGAGAGTGCGTATAACCCATGGACTCAACATTAGTCATAAAGAACTCACATACTTATTGCAAAAGTCTAGAAGCTATCAAAACAAAGGATTAGACGCATGCTCCTATGGGGATAGATTGGTAGGAAAAGACCATTGCCCGTCCCCGATCGCCACTCATAAGGAAGACAATCAATAAATAAATCATGCTCCGACTTCATTGCATAACGGTTCACCATACGTGCATGCTACGGGAATCACAGACTTCAACACAAGTATTTCTACAATCCAAAATTACCCACTAGCATGACTCTAATATCACCATCTTTATATTGCAAAACTATTGCAAGGAATCAAACATATGATATTCAGTGATCTACAAGTTCTATGTAGGATTTTATGACTAACCATGTGAATGACCAATTCCTGTCATCTCTCTAAATAGATATAAGTGAAGCAAGAGAGTTTAATTCTTTCTAAAAAAGATATGCCCACGCTCTAACAAATATAAGTGAAGCAAAAGAGCATTCTACAAATGGCGGTTTTCTATGTGTAGGGAAACAGGCAATCCAAACTTCAAATGATATATGTGATGCACATGAAGCATTCTATAAAGCAATAATAAAAAGATATAAATGAAGTGCAATGAGCATTCTATAAATCAACCATGGACTATCTCATACCAGCATGGTGCATCAAAGAAAAGTGAAAACTAAATGCAAAAGACGCTCCAAGATTTGCACATATCACATGAACGAAATGAAACCGAAAACATACCGATTCTTGTTGAAGAAAGATGGGATGCCTTCCGGGGCATCCCCAACCTTAGACGCTTGAGTCTCCATGAATATTTACTTGGGGTGCCTTGGGCATCCCCCAGCTTGAGCTCTTGCCTCTCCTCCTTCTTCTCACATCGAGACCTCCTCGATCTTTGATCACTTCATCCACACAAAACTCAACAGAAAGTTTGGTAAGATCCGTTAGTATAATAAAGCAAATCACTACTCTAAGTACTATTGAAAACCAATTCAAATTTTGTTTTTGCATTGTAGCTACTGTAATATAACTTTTCCATGGGTTAATCCACTGAGAGAAATCGATAGTTTCATCAAAACAAGCAAAACAATGCATCAAAAACAGAATCTGTCTTAAACAGGATAGTCTTTAGTAATATGAACATTCACCATACCTCTGGTACATCAACAATTCTGAACAAATTAGGAAAAATAAAAAAATGTATAGAAAGACAGTGCAAAAAGTTTCAGAACCGTTTGACGTTCCAGTAAAAAATGTAAAATCGCGCCTACAGCCAAAGTTTCTGTTTTGCACCTCACAAACCAACAAGCAATCTAAACATCCTAAAGGCAAACCTTGGCACATTATTTTTATAATACAATGGAATTGTACAAGGGGATAATTATTCTTGTTGAAAAGATTTGTAATTAAGATTCACAAAGTTTCCGTGAGCATGAACAAAGTTCAAGGAGCTCCCCCACTTCAACAATGCTTGTCTCTCTCACTTCTACTTTCCTTTTTGAAAAGTTTTGGGTTCCACTCTTGATTTATTTTTGTTTTTAAACTTTATAAAAGCACTCAACAGAAATAAATGACTCTCTAAAACTTCGGGGTTGTCTCCCTGGCAGCGCTTTCTTTAAAGCCATTAAGCTAGGCATAAAGTTCTCAAGTAACGAATCCATCGCATCCCAAGGTATATCAAAGCCAATTTCAATTAACAATGATTTGGCATTTAGTAGTGAGCACAAAGCAACATATATCATGCAATGACGAAGTCTAACTCTCTTCCTATGCATCGGCATGTCATACAAGAACAATTCATGAACATCAAGTAAAGGCCAATACGTAGCATAAGCAGTTTCTTGCAATTATATCGTGTTGGAAACATAAAGAGGCAGAGATTAAAGGAAATATGCCCTAGAGGCAATAATAAAGTTATTATTTATTTCCTTATTTCATGATAAATGTTTATTATTCATGCTAGAATTGTATTAACCGGACACATAATACATGTGTGAATACATAGACAAATAGAGTGTCACTAGTATGCCTCTACTTGACTAGCTCGTTGATCAAAAATGGTTAAGTTTCCTAGCCATAGACATGAGTTGTCATTTGATAAACGGGATCACATCATTAGGAGAATGATGTGATTGACTTGACCCATTCCGTTAGCTTAGCACTTGATTGTTGAGTATGTTGTTATTGCTTTCTTCATGACTTATACATGTTCCTATGACTATGAGATTATGCAACTCCCGAATACCGGAGGAACACTTTGTGTGCTACCAAAGGTCACAACATAACTGGGTGATTATAAAGGTGCTCTACAGGTGTCTCCGATGGTGTTTGTTGGGTTGGCATAGATAGAGATTAGGATTTGTCACTCCGATTGTCGGAGAGGTATCTCTGGGCCTTCTCGGTAATGCACATCACTATAAGCCTTGCAAGCAATGTGACTAATGGTTTAGTTGTGGAATGATGCATTACAGAACGAGTAAAGAGACTTGCCGGTAACAAGAATGAACTAGGTATTGAGATACCGATGATCGAATCTCGGGCAAGTAACATACCGATGACAAAGGGAACAACGTATGTTGTTATGCGGTTTGATCGATAAAGATCTTCGTAGAATATGTGGGAGCCAATATGAGCATCCAGGTTCCGCTATTGGTTATTGACCAGAGACGTGTATCGGTCATGTCTACATAGTTCTCGAACCCGTAGGGTCCGCACGCTTAAAGTTCTGTGACGATCGGTATTATGAGTTTATGTGATTTGATGTATCGAAGGTAGTTTGGAGTCCCGGATGAGATCGGGATATGATGAGGAGTATCGAAATGGTTGAGACGTAAAGATTGATATATTGGACGACTATATTCATACATCAAAAAGGTTCCAAGTGATTCGGGTATTTTTCGGGGTACCGGGAAGTTACGGGAATACGAGGAAGAAGTAATGGGCCTCATGGGACAAGTGGTGGAAGAGAGGAGGCAGGGCGCGCGGGCCCCCTAGCCCAAACCGATTGGACTAGGGGCCAGCCCCCTTTCCTCCTTTTCCTCCTCTCCTTCCTTCTCCTCTCCTCCTTCCTTTCCTCCTCCTAGTAGGAGTAGGAAAGGGAGTCTCCTACTAGGAGGAGGACTCCTCCTCTGGCGCGCCCTCTACAGGGGCGGCCGGCCTCCCCTGCTCCTTTATATACGGGGCAGGGGGCACCTCTAGACACACAAGTTGATCATTGATCTCTCTTAGCCGTGTGCGGTGCCCCCCTCCACCATAATCCACCTCGGTCATATTGTAGCGGTGCTTAGGCGAAGCCCTGCGTCGGTAGCATCATCATCACCGTCATCACGCCGTCGTGCTGACGGGACTCTCCTATGAAGCTCTGCTGGATCGAAGTTCACGGGACGTCATCGAGCTGAACGTGTGCTGAACTCGAAGGTGCCGTACATTCGGTACTTGGATAGGTCGAATCGTGAAGATGTACGACTACATCAACCGCGTTGTGCTAATGCTTCCACTTTCGGTCTACGAGGGTATGTGGACAACACTCTCCCCTCTCGTTGCTATGCATCACCATGATCCTGTGTGTGCGTAGGAAATTTTTTGAAATTACTACGTTCCCCAACAGTGGTATTAGAGCCTGGTTTTATGCGTAGATGTTATATGCACGAGTAGAACACAAGTGAGTTGTGGGCGATACAAGTCATACTGCTTACCAGCATGTCATACTTTGGTTCGGCGGTATTGTTGGATGAAGCAGCCCGGACCGACATTACGCGTACGCTTACGCGAGACTAGTTCTACTGACGAGCTTTGCACACAGGTGGCTAGCGGGTGCCAGTTTCTCCAACTTTAGTTGAACCGAGTGTGGCTACGCCCGGTCCTTGAGAAGGTTAAAACAACACTAACTTGACGAACTATCGTTGTGGTTTTGATGCGTAGGTAAGAACAGTTCTTGCTCAGCCCATAGCAGCCACGTAAAACTTGCAACAACAAAGTAGAGGACGTCTAACTTGTTTTTGCAGGGCATGTTGTGATGTGATATGGTCAAGGCACGATGCTATATTTTATTGTATGAGATGATCATGTTTTGTAACCGAGTTATCGACAACTGGCAGGAGCCATATGGTTGTCGCTTTATAGTGTGCAATGCAATCGCCCTGTAATTGCTTTACTTTATCACTAAGCGGTAGCGATAGTCATCGAAGCAATAGTTGGCGAGACGACAACGATGCTACGATGGAGATCAAGGTGTCGCGCCGGTGACGATGGTGATCATGATGGTGCTTCAGAGATTGAGATCACAAGCACAAGATGATGATGGCCATATCATATCACTTATATTGATTGCATGTGATGTTTATCTTTGATGCATCTCATTTTTCTTTGATTGACGGTAGCATTACAAGATGATCTCTCACTAAATTTCAAGATAAAATTGTTCTCCCTGAGTATGCACCGTTGCCAAAGTTCGTCGTGCCGAGACACCATGTGATGATCCGGTGTGATAAGCTCTACATTCATCTACAGCGGGTGCAAGCCAGTTTTGCACATGTAGAATACTCGGGATAAACTTGACGAGCCTAGCATATGCAGATATGGCCTCGGAACACTGAGAACGAAAGGTTGAGCGTGAATCATATAGTAGATATGATCAACATAGTGATGTTCACCATTGAAAACTACTCCATCTCACGTGATGATCGGACATGGTTTAGTTGATTTGGATCACGTGATCACTTAGATGATTACAGGGATGTCAATCTAAGTGGGAGTTCTTAAGTAATATGATTAATTGAACTTTAATTTATCATGAACTTAGTCCTGGTATTTTGCAAATAATGTTATAGATCAATAGCTCACGTTGTTGCTTCCCTATGTTTTATATATGTTCCTAGAGAAAACTAAGTTGAAAGATGATAGTAGCAATAATGCGGACTGGGTCCATGATCTGAGGTTTATCCTCATTGCTGCACAGAAGAATTATGTCCTATTGCAGGAGCAGATGTAGACATTATGAACGTTTGGCTAGCTCAATATGATGACTACTTGATAGTTTAGTGCACCATGCTTAACGGCTTAGAATCGGGACTTCAAAGACGTTTTGAACGTCATGGACCATATGAGATGTTCCAGGAGTTGAAGTTATTATTTCAAGCAAATACCCGAGTTGAGAGATATGAAGTCTCCAACAAGTTCTATAGCTAAAATATGGAGGAGAATAGCTCAACCAGTGAGCATGTGCTCAGATTGTCTGGGTACTACGATTTCTTGAATCAAGTGGGAGTTAATCTTCCAAATAAGATAGTAATTGACAAAGTTCTCTAGTCACTATCACCAAGTTAATAGAACTTCGTGATGAACTATAATATGCAAGGGATGACGAAAACAATTCCCAAGCTCTTCGCGATGCTAAAATTGGCGAAGGTAGAAATCAAGAAAAACATCAAGTGTTGATGGTTGACAAGACCACTAGTTTCAAGAAAAGGGGCAAAGGGAAGAAGGGGAACTTCAAGAAGAATGGCAAGCAAGTTGCTGCTCAAGTGAAGAAGCCCAAGTCTGGACCTAAGCCTGAGACTAAGTGCTTCTACTGCAAAGGGACTGATCACTGGAAGCGGAACTACCCCAAGTAATTGGCGGATAAGAAGGATGGCAAAGTGAACATAGGTATATTTGATATACATATTATTGATGTGTACTTTACTAGTGTTTATAGCAACCCCTCGGTATTTGATACTGGTTCAGTTGCTAAAAGTAGTAACTCAAAAGGGGAGTTGCAAAATGAACAGAAACTAGTTAAGGGTGAGGTGACGATATGTGTTGGAAGTAGTTCCAAGATTGATATGATCATCATCGCACACTCCCTATACTTTCGGGATTAGTGTTGAACCTAAATAAGTGTTATTTGGTATTTGCGTTGAGCATAAATATGATTTGATCATGTTTATTGCAATACGGTTATTCATTTAAGTTAGAGAATAATTGTTGTTCTGTTACATGAATAAAACCTTATATGGTCATACACCCAATGAAAATGGTTTGTTGGATCTCGATCGTAGTGATACACATACTCATAATATTGAAGCCAAAAGATGCAAAATTAATAATGGTAGTGCAACTTATTTGTGGCACTGCCATTTAGGTCATATTGGTGTAAAGCGCATGAAGAAACTCCATGCTAATGGGCTTTTGGAATCACTTGATTATCAATCACTTGATGCTTGCGAACCATGCCTCATGGGCAAGATGACTAAGACTCCGTCCTCTGGAACAATGGAGTGAGCAACAGACTTATTGGAAATAATACATACTGATGTATGCGGTCCGGTGAGTGTTAAGGCTCGCGACAAGTATCGTTATTTTCTAACCTTCATAGATGATTTGAGCAGATATGGGTATATCTACTTGATGAAACATAAGTCCGAAACATTTGAAAAGTTCAAAGAATTTCAGAGTGAAGTGGAGAATCATCATAACAAGAAAATAAAAGTTTCTATAATATGATCGCAGAGGTAAAATATTTGAGGTACGAGTTTGGCCTTCAGTCAAAACAATGTGAAATAGTTTCACTACTCACGCCACCTGGAACACCACAGCGTAATGGTGTGTCCGAATGTCATAACGTACATTATTAGATATGGTGCGGTCTATGATGTCTCTTACCGATTTACCACTATCGTTTTGGGATTATGCATTAGAGACGGCTACATTCACATTAAATAGGGCACCATCTAAATCCGTTGAGACGACACCTTATGAACTGTGGTTTGGCAAAGAAACCCAAGTTGTAGTTTCTTAAAGTTTGGGGTTGCGATGCTTATGTGAAAAAGTTTCATCCTCATAAGCTCAAACCCAAATCGGAGAAATGTGTCTTCATAGGATACCCAAAGGAGACAGTTGGGTACACCTTCTATCACAGATCTGAAGGCAAGACATTCATTGCTAAGAATGGATCCTTTCTAGAGAAGGAGTTTCTCTCGAAAGAAGTGAGTGGGAGGAAAGTAGAACTTGATGAGGTAACTATACCTGCTCCCTTATTGGAAAGTAGTTCATCACAGAAATCTTTTCCTCTGACTCCTACACCAATTAGTGAGGAAGTTAATGATGATGATCATGAAACTTCAGATCAAGTTTCTACTGAACCTCGTAGGTCAACCAGAGTAAGATCCGCACCAGAGTGGTACGGTAATCCTGTTCTGGAAGTCATGTTACTAGACCATGACGAACCTGCGAACTATGAAGAAACGATGGTGAGCCCAGATTCCACAAAATGGCTTGAGGCCATGAAATCTGAGATGGGATCCATGTATGAGAACAAAGTGTGGACTTTGGTTGACTTGCCCGATGATCGGCAAGCCATTGAGAATAAATGGATCTTCAAGAAGAAGACTAAGCAGACGGTAATGTTACTGTCTATAAAGCTCGAGCTCGACTTGTTGCGAAAGGTTTTGGACAAGTTCAAGGGATTGACTACGATGAGACTTTCTCACCCGTAGCGATGCTTAATTCTGTCCGAATCATGTTAGCAATTGCCGCATTTTATGATTATGAAATTTGGCAAATGGATGTCAAAACTGCATTCCTAAATGGATTTCTGGAAGAAGAGTTGTATATGATGCAACCAGAAGGTTTTGTCGATCCAAAGGGAGCTAACAAAGTGTGCAAGCTCCAGCGATCCATTTATGGACTGGTGCAAGCCTCTTGGAGTTGGAATAAATATTTTGATAGTGTCATCAAAGCATATGGTTTTATAGAGACTTTTGGAGAAGCCTGTATTTACAAGAAAGTGAGTGGGAGCTCTGTAGCATTTCTAATATTATATGTGGATGACATATTGCTGATTGGAAATGATATAGAATTTCTGGATAGCATATTAGGATATTTGAATAAGAGTTTTTCAAAGAAAGACCTCAGTGAAGCTGCTTACATATTGAGCATCAAGATCTATAGAGATAGATCAAGACGCTTGATAAGTTTTATCAATGAGTACCTACCTTGACAAGATTTTGAAGTAGTTCAAAATGGAACAGTCAAAGAAAGAGTTCTTGCCTGTGTTACAAGGTGCGAAATTGAGTAAGACTCAAAACCCGACCACGGCAGGAGATAGAAAAAGAATGAAAGTTATTCCCTATGCCTCAGCCATAGGTTCTATAAAGTATGTCATGTTGTGTATCAGATCTATTGTATACCCTACACTGAGTTTGGCAAGGGAGTACAATAGTGATGTGACGCCCCCAATTCAATCGTACACTAATCATACACACAAATGTGTACGATCAAGATCTGGGACTCACGGGAAAATATCACAACACAACTCTAAAAGTAAAATAAGTCATACAAGCATCATAATACAAGCCAGGGGCCTCGAGGGCTCGAATAAAAGTGCTTAATCATAGACAAGTCAGCAGAAGCAACAATGTCTGAGTACAGACATAAGTTAAACAAGTTGCCATAAGATGGCTAGCACAAACTGGGATACAGATTGAAAGAGGCGCAGGCCTCCTGCCTGGGATCCTCCTAAACTACTTCTGGTCATCGTCAGCGGCCTACACGTAGTAGTAGGCACCTCTGGTGTAGTAGGAGTCATCGACGGTAGCATCTGACTCCTGGGCTCCAGCATCTGGTTGCGACAACCAGGTAGAACGAAAAGGGGGAAAGAGGGAGAAAAGCAATCGTGAGTACTCATCTAAAGTACTCGCAAGCAAGGATCTATGCTACATATGCATGGGTATCTGTGTAAAGGGGCAATATCGGTGGACTGAACTGCAGAATGCTAGAATAAGAGGGGGATAGCTAGTCCTGTCGAAGACTACGCTTCTGGCAGCCTCCATCCTGCAGCATGTAGAAGAGAGTAGATGGTAAGTTCACCAGGTATCATCGCATAGCATAATCCTACCCGGCGATCCCCTCCTCATCGCCCTGTTAGAGAGTGATCACCGGGTTATATCTGGCACTTGGAAGGGTGTGTTTTATTAAGTATCCAGTTCTAGTTGTCATAAGGTCAAGGTACAACTCCGGGTCGTCCTTTTTACAGAGGGACACGACAATTCGAATAGATAAACTTCCCTGCAGGGGTGCACCACATAACCCAACACGCCCGATCCCCTTTGGCCGGACACACTTTCATGGGTCATGCCCGGCCTCGAAAGATCAACACGTCGCAGCCCTACCTAGGCACAACAGAGAGGTCAGCACGCGGGTCTAAATCCTATGGCGCAGGGGTCTGGGCCCATCGCCCATTGCACACCTGCATGTTGCGAGGGTGGCCGGAAGCAGACCTAGCAACCTCCATTACAAAGGAAATTACGTTATGCGGTCCAATCTGGCGCGTGCCGCTCAGTCGCTGACGTCACGAAGGCTTCGGTTGATACCACGACGTCGAGTGCCCATATCTTTCCCACGTAGTTGGTTAGTGCGTATAGACCAAATGGCCAGACTTAGATCGAATACCAAGATCTCGTTAAGCGTGTAAATTGATGTAACAGCGAACATCGACCAGGGCCAGGCTCACCTCTCACCTAGGTGGTCTCAACCTGCCATGTCGCTCTGCCACAAAGTAACAGTTGGGGGCCGTCGGGAACCAGGCCCACCTCTACCGGGATGGAGCCACCTGCCCCTTCAGCCCCCATCTCCAAACAGTATCATAAGTAATGTAATAGTATAAAGTATATAGCATATGCCCGTGATCACCTCCCGAGTGATCACGGCCCAGTAGTATAGCATGGCAGACGGACAAGAACGAAGGGCCGCTGATGGAATACTAGCATCCTATACTAAGCATTTAGGATTGCAGGTAAGGATAACAACTGTAGCAACAATAACAGGCTATGCATCAGAATAGGATTAACCGAAAGTAGTAACATGCTACACCACTCTAATGCAAGCAGTAGGGAGAAGGAATAGGCAATATCTGGTGATCAGGGGGGGCTTGCCTGGAAGCTTTGTTGTACAGGAAGAAGGGTCGTCGGTGACGTAGTCGTACTCGGTGGCATCGGTGCGATCTCGGGGTCACCGGGAAGAAGAGGGGAAGAAAGCGATGAATCTGAGCAAACAAAGCAACACAAAACATAACGAGGCAATACGCGGTGCTAGGTATGCCCTAACGCGGTAGGAGGTGATACCAACGAAGGGGGGGGACATACGGGAACGTATCCCCGGTGTTTTGCATTTTCGGATAGATGAACCGGAGAGGGAAAGTTGCGTGTTCACTATGCTAGGGATCTGTGGCGGACGAATGGGCTGCGTATTCGGATTCGTCTCATCTTTTTGAGCAACTTTCATGTACAAAGTATTTTCATCTGAGTTACGGATTATTTTATATTAATTTTTAAAGTTTTAAATCATTTTCTAAATTATTATTATTATTAAATTAATTCGAAATTAGTATTATTGCATCAGCATGACGTCAGCAGTCAACACAGGTGTTGACTGGTCAAACTGACGCATGGGGCACATTCGTCATTAACTGACTAACTAACTAACAGATTAATTAGTTTAGTTAGATAATTAGATCAACTAACACAAGTTAATTAAGTTAATTAATTTTTATAATTAATTAATTAATATTGTTTTTTTAATCATTTTAGATTCTGTCGAAAGGCGTGGGGCCCTAGCCGATGGCTCGGGGAGCCAGTGCAGGTGGGCGCTAGCGAGCGAATGGGCGCAGTCGCCTGGGCCGAGCGAGGCAGTGAGGCGATGATGGGCTCCGGCACATGGCTAGCAGAGCAAAAGCGAGGCACGCGGCGGCGCGAGCAAACAGCTAGGCGGCGAGCGGCAGCGAGCGGCGACAGCCGCAGTAGCAGGCAGCACGGGCGGCACGGTCGCAGCTCGAGCAGCGAGGCGGCACGGCGGCACGGCCGCAGCTCGAGCAGCGAGTGGGGCGCTGGAGTGCGGCAGCGCTCCGGCGAGCGCGGTTAGAGGTGTGAGTCTTGGCGCCGCAGCGGTCATCTGAGCTGCCAGGCGCAGCCGGCCGCAATGGCGCGCGGAGATGAGGTCAACAGGGGCGCGGGAGCCGGCAGGAATTCGCGGAGGTGGTGCTCCAGCCACGGTGTACGGCAGCGCAAGGGACGGCGATGAGCAGCGGCTAGCGTAGAGCAGCAGTGGCGGGCGCAGGGTGCGGTGCGGGACGCCGTTGGGCATAGCGGGTTGAGGCCGGCGGAGTAGCGGTAGCGCGGCTAGGGAAGTCTTGGTAGCGCCGGAACAGGTCGGGCGCGCGGACGCGCGACAGGAGGGGCTACGGCGAGCAGCAGAGGCGGGAAGAGGAGGCCGAGGGCCTCACCGTGGGGCGTAGGGGAAAGGGCAGTGTGCGCGGGGAGGAGGATGGGGACAACGGCGAGCGACGAAGGGGACGAGGCGGCGAGCTCGGGGGTGGGTCCGCAACAAAGAGGACGGCAACGATTGCGTCCGGCGAGGTGGTCCCGGGCGGCGGCGAGCTCTGGGCGTCGGGGTTGTTGCCCCCGATCCAGATCGGGGGGGAAGGGGAACGAGAGTGGATCGTGGGGGAAGTGGGAGCGAGTGGGAAAGGGGGTTAGGATTTGGCCAGGGGAGGTCATATAGGGGACGGGGTGGGCCGGCCTAGGTGGTGGCCTGGTGGGCCAAGGCCATTTGGCCAAGTTGGGTGATACGTCTCCAACGTATCTATAATTTTTGATTGCTCCATGCTATATTATCTACTGTTTTGGACCATATTGGGCTTTATTTTCCACTTTTATATTACTTTTGGGACTAACCTAATAACCGGAGGCCCAGCCCAGAATTGTTGTTTGTTGCCTATTTCAGTGTTTCGAAGAAACGGAATATCAAACGAAGTCCAAACGGAATGAAACCTTCGGGAACGTGATTTTCTCACCGAATATGACCCAGGAGACTTGGACCCTATGTCAAGAAAGCCACGAGGTGGGCACGAGGTAGGGGCGCGCCTACCCTCCTAGGGCGCGCCCCCCACCCTCGTGGGCCCCACGAAGCTCCACCGGCATACTTCTTCCTCCTATATATACCTACGTACCCCCAAACGATCATATACGGAGCCAAAAACCTAATTCCACCGCCGCAACCTTATGTACCCATGAGATCCCATCTTGGGGCTGTTAGAACTCATGGGAAGGGGAATCCACCACGGAGGGCTTCTACATCATCACCATAGCCCCTCCAATGAGGTGTGAGTAGTTTACTTCAGACCTTCGGGTCCATAGTTAGTAGCTAGATGGCTTCTTCTCTCTTTTTGGATCTCAATACAATGTTCTCCCCCTCTCTCGTGGAGATTTATTCGATGTAATCTTCTTTTTGTGGTGTGTTTGTTTGTAATATCCCAAATTTTCAATTTGGAATGTTATACATAGATCATCACTTGCATATCATATTTTTTTGTTGCATTTTGGCTTGATCCTAGAAATTTCACACAACTCAAGGACCCATGGAGAGAGTTGGAGATTTCGTTATTTTCATATTTGAGTTTTCTCAAATTTTGAAAATAGGATCATTTGATTTTATTTATTTTATCTTCAATTATTTCTATTGTCAAAATATGAGAGAGCGAATAAAATGACTTTCCCAAAATAAAGGAATAATGAAGATTTAATAAAAAAATCAAATAAGATATTGTTTGGAGTTTTTCGCTTTTTTTGAATTTAGGAAAAATTGCACGTTTTCAAAAACTGCATTTTAGGGCCAAGAAAATGTTCACCTCGTTCTAAATATTTCATTTAGGAGGTGAAAATTTGTTTTGCCAATTTTTGATTTTTATTTATTTTTCTAGAATTTTTCTAAGTCTCGGCGGAATTATTTAAATAAAAACGCGCCACTTTTCGACCGGGTCAAGGCCCAACCTTGACCCAGCCGCCGCCGCCTCCTGGAGACCGACCGCCGCCGCCCGAGTCCGGCCTGGGCACGCCTCCGAGGCCGACCCGCGCCCTTCCCAAGCCGCGACGCCCCCCTCCTTAAATAGCCCGCCCGCCGCCGCCGCCTCCTCACCCCGCCGAGTCGCCTCGCCACCCGAGCCGCCGCAGCAGCCGAACCGCCTGCGCCTCGCGCTGCCACCGAGCCGCCACCCGAGCCCGCCCGCCACCGAGTCGCCGCCCGCACCACCACCGCCACCTCCGGGCCCACGAGCCCGAGCCGAGGTAGCTGCCGCCGGTTTTTTTTTTTTTGAGAAAAAACGTTACGGTTTTTTATAGAAAACCCTAGTTTTCGTTTTATTAAATAGATCAGTTTTTCCCCGGTTTATTTATTTAGCGAGCGTTCGCTCGTTCGTTTGTTTTAACGAACACGTTCATCGTTTAGATTCAGATAACGAACGTTCGTTCGTTAATCTGTTCGTCGTTTTTCTTTTTCTCGGATTTTTTCCGCGATTTTTCTCATCGCGATTTCTGATCCGATTTTCGATCTAGTATAAATTTTCGCTCGTTTATCGGAATCAAGCGATTCAAGCGCCTAGAGTTTCATCTCGAAACCCTCTTTCCGAAATAAACTCAAACAAGTTTTTGCCTCTGTAAAATTTGACTTAGGTCCAGATTAGTAAAACGAAGCCAGTTTCTTTCACCGTTTGACTTTCGTTGCTTCGTTCAATTTGTTTCTTTTTGCAAACCGGAGTTCTTAAGTTGAACTTTCTGGTTGGATCTTTATTTGAGTTTTACATGTGCATTAGTTGAGTACTTATTGTGTGTTTGTTTGTTTGCGATAGAGTACCAGGAGTGCGCCGTCTGTTATTTCGAATCTTTAGGTTTCACGGATCATCAGCAAGGCAAGTAACACTTTGATCATACTTCTTTTCATACCCAGTTTTTATGCATTAGATCAATCCTCAAACATTGCATGATTAGGATCTAATTAAATTGTTGGTTTTGGGAAGTAGATGAGGTAGTACCTATTACCTGTTGTATTATCAAACCCTTGGGAGTTACTTCTACGTTTACTTATTATGTCATGCTATGCTAAGTAGACGTGGATTGGGTGAGGGTATCCATGACAGATGTGAGATTCCTAATAAATAGTTTACTTAAGGTGGCAACTAAAACACACATCTGGGTGGATTGAGGTACCTGGGTATTCCAGGATTGCCTGTTTTTCTTTTGGACTGCCACCTAGCCTCAAAGGGATCATGAGATTATTCATGCTAGAAACTTCCGTGTGCAGCCGCAAGCTATTATGGGCTCTAGCATAGTTGACTAAGTCGTGCGAACTCTTACAGTGGTAGACTAGCAGATGTAGAGGGATGTAGGTGTAACTGTCTACCCGTTCGTAAGGTGCTAGAGCTTCTGAAAGACTATGTCTCGGTCATCCGTTTCTCAAACACCATGTAGTGCGAGAATCCCAACGGAGGAGATCGAGTCTTGTGGGGAGAAGTGCACAAACCTCTGCAGAGTGTAACAAAACTAATCATGGTTAGCCGTGTCCCCGGTTATGGACATCTTAAGTATCTAGTACTTGGATTATCATGTGAATCTCATCATGTTACTTTAATTAATATTGTTGGGTTTTAATGATGATGCTTAATTGGGATTGAGAATGCTGTCAACCATTCTCAATGTTTAACAACCACCATGATAGTTAAAGTAATTTTATTCCTTTGCAGTAGGGAAAAATTGGCTTTACGCAAAACTGTAACCATAGAGCTTTCCACCATCCATATATGCATGTAGTGTAGTATTACTCTTTCATATTGCTCTCTATGTGTTACATTGCCAGCATATTCCATGTGTTGACCCGTTTTCGGGCTGTAACGTTCATGTTGCAGACTTTTCAGACGACGAGTAAGGTGCCTTTGGTCGTGGTTCTATACTCAGTGATGTCGTTGGAGTTGATGGACTCGCTTATCTTCTAAGCCTTCCGCTGTTATCGTTATTAGATGGCCTTAAGCCATATTTATTGTAATAAGTTCTCCTTTGGAGACACTCGATGTAATAAGTGTGTGTTTGCTACTCTGTTATAAATCTGTCAAGTACTGTGCGTGTCAGCGTTACTAATCCAGGGATGTCACTGATGCACAGAGATCGGACTGTTTGAGGTATGGTTGCTACAAGATGGTACCAGAGCACACGCTGACTGTAGGACACGACCACTAAGCTAAAGCCCTAGATCATTACTCTCTTTCTTCTCATTTTTGTCTCCTCATCTTTTCTATTCTTTTAGGATGGCGGATGCAAGGAACAAGTTCACACAACCAGATGAAGATACACCCTTTGGATGCCACTTGAAGGAAGTCACTAGATACCTGAACATCAGCGTACCAAGCTTCACCGGGACCTACAACGCCACTTTACCTGAAGAGGAGCGCTGGATGATTCACGTTCAAGTTCTAGGAAGGACATTTGCACCAGTCACGGAGTCCATAGAGTTTTCCTTTGATGCACCAACCTGGAGTCTAGGAAAGAGCATGGCAGCCCACATCGCCATGGGATGTATTGGAGAAGTTTACCGCAACGATCTCAAGAATATTATCTACCAAATTTGTGGGCGCCGAGATGAGCAATGGGAGATGATCAGCACCAGGAGGGATAGATCAATCGTAGCATATATCCAGGAGTTAAACCAGCACATCCTACGTCAGGAGAACCAGATGTGCGCAGGCATGGAGGATCTGCAGAAGGCCTTGACCAAGATCAAGGAGCTAGAGGAAGAACTCAAGGCTACACGTGAAGATTACATGGAAGAAATTGAAGTGCTAGTGGAGAAGAATGATCACTTAACCAGAAGCTCGAGTTTTCATGGGAGACCCGCGCCGGGAGGAAATGACGACGATTCCACTTGCCCGAATAACTATATCATCATCGACGACACCAACTCGGATCCCGACGACAGTGATGATGACTATGTTGATGAAGCTGAAGCTGATATCATGGAGTCTTCATTGAAGCAGTTTTTCTAGTTAACCACCACGACAGTAGTAGAAATTCCCACATTGTATTTAGTATAGTCCAAGCACTTTTGTAACAATAGTTAGACCGTTGTATGCCCTTGTTTGAATTGATTGGAGTGTTATTGACTGAATTAGTCTCATGTGCATATGGGTAGTGTTTTCCCACTAGACCTCATTCTATTCTATTTTCTCACCCTCTCTAAACCCTCAGATGCCTCCGAGACGCGACACCGGATTTGTTTTCCCACCGGAGATCACTCAGTTGATACAGCAGTAGAATGCCTTGATTCAAACACTGGTACAGAACCAAGGCAACAACAACAACAACAACAACAACAACAACAACAACAACAACAACAACAACAACAATCCACCACCACCACCACTTGTTGACCATTTGACTCGATTCTTGAGGCTAAATCCGTCGGTGTTTTCCAGTAGCACCGAGCCGATTGTTGCAGATGATTGGCTCCGCAAGGTTGGAAGGGAGCTGACCACTGCAAGATGCACTGATGAGGAGAGAGTGCGTTTTGCCGCACATCAGCTTGATGGACCCGCATCATCATGGTGGGAGAATTACACAGCCACCCACCCTATTGACACTGTCACGTGGGATCAGTTTCAGCAAGCTTTCGTACTGCCCACGTTTCAGCAGGAGCTATGGCCATGAAGAAGCGAGAGTTTCGCAACTTACGCCAAGGAGAACGTACTGTAAGTCAGTATGTGGAGGACTCTAGTAAGTTAGCACGTTATGCCCCAGATGACGTTGCTACAGATGCAGCCAAGCAAGAGAAGTTTCTGGAAGGACTGAATGATGAGCTGAGCATGCAGTTGATGGTAGCCATTTTCAATAACTACCAGGAGTTGGTAGATCGTGCTCTTATGATTGAAGGGAAGCAGCAACAGGTTGACAACCGCAAGAGAAAGTATGGACATGGGAAGTACAATTTTGGAGCTCAGCAGAAGCTGCGATTTACCCCAAAACCAGGAGGACAATTTCAGCATACCCATGGAGGAGGTAGCTCGCACAATCATAAGGGTTCCAAGAATGGAAACGGGAATGGAGGAAGCAATGGACAAAACCGCACCAACCCGTCAACCCCAGCCAAGAGAGACATGAGCCAAGTCACTTGCTTTAAGTGTCAGAAAACTGGGCATTATGCCAATGAATGTCCTGAAGCCCAGAATGGAAATGGCAATGGAAGCTCAGGAAAGAAGCCGAACCCATTCAACAGGGGACAGGTGAACCACGTTAACGTGGAGGAGGTTGAAGCTCTGCCAGATGCAGTAATAGGTAAGTTTTTGGTTAATACATTTACTGCAATCGTTCTTTTTTATACTGGTGCATCGCATTCATACATATCACGGGGATTTGTGGATAAGTACAAACTGCCCACCAAGTTTCTTAGAACACCTATGCTAGTAAGCTCACCAGGAGTGGAGTATATGGCCAGTCGTGGATGTTTTCCAGTACATTTGAGTATAGGTAGGCATGTTTTCCCCACGGATTTAATCATTCTGGAATCGCAAGGTTTGGACGTGATTCTAGGTATGGATTGGCTATCGATGTATGGAGGGAACATCGATTGCGCTAGTAAGTCTATTTTGCTTACAACGCCTGAAGGGAGAAGGATCAAGTATGTATCACGGCATGAGCCGAGGAGGACACAAGTAAACTCCTTATCGGGAGTTGTGCGGGAGAAATATGATGGTGAAGGATTACCCGGACGTGTTTCCAGAAGAGTTGCCAGGCATGCCACCGGATAGAGACATTGAGTTTTTGGTTGAGCTTTTGCCAGGCACAGGGCCAATATCCAAGAGACCGTATCGGATGCCCGCACAAGATTTGGAAGAAATTAAGAAGCAGATCAAGGAGATACTGGATAAAGGTTTTACTCGCCCAAGTTCTTCGCCTTGGGGATCGCCGGTACTTCTAATGGAGAAGAAGGATGGATCATTGAGAATGGTTGTTGATTATCGTGGATTGAATGAAGTGACAATTAAGAATAAGTACCCGTTGCCGATGATCAATGACTTGTTTGACCAATTGCAAGGAGCTAAGGTATTTTCCAAGATCGATTTGCGATCAGGATACCATCAGTTGAAGATTCGAGAGCAGGATATACCTAAGACGGCTTTTACCACAGTGCGAGCTGTATGAGTATACCGTTATGTCATTTGGTGCGACTAACGCACCTGCCTATTTCATGAACATGATGAACAAGGTGTTTATGGAGTTTTTGTATAAGTTCGTCGTGGTGTTTATTGATGATATTTTGGTTTACTCTAAGAATGAAGAAGAGCATAAGGAGCATTTGCGTTTGGTACTTGAGAAGCTCAGAGAACATCAGTTATATGCCAAGTTCAGCAAGTGTGAGTTTTGGTTGAAGGAAGTTGGATTTCTCGGACATGTTATATCCGGAGAAGGTATAGCGATGGATCCCACTAAAGTTGTCCTTTGTGACAAGCCGGGAAGCACCAACGACAGTTGGAGAGATCCGGAGTTTCCTTGGACTGGCAGGATACTACCAGAGATTCATTGAGAATTTCTCGAAGATTGCGAAGCCTATGACGGAGTTGTTGAAGAAGGACACTAAGTTCAATTGGACTGAGGAATGTGAGGCTAGTTTCCAAGAATTGAAGAAACGTTTGGTTACCTCACAAGTGTTGATTCTGCCAGATCAAAGCAAGAATTACGAGGTGTATTGCGACGCTTCACGTCGAGGACTTGGAGCAGTGCTTATACAGGAGGGAAGAGTTGTTTTCGTATGCTTCACGACAACTTAAGCCTCATGAGTTGAATTATGCTACTCATGATTTGGAGTTAGAAGCCGTAGTGCACGCACTGAAGACTTGGAGACATTTTCTCATTGGAAACCAGTGTGAGGTGTACACAGATCACAAGAGTTTGAAGTACTACTTCACGCAGAAGGAGTTAAATCTCAGGCAAAGGAGATGGTTGGAGCTCATTAAGGATTATGATATGAGATTGCATTATCACCCCGGAAAGGCTAACGTAGTAGCGGATGCGTTGAGCCGCAAGGGCCATGTCACCGCACTAATGACCGGAGGTTTACCAAAACAGTTAGCCGAGGAATTTCGAGAGCTCTATTTGGAGATAGTCCCGAGAGGCTATGTAGCAGCATTGGAGATACAGTCTACTTTGATGGATAAGATCAGAGAAGCTCAGAAGACGGATAAGGAGATTGCCGATATTAAGGAGAAAATGAGCAAGGGAAAAGCATGATACCCTATGGTTTGAAGACCGCGTTTATGTGCCTAATGATCCGGAGATCAGGAAGTTGATTCTGCAAGAGGCCCATGATTCGCCGTATTCGATTCACCCAGGAAATACCAAGATGTATTTAGATTTGAAGGATACTTTCTGGTGGACCGGAATGAAGAAGGATATTGTAGAGTATGTAGCAGTTTGTGATGTGTGCAGAGAGTGAAGGCAAAGCATTAGAAACCAGCTGGTTTGTTACAGCCATTGCCGGTACCCGAATGGAAGTGGGAAAAGTTAGGCATGGATTTTATCACGGGATTGCCCAGGACTCGTTCATGCTATGACTCGATTTGGGTTGTAGTCGATCGTTTGACGAAGGTAGCTCATTTCATTCCAGTGAAGACTACCTACAGTAGTGCCAAGTTGGCTAAGATATACATGACCAAGATCGTATGTCTGCATGGAGTTCCGAGGAGTATCGTATCAGATAGAGGAACCCAATTCACCTCAAAGTTTTGGAATCAGTTGCACGAAACTTTGGGAACCAGACTAGAGTTTAGTACAGCTTTTCATCCACAGACAGATGGACAGACCGAGAGAGTCAATCAGATTTTGGAGGATATGCTCAGAGCATGTGCATTAGATTATGGATCAAGTTGGGATGACAACTTGCCATATGCGGAGTTTTCTTATAACAGCAGCTATCAAACCAGTTTGAAGATGGCCCCTTTCGAAGCCTTGTACGGAAGGAGGTGCAGAACCCCGCTGTTGTGGGATGAAGTTGGAGATCGCCAGTTGTTTGGACCAGATTTGATTAAGGAGTCTGAATAGAAGGTGAGGTTGATACGCGATAGGCTCAACGTAGCCCAGTCTAGACAGAAGAGCTATGCAGATTCAAAACGCCAGGAGACAGTTTGAAAGTCGGAGATAGAGTCTATCTTCGAGTATCTCCACTTCGAGGAGTTAAGCGCTTTGGAGTTAAAGGAAAATTAGCGCCACGTTTTGTGGGACCATACAAAGTTTTGGAGCGCATGGGAGAAGTTGCTTACAAGTTGGAATTGCCCGAAGGATTGTCAGGAGTTCACGACGTGTTCCACGTTTCCCAGTTGAAGAGGTGCCTCACAGAGATGGCTGATATACCACTTAGAGATATTGTGCCACTGGAAGCGATTCAGTTGGGTAACGACTTGACCTACGAGGAGAAACCCGTCAAAATTCTCGAGTATGCCAGCCGAGTCACCCGCAACAAGGTTATCAAGTTTTGTAAAGTTCAGTGGAGCCACCACACCGAGGATGAAGCCACCTGGGAGCGAGAGGAAGATCTTCTTAAGGCCCACCCTCACCTATTTTCTAGCCAACCCGAATCTCGAGGGCGAGATTCATCTTAAGGGGGGTAGGTTTTTAACATCCCAAATTTTCAATTTGGAATGTTATACATAGATCATCACTCGCATATCATTTTTTTTTTGCATTTTGGCTCGATCCTAGAAATTTCACGCAACTCAAGGACCCACGGAGAGAGTTGGAGATTTCGTTATTTTCATATTTGAGTTTTCTCAAATTTTGAAAATAGGATCATTTGATTTTATTTATTTTATCTTCAATTATTTCTATTGTCAAAACATGAGAGAGGGAATAAAATGACTTTCCCAAAATAAAGGAATAATGAAGATTTAATAAAAAATCAAATAAGATTTTATTTGGAGTTTTTCGCTTTTATTTTGAATTTAGGAAAAATTGCACGTTTTCAAAAACTACATTTTACGGCCAAGAAAATGTTCACCTCGTTCTAAATATTTCATTTAGGCGGTGAAAACTTGTTTTGGCATTTTTAGATTTTTTTTTATTTTTCTAGAATTTTTCTAAGTCTCGGCGGAATTATTTAAAAAACGTCTTGCGCACACCCGATCGGGGAAGGCTCACCGAGCAACCCACCCGCCGCCTCTCCTCATGGAGACCCGACTGCTGCGCGCCCGAGTCCGGCCGAGGCACGCCTCCCGAGGCCGACCAGTGCCCCTTCCCAAGCCGCCCCCCTCCTTAAATAGCCCGCCCTTGCCGCCGCCTCTCCTCGCCCCGCCGAGCCGCCCGCCACCCCGAGCCGCCCGCCGCCTCATGCTGCCGCCGCCCGAGCCGCCCGCCCGCCGCCAAGCGCTCAAGACCACCCGCCACCGCCCGAGCCCCGCGGAGTTCACGAGCCCGAGCCGAGTAGCCGCCACCGGGCTTTTTTTGAGAAAAATCGTTATGGTTTTTTTAGAAAACCCTAGTTTTCGTTTTTTTTAATAGATCAGTTTTCCCCCCGTTTATTTATTTAGCGAGTGTTCGCTCGTTCTTTCGTTTTAACGAACGCGTTCATCGTTTAGATTCAGATAACGAACGTTCGTTCGTTAATCTGTTCGTCGTTTTTCTTTTTCTCGGATTTTTTTTCGCGATTTTTCTGATCGCGATTTCTGATCCGATTTTCGATCTAGTATAACTTTTTGCTCGTTTATCGGAATCAGGCGATTCAATCGCCTAAAGTTTCGTCTCGAAACCCTCTTTCTGAATAATCAACTCAAACAAGTTTTTGCCTCTGTAAAATTTGACTTAGGTCCAGATTAGTAAAATGAAGCCAGTTTCTTTCGTCGTTTGACTTTCGTTGCTTCGTTCGATTTGTTTCTTTTTGCATACCGGAGTTCTTAATTTGAACTTTCTGGTTGGATCTTTATTCGAGTTTTACCTGTGCATTAGTTGAGTACTTATTGTGTGTTTGTTTGTTTGCGATAGAGTACCCGGAGTGCGCCGCCTGTTACTTCGAATCTTTAGGTTTCACGGATCATCAACAAGGCAAGTAACACTTTGATCATACCTCTTTTCATACCCAGTTTTTATGCATTAGATCAATCCTCAAACATTGCATGATTAGGATCTAATTAAATTGTTGGTTTTGGGAAGTAGATGAGGTAGTACCTATTACCTGTTTTATTATCAAACCCTTGGGAGTTACTTCTACGTTTACTTATTATGTCATGCTATGCTAAGTAGACGTGGATTGGGTGAGTGTATCCATGACAGATGTGAGATTGTTAATAAATGGTTTACTTAAGATGGCAACTAAAACACACATCTGGGTGGATTGAGGTGCCTGGGTATTCCAGGATTGCCTGTTTTTCTTTTGGACCACCACCCAGGCTCAAAGGGATCATGAGATTATTCATGCTAGAAACTTCCGTGTGCAGCCGCGAGCTATTATAGGCTCTACCATAGTTGACTAAGTCATGCGAACTCTTACAATGGTAGACTAGCAGATGTAGAGGGATGTAGGTGTAACTATCTACCCGTTCCTAAGGTGCTAGCGCTTCTGAAAGACTATGTCTCGGTCATCCGTTTCTCAAACACCATGTAGTGCGAGAATCCCAACGGAGGAGATCGAGTCTTGTGGGGAAAAGTGCACAAACCTCTGCAGAGTGTAACAAACTAATCATGGTTATCCATTACCTCGGTTATGGACATCTTGAGTATCTAGTACTTGGATTATCATGTGAATCTCATCATGTTACTTTAATTAATATTGTTGGGTTTTAATGATGATGCTTAACTGGGATTGAGAATGTTGTCAACCATTCTCAATGTTTAACAACCACCATGATAGTTAAACTAAATTTATTCCTTTGCAGTAGGGAAAAATTGGCTTTACGCAAAAGTGTAACCATAGAGCTTTCCACCAGCCATATATGCATGTAGTGTAGTATTACTCTTTCATATTGCTCTCTATGTGTTACATTGCCTGCATATTACACGTGCTGACCCGTTTTCGGGCTGCAACGTTCATGTTGCAGACTTTTCAGACGACGAGTAAGGTGCCTTTGGTCGTGGTTCTATACTCAGTGATGCCGTTGGAGTTGATGGACTCGCTTATCTTCCAAGCCTTCCGCTGTTATCGTTATTCGATGGCATTAAGCCATATTTATTGTAATAAGTTCTCCTTTGGAGACACTCGATGTAATAAGTGTGCGATTGCTACTCTGTTATAAATCCGTCAAGTACTGTGCGTGTCAACATTACTGATCCAGGGATGACACTGATGCACAGAGATCGGACTGTTTGAGGTCTGGTCGCTACATTGTTGAGACCGATGAATTGTGGATTTATGATCAAGATTATCTATGAACAATATTTGAATCTTCTCTGAATTCTTTTATGTATGATTGGTTATCTTTGCAAAGTCTCTTCAAATTATCAGTTTGGTTTGGCCTACTAGATTGGTTTTTCTTGCAATGGGAGAAGTGCTTAGCTTTGGGTTCAATCTTGCGGTGTCCTTTCCCAGTGACAGTAGGGGCAGCAAGGCACGTATTGTATTGTTGCCATCGAGGATAACAACATGGGGATTTTATCATATTGCATGAATTTATCCCTCTACATCATGTCATCTTGCTTAAGGTGTTACTCGGTTTTCTTGAACTTAATACTCTAGATGCATGCTGGATAGCGGTCGATGAGTGGAGTAATAGTAGTAGATGCAGGCAGGAATCGGTCTACTTGTCTCGAACATGACGCCTATATACATGATCATACCTAGATACTCTCATACCTATGCTCAATTCTGTCAATTGCTCAACAGTAATTCGTTCACCCACCGTAAAATACTTATGCTCTTGAGAGAAGCCACTAGTGAAATCTATGGCCCCCGGGTCTATTCTCATCATATCAATCTTCCATCACTTTATTATTGCTTTGCTTTTTTACTTTGCTTTTTATTCTTACTTGGCATCTTTATACCAAAAATATTATCTATCATATCTATCAGATATCACTCTCGTAAGTGACCGTGAAGGGATTGACAACCTCTATTCACGTTGGTTGCGAGGAGTTATTTGCTTTGTGTAGGTACGAGGGACTCAAGCGTAGCCTCCTACTGGATTGATACCCTGGTTCTCAAAAACTGAGGGAAATACTTACGCTACTTTGCTGCATCATCCTTTCCTCTTCAAGGAAATCCAACACAGTGCTCAAGAGGTAGCTAGAATAATTTATGGCGTCGTTGCCGGGGAGTCTACGCAAAAGTCAACATACCAAGTACCCATCACAATCCCTTATCTCTCGCATTACATTATTTGTCATTTGCCTCTCGTCTTCCTCTCCCCCACTTCACCCTTGCTGTTTTATTCGCCCTCTCTTTTCCATTTGCTTTTATTTCTCACTTGCTTTTTGTTTGCTCGTGTGTTGGATTGCTTGTTTGTCGCGATGGCTCTGCCTAGATTTGGTGATCTTCACCTTATAAGGTTAGAAGAGATAGAAAGCAACGTCAGGAGTTTTATGGTTTTGCAATTTGAGCATAATAATTTCTTCAGAAGCGAGCTTAAGGAACAAAAAAGTTTTATGAGTTATATGAATAAAGAGCTCGATGAATGTCTAAAGAATTTGATGGTATAAGATCCCAAATTGCTCGTCTTGAGAAATTGACTGCTGAAATTTCGGATAAGCAGGCTACCTTAGTCAATAAGATGGCCGCTAAACCGGATTTCCATGAAAATAAAGATGAAGATCTAAAAGTTATAAATGTGACCCCTATTAAATCTTTGTTTTGCAATATGAATCTTGATAATGATGGAACTGAATATGATCCACCTATACCTAGAAGGCGTTCCAAAAATTCGGAGTTCTTAGATCTTGATGCTAAAATTGATGAAAGTGGGATTGAAGAGATCAAAACCCTAGATGTTGCTAAACCCACTATTTTGGATTTCAAGGAATTTAATTATGAAAATTGCTCTTTGATAGATTGTATTTCCTTGTTGCAATTCGTGCTAAATTCTCCTCGTGCTTATTGTAACATCCCAAATTTCCTATTTGGAATGTTTTACAATTATAGCTAAGCATCTATGCATTCTGTTTGAATTTGAGTGGCATTTGAAGTTTCAGAAGTTTTGGAGTTGTTGGCATTTGAATTCAAAACTTTGGTAGTGGAAATTATTTCAAAACTATGCCTGATAAATACTTGAGAAAAAGTATGAGAGGAGTAAACATGACACTCCAAAAATATCAAAGGAAAAACATTGCCAAAAAGTTTGAATTCAAATTTGAGTTTTATTTGGAATTTTAGAAAAATGAATTTTTATAAAGTTTGAGTTTTGCCCCTGGAAAAATGTTCAAATTATAGGGAATATTCCCCTGATCATTTTGATATATATATATGTCCTATATAAAATATTTATATTTACTATGTTTTTCCCTCTCTCTCTAAATTCAAAAAAAATAGAAAGGAGGCCCAGCGCCACCAGCTAACTGCCCACCAAGACTGGCGGCTGGGACAGAGCGCACCAGCACTGACCGACTGCCCAGCCCAGGCCCAATAGCTGGCCCACGCCCAGCGCCTCGCCGAAAACCCTCCGGACCGGTCGACCGACCCGACGCCTCTCCCTCACCCACGACACCCGGCCCCACCTCCTTCTTCCCTCGCCCAAGTCACCAGCGCCGCCGCTCATGGAACCCCGAGATCCCGGATCTCATCCCGATCTCTCGCTCGCCCCTCGCCCAAGTCGTGCCCCCTTATAAATACCCCCCTCGACCCGTTTCTCCCCTCGCCCCTCTTGACCCTCTCTCTCTCGCCAGACACGCCGCGGAGCCTCGAGTCGCGCCGCCGCCATTAGCCCGTCCCGACCACCCGGCCACCTCGAGCTCACCCGACCCCACCCGAGCTTCCTCGCCACGCCAGACTCGGCGGACCTCTCCGCCGTCGTCCCCGACCGCCGGAGCCACCGGAACCGTCGCCGCCCGAGCTGTCGTCGCCGTCGCCGCCTCGGTAAGTCGCCGGAGTCCCCGCCGCCGTTAGATCTAGAACGAACTGTGTAGATTAGATCCCCCCGAAGGGGTAGGTTTATTTCAAATAAACCGGTTAGTTCCGATTTTAGTTAGGGTTTAGTTGAACCGGCCGACTCGGTTTAATCCCTAGGGCCCGATTTAGTTATATTACGCCCAGGGCGCTAGATAGGCCCATTAGCGCCGATTTTTCGTTTTAATTTTATTTTTTCGTTTCTGTTTTTAACAGAATAGTTTCAGATTTGAAAAATTCATATCTTTTAATCTACTTAATATTTTTAAGTGATTCTTTTTTTGTGGGTTTGCAAATTTCTTATAGTTTCTGTAGAAAATATAATTAGTCATGTAAAATTATATAAAATTGCTTTATTTTAGATTTAGACAGAATAGTAATTCTGCTATAAAATGAGTTAGGAATATTATTTTTAGTGCTTCTTTTGTCACAATTTTTTTTGACATTGCCTAACCGTAGGAATTTATTTGGACAATTTTAGGATTAATAAAAATTAGTTTTAATCAGAATTATTTTATTCCTATTTATTTAACTAGTTACTGTTTTCCTATTGTTTTAATTAGAAAATAAATTTATTTTTCATGAGAGATAGTTTATTCTAGGTTAGTTTCTGTAACTTTAGAGCATGAACCTTTATTTATAATAAATAAAACTTTTATTTTATTTTTCTTACTAGAATTTGCTTTAGGCCTAATAGGAGTTTTATAATAGATTTTAAGGTGTTTCTTTTTGCTCCTAGTTGCTAGATGATTTCTTTTCTGTTAGGTAGCATAAACCCATGCTTAGGTTCTGTTAAGAAAAATTTTGTAGTACAAAACTATTTCTAGATTGTTGTTGGATATGGTGAAAACTTTGAGTTGGATTTCTTTGAGTTTCCTTTGGGTTTTAATTCAATTGTTGTGTGTGTTATGTTACTATGCTGTTATGTAAGTGATCATATGTTTGTATGCTTATTATGATTGTTGTTTGCCTCGGTAGAATTTCCGGAGTGCGAAGCTTGCTACCACGAGTCCCTAGCTTTCGAAGATCGTTAGCAAGGCAAGTCATTGATCATGTTTTCTTTACAATACCTATGATTTTTATTGCATTAGAATTATACCTCCCCACCATGCATGCAGTAGGTGAAATTTTGAAGTTATGTTCTTGAGTAGTATCATGAGGTAGGATGAACCCAATTTCCCTTGTTACCATGACCCGGGACGAAGTAGTTTATTTTGCTATGCTCGTAGACGGGGTTGGTTGAGTGAATCATAAGGGAGGCGTGAGAGTCAAGATGATGACAACCCCATGACTTCAAGATCAAGATGGACTTCAAAATTCACTCTTTGGGTGGAGGGCGGTTGTGGGCACCTGGAGAACCCGGTGGTTGGCGGGATGCATGGAGAAGCGCCATGACATCTTGCGGAAAGCTTCACCCAGCCACGAAGAGACGGATGTATACCCCATTGACGGAAGCTTACTGTGCAGCCGCAAGCCATTATGGGCTCTGGCTGGGTCAACCCTAGTTGTGACTCGGCGGACGGTGCTACGAGATGTAGAAGAACGGTAGGATTGGATGGGTACCGGCGGTGGCGGAAGAACTCTTGGAAGACCTGTTTGCGTTCGTCCGTCTTCAAACACCATGAAGTGCGAAGACTTAAAAGGAGGAACGATTCTTGCGGGTAAAGTCATAAACCTCTGCAGAGAAAAGATCTAATCGATTAGCCGTGTCCCCGGTTACGGACAATTTGAGCCTCTGGAACTTGGAAGTATTTGGAAATCTCAACACTAAAATTAATAAATTAATTGAGGGGTTGTTAATTAATAATTGGGAATGAGACATTGGTTGGCAGAATCATCTCAATAACTACCAACAATTTTGTAGTTTTTGCAAACAAGTCCATATTGTAGGGAAAAACTGGCTTTTCGCAAAATGATGAAACTTAGAGCCCCACAGCCAAATTGCATATAGTGTTAGTAATTTTATTGCTATTCTCTCTTCATGACTTGCCGGCATATTCAAAATGCTGACCTACACGGCTGCAACGTCTTATGTTGCAGAGGAGTATTCCGATCAGGAGTGAGGCTACGATCCGCGCTTGGCGATTGCCCTATGGAGTCGGATGGACTCGCTATTCTTCTACGCTTCCGCAGCTTTACTTAGTTTATTTCTCATGAGTTGGCCTTCGGCCGAATTTATTCTATTGTAATAAAGACTCGATATGAGAATCGTGTAATAAATTCAGGTGTGATTGAACTTTGATTATTTCATCAATGTAATGTGAGTGCCAAAGCATGATCTTGGGATGGTATGAACCACGAGACTTGACCGATTTTGGGTCGGTCGCTACTGAGATGGTATCAGAGCACACGCTGACCGTAGGACGTAACCCCTAGGATCGAAAAACCATAGGAAGAGACTATTTATTTTATGTCCTTATCATTCCGTAATTCTCCCTGTTCATTTCTCGACTTCTCTCCGATTTTCAACATTCTAGATGGCGCGAGTTCACCCAGTTTGCTACGGAGTTTTGCCACCAGATGAGACGATGCCTTTCGGTAGGAAGCTGGTCCAGATCGTGAAGAAGCTGAAGATTGCTCTGCCCTCGATCACTGGGAAGCCTACCAATGCACTTCCGACGGATACCCGCTACAGGATTGAGGTGCACATTCCAGGGAGAACCTTCGGAGGGCATACAGAGCCTATTGACTTTGAGTTTATCGATTTCAATTGGATCCTCGGAAGAGACATGGCGATTTATCGTGCACTTGGACATCTCCGAGAAGAGTACAGGGCCGAGCTCGATCCATCAGACCTCGCCATGATTTCTCGCAGAGCGAGGAACGGAGATATCATCCGTACCGTAGAGGACGACTCCATTCTCTCATATGTCCAAGACTTGGAGTGTCTCCTCAGGAAACGGGAGATCCAGACTCGCCGTAACTCGAAGGTACACATGAGGCTGTTGTTCCGTGAACTGGAACTGGAGGAGAAGGCACACGCAGACTTCCTTGACCACGAGGAAGAAATCGCGGATTTCATGGAGAGAGTCAACAATCTGAAGATGAAAGTTGCCGCATTAGAGGAAAAGAAGGACTTGGGAGAAGACCTTTTTCCGAGTGGAGATGACGGACCTCTCGTAAGCAATGACCAAGATTATGAAGGGAGCTCCACTGGAGAAAGCCGCAAGAGCAGGCGCCGCATCAGAGGACGCCACACCGGAGGACACCGCACCAGAGGACGCAAGGATTATTGATGAAGACTTTTAGTCGACCGCCATGTTATTTTATTTTTTTTCGTCGATCAGTTAGGTCGTTATTTTCGATTAGTCGTGAGAATTTTGTAATCGAGTTTGAACCATGTTTGAGTGGATTGAATAAATGATTGATGTGATTATGATTGTGCATTCATATGGGTAGTGATATTTTCTCATTAGACCATTGTTCTATTCTAATTTTCTCATCCACTCCAAAACACCAGATGCCTCCGAGACGTGACCCCGGTCTCAACTTCCCGCCGGAGCTCACCCAGCTGATCCAGGAGCAGAATGCCCTCATGCAGATGCTCATTCAGAACCAGAACAACAACAACAACAACGACAACAACAACAATCCACCGCCACCACCCCCTGTTGACAACTTGACCCGATTCCTAAGGCTGAATCCGCGGTGTTCTCTAGCAGACCGAGCCGATTGTGGCGATGATTGGCTCCGCAAGGTCGGAAGAGAGTTAGTCACTTTGTTGGATGCACGGATGCGAGAAGGTGCGCTTTGCCGCACATCAACTTGATGGACCTGCAGCTTCTTGGTGGGAGAACTACACCGCCACTTATCCCATCGCCACCATCACGTGGGATCAGTTCCAAAGAAGCTTTCCGCACCGCTCATGTTTCAGCTGGAGCCATGAGTGCGAAGAAGCGTGAGTTCCGCAACTTACGCCAGGGAACTGTCTTTGTGGGGCGATGCGTGGATGAGTTCAGCAAGTTAGCTCGCTATGCCCCGGATGATGTGGCCACAGATGCATAAAGCAGGAAAAGTTTCTCGAGGACTCAATGACGAGCTGGGTATGCAGCTAATGGTGGCTACCTTCACCAACTACCGGGAGCTGGTAGACAAGGCCACCATACTTGAAGGCAAGTAGCAGCAGATTGATAGCGCAAGCGGAAGTATGGCGGGGAAGTACAACTCGAGCTCAGCGAAGCCCGTTATGCCCCATACTGGAGGGCATACCCATCACAACCATGGAGGACATAACCATGGAGGGAACGGGAACAACCGCAACCAGGACAACAAGTCAGGCAATGGAAACGGCAACGGAAACGGCAATGGCAACCAGCATCGTCCTGCACCGGCCCAGAAGGATCTGAGTCACATCACCTGTTTCAAGTGCCAGAAAACAGGGCACTATGCCACCGACTACCCGGAGGCCAAGCAGAGGAATGGAAACGGAATGGAAGCTCAGCGAAGAAGCCCAATCATTTTCCTCATGCTCAGGTGAACCACATTGACGTAGAGGACGTCTATGATCAGCCAGACACTGTGGTTGGTAAGTTTTTATTAAATTCACATCCAGTATTGGTACTCTTTGATTATGGTGCAACGCATTCATTCATATCAAGGGTAGTTGTGGAAAAGTACGGGTTGCCCACCAAAACCCTTAGAAGCCCCTTGGCGTCGGTTCGCAGGAGGAGAAATGATGGCAGGCTTAGGCTGTCATGCAACCCTCAACATCGAAATCATAAATTTCCCGCAGACCTCATAGTATTGGAAACCCGGACCTTGGATGTAATCCTAGGCATGGATTGGTTGACGAAGTTTGAAGGAAACATAGATTGTGCCAAGAAGTCGATTCTGCTCACCACCCGGAGCGAAGAGGATCAAGTATGTATCCGACGTAGCGGATGAAGAATCGGTGAATTCCCTCACGGAGTTGTTCAGAGGAAGTGCCGAGAGTGCAAGATTTTCTCGATGTGTTTCCAGAGGAATTACCAGGAATGCCACCGGACAGAGACATTAAATTTCTGATTGAGTTATTGCCCGGCACAGCCCCAATATCCAAGAGACCCTATCGGATGCCCCCGAACGATTTGAAGGAGATCAAGAATCAAATTAATGAGCTATTGGAGAAAGTATATATTCGGCCAAGCTCGTCACCTTGGGGAGCCCAGTTCTTTTGGTAGAGAAGAAGGATGGAACCTTGAGAATGGTTGTGGATTATCGTTCGTTGAACGACGTGACCATCAAGAACAAGTACCCCCTGCCGATGATTAATGACCTATTTGATCAGCTAGTTGGAGCCAAGGTATTCTCCAAGATCGATCTTCGATCAGGGTATCATCAGTTGAAGATCCGTGAAAAGGATATACCCAAAACAGCATTCACCACCAGGTATGGTTTATATGAGTATACCGTCATGTCATTCGGATTGACTAATGCCCCTGCATACTTCATGAATTTGATGAACAAGGTATTTATGGAATATCTGGACAAGTTTGTCGTGGTGTTCATCGATGATATCTTGATATTCTCCAAGAGCGAGGAAGAGCATAAGGAACATTTGCGTCTAGTTTCGAGAAACTTCGAGAACATCGTTGTATGCCAAGTTCAGCAAATGTGAATTTTGGCTGAGCGAAGTCGGATTCCTCGGACATGTTATTTCAGGAGAAGGAATAGCGATTGACTCCGCCAAGGTTGAATCATCACCGATTGGCGGTCACCCACCTCGATCAAGGAGATCCGCAGTTTTCTCGGACTCGCAGGATATTATCGGAGGTTTATTGAGAACTTTCGAAGATTGCCAAGCCCATGGTGAGCTGTTGAAGAAGGATGCCAAGTACATTTGGACCGAGGATTGTGAAGCCAGTTTTTAGGAATTGAAGAAACGTTTGGTCACAGCCCCAGTACTGATTTTGCCGGACATACACAAGGATTACCAGGTATATTGTGACGCTTCTCGTCAGGGACTCGGAGGAGTACTCATGCAGGAAGGAAAAGTTGTAGCTTATACCTCCAGACAGCTACGACCTCACGAGATGAATTATGCCACACATGATTTGGGGTTAGCAGCCGTAGTGCATGCACTCAAGACCCGGAGACATTTCCTCATCGGAAACCGTTGTGATGTTTACACAGATCATAAGAGCTTGAAGTATATTTTCACGCAGAAGAGTTGAACCTCGAGCAGAGGAGATGGCTAGAGTTAATCAAGGACTATGACATGAGATTGCATTACCACCCGGAAAGGCTAATGTTGTAGCATATGCTTTGAGCCGTAAGAGTTATGTGAATACTCTTATAGCAGGAGGATTACCCGGAGTTAGTCGATGACCTCGAGATCTCCGATGGAGATAGTTCCGAGAGGATATGTTGCAACTCTGGAAGTTCAGTCCACTTTGGCGAAAGAATTCGTGAAGCCGGAAGTCGGACAAGGAAATTGATGAGATAAAGAAAAGATGAATGAAGGAAAAGCTAAAGGATTTCATAAGGATGAATACGGAGCTATATGGTTCGAGGATCGATTTATGTACCCAATGATCCCGAACTCGGAAGTTAATTCTTCAAGAGGCTCATGATTCACCGTACTCGATTCACCCGGTAACACCAAGATGTACCGGATTTGAAGGAAAGTTTCGGTGGACAGGTATGAAGAAGGATATTGCCGAGTACGTAGCGATGATCGATGTTTGTCAACGAGTAAAGGCGAACATCGAAGCCAGCAGGGTTACTTCAACCTTTGCCGATTCCCGAGTGGAAATGGGAAAAACTTGGAATGGATTTTACCACAGGATTACCGGGACCCGTTCAGGTTATGATTCTATCTGGGTAGTGGTTGATCGATTGACCAAGGTAGCTCACTTCATTCCGTGAAGACTACCTATACCAGTGCTAAGTTAGCCAAGATATACATGACCAGGATCGTATGTGCGCATGGTGTTCCGAGGAGTATCGTGTCGATAGAGGAACACAATTTACCTCAAAGTTTTGGAATCAGTTACATGAAACTTTGGGTGCGAGGCTGGAGTTGATACAGCCTTTCATCCCAGCAGATGGGATGACCGAGAGAGTCAACCAGATTACGGAGGACATGTTGTGAGCTTGTGTGCTAGACTATGGGTCTAGCTGGGATGATAATTTGCCATACGCAGAGTTCTCCTACAACAACAGTTATCGACTGCATGAAGATGGCCCCTTTGAAGCTCTATACGGAAGGAGGTGCGAACACCATTCTTTGTGGGATGGTGTTGGAGATCGAACACTTTTCGGTTCCGACCTTATCGAGATTCAAGAGAAAGTCAAACTGATTGGGATAGACTCAAGATAAAACAATCGAGACAGAAGAGTTATGCCGACGAGAACGCAAGGAAGTAACTTACGAGCGGGAGACCGAGCATATCTTCGTGTGTCTCACTTCGTGGAATCAAGAGGTTCGGTGTCAAAGGAAAGTTAGCACCCGATTCATTGGCCCTACAAAATACTCGAACGTCGTGGAGAAGTTGCTTACAAGATGGAATTGCCGGAAGGATTGTCCGGAGTTCATGATGTCTTCCATGTTTCTCAACTGAAGAAGTGTCATGCTGACATGGCCGATATTCCGTTGAGAGACACGGTGCCCCTAGAGGCCATACAGCTCGACGGTGATCGACTTATAAGGAGAAACCGTCCGAATTCTCGAGACTCTGAAACAGAGTCACCCGCAGCAAGATCATCAAGTTTTGCAAGGTGTCTTTGTGGAGTCATCACTCCAAGAGGAAGCCACCGGGAGCGAGAAGAAGACCTCCTTCGAGACCACCGCACCTATTTGCTAGCCAACCCGAATCTCGAGGGCTAGATTCATCTTAAAATGGTAGGTTTGTAACATCCCAAATTTCCTATTTGGAATGTTTTACAATTATAGCTAAGCATCTATGCATTCTGTTTGAATTTGAGTGGCATTTGAAGTTTGAAGTTTTGGAGTTGTTGGCATTTGAATTCAAAATTTTGGTAGTGGAAATTATTTCAAAACTATGCCCGATAAATACTTGAGAAAAAGTATGAGAGGAGTAAACATGACACTCCAAAAATATCAGAGGAAAACATTGCCAAAAGTTTGAATTCAAATTTGAGTTTTATTTGGAATTTTAGAAAATGACTTTTTATAAAGTTTGAGTTTTGCCTGGAAAATGTTCAAGTTATAGGAATATTCCTGATCATTTTGATATATATATGTCCTATATAAAATATTTATATTTACTATGTTTTTCCCTCTCTCTCTATATTCAAAAAAATAAATAGAAAGGAGGCCCAGCGCCGACCAGCCGAGTGGCCCAGCTCAACACTGGCGGCCCACCGAGCGCACCAGGCGCAGCCCGACCGACTAGCCCAGCCGCGCCAGCGAGCCGGCCCACGCCCAGCGCCCTCGCTGGAAAACCCTCCGGACCGGTCGACCGACCCGACGCCCTCTCCCCTCACCCGCCGACACCCGGGCCCCACCCCTCCTTCTTCCCCTCGCCCAAGTCACCCGCGCCGCCGCTCGCCGGAAACCCCCGAGATCCCCGGGATCTCATCCCGATCCTCTCCGCTCGCCCCTCGCCCAAGTCGTGCCCCCTTATAAATACCCCCCTCGACCCGTTTCTCCCTCGCCCCCTCCTGACCCTCTCTCTCGCCAAGACACGCATGGAGCCCGAGCGCCGCCGCCATTAGCCCGTCCGACCACCACCCGGCCACCTCGAGCTCACCCGACCCCACCCCGAGCTCCCCTCGCCACGCCAAGACTCGCCGGACCTCTCCGCCGTCGTCCCCGACCGCCGGAGCCACCGGAACCGTCGCCGGCCGAGCTGCCGTTGCCGTCGCCGCCTCGGTAAGTCACCAGAGTCCCCGCCGCCGTTAGATCTAGAACGAACGGTGTAGATTAGATCACCCCGAAGGGGTAGGTTTATTTCAAATAAACCGGTTAGTTCCGATTTTAGTTAGGGTTCAGTTGAACCGGCCGACTCGGTTTAATCCCTAGGGCCCGATTTAGTTATATTACGCCCAGGGCGCTAGATAGGCCCATTAGCGCCGATTTTTCGTTTTAATTTTATTTTTTCGTTTCTGTTTTTAACAGAATAGTTTTAGATTTGAAAAATTCATATCTTTTAATCTACTTAATATTTTTAAGTGATTCTTTTTTTGTTGGTTTGCAAATTTCTTATAGTTTCTGTAGAAAATATAATTAGTCATGTAAAAATTATTTAAAATTGCTTTATTTTAGATTTAGACAGAATAGTAATTCTGCTATAAAATGAGTTAGGAATATTATTTTTAGTGCTTCTTTTGTCACAACTTTGTTTTGACATTGCCTAACCGTAGGAATTTATTTGGGCAATTTTAGGATTAATAAAAATTAGTTTTAATCAGAATCATGTTATTCCTATTTATTTAACTAGTTACTGTTTTCCTATTGTTTTAATTAGAAAATAAATTTATTTTTCATGAGAGATAGTTTATTCTAGGTTAGTTTCTGTAACTTTAGAGCATGAACTTTTATTTATAATAAATAAAACTTTTATTTTATTTTTCTTACTAGAATTTGCTTTAGGCCTAATAGGAGTTTTATAATAGATTTTAAGGTGTTTCTTTTTGCTCCTAGTTGCTAGATGATTTCTTTTCTGTTAGGTAGCATAAACCCATGCTTAGGTTCTGTTAAGAAAAATTTTGTAGTACAAAACTATTTCTAGATTGTTGTTGGATATGGTGAAAACTTTGAGTTGGATTTCTTTGAGTTTCCTTTGGGTTTTGATTCAATTGTTGTGTGTGTTATGTTACTATGCTGTTATGTAAGTGATCATATGTTTGTATGCTTATTATGATTGTTGTTTGCCTCGGTAGAATTTCCGGAGTGCGAAGCTTGCTACCACGAGTCCCTAGCTTTCGAAGATCGTTAGCAAGGCAAGTCATTGATCATGTTTTCTTTACAATACCTATGATTTTTATTGCATTAGAATTATACCTCCCCACCATGCATGCAGTAGGTGAAATTTTGAAGTTATGTTCTTGAGTAGTATCATGAGGTAGGATGAACCCAATTTCCTTGTTACCATGACCCGGACGAAGTAGTTTATTTTGCTATGCTCAGAGACGGGTTGGTTGAGTGAATCATAAGGGAGACGTGAGAGTCAAGATGATGACAACCCCATGACTTCAAGATCAAGATGGACTTCAAAATTCACTCTTTGGGTGGAGGACGGTTGACGGGCACCTGGAGAACCCAGTGGTTGGCGGGATGCATGGAGAAGCGCCATGACATCTTGCGGAAAGCTTCACCCAGCCACGAAGAGACGGATGTATACCCCATTGACCGGAAGCTTACATGCAGCCGCAAGCCATTATGGGCTCGCTGGGTCAACCCTAGTTGTGACTCGGCGGACGGTGCTACGAGATGTAGAAGAACGGTAGGATTGGATGGGTACGGCGGTGGCCGAAGAACTCTTGGAAGACCTGTTTCGTTCGTCCGTCTTCAAACACCATGAAGTGCGAAGACTTAAAAGGAGGAACGATTCTTGCGGGTAAAGTCATAAACCTCTGCAGAGAAAAGATCTAATCGATTAGCCGTGTCCCGATTCACGGACAATTTGAGCCTCTGGAACTTGGAAGTATTCGGAAATCTCAACACTAAAATTAATAAATTAATTGAGGGGTTGTTAATTAATAATTGGGAATGAGACATTGGTTGGCAGAACCATCTCAATAACTACCAACAATTTTGTAGTTTTTGCAAACAAGTCCATATTGTAGGGAAAAAGCGGCTTTTATAAAATGATGAAACTTAGAGCCCCACAGCCAAATTGCATATAGTGTTAGTAATTTTATTGCTATTCTCTCTTCATGACTTGCCGACATATTCAAAATGCTGACCTACACGGCTGCAACGTCTTATGTTGCAGAGGAGTATTCCGATCAGGAGTGAGGCTACGATCCGCGCTTGGCGATTGCCCTATGGAGTCGGATGGACTCGCTATTCTTCTACGCTTCCGCAGCTTTACTTAGTTTATTTCTCATGAGTTGGCCTTCGGCCGAATTTATTCTATTGTAATAAAGACTCGATATGAGAATCGTGTAATAAATTCAGGTGTGATTGAACTTTGATTATTTCATCAATGTACTGTGAGTGCCAGCATGATCTTGGGATGGTACAGACACAGAGACTTGACCGATTTTGGGTCAGGTCGCCACATAGATGGTATCAGAGCACACGCTGACCGTAGGACGTAACCCCTAGGATCGGAAAACCATAGGAAGAGACTATTTATTTTATGCCCTTATCATTCCGTAATTCTCCCCTGTTCATTTTTGACTTCTCTCCGATTTTCAACATTCTAGATGGCCGCCGAGTTCACCCCAGTTTTGCTACCGGAGTTTTGCCAGCCAGATGAGACGATGCCTTTCGGCAGGAAGCTGGTCCAGATCGTGAAGAAGCTGAAGATTGCTCTGCCCTCGATCACTGGGAAGCCTACCAATGCACTTCCGACGGTGCTTTATAGTTTTGCTCTAGTGCTTCACTTATATCTTTTGAGCTATATAGTTTTGCTCTAGTGCTTCACTTATATCTTTTAGAGCACGGTGGTGGATTTATTTTATAGAAACTATTGATCTCTCATTCTTCACTTAGATTATTTTGAGAGTCTTAAATAGCATGGTAATTTTCTTAAACAATCCTAATATGCTTGGTATTCAAGATTTGTAAAACTTTATTTTGAGTGCGTTGAATACTAAGAAAAGTTTGATGCTTGATAATTGTTTTGAGATATGAAGATGGTGATATTAGAGTCATGCTAGTTGAGTAGTTGTGAATTTGATAAATACTTGTGTTAAAGTTTTTGATTCCCGTAGCATGCACGTATGGTGAACCGTTATGTGATGAACTCGGAGCATGATTTATTTATTGATTGTCTTCCTTATGAGTGGCGGTCGGGGACGAGCGATGGTCTTTTCCTACCAATCTATCCCCCTAGGAGCATGCGCGTAATACTTTGCTTTGATAACTTCTAGATTTTTGCAATAAGTATATGAGTTCTTTATGACTAATGTTGAGTCCATGGATTATACGCACTTTTCTCATCCTTCCACCATTGCTAGCCTCTCTAATACCGCGCACTTTTCGCCGGTATCATACAGCCACCATATACCTTCCTCAAAACAGCCAGCATACCTACCTATCATGGCATTTCCATAGCCATTCCGAGATATATTGCCATGCAACTTTCCACCGTTCCATTTATTATGACACGCTCCATCATTGTCATATTGCTAGCATGATCATGTAGTTGACATAGTATTTGTGGCAAAGCCACCATTCATAATTCTTTCATACATGTCACTCTTGATTCATTGCATATCCCGGTACACCGTCGGAGGCATTCATATAGATTCGTATTTTGTTCTAAGTATCGAGTTGTAATTGTTGAGTTGTAAGAAAAATAAAAGTGTGATGATCATCATTTTTAGAGCATTGTCCCAAGTGAGGAAAGGATGATGGAGACTATGATTCCCCCATGAGTCGGGATGAGACTCCGGACGAAAAAAAAAGAGAAAAGAAAAGAGGCCATAAAAAAAGAAAAGGCCCAAATAAAAAAATGATGAGAGAAAAAGAGAGAAGGGATAATGTTACTATACTTTTACCACACTTGTGCTTCAAAGTAGCACCATGATATTCATGATAGAGAGTCTCTCATTTTGTCACTTTCATATACTAGTGGGAATTTTTCATTATAGAACTTGGCTTGTATATTCCAATGATGGGCTTCCTCAAATGCCCTAGGTCTTCGTGAGCAAGCGAGTTGGATGCACACCCACTTAGTTTCTTTTGTTGAGCTTTCATATACTTATAGCTCTAGTGAATCCGTTGCATGGCTATCCCTACTCACTCACATTGATATCTATTGACGGGCATCTCCATAGCCCGTTGATACGCCTAGTTGATGTGAGACTATCTTCCCCTTTTTTGTCTTCTCCACAACCACCATCTTATTCCACATATAGTGCTATATCCATGGCTCACGCTCATGTATTGCGTGAAGATTGAATTTTTTTTTAAAATGTCAAAAGTATGAAACAATTGCTTGGCTTGTCATCGGGGTTGTGCATGATTTAAATACTTTGTGTGGTGAAGATAGAGCATAGCCAGACTATATGATTCTGTAGGGATAACTTTCTTTGGCCATGTTATTTTAAGAAGACATAATTGCTTTGTTAGTATGCTTGAAGTATTATTATATTTATGTCAATATTAAACTTTTATCTTGAATCTTTCGGATCTGAATATTCATACCACAATTAAGAAGAATTACATTGAAATTATGCCAAGTAGCACTCCGCATCAAAAATTCTTTTTTATCATTTACCTACTTGACGACGAGCAGGAATTAAGCTTGGGGATGCTTGATACGTCTCCAACGTATCTATAATTTTTTATTGCTCCATGCTATATTATATACTGTTTTGGACCATATTAGGCTTTATTTTCCAATTTTATATTACTTTTGGGAGTAACCTATTAACCGGAGGCCCAGCCCAGAATTGCTGTTTTTTGCTTATTTCAGTGTTTCGAAGAAATGGAATATCAAACGGAGTCCAAACGGAATGAAACCTTCGGGAACGTGATTTTCTCACCGAATATGACCCAGGAGACTTGGACCCGACGTCAAGAAAGCCACGAGGTGGGCACGAGGTAGGGTGTGCGCCTACCCCCTAGGGCATGCCCCCCACCCTCGTGGGCCCCACGAAGCTCCACCGACGTACTTCTTCCTCCTATATATACCTACGTACCCCCAAACGATCAGATACGGAGCCAAAAACCTAATTCCACCGCCGCAACCTTCTGTACCCACAAGATCCCATCTTGGGGCCAGTTCCGGAGCTCCGCCGGAATGGGGAATCCACCATGGAGGGCTTCTACATCATCACCATAGCCCCTCAGATGAAGTGTGAGTAGTTTACTTCAGACCTTCGGGTCCATAATTAGTAGCTAGATGACTTCTTCTCTCTTTTTGGATCTCAATACAATGTTCTCCCCCTCTCTCATGGAGATCTATTCGATGTAATCTTCTTTTTACAGTGTGTTTGTTGCGACCGATGAATTGTGGGGCTTATAATCAAGATTATCTATGAACAATATTTGAATCTTCTCTGAATTCTTTTATGTATGATTGGTTATCTTTGCAAGTCTCTTCAAATTATCAGTTTGGTTTGGCCTACTAGATTGGTTTTTCTTGCAATGGGAGAAGTGCTTAGCTTTGGGTTCAATCTTGCGGTGTCCTTTCCCGTGTGATGATGGGGCAGCAAGGCACGTATTGTATTGTTGCCATCGAGGATAACAAGATGGGGTTTTTATCATATTGCATGAATTTATCCCTCTACATCATGTCATCTTGCTTAAGGCGTTACTCTGTTTTCTTGAACTTAATACTCTAGATGCATGTTGGGTAGTGGTCGATGAGTGGAGTAATAGTAGTAGATGCAGGCAGGAGTCGGTCTACTTGTCTCAGACATGATGCCTATGTACATGAACATACCTAGATACTCTCATAACTATGCTCAGTTATGTCAATTGCTCAACAGTAATTCGTTCACCCACCGTAAAATACTTATGCTCTTGAGAGAAGCCACTAGTGAAATCTATGGCCCCCGGGTCTATTCTCATCATATCAATCTTCCATCACTTCATTATTGCTTTGCTTTTTTACTTTGCTTTTTTATTTTTACTTTGCATCTTTATACCAAAAATACCAAAAATATTATCTATCATATCTATCAGATCTCACTCTCGTAAGTGACCGTGAAGGGATTAAAAACCCCTATTCGCGTTGGTTGCGAGGAGTTATTTTCTTTGTGTAGGTACGAGGGACTCGCGCGTAGCCTCCTACTGGATTGATCCTTGGTTCTCAAAAACGGAGGGAAATACTTATGCTACTTTGCTGCATCATCCTTTCCTCTTCAAGGAAATCCAACGCAGTGCTCAAGAGGTAGCATTGGGCCACGGCCCAGTAGGGGGTTGCCTGCTTTTAATTTTGTTGTTGTTTTGTTTTATTTTCTTTTTCTGTTCTTCTAATTTTTAATTGCTTTAGTTTAAATAAAATACAATTATAATCTCTAATTTAGTATTACTAAATATTCCACTTCCACAAATAACTTGGCACATTAACTAAAGTAGTTTGTATTTGTTTATTAATTTAAAAGCATTTAAATAATAGTTTTACCACTGTTTTATTTATTATAGTGCATTGAACTCGAAAATGCCGTTTGGAGGCCGAGCTCCATGCAACTCGCTATCCTGGTCATCAGTAATCCCATCAAGCAGCTGCAGCGACGCATTTATGTCATGTATTCCAGCTAGCAGCTATAACCCCAATCCCGTATTCTGTATTTTCCTACAGTGGCATCCCATGTCGTCCACGACTCGCTGACAGGCTGGTTAGACGTGCGATCCACTCCCCCATCATGACCCGGTAGTGCTAGCATCACTCATACACACACTGATGAACATATGCACGCGCACGCTCTCATGTTCATCAGGGCTGCTAGAATAAATCGCCATCTGAAATAAATTTATTCACTCTGACGATAGCACACGAGCATATCTAACAGAATTCATCAGGAAATTTTACAATGTGCTTACCAGACGACACAAGAACGCATAGTAGCACACATACCATCTCTTGATGTTTTACACAAATAACATACGGGTTCTAATAAGAAAGTGCCACATAGCCAAATCCATACCATCAGTAAACAAACACTAAAAAATAGAATTTTTTTCAGACTTTAGGCAGGTTGCTGCATGTGTTCGTCACGTGCCGTGTTAACCCACATTTTGAGCAGCGGGGAGATATTCCTAGGTGCCTTTGGCACATCCCCTTTGACAGGGCATGTTGTGCTCTTGTGCCCCTGGATTCTGCATATAGAATATAATCTACTCCTCTTTGATGGTTGTTCATATGGAGCCTTGTCGTGGCTGGTCGTTGGACGCCCAGCCGATTGTTTCCTGCACGGGGCTGGAAACACATCTGATCCTTGTGAAATGGTGTGCTCAGACTCAGTTCGCCCAAAGTGCTGCTTGTTACCAACGCCAGAGCCGGTTGAATCTGCAGCCAGCTCTCTATCAGACAAACCAAGCCCATCCCGCACGGCCGCAACTAGCTCGACCAGCACTTTGACATCTCGCATTTTCTCCATAGCAAGTGCATATGCCTCCACATTGTTGTCGCCTAACTTAACGACATCCAGTGCCAACAAGTACAAAGTGTTGTGCCGACGAGAAGAATACTTCAGCGGCCCATGATCCTTCTGGTAGCGCAAATACTCCGGTGGTAGTATAACTCTTGCATCTCTAGTCCATCGCTTCAGCACATGTTTCGGAGGGAGCTCATGCAGTTTTAGGTGTATCATGACCTGACCAACAGCAACCAAAAAAATGTTTCAAGTGTTTTCCAAGCCATGCCCATCTTCAGAATCTGGTTTGTAAACAACAAAGAGGAGCTGGGACACCCACCTTAAGTGCAATTTCTCTCCACAGTTAACAGATAACTCATCGTTGTGATCCTGTGCTCACATACATACCATCCACCATCGTCCGACCTCAGCAGTCGTATCATGGCAGTGCAACCACACCTCGTTGACCTACTGTTGGCCTGCAATGGTTAACCCTGCTGAAGACAAGCACGCGGACAAATCAGAAGATGAAAATTATAAAGTAATAACCACATATTTTTTGCATGGCTTCAACAAACAATATGAAAGAAAGCTCAAAGGCATCAAATGTAATAGAAATGATGTTCTTCTAGTGACTCACCGCACAGGCACAAACTATCTCCTGCATGCACTTCTTGCGGTGTACATTCGGTGTACATTCAAACGACTTTATGTATAGTGGACACCAATACCAACCTCTCATGAATACAAATTGTAAAACTTGTAGCCCTCTTCGATGGAATCAAAACTAGTCCCGATTGATGGATTGATAACATTTTTAGACTTTTTATCGACATCTGCACGGACAGAAGCTTCAAGGGCAGGCATCCTTGAAGGGCTGGGCTCCCTCTCATCTGCCGCTTTCCCAACTCCGAACCTGTGAACAAATGGCACACCAACTCATCAGAGGATTAAATACACCGAAGGACGCAAAATAAAGTGGCGACCATGGGTGCACAGCCCAAACCATTTGGTGTTATACATAGCAGAATCAAGAACATTTGCCTTTGGTGTTATACATAGCAGAATCAAGAATATTTGCCGGGATATAATTTATTGGACATATATGTGTTGGTATGCAAGTAGCAGGAACAGATTCAGAAAAAAAATCATTTTATCAAACAAAAAACAGCAGGCAGCAACATCTATTTTTTTGGTGTGTGAGACCAGCAATTTTTTGTGACACGAGGCATCAGCCATGTCCGGAAATCGTCATAGCATGTTCTTTTTTATTTCTTAATCTAGACATGAAATCGCCCCCTAGTGTGACTGCTCGCTCATGTTGCTACTATAATATAGGTCACCCTCCCAAAATGTTTTTCAACGTTCATGTTTCCGACTAATTTTCAGTATGGTGCATCGGCCAGAAATCAAAATCGACCAGATGAACAGCATGTGTTTGCAACAAAACTACCAGCAAAGCTGATAAAGCATATATTTCAACACAAGATTATCCACAAGAACTAAAACAGCTTCAAGGCGAGGAATAACACAAATTCACCTCCTGTTCCAAGTAGATTGGTTTGTATTGGACACTCCCACGCGCTCTTCGTCTGCGTCCTGGTCCGCGGCATCAGGCACTATATTTGCACATGCGAGAATCGCCCATCCCTTCGTCGCCAAGATCACACGACGCACAGACCCCCTCCCCTACCAGCATCTTCGCCCCCTTCACAATCCATGCGGCCTCCAGCTCGTCTCACCGGCAGAGAAGAAACCAAGTCCTCCTCCGCATCAGCGGTCCCACTAGTGCCGCCCTCAGTCAGTTGCTCGCCGGCAACTAGATCTCTTAAGACAACTCCGCCGTCCAAGCACGGTACGAACCTGCACAGGCAAACGAGAGCCGGGCCAGATCTGATTTTTAGAAGAACAAGTCGAGGGAAACTTCAATCGATCGAATTCCAGCTCAAAAAATCAAACCCCGCAGCGAGAACTTGGGGGCGTGAATTAGGAACATTACCGTGCTCCAGATTCCTCGAAGAATAACTCCATGACGTCCATGGCGAGAAGCGGCGCTACCCCTCACCTGTCCAGTACCGTCCACTTTCTGGTCGACTGCCCAAACACGATGACTCACCGCTTAATGGTCGTCGTTGTCGCCGAATGGGCCCAACATATACATTTATTCATTTATTTTTCTCACCAACCACCTGCGCCAGCGGCCAAACTCGAAGCCGCACGGACAGAACATCTTGTGCGTAAGCAGCAGCACCAAAATCGTAGACCCACGTACAAAGCGCGAACAGGAGTAGGCGGCACCGCTGTATTTATACCAGATAGAACCAGTAAATAGCAAAAAGAGCAGAGACCACGCATCACGACGCCAGAACGACCGACGCAGATAGCGGCCTCCATGCAGCTCGTCCACCAAAACGCCCCTCTCCATTGAACTACTTTATAAAAGTGTGAATTCTCCACCATAATTTCCTATGCACTATTTGGCACACTCCGAAATTTTAGTTTTGATGTTTGAAAACTTTTGTTGTTTGCCATATTTTGAATTTGATTTTTGGACCGGTTTTTGAACTAACGAGAGATTAGCAACAGTAACGAAACTGACGTGGCATCATTAGTAGAGGGTTACTGTAGCTTAATTATCCAGGCGTCACAATTCTCCTCCACTACAAGAAATCTCGTCCCGAGATTTTAAGAGGTGGAGTAAGGGGAAAGATCTGGTTACGAAATTCTAACGATTCTTCTCGGTCTTAGTTGCTCTTCTCGAAGAGGTCGATCCATTACATTGATGTCTTCATTTCTCCGCTTCAGGTCACCATGATGAACTTGCCGTCCTTTTTTCAGGAACCCCATCGTACTTATGAAAGAATAAAGGGTGGTTATTCCAGAAGAACGGACTTCTGCGAAGTTGACTACCTAGTAGCTAACATCGGGGAAGGTGGCGGAAAGTAACTCTCGAACTGAAACTTAAGAAAATTTCGAGAGCAAAGTAAGAAGGTACCATGAGAAGTTTAAGCGGGTAGGCAATCATTCGATGCCTGAACAAAGTGTGGAAGGGGTCCAGAGCAACGAGAATAAGTATTGCATCTGATGCCAAAGTAGATTAATAGGAAGATTACCCATGAATTACATACGAAATCAAGCATGAGGAATAACTTTGGCAACATGGGTGTACAGGTGAGTCAGGTTTCGATCCTGTGGAATTGTGGGTTATGGGCCCACCATGTGGGTTAAAAGTAGGAAGGGTGGTGACATCTTGCCCGATCATGTAAGCAAGGCATGTCAGAGGATAGTCTGTCGGTTATGTCGGCAACAACATCGGAACCAAGGGCGAGGGACGAAGAGAACCATTTTCCTGCTCGTTTAACGAGGCGGGCCAATAGGCAAGGTTCTCGTCCATCAGCGGTTACCGGAATGCCATCAACGGTAGAAACAGATTCTCACTGACAGAGTTGTACACCGAGGTGTTTACATAAGCAGTGAATTATTACTGCTTAGATTATATAGATCACAAGAAAGGTCAAACAAACCAATGGAAAGGAAAAGGTGATCATCAGGTTAAACAGAACAATGGAAAGGAAAATGTGTTTAAACACATATTTCGAGGGTATATCCTTTCCAGGGACAAGCAGAGCATGATAACCAGGACAGGATATACTGTAGAAAACTCTTTAGGTAAGGTGAGAGAAATTTCATGACATTATCCATACAACGGTGTTTGGATAATTGAGCAAGCAACATTTAGCATTGGGCTTCAAATGTTCTTGTTGAAAATTGGATTACCACATACATGCTTCAAGATAGCATTGACATGGTCATTGGGTAAAGATCAAACTTTGGATTCACAAAGGATCCATCAGGAACAATTTATAAAATAAGTCTTACAATTTCCTCATGGAAGAATGGCTAGACTTGCTAAAAAGGATACTATAACAATAGGTCCTCCGCCCAGGTGTGCTAGGCATGACATCACCTTACCGGGTCTTATAAAGACCAATGTTGTAACTCTTAGAGAAATTTTCCAACCATCATATCTGACAGAGATTCAGGTCTGATTGGTGTCAGGATACCTTAGACTCGGGATGCCTGAGAAGAAAAGGTGCAACACAAATTGATGAGATGACATTGTAAGGTTCTTGGGAGATGAACTATGGAAGCGAGTTCGGAAACAAGAGTTTCATCATTAGACCAAGGAGAGGATGATGAGGTGGCTGAGGGACTCAGCGACAATTCATCGAGATCTCTAACAAGATGGATTTCCACAGTTATGTGAACAAGGAGATAACATTAGTCAGATCAAATGATATAAGGAGATATGCTCGAGGAAAACATACCCAATTTAGACATTGGTGAAAGGTGCACCCGAAATATGGGCTTAGGTAGCATGACCGATGTTATAATGGTGATTCGGTAACCATTAGTCTAAGAATGAACGGTCGACCATTAACTTCATAGCAATAGGGTTGCTTGAAGGGCATAATCCAAACAGCACCGTTCACCTATTGGTATTCCAGTTGGAAGCAACACGGGGACCAAGAAGAATGGTGAAGGCGAGAAGCATCACTGTATCAAGAATTCTTAAGAGGTGGAGCAATTCTCACAACATTCTTGACATCAAAGATGGTAATACTCTGCGGTAGAACATAACATAAGTTGGATAGCAAGGAACTCAAGGTACAACACAGAATAGGAACAAGTTTTGTGTTGGAGGGAATGCCATAATGTTGTCGATGATAACCCAAATCATCGAGGGCAAAGGATGTTATTTCTCATCAAGAATTCGATAGATATCTTGGAAGACCTCAGAATGTTGATGATGATCACGACACATTTGTCGAGAGGTTTCGAGAAGATGTAACTGATCGGCGATGACATCAAGTCAACGGAATGATGAAGCAAAAAGTTATTGGAACCATGGGTACGACACAAACTCGAAATCAAGCTTGATGTTCAAGGACAAACGATATGGCGAGGAAGATCGATTGTAAGATTAGCTCACCGTCGAAATTTGTGCTCCGGGAAGAAGGACCCGGTAGCACAGTTAAAATTTAGCACGATAATGATATAGCCAATAAGGCTAGGAATGGCGTGATCGGGTACAAACTCGTACTTAAAGAAGATTATCAAGACTTGTTGAACCGTAGTGCAGACTTGGTTCAGTTATCGGTGTCTTTTGAGTGTTTAATAACTCAGAGCCCATGAAAAACTGTAATCAGTGAGAATGTAGTACTTGATGAAGAACTCATAAGAAGTTATGCAGTTCCAAGATAATCTCGAGATACCAGGGGGTAATACTCGAAGACAGATCAGAGTAGAGGTTGGACTGGGGTATTGATCCGCAGAAGACAAATGCTTAAACTTGCCCGAGAAATGGGAACAAAGAAGAACAATATGGTCGGAACCATAGCTGCAAGGGATTCCACTTAATGACACCGGAAGAATTGCCCAAACGGTTAGATATTTTGCAAGAAGCTTCCATGATAAGATCCACATCGGGTCCATGGGCATGAACACGAAGTTCAAGGTCGACTCCCGCTTCTTTAATGCATAACCTTTCATTCACTTCTCACTTTCAAAGAAGTTGTAGTGTTGAAATTTTATCTGGCCAATTACCAGAAGAGTATGACTCGTGAAAGCTTTTGAGTTCACACATATTAAGGAAGGCATAGGTTCAACCCATCAGGGTATCGTGGAAACATATACCACAAGCTTCAATAGTAAATACCACCAGCTCGAAAGCTGAGCGTGGTTGAGAAAGCAGAGGATACAATTTACCAAAGGCATTATGTATCTGAGGGAAGCCTCACAAGGTTATTGAATATGAAGGACGATGTTGGATAAAATCCAACAAAGGATCTGATGGTCCACAAGGGATCTGAAGAGCATCGGTACTCAACCAGAAGAAGAGAGAATGCAAGGAGATCAGTTTGTAGAAACAACTGACTACTTCAAAGCTCAATTGCAAAGGAATTATGAATTCCAAGACAAGGGATCAGAAGCAATGCTCTGATTAGGGATGGATAAGTTCAATAGACTTAGGGGTACAATCGATGGCAATTTGATTGGTCGAGATCCAGCTCATGTTTGAAATGACGTCTGAGCCAGAAGAATGAATTCTAGGATCTGATTGAGGATCGCGAGCATACGCAACTTATGGAATCAATGGACTCAAAATGATTGTGACAAAGGATGCCAATAATATTACTTATGGGATCAACCATAATGCAGCAAGCAAGAATTTCAAGAGATATAAGCTGCTGAGGATTTTCGGAAGATCAAATAGTATTTCGAAAACCTTTCTGAAATACATGAATCAACTGGGGGTGAGCGGGTACTCGATCAGTGCGGCAAAATTATCCATAGGGGTATTTGATATGTCTCCAACGTATCTATAATTTTTGATTGCTCCATGCTACTTTATCTATTGTTTTGGACTATAATGGGCTTTATTTTCCACTTTTATATTACTTTTGGGACTAACCTATTAACCGGAGGCCCAGCCTGTAATTGATGTTTTTGCCTTTTTGGTGTTTCAAGAAGCAGAATATCAAACGGAGTCCAAACGGAATGAAACCTTCGAAGCGTGATTTTCTCACGAATGTGATCCAGAGACTTGGACCCACGCCAAGGCACAAGAGAGGCGGTCATGAGGTGGGGCGCCCCTAGGCGCGCCCGCCTCGTGGGCCCCTGTTGCTCCACCGACGTACTCCTTCCTCCTATATATACCTACATACCCCCAAACAATCATAACAGGAGCCAAAACCCTAATTCCACCGCAACTTCCTCAGTATCCACGAGATCCCATCTTGGGGCCTGTCCGAGCTTCATGGGAGGGGGCATCCACCACGGAGGGCTTCTACATCAACACCATAGCCTCTCCGATGAAGTGTGAGTAGTTTACTTCAGACCTTCGGGTCCATAGCTAGTATCTAGATGGCTTCTTCTCTCTTTCTGGATCTCAATACAATGTTCCCCCCCTCTCTCGTGGAGATCTATTCGATGTAATCTTCTTTTTGCGGTGTGTTTGTTGAGAGCGATGAATTGTGGGTTTATGATCTAGCTTATCTATGAATAATATTTGAATCTTCTCTGAATTATTTTATGTATGATTGAGTTATCTTTGCAAGTCTCTTCGAATTATCCGTTTGGTTTGGCCAACTAGATTGGTAGTTCTTGCAATGGGAGAAGTGCATGGCTTTGGGTTCAATCTTGCGGTGTCCTTACCTAGTGACAGAAAGGGTTGCAAGGCACGTATTGTATTGTTGCCTCGAGGATAACAAGATGGGGTATTTATCATATTGCATGAAGTTATTCCTCTACATCATGTCATCTTGCTTAAGGCGTTACTCTGTTTTTAACTTAATACTCTAGATGCATGCTGGATAACGGTCGATGAGTGGAGTAATAGTAGTAGATGCAGAATCGTTTCGATCTACTTGTCTCGGACGTGATGTCTGTATACATATACATGATCATACCTAGATATACTCATAACTATGCTCAATTCTGTCAATTGCTCAACAGTAATTTGTTCACCCACCATAGAATACGTATGCTCTTGAGAGAAGCCACTAGTGAAACCTATGGCCCCCGGGTCTATTCTCATCATATCAATCTCCATCACTTTAATACTTGCTTTGTTTTTACTTTGCCTTTTACTTTTCACTTTGCATATATATACCAAAAATACCAAAAATATTATATCTATCAGATCTCACTCTCGTAAGTGACCGTGAAGGGATTGACAACCCCTAATCGCGTTGGTTGCGAGTAGCTATCGTTTTGTGCAGGTACGAGGGACTTGTCGTGGCCTCCTCTGGATTGATACCTTGATTCTAAAAACTGAGGCAAATACTTACGCCATGTGCTGCATCATCCTCTCCTCTTCGGGAAAACCAACGCAAGCTCAAGGCGTAGCAAGAAGGATTTCGGCGCCGTTGCCGGGGAGTCTACGCAAAAGTAAATATACCAAGTACCCATCACAATCCCTATCTCTCGCATTACATTATTTGCCATTTGCCTCTCGTTTTCCTCCCCCCCCCCACTTCACCCTTGCCATTTTATCCGCCCTCTCTTTCCCAATCTCCTCCTCTTTTTCCCGTTGCCTTTTCCTCGTCCGCTTGTTTGCTCGTGTGTTGGATTGCTTGTTTGTCGCAATGGTTCAAGATGCTACCAAATTGTGTGACTTCACCAATACCAATAATAATGATTTCCTTAGCACTCCGATTGCTCCTCTTGCCAATACCGAATCTTGTGAAATCGATATTGCTTTGTTGAATCTTGTTATGAAAGATCAATTCGCCGGCCTTCCTAGTGAAGATGCCGCTACTCATCTGAATAGCTTCGTTGATTTATGTGATATGCAAAAGAAAAAAGATGTTGATAATGATGTCGTTAAATTGAAGCTATTTCCTTTTTCGCTTAGAGATTGTGCTAAAGCGTGGTTTTCATCTTTGCCTAAAAATAGTATTGATTCTTGGAACAAGTGCAAAGATGCTTTTATCTCTAAGTATTTTCCTCCCGCTAAGATTATCTCTCTTAGGAACGATATTATGAATTTTAAGCAACTTGATCATGAACATGCTGCACAAGCTTGGGAGAGAATGAAATTAATGATACGTAATTGTCCTACTCATGGTTTGAACTTGTGGATGATTATACAAAAATTTATGCGGATTGAATTTTGCTTCTAGAAATCTTTTAGATTGCCGCGGGAGGCACTTTTATGGAAATCACTCTAGGAGATGCTACTAAACTTCTAGATAATATTATGGTCAATTATTCTCAATGGCACACTGAAAGATCTACTAATAAAAAAGTGCATGCGATAGAAGAAATTAATGTTTTCAGTGGAAAGATGGATGAACTTATGAAATTATTTGCTACTAAGAGTGTTTCTTCTGATCCTAATGATATGCCTTTGTCTACTTTGATTGAGAATAATAACGAATCTATGGATGTGAATTTTGTTGGTAGGAATAATTTTGGTAACAACACGTATAGAGGGAATTTTAATCCTAGGCCTTATCCTAGTAATCCATCTAATAATTATGGAAATTCCTACAACAACTCTTATGGAAATTTTAATAAGATGCCCTCTGAATTTGAGAGTAGTGTTAAAGAGTTTATGAATTCACAAAAGAATTTTAATGCTTTGCTTGAAGAGAAATTGCTTAAAGTTGATGATTTGGCTAGGAACGTTGATAGAATTTCTCTTGAGGTTGATTCTTTAAAGCTTAGATCTATACCTCCTAAGCATGATATCAATGAGTCTCTCAAAGCTATGATAATTTCCATTGATGAGTGCAAAGAAAGAACCGCTAGGATGCGTGCTTCCAAAGATGCCTTTATTAAAGCGTGTTCTTCTAATCCCTATGAAAATCAAGATGAAGATCTAAAAGCTATTGATGTGTCCCCTATTAAATCATTGTTTTGCAATATGAATCTTGATGAAACTGAATATGATCTTCCTTTACCTAGAAGGCATTCTAAGAATTCGGAGTTTTTAGATCTTGATGATGAAATTGATAAAAGTGGGATCGAAAGAAATAAAAATATAGATGTTGCTAAACCCACTATTTTGGATCTCAAGGAATTTAATTATGAAAATTGCTCTTTAATTGATTGTATTTCCTTGTTGCAATCCGTGCTAAATTCTCCTCATGCTTATAGTCAAAATAAGGCCTTTACCGAACACATTGTTGATGCCTTGATGCAATCTTATGAAGAAAAACTTGAGTTGAAATTTTCTATACCTAGGAAGCTCTATGATGAGTGGGAACCTACCATTAAAATTAAAATTAAAGATTATGAGTTTCATGCTTTGTGTGATTTGGGTGCTAGTGTCTCTACTATTCCCAAAACTTTGTGTGATTTGCTAGATTTCCTTGACTTTGATGATTGCTCTCTAAACTTGCCTCTTGCGGATTCCACTATTAAAAAGCCTATGGGAAGAATTAATGATGTTATTATTGTTGCAAATAGGAATTATGTGCCCATAGATTTTATCGTTCTTGATATAGATTGCAATCCTTCATGTCCTATTATTCTTGGTAGACCTTTCCTTAGAACGATTGGTGCAATTATTGATATGAAGAAAGGGAATATTAGATTCCAATTTCCATTAAAGAAAGGCATGGCACACTTTCCTAGAAAGAAAATAAAATTACCATATGAATCTATTATGAGAGCCACTTATGGATTGCCTACCAAACATGGCAATACCTAGATCTATCCTTGCTTTTATGCCTAGCTAGGGGCGTTAAACGATAGCGCTTGTTGGGAGGCAATCCAATTTTTTTTTTTGCTTATGTTTAGGAATAAATAATCCATCTAGCCTCTTTTTAGATGTGGTTTTATCTTTTAGTTAGTGTTTGTGCCAAGTTAAACCTATTGGATCTTCTTGGATGATAGTTATTTGATCTTGCTGTAATTTCCAGAAACTTTGAACTTAGTGCCCGAATTTTTAAAATCACCAGAATGTGATAAAATACTGATTCCAATTGCTGCTGATCAATAAACAAATTGTCTAGGTCGTCTAATTTTGGTAGAATTTTTTGAGTTCCATAAGTTTTCGTTAGTTACAGATTACTACAGACTGTTCTGTTTTTGACAGATTCTGTTTTGCATGTGTTGTTTGCTTATTTTGATGAATCTATGGCTAGTAAAATAGTTTATGATCCATAGAGAAGTTGGAATACAGTAGGTTTAACACCAATATAAATAAAGAATGAGTTCATTACAGTACCTTAAAGTAGTCTTTTGTTTTCTTTCTCTAACGGAGCTCACGAGTTTTCTATTGAGTTTTGTGTTGTGAAGTTTCATGTTTTGGGTGAATTCTTTTGATGGATTATGGAACAAGGAGTGGCAAGAGCCTAAGCTTGGGGATGCCCATGGAACCCCCAAGACAATCCAAGGACACCAAAAAGTCAAAGCTTGGGGATGCCCCGGAAGGCATCCCCTCTTTCGTCCACTTCCATCGGTAATTTACTTGGAGCTATATTTTTATTCACCACATGATAAGTGTTTTGCTTGGAGCGTCTTGTATTGTTTTGTGTCTTTGCTTGTTAGTTTACCACAATCATCCTTGATGTACACACCTTTTGAGAGAGCCATACATGAACTGGAATTTGATAGAATACTCTATGTGCTTCACTTATATCTTTTGAGCTTGATAGTTTTGCTCATAGTGCTTCACTTATATCTTTTGAGCATGACATTTTTTGCTCTAGTACTTCACTTAGATCTTTTAGAGAACGGTGGTGGACTTGTTTTAAAGAAACTATTGATCTCTCATGCTTCACTTAGATTATTTTGAGAGTCATTAATAGCATGGTAATTTGCTTAATATTAATATACTTGGTATTCAAGATATGTGAAACTTTCTTTTGTGTGCGTAGAATACTAAGATAAGTTTGATGCTTGATAATTGTTTTGAGATATGGATGTGATAATATCAAAGTCGTGCTAGTTGAGTAGTTGTGAATTTGAGAAATGCTTGTGTTGAAGTTTGCAAATACCGTAGCATGCACGCATGGTTAAAGTTGTGTAACAAATTTGAAACATGAAGTGTACCTGGCTTGTGCATCCTTATGAGTGGCGGTCGGGGACGAGCGATGGTCTTTTCCTACCAATCTATCCCCTAGGAGCATCGCGTAGTACTTGATTTTGATGACTTCTAAATTTTTGCAATAAGTATATGAGTTCTTTTGACTAATGTTGTGTCCATGGATTATACGCACTTTTACCTTTCCGCCTTTGCTAGCCTCTTCAGTACCGTGCATTGCCCTTTCTCACCTTGAGAGTTGGTGCAAACTTCGCTGGTCCATCCAAACCCCGTGATATGATACGCTCTATCACACATAAACCTCCTTATATCTTCCTCAAAACAGCCACCATACCTACCTATTATGGCATTTCCATAGCCATTCCGATATATATTGCCATGCAACTTTCCACCGTTCCGTTCATCATCATGATATACTTTACTTTTGTCATATTGCCATTGCATGATCATGTAGTTGACATCGTATTTGTGGCAAAGCCACCATGCGTTATTTTTCATACATGTCACTCTTGATTCATTGCACCATCCCGGTACACCATCGGAGGCATTTATATAGAGTCATATCTTGTTCTAGTTTCGAGTTGTAATCCTTATGTTGTAATAAATAGAAGTGTGATGATCATCATTATTAGAGCATTGCCCCAAAAAAAAGAGAAAGGCCAAAAAGGAAAAAAGAATGGACCAAAAAAAAGAAAATAAATGAAAAGGGCAATGTTACTATCTCTTTTTCCACACTTGTGCTTCAAAGTAGCACCTTGTTCCTCATGTAGTGAGTCTCATATATTGTGCTTCAAAGTAGCACCTTGTTCTTCATGTAGTGAGTCTCATATATTGTGCTTCAAAGTAGCACCATGTTTTTCATATAGTGATTCTCATAAGTTGTCTTTTTATACTAGTGGGAATTTTTCATTATAGAACTTGGCTTGTATATTCCTACGATGGGCTTCCTCAAAATGCCTTAGGTATTCATGAGCAAGCAAGTTGGATGCACACCCACTAGTTTTCTTTTGTTGAGCATTCATAGCTCTAGTGCATCCGTTGCATGGCAATCCCTACTCCTCATGTTGACATCAATTGATGGGCATCTCCATAGCCCGTTGATTATCCTGGTCAATGTGAGACTTTCTCCTTTTTTGTCTTCTCCACACAATCCCCATTATCATATTCTATTCCACCAATAGTTCTATATCCATGGCTCACGCTCATGTATTGCGTGAAGGTTGAAAAAGTTTGAGATTATTTAAGTATGAAACAATTGCTTGGATTGTCATCGGGGGTATAGAAGTTGGGAACATCTTTGTGTGACGAAAATGAAACATAGCCTAACTATATGATTTTGTAGGGATGAACTTTCTTTGGCCATGTTATTCTGAATTGCTTAGTTAGTATGCTTGAAGTATTATTATTTTTTATGTCAATATGAACTTTTGTCTTGAATCTTTCGGATCTGAATATTCATACCACAATTAAGAAGATTTACATTGAAATTATGCCAAAGTATCACTCCGCATCAAAAATTCTCTTTTATCATTTACCTACTTGAGGACGAGCAGGAATTAAGCTTGGGGATGCGATCGTCTCCAACGTATCTATAATTTTGATTGCTCCATGCTACTTTATCTATTGTTTTGGACTATAATGGGCTTTATTTTCCACTTTTATATTACTTTTGGGACTAACCTATTAACGGAGGCCCAGCCCGAGTTGTTGTTTTTGCCTTTTTCAGGTGTTTCAAGAAGCAGAATATCAAACGGAGTCCAAGCGGAATGAAACCTTGAAATGTGATTTTCTCACGAGCGTGATCCAGGAGACTTGGACCCTATGCCAAGGCACAAGAGAGGCGGTCATGAGGGTGGGGGGCGCCCCACCCCCTAGGGCACGCCCCCTGCCTCGTGGGCCCCCTGTTGCTCCACCGACGTACTCCTTCCTCCTATATATACCTACGTACCCCAAACGATCAGAACAGGAGCCAAAAACCTAATTCCACCGCCGCAACTTCTTGTATCCACGAGATCCCATCTTGGGGCCTGTTCGAGCTCACGGGGGGGCATCCACCATGGAGGGCTTCTACATCAACACCATAGCCTCTCCGATGAAGTGTGAGTAGTTTACTTCAGACCTTGGGTCCATAGCTAGTAGCTAGATGGCTTCTTCTCTCTTTTGGATCTCAATACAATGTTCTCCCCCTCTCGTGGAGATCTATTCGATGTAATCTTCTTTTTGCGGTGTGTTTGTTGAGACCGATGAATTGTGGGTTTATGATCCAGCTTATCTATGAATAATATTTGAATCTTCTCTGAATTCTTTTATGTATGATTGAGTTATCTTTGCAAGTCTCTTCGAATTATCCGTTTGGTTTGGCCAACTAGATTGGTAGTTCTTGCAATGGGAGAAGTGCATGGCTTTGGGTTCAATCTTGCGGTGTCCTTACCCAGTGACAGAAAGGGTTGCAAGGCACGTATTGTATTGTTGCCATCGAGGATAACAAGATGGGGTATTTATCATATTGCATGAAGTTATTCCTCTACATCATGTCATCTTGCTTAAGGCGTTACTCTGTTTTTAACTTAATACTCAAGATGCATCTTTGGATAGCGGTCGATGAGTGGAGTAATAGTAGTAGATGCAGAATCGTTTGATCTACTTGTCTCGGACGTGATGCCTATATACATGATCATACCTAGATATACTCATAACTATGCTCAATTCATCAATTGATCAACAGTAATTTGTTCACCCAGTAGAATACTTATGCTCTTGAGAGAAGCCACTAGTGAAACCTATGGCCCCCGGGTCTATTCTCATCATATCAATCTCCGTCACTTTAATACTTGCTTTGTTTTTTACTTTGTCCTTTACTTTTCACTTTGCATCTATATACCAAAAATACCAAAAATATTATCTCTATCAAATCTCACTCTCGTAAGTGACCGTGAAGGGATTGACAACCCCTAGTCGCGTTGGTTGCGAGTAGCTATCGTTTTGTGCAGGTACGAGGGACTTGTGTGTGGCCTCCTACTAGATTGATACCTTGGTTCTCAAAAACTGAGGGAAATACTTACGCTATTGTGCTGCATCATCCTCTCCTCTTCGGGGAAAACCAACGCAAGTTCAAGACGTAGCAGTATTCAGGTCGCAAAGAACTGCAAGGCAGTAGGCACAAGGTATTCTCGGAACAATAGAGAGAATCATGGGGTATCTTGTAATAGCAAGATCAACGGGGAATGATTGTATGAATGGCAAGTGTACTTGGTTATCATTGGGGTTTATCGATGGAATGGAATTGCAAAAGCGATGGTACAAAGTATCGAGGGAACATCGGAGAGTAACTTCGGAATCTTCTAGTGCATCAAGCGATCATGTGTATCGAGTGGATCTCCGAGAGGAAGTAGTTACGAGAACCTAGAGTTAGAGTTAGTAAAACCATTTAACCCGACTAGAAGAGAGATAACAGTCCCAGAGTATAGACGAGGAATAAAAGATCCTAATACCACCCAATGGCGACGTGCACCCGTAAGACACACAGCCATGTTAGTAAAAAGTTTTGCAATATCTAGACTCGACTTCGGCCAAGGAGTGAGGAAGGGGGATTCCTACAGGCAGTCTGCTCTGATACCAACTTGTGGCGCCCCCGATTCAATCATACACGCATATGTGTATGATCAAGATCCGGGACTCACGGGAAGATATCACAAGACAACTCTAAAAGTAAAATAAGTCATACAAGCCAGGGGCCTAGAGGGCTCGAATACAAGTGCTCGATCATAGACAAGTCAGCGGAAGCAACAATATCTGAGTACAGACATAAGTTAAGCAAGTTACCATAAGATGGCTAGCACAAACTGGGATACAGATCGAAAGAGGCGCAGGCCTCCTGCCTGGGATCCTCCTAAACTACTTCTGGTCGTCGTCAGCGGCTGCACGTAGTAGTAGGCACCTCCGGTGTAGTAGGAGTCGTCGAAGGTGGCGTCTGACTCCTCGGCTCCAGCATCTGGTTGCGAAAACCAGGTAGAATGGAACGGGGGGAAGAGGGAGAAAAGCAACCGTGAGTACTCATCCAAAGTACTCGCAAGCAAGGATCTACGCTACATATGCATGTGTATCTGTGTAAAGGGGCAATATCGGTGGACTGAACTGCAGAATGCCAGAATAAGAGGGGGATAACTAGTCTTGTCGAAGACTACGCTTCTGGCAGCCTCCATCTTGCAGCATGTAGAAGAGAGTAGATGGTAAGTTCACCAAGTATCATCGCATAGCATAATCCTACCCGGCGATCCCCTCCTCGTCGCCCTGTTAAAGAGTGATCACCGGGTTATATCTGGCAGATGGAAGGGTGTGTTTTATTAAGGATCCAGTTCTAGTTGTCATAAGGTCAAGGTACAACTTTGGGTCGTCCTTTTACCGAGGGACACGGCTATTCGAATAGATAAACTTCCCTGCAGGGGTGCACCACATAACCCAACACGCTCGATCCCCTTTGGTCGGGCACACTTTCCTGGGTCATGCCCGGCCTCGGAAGATCAACACGTCGCAGCCCTACCTAGGCACAACAGAGAGGTCAGCACGCCAGTCTAAATCCTATGGCGCAGGGGTCTGGGCCCATTGCACACCTACATGTTGCGAGGGCGGCCGGAAGCAGACCTAGCAACCTCAATTACAAAGGAAGTTACGTTACGTGGTCCAATCTGGCGCGCGCCGCTCAGTCGCTGACGTCACGAAGGCTTCGGCTGATACCACGACGTCGAGTGCCCATATCTTTCCCACGTAGTTGGTTAGTGCGTATAGACCAAATGGCCAGACTCAGATCAAATACCAAGATCTCGTTAAGCGTGTTAATTGATGTAACCGCGGACATCGACCAGGGCCAGGCCCACCTCTCACCTAGGTGGTCTCAACCTGCCCTGTCGCTCTACCACAAAGTAACAGTCGGGGGCCGTCGGGAACCCAGGCCCACCTCTACCGGGATGGAGCCACCTTCCCCTTCAGCCCCCATCTCCGAACAGTATCATAAGTAATGTAACAGTATAAAGTATATAGCATATGCCCGTGATCACCTCCCGAGTGATCACGGCCCAGTAGTATAGCATGGCAGACGGACAAGAACGAAGGGCCGCTGATGGAATACTAGCATCCTATACTAAGCATTTAGGATTGCAGGTAAGGATAACAACTATAGCAACAATGATAGGCTATGCATCAGAATAGGATTAACCGAAAGCAGTAACATGCTACGCTACTCTAATGCAAGCAATAGAGAGAAGGAATAGGCAATATCTGGTGATCAGGGGGGGTGCTTGCCTGGAAGCTTTGTTGTACAGGAAGAAGGGTCGTCGGTGACATAGTCGTACTCGGTGGCATCAGCGCTGGTCTCGGGGTCTACCGGGGAAGAAGAGCGGGGAAGAAATAGTAAATACGAAGCAAACAAAGCATCGCAAAACATAACGAGGCAATACACGGTGCTAGGTATACCCTAACGCGGTAGGAGGTGATACCAACGAAGGGGGGGAACATCCGGGAAAGTATCCCCGGTGTTTCGCGTTTTCGGACAGATGAACCGGAGAGGGAAAGTTGCGTGTTCACTATGCTAGGGATGTGTGGCGGACGAATGGGCTGCGTATTCGGATTCGTCTCATCGTTTTGAGCAACTTTCATGTACAAAGTATTTTCATCTCAGTTACAGATTATTTTATATTAATTTTTAAAGTTTTAAATCATTTTCTAAATTATTATTATTAAATTAATTTGAAATTAGTATTATTGCATCAGCATGACGTCAGTAGTCAATAGAGGTGTTGACTGGTCAAACTGACGCGTGGGGCCTATTCGTCATTGACTGACTAACTAACTAACTAATAGATTAATTAGTTTAGTTAGATAATTAGATCAACTAACACAAGTTAATTAAGTTAATTAAATTTTATAATTAATTAATTTATTTATATTGTTTTTTAATCATTTCCGTTCTGTCAAAAGGGGCGTTGGGCCCCTAGCCATTGGCTCAGGGGAGCCCCGTGCAGTGGGCGCTTAGCGGCGAATGGGCACAGGCGCTGACCGGCGAGGGCCCATGGCGAGGATGGGCTCCGCACAGGCTAGCGAACAAAAGCGAGGCACGCGGCAACGCGAGCAAACAACTAGGCGGCGAAAGCAGCGACGGCGGCAGCAGCAGCAGCAGCGGCGGCAGACGCGGGCAGCCGCGGCTCGGCGAAAAGACAGGCGGCACGGCCGCAGCTCGAGCATGAGCGGAAGCGCGAGTGCCGGAAGCTCCGCGGAGCGCGGTCGATGGTGAGGTGCGGCGACGTGAGGTCATGCGAGCTGCCAGGGCGCAGCCCGGTCGCAAGGGCGCGCGGAGATGAGGTCAACAGGGGCGTGGGCGCCGGCAGGAATTCACGGAGGTGGTGCTCCAGCCACGGTGTACGGCAGCGCAAGGGACGACGATGAGCAGCGGCTAGCGTAGAGCAGCAGTGGCGGACGCAGGGTGCGGTGCGGGACGCTGTTGGGCATAGCGGGTTGAGGCCGGCGGAGTAGCAGGCGGGGCGCGGCTAGGGAAGTGCTGGCGCGCCGGAACAGGGTCGGGGCGCGGCGGACGCGCGACAGGAGGGGCTACGGCGAGCAGCGGAGCGGGAAGAGGAGGCCGAGGGCCTCACCATGGGACGTAGGGGAAAGGGTAGTGTGCGCGGGGAGGAGGACGGGGACGACGGCGAGCGACGAAGGGGACGAGGCAACGAGGTCGGGGGCGGGTCCGCAACGAAGAGGACGGCAACGATGCCGTCCGGCGAGGTGGTCCCGGGCGGCGGCAAGCGCTGGGCGTCGGGGTCGTTGCCCCCGATCCAGATCGGGGGGAAGGGGAACGAGAGGGGATCGTGGCGGAAGTGGGAGCGAGTGGGGGAGGGGGTTAGGGTTTGGCCAGGGGAGGCCATATAGGGGACGGGGTGGGCCGGCCTAGGTGGTGGCCTGGTGGGCCGAGGCCGTTCGGCCAAGTTGGGCCTGACCCAGTGGGGGGGTTGCTGCTTTTGTTGTTGTTTTGTTTTATTTTCTTTTTTTGTTCTTCTAATCTTTAATTGCTTTAGTTTAAATAAATTACAATAATAGTCTCTAATTTAGTATTACTAAATATTCCACTTCCACAAATAACTTGGCACATTAACTAAAGTAGTTTGTATTTGTCTATTAATTTAAGAGCATTTAAATAATAGTTTTACCACTGTTTTATTTATTATAGTGCATTGAACTACTTTATAAAAGTGTGAATTCTCCACCATAATTTCCTATGCACTATTTGGCACACTCCGAACATTTTAGTTTTGATGTTTGAAAACTTTTGTTGTTTGCCATATTTTGAATTTTATTTTTTGGACCAGTTTTTGAATTAACGAGAGATTAGCAACAGTAATGAAACTGACATGGCATCATTAGTCGAGGGTTACTGTAGCTTAATTATCTGGGCGTCACAAGTGATCTAGGAGTAGATCACTAGACAGTGGTCAAAATTATCCTTAGTGGAATAAGGATATATTTCTCGATTATGGAGGTAACAAAAGGTTTGTTGTAAAGGGTTACGTCGATGCAAGTTTTGACACTGATCCAGATGACTCTAAAGTCTCAATCTGGATACATATTGAAAGTGGGAGCAATTAGCTAAAATAGCTCCGTGTAGAGCATTGTAGACATAGAAATTTGCAAAATACATACGGATATGAATGTGATAGGCCCGTTGACTAAGCTTCTCTCACAAGCAAAACATGATCACACCTTAGTACTCTTTGGGTGTTAATCACATAGCAATGTGAACTAGATTATTGACTCTAGTAAACCCTTTGGGTGTTGGTCACATGATGATGTGAACTCTGGGTGTTAATCACATGGTGATGTGAACTATTGGTGTTAAATCACATGGCGATCTGAACTAGATTATTGACTCTAGTGCAAGTGGGAGACTGAAGGAAATATGCCCTAGAAGCAATAATAAAGTTATTATTTATTTCATTATTTCATGATAAATGTTTATTATTCATGCTAGAATTGTATTAACCGGAAACATAATACATGTGTGAATACATGGACAAACAGAGTGTCACTAGTATGCCTCTACTTGACTAGCTCGTTGATCAAAGATGGTTAAGTTTCCTAGCCATAGACATGAGTTGTCATTTGATAAACGGGATCACATCATTAGGAGAATGATGTGATTGACTCGACCCATTCCGTTAGCTTGGCACTTGATCGTTTAGTATGTTGCTATTGCTTTCTTCATGACTTATATATGTTCCTATGACTATGTGATTATGCAACTCCCGAATAGCGGAGGAACACTTTGTGTGCTACCAAACGTCAAAACGTAACTGGGTGATTATAAAGGTGCTCTACAGGTGTCTCCGATGGTGTTTGTTGGGTTGGCATAGATAGAGATTAGGATTTGTCGCTCCGATTGTCGGAGAAGTATCTTTGGGCCCTCTCGGTAACGCAAATCACTATAAGCCTTGCAAACAATGTGACTAATGGTTTAGTTGAGGAATGATGCATTACAGAACGAGTAAAGAGACTTGTCGGTAGCAAGATTGAACTAGGTATTGAGCTACCGACGATTGAATCTCGGGAAAGTAACATACCAATGACAAAGGGAACAACGTATGTTGTTATGCGGTTTGACCGATAAAGATCTTCGTAATATGTGGGAGCCAATATGAGCATCCAGGTTCCGCTATTGGTTATTGACCGGAGATGTGTCTCGGTCATGTCTACATAGTTCTCGAAACCCGTAGGGTCCGCACGCTTAAAGTTCTGTGACGATTGGTATTATGAGTTTATGTGATTTGATGTACTGAAGGTAGTTCAGAGTCCCGGATGAGATCGGGGATATGACGAGGAGTCTCAAAATGGTCGAGACGTAAAGATTGATATATTGGAAGACTATATTCGAACATCGAAAAGGTTCCGAGTGATTCGAGTATTTTTCGGGGTACGGGGGAATTACGGGAATACGAGGAAGAAGTAATGGGCCTCATGGACCAAGTGATGGAAGAGAGGAGGCAGGGCGCGCGGCCCCCTAGCCCAAACCGAATTGGACTAGGGGCCGGCCCCCCTTTCCTCCTTTTCCTCTCTCTCCTTCCTTCTCCCTCTCCTCCTTCCTTTCCTCCTCCTAGTAGGAGTAGGAAAGGGGAGTCCTACTCCTACTAGGAGGTGGACTCCTCCTCCTGGCGCGCCCTACAGGGGTCGGCCGGCCTCCCCCCTTGCTCCTTTATATATGGGGGCAGGGGGCACCTCTAGACACACAAGTTGATCATTAATCTCTCTTAGCCGTGTGCGGTGCCCCCCTCCACCATAATACACCTTGGTCATATCGTAGCGGTGCTTAAGCGAAGCCCTGCGTCGGTAGCATCATCATCACCTTCATCACGCCGTCGTGCTGACAGAACTCTCCTATGAAACTCTGCTAGATCGGAGTTCGCGGGATGTCATCGAGCTGAACGTGTGCTGAACTCGGAGGTGCGGTAAGTTCGGTACTTGGATCAGTCGGATCGTGAAGATGTACGACTACATCAACCGCGTTGTGCTAACGCTTCCGCTTTCGGTCTATGAGGGTATGTGGACAACAGTCTCCCCTCTCGTTGCTATGCATCACCATGATCCTGTGTGTGCGTAGGATTTTTTTTGAAATTACTACGTTCCCCAACAGAGATGTAGTTCCTCTCTCATAATAATTGCAAGTAGGAGCAGCAAGCACATGCATATTATATTCATCAAAATCATCATGTGAAACGGTAAAAGGCAACCCATCAATATAATCCTTAACAAGAGCAAACTTCTCCTATATATTGTAGTTTGGAGAATTCAAAAAGATAATAGGACTATCATGCATGGGTGCAATAGAAACAATTTCATTCTTAACATAAGGAATTATAGCAAGTTCATCTCCATAAGCATCATTCATATTGGCATCATGGCCACAAGCATAGCAGACATCAAGTTCATCAAAAAGTGATATTTCAAAAGAATCAACGGGATCATAGCAATTATCATGGCATTCATCCTGCGGAAAGCACGAAGGGAAATTAAATAATGTATGGGTTGAAGAGTTACTCTCATTAGAAGGTAGGCACGGGTAGCTAATTCGTTCTTCCTCCTTTTGTTCTTCACTCTCCTTATCATCTTTTTCATCCAATGAGCTCACAGTTTCATCAATTTCTTCTTCCATAGACTCCTGCAAAATATTAGTCTCTTCTCGGACAACGGAGACTTTCTCAATAAATTCATCAATATCATAATTGTATTTATAATTCTCATAGCAATATTTAAGGATAGCTAAATTTTCAGGTCTATAAACTGAATCATCAAAATCTTCAAACTCTTTAAACAAAGATTCAATTTCATAAGCACCCGTAAAAGCAACGAATTCTTCTATTTGTTCCACATCATACTAATCATATATACCATTAGCATAAGAAGCTAAGGTTTCATTATCATTAAATTTGCATGAAAAGGGAAGATGTGGAGCATTCATCCTAGAGCAACAAGTATAATCATATCTAGAGCATAGATCCCAAGCATACCACTTCAATATATGAATTTGATCCCATAACAATTTCCCTTTATGAGTCAAGCGATAATCCCTAGAGTATTCACGTTACTCCCATTATATAGTTGAATGGGTTCTTAGGATTATCGAAGTAGTGCATAATATCTTTCACATAACTAGCGTCGAGGGATTTAGGAGGTTCCCCATATCCATGAGTAGCAAGTACCACTAATTTTTTTGGTGTTTCGTGTTCCATATCCATAACTAAAGATATAGAACAACTTAGAACAGGAAATAAAAACTACTTAGTGATAAAGCAAACAAGCACACACGAGAATATTCACCCCACGCTATAACTCCCCAGCAACGGTGCCAGAAAAAGGTCTTGATAACCCACAAGTATAGGGGATCAATTGTAGCCTCTTTCCATAAGTAAGAGTGTCGAACCCAACAAGGAGCTAAAGGTAGAACAAATATTCCATCAAGTTCTATCGACCACCGATACAACTCTACGCACTCTTAACGTTCGCTTTACCTAGAACAAGTATGAAAATAGAAGTACTTTGTAGGTGTTGTTGGATAGGTTTGCAAGATAATAAAGAGCACGTAAAAAATCTAGGGGCTGTTTAGATAAAGACACAACTAAGTTAGTTTTAGTAGAGAATTTTTGTTAACAAGACAGTTATTTGTCCCTAGGCAACCGATAACTAGACCGGTAATCATTATTGCAATTTTATTAGAGGGAGAGGCCTAAGCTAACATACTTTCTCTTCTTGGATCATATGCACTTATGATTGGAACTCTAGAAAGCATCCGCAACTACTAAAGATCATTAAGGTAAAACCCAACCATAGCACTACAAGGCATCAAGTCCTCTTTACTCCCATACGCAAACAACCTACTTACTCGGGTCTGTGCTTCTGTCACTCACACCACCCACCATAAGCAAATCATGAACATATTGCAAACCCTACAGCGGGGATCCCACACGCTTGCGCGACACAGAGGGCACCATAGGACAACACCAATAATAAAACATGCAACTCAAACCAATCACGATCATCAATTAACCCATAGGATAAAACAGATCTACTCAAACATCATAGGATAGCCATGCATCATTGGGAAATAATATATAGCGTTGAGCACCATGTTTAAGTAGAGATTACAGTGGGTAAAAGAGGGGTTACACCGTTGCGTAGAGGGGGGGAAGAGTTGGTGATGACGGCGGTGAGGTTGTTGGTGTAGATTGTTGTCGCGATGATGGCCCCGGCGGTGTTCCGGTGCCACCAAGAGAGAGGGGGGAGATCCCACCTTCTTCTTCTTCCTTGACCTTCCCCCTAGATGGGAGAAGGGTTTCCCCTCTGGTCCTTGGCTTCCATGGCGGTGGAGGGGCGGGAGCCCCTCCGAGATTGGATCTCTCTCTCTCTCTCTCTCTCTCTCTCTCTCTCTCTCTCTCCTTCTGTTTCTGCGCTCCCTGATTCTGCCCTTTCGCCGTTTCTTAAATTCTTGGAGATCGGTAACTCCGGTTAGGCTGAAATTTGGACACGATTTTTATCTGGATATTGGCTTGCGGTGAAAGAAGGGCACCAACTGCCTTACGGAGTGGCCACGAGGGCCCGGGGCGCGCCCTATCCCCTGGGGGCGCCCCTTACCCTCATGGGGCCCTCGAGCATCGTCCCGCGTTGATTCCACTTCCCAAAATTCACATATATTCCAAAAAAATCTCCGTAAGTTTTTATCCCATTTGGACTCCGTTTGATATGGATTTTCTGCGAAACAAAAAATATGCAACAAACAGGAACTGGCACTGGGCACTGGGTCAATATGTTAGTCCCAAAAATAGTATAAAAAGTTGCCAAAAGTATGTAAAAGTTGTAGAATATTGGCATGGAACAATCTAAAATTATAGATACGACGGAGACGTATCAATATGCCTCCATGTGCTCGTCGTTTGGCTCATATACTTATTTGGAGAAGTTGACGAGGAGCTGGGAGTCTCCCTTGATGGTGAGGCGCTTCACCCCCAAGGCTGTCGCAGCCTTGAGACCGGCGATCAAGCCTTCGTACCCTGCGATGTTGTTGGAGACCTTCTTGCCCTGCTGAAAGCAAAGCTGCACGGCGTAGTAGAGCTTGTCCTGGGTGGGCGAGATGAGCACGGCTCCAGCCCCCACGCCCTGGCGCACGAAGGCACCGTCGAAGTACATGACCCAGCCGTCCGGTGCCTCGCTTCCTGGTGAGAGAGGTCGGTCCTCGCCTGCTTTGGGACTGGGGACGTCTGTCCATTCCACCACAAAGTCGGCGAGCGCCGCATCCTTGATGACCCTGGTGGTGCTGAACTCCAACTGGAACGCGTACAATTCAATGTTCCATTCGGTGGCTCTCCTCGCGGCATTGTGGCTCCTGAGCACTCTCTCCAGTGGGTAAGCCGAGACGACTTTGATGTGGTGGCCTTAGAAGTAGTGGTGCAGCTTGAGCGAGGCGACGAGGAGTGCGAGCAAGAGCTTTTGCGGCATTGGGTAGCGCGCCGCAGTACCGTGCTGACGAAGTAGACCGGGTGCTCAACGAGAGCGGAAGTGCTGGTGAGGTCTTGTACCTCCTGAGGCTGGGGGCCTCAGGAGCTTGGCCATTGGTCGGGGCGGTCGGGTCCCCTGGAGCGCTGTCCTGAGGAGCTCGGTCATCTGTTGGCACTACCAAGGCCTCAGGAGCACCGTCCTGAAGCTGCGCCATCTTAACCGGGTGCTCAGTGTCGCGTGGTAGGCCCTTGGCGTGGTGCTCCTCTCAGACAGCCACCAGCGCTCCGCTGGCAGAGTGAGGCGTGGCAGCCAGGTAAAGCACCAGGGGCTTGAGAGGACGCGGCGCCACCATCACTGGTGGGCTGGTGAGGTATCTCTTGAGGTCTTGAAATGTTGTGTCAGCCTCCGGAGTCCACTCAAACGACCCCTTCTTCTTCATCAGCTTGAAGAACGGGAGGGCGCGCTCCCCCAGCTTGGAGATGAAGCGCCCCAGCGAGGTCACACAGCCTGCCAGCTTTTGCATTCCCTTAAGGGTCTGTGACAGGCTCATCCTTTCTATTGCCTTGACCTTTTCTGGGTTTGCCCCGATTCCCCTGTGCGACACCAAAAAGCCCAACATCTTGCCGGAGGGGACGCCAAACACACATTTCTACGGGTTGAGCCACAGGTCCACCTTGCGCAGGCTGGCGAATGTTTCTTCCAGGTCCTCGATGAGGGTCCTCACCTCCCAATACTTCACCACTATGTCGTCGACATATGCCTCGGCGTTCCTCCCGAGCTGTTGGCCCAGAGCGATGTGCATCAGACGCTGGAAGGTTGCTCTGGCGTTACGCAGCCCAAAGGGCATGCAGGTGTAGCAATACACCCCGCATGGAGTCAAGAAAGCCGTCTTCTCAACATCTTGCACCGCCATCTTGATTTGGTGATACGCTGAGAATGCGTCCAGGAAGCACAGCAGGTTGCACTCGACGGTGGAGTCGACGATCTGGTCGATGCGCGGAAGCGGAAAGGAGTCTTGAGGGAAAGCCTTGTTAAGGTTGGTGAAGTCGACGCACATGCATTCCTTCCCACCTTTCTTGGGGATGATGACCGGGTTCGCCAACCATTTTGGGTACCGCATCTCCCGAATGACACCACCATCTTGTAGCTTGCAGGTCTCTTGGACGATGAATGACTGCTTCTCCGTGGACTGCCGTCGCGCCCTCTACTTCACCAGGCGTATGTTGGGGCACACCCTTAGGTGATGCTCGATTACCCCCCTTGGGACTCCGACCAGATCCTTGGGCTCCCATGCAAACACTTCCTTGTTTGCGCGCAAGAAGTCGACCAATGCCTTTTCTTGGTCTGGGGCGAGGTTGGCACATATGCTGAAGGTGGCTCCTGATGCCCCGTCCTCATCAACTGGTACCTGCTTCGTCTCAGCCCAATCTTGAGAGAACAGCTGCTTCTTCTTTGTTGGCGCAGCCCCCGGGACCTCAGGGGCCCCTCCTTCGGCTGGGCTTGCTGCCGCCGCGGCCCTGAAGGCGAGCCTGAGGGCCGTTAGGGCTTCCTTGGTGTCTCCGACCATGGTGAGGACGCCGCTGCTCCCCGACATCTTCATGAGGTTGTAGGCAGGGTGAGTTGCTGCCATGAACTTATCCAGTGCCGGGTACCCGAGGATGGCGTTGTACGGGAGGCTGATGCGGGCGATGTCAAAGTCGATGAGCTCGGTGCGGTAGCTGTCACGGATGCCGAAGGTGACGGGGAGACGGATCTGCCCCAAGGGGCTGGCGAAGCCGTCGACAACCCCGGAGAACGGCTTGGTGCGGCGGAGCCAGCCATGCAGCACGTGAAGCAGGCCGAAAGCTTCCACGGAGAGCATGTTGAGGCCAGCTCCGCCATCGATGAGGGTCTTGGTTACCGCCACGTTGCAGATGGTGGGGGTGAAGAGCAGCGGAAGCACGCCGGTGCCCGCGGTGGTTGCGAGGTGGTCTCTTGAGTCGAAGGTGAGGTCGGCCTTGGGTGCCGCCCATCCCGGAGGGACTCCCTGCTATGCGCGGGCGGCGCCCACCTGGCGGAAGAACTGCTTAGCATGGCGGTCCGAGGGCGGTGCCTGTGAGCCACCGAGGAGAGCTGCAAGGATGTGGGGTGCTGGTGCCGTGAAGCGCGCGATGAAGAGGACGCGCAACTCCTCCTAGGATGCCACAGAGGACCCCGGCAAGTTGAGAAGCCAAGCGCGCGGCGCACCCAACAAGGCCATGGGGAGCCAGTTCGCCATGACCTTGTCATCACCGCCGGCCACCCAGACTGCCTCCTCGTAAGCTTGGAGAAAGCCCACGGGTCCGCCGCCCCGTCGTATCAGGGCGGCAAGTCCGGCCTGAACTTGGGTGGCCACTGCACCCGCCGTAGGGCGGGGGCGAAAGCTCGGAGGCCCTCGGCCCCTCCGAGAGAACGCGTCTGTCCGGTCGATGGTGAAGCGTTCGCCATGAGATCCGAATAGCGGAGCATGGTGGATGGAGTGGCGGATCTCCGACGCAACCCTACCTAGCGCCGCCAAATGTCGGATTCAGGGTTCCGCAGACCCTTGAGAGGTTTGAACTCTGGGGTGCGTGCGAAGAACTCTTCCTCCCCAGTCTGCCTGCTCACGAAATCCATGGCCTAGCTAGACGAACACAATGAACAAGAGACACGGCAGTTTATCCTGGTTCAGGCCACCTTGTGGTGTAATACCCTACTCCAGCTTTGTGGTGGATTGCCTCGAGGGGCTGGATGAACTAGTACAGTGGTGGAACAGCCTCAGGAGGTGAGGTGTTCTTGTGCTCGATGAGTTGGTGGTGTGAGAGTGGTCTGAATGATTTGTCCCCCTCTATGGTGGTGGCTAACTCCTATTTATAGTGGCCTTGGTCCTCATCCCAATTGTAAGCAAGAAGGGGTCCCACAACGGCCAAATGTAAAGGGATACAACTAGTACAAGTTATCCTGACAAAAGTAGTCTTCGTCTACAAAGGCGTCTGGTGGTGACCCCGCGGTGGGCTCCGTGATGACCTTCGTCCTGCCGTCCTGGCGGTCTTGGTCTTGTTGCACCGAAACAGAAACCTTTTCTTGATTCCTCGGGAATCTGCGCCTGCGCTTGCCTCCTTAGCACCAAAGAGGAAACCGGTACACTGCGCCCGCTGGCGCCCGCCTGGCCTTGGTCGTCACGGCTCACGTCATATGAACCTCGCGAGGTGCAGCTTGCATAGATATCTCCACTCCTCGAGAGCCAGCATGGGGAGGCCGCCCCCCGGGAGGTCTTGGTGTCACCCGCCTCATGAGGCTTGGCCCCTCGAGAGGGTCTTGGGTTGTTGTTGTTGAAGCTCGGTCGTACCGGGCCGTTGATGGAGCCACGCCGTGGGCCACAGGCAGGCAAGTCTGGGTACCCCCGTTCCCAGAACGCCGACAATGGGGCTCACAATCATAGAATATGTCCAAGATAGTATATTTATATGTGAAATCTCTCTTCCTTCAATATTCTTTCATGAATTGTTCAAGTGACCAATGCGGTGTTTGCTAACTTTCAATAAATTTTACCACCTATACTTCTTATATGTGAAGTCATTACTCCCCATGGAATAAGCATATGAAACCTATATAATTTCATATTTATGATATTCAATTCATTCAACCATTTACTCATAGGATATAAGTGAAGCACGTGAGTAAATGACAAACTACTCCAAAAAGATATAAGTGAAGAACAATGAGTAGTCAAGTAGTTAAATAGCCATGTGAGGACTCTCTCTCATTCAAGATTTCAGATCCAATGATTTTATTCAAACAACTAATAAAATGAAAATACACTCCAAGCAAAACACATATCATGTGATGAATAAAAATATAGCTCCAAGTAAGGTATACCGATAGTGTCGAAGACGAAAGAGGGGATGCCTTCCGGGGCATCCCCAAGCTTAGTTGCTTGGGTCTTCCTTGAATATTACCTTGGGGTGCCTTCGGCATCCCCAAGCTTAGTGTATTACCACTTCTTATTCTACTCATATCGACATCTCACTCAAAACTTGAAAACTTCAATCACACAAAACTTAACGGAACTTCGTGAGATGGGTTAGTATGATAAAGACAAATCATTCACTTTGGTACTGTCAAGATAAGATTAATAATTGTTCTCACACAATGTCTACTGTACCATATCATTTCTACAATTTATATTGATCAATATAAGCCATAGAAACTAGAAAACAAGCAAACTATGCATTGAAAACAGAATCTGTCAGAAACAGAACAGTCTGTAATGATCTGAACAACAACCATACTTATGTTACTCCAAAAATTCTTAAAAATTAGGAAAACCTAGGCAATTTGTATATCAATCTTGTGTAAAAACTTCAGATAAAAAGCATGCTTCTATTATTTTTTTAAAATTCTGGCAATGAGCGCAAAAGTTTCTGTTTTTCAGCAAGATCAAAGTGCAAAAGTTTCTGTTTTTCAGCAAGATCAAATCAACTACCACCATAGACCATACCAAATGTCTTACTTGGCACTTTATTGACACAAAAGCTATAAAACACGATTACTACAGTAGCTTAATCATGTAAACATACAGAAACAGTAAGGATAAATATTGGGTCGTCTCCCAACAAGCGCTTTTCTTTAATGCCTTTTTAGCTAGGCATGATATTTTAATGATACTTTTCCAAGCCCAATCTCGATGGTAATTTTTGTTCATACTCTAAAAGATATAAGTGAAGTTCATAGAGCATTCTACGATTAATATAGATTGACCAATATCCAAGCTCAAAATATATATAAGTGAAGCACACGAAGCATTCTATAAAGCCATACTCAGAAGATTTAAGTGAAGCAGAGAGAGCAATCTATAAAGCCATACTCAAAAGATTTAAGTGAAGCACATGAAGCATTCTATAAATCAATGAAGAACTATCTCATAATAGCATGGTGCATAAAGGAAAAGAAAGGAAAAATAAACTCAAAAGACACATATCATGTGAACAAAACAAAAAACCGAGGTATACAGATAATTATTGAGGAATAAAGATGGGATGCCAACCGGGGCATCCCCAAGCTTAGATGCTTGAGTATCCTTGAAATATTTACTTGGGGTGCCTTGGGCATCCCCAAGCTTGAACTCTTGCCTCTCCTTATTCTTCTCATATCGATAACTCCTCGATCTTCAAACACTTCATCCACACAAGACTTAAAAAAAAACCTTGTGAGATCCGTTAGTATAATAAAGCAAATCACTACTTTTAGGTACTGTTGTAAACTCATTCCAATTTCATATTAGCATTATATCTACTGTATTCCAACTTCACCATGGTCCATACCCCCCGATACAACCCATAGATTCATCAAAATAAGCGAACAACACATATAATGAGGACATGACTACCACAGTTACACCATATCCCCTGTTGTTTTACCTCTTGGAGCAGTTGCTAGAGCTCAGATACGCCAATTAGATTAGCAGGTACTTTCGTTTCTTGGTAATGTTTCTAGTGTTCATGAGAATATGATGCTGCCTAACTTAGATACATTTGTGTTGCTTGCAATTGAAGGTGCGTGTGAAGAGAACAAGAACGGAGGTTCAAGTGGAGATTTTTGGACTTTGAAACCGCCATGATGACATACAAGAAGATCGACGAAATATACAAGATGGCCTTTCATAAATTTCGTCCATAGCTTATTATTGGTGTTGCGCCACCTTATTTTGGGCCAGGCCCATGTAATCTATTTTTAGAGTCCATATTGTAGGGGAAACGACTTAGGAGGTGTTTTAGTCCCACCTTGCCAAGGGTGGCCAAAATCCCATCTCTTTTACCTATAAATATAGCCCTTAAGGCATCGTTTAGACTTGGGTTTTATTTATTTAAAAGTTAGCCATCGCTGCAACTTCGTGTACTTCGTTTGTGTCCAACGACCAGACCAAGACCACTTATGAAACCCCACTTTTATCAATACTTCATCCATACTCGCAATATTCAGATTGCTTAATCATATTCTTGCTTGTTCTTCGATTGCTTGCAGGAATAGACCTTCGTGGTCAGGTTGATCGTGCTCCGGCGTGGTCAATAACCTCTCGGAGTTGGTTTAGCGATTGCTAAGGCGCAACGTCGTGCACGTTTGTAGTCGAATCGTGAAAGTCGTCTCCACCGAATCGATAGTTATCATCTCATTGAAAGATCAGGCCCGTCGCCTCTATCAAGTGGTATCAGTTTTCAGGTTGCTCGGTGAGATTTTTCAGTTTTTCGTAGTCTAGATTTCATTTGTTCTTCATACCTACAGTCCACGAAAAAACTAAAAAAAAGTTAGATTAGTCATCCGTGTCTGAGACAGTCTGAGCATTTCACTATTATCACTTAGTTTTTGCATTGTTGAATTTTCGGTTGCATCGTGTGTCGAGTTGCTGGTTCTTAGCGTCTAGTCACTTAGAGTTTTGAGTTCTAGTCACGTGTTGTTCATGTTGCATCCACTCGCACCGACCGCATCCACATCCATCATTCGCTGAGGTTGTCGTTGTCATCTCCATCACCTCAGTTGTTGCCGCCCTACATCAGTATCGTTCGCGTTTTGCACTCACTGCTGCCATCGTGAGTCATTTGTTGCCGCCATCGTTTTCCGTTGCATCAACCTCCGTAGAAAAAGAAGAGAGGAGTACATAAAATTTTGTTTCTCACGTTACAAGATCTTGTCGGTTTGAGTGGTTGAGGCCAGAATATTTTTGATAGGAGGAGGCAACGCACGTGACTTGTTTAGGAAGAAGATATCGAAGGAATAAAGAAAAGAGTGGCAGCATGAAGATATTTTAAGGCAACCACGTGAAGCGTGTCTTGTTTTCCTCTTTGGATCTAGTCCTTCACGTGGAAGGACTTCCACTTGTGACGTTGAGATATATTTAAAAAAGCAAAAAAAAAACTGTCCGGTTTGGAGTCCTTGCCATTCACGTTTTTGGAAACCAAGGAAAAAAAGGTGCTATCTGATTTGTGTGTTTGGAAAGAGAGCAAAAAAAAGGCAAGAGAGAGTTTGGAAAGGCATCAAAGAGAGATAAGGGGAAATCTGATCGGTAAAAATATAGTTGGCTGATTCGGTTCGTGGTTTCCAAGTTTTGGAATTTCCTTGGCGAAAATAAAGGAGAAAAAGAGCAGCCATCTTGGATAAAAAAAAGGCAAGTCGGATCAGATCCGGGCACATTTATTGAAAAAAAAGAGAGGAAGAATTACAAGAAAGAGTAGAGGAGAATAAGGAAGGAGATTGGAAAAAGGGAAAGTCCAGCGTTGATCTGTTTCCTAGTTGGACGAAACTTTGTGCTTGTTGCGAAAAGTTTGGTTGGTGGCCGTTTTGTTAGGCAATTTATTTGAAAAAAAGGAAAGGAGGAAATAAATATGCACGTAAATCAAGGAGAGGTGGTTGTTTCTACGTTTGGAAGAAAAAAAATAAGGAAAGCTGCGGATTTGCTTTTTTTACGTAGGATTTTATTTATTTGGAAGGAAGCATTTGACGAAAAAAACAGGCAATTGGCGTTTGGCATCTAGCTGATTTTGTGGGACGGTTGTTGGGGCGTTTTGACTAAAAAAACAAGAGAAGGGAAGTGCACGTGCTTTTGCCAGGTCCTCACGATAAAAAAATTCTCTTGACTGATTCGGTTGTCTTTCCGAAGAAGAAAAAAGAAACAAGCCGTGCAGTTTTTCTTTGGGGAGAGAGAAAAATGCAGCGGTTGACTTGATCCCTTTGTGGTGTTGGCTTCCAGAAAAAGACTAGCTTCTTGAAGAAGTGGTACGTCACTAGTATACTTATGCCTAAAAGTTGACTTGGATCAGGGAGAGGGCCACAAGATTCTCTGCTGCCCCGTTGGTTTTTTCGTGTTAGGTATGTTTTTTTATTGCTCTATTTCTGAGGATCTTTATTTTTAGCCACATCCATCGTCGTGTCAACTATTGTAAACACATTTTTTTTAGTGGAACATCGTGAGTTCATTTGTGTCATAGGCTCGCATCTCTAGTTGTCTAGCCTAGGACCAGCACTCGACCACTTTGAATGAACTTTCAGCTTGTATTAATTAAGGACAACGCTAACGCCCACACGTGTGGTGGGAGCAAAACCCACCCATACGGCCTATAACACACAAACTGCGCCACGTCACCGCATGCATGCATGTGAAAATCTTTTCGGATTTTTATTTTTTAAAATGTTTTATCTCTTAAATGAAAAATCTGATTGAAGATCCGTTTTCACCATTAAATCCCTCGCGACGAGATCTTCGAAACTAGATCTCATATCAATATATTTCGATGAATTTTATTTGGGTTTAAAAGTTGCCATGTCTATTGCACATGAATTGCCATGGTGTTTACACTGAAGTTGCCATGATATATTTCAGCTATTTTCTTCTACATTTAAATGTAAATTTTGACATTTATAAAACGGGGAAACATAAACTAAAATTGTCATGATACATGCACTTAAAATTGCCATGATTCATACAAAAATAATTTTCATGGTCAAAATACTGGGGTTGCCATCGTCAAAATACTAAAATTGCCATGCTCTACAAACTGAAATTGCCACATGGAAACTTTAGTTTAAGCACTATAGCAACAACATTGTAAACATATGGCAACTTTTGGGAAAAAATCGTCGAAACATATCAATATGGGTTCTAGTTTTGAAGATCTCGTCGAGACGGATTTAATGGTGAAAACGGATTTTTAATTTGATTTTTTAATTAGGAGATAAAATATTTTTTAGCTAAAAACCAAAAAGATTCATCCTGATGTCATCTGTTCACATGTGGTAAAATGAGTGGTAAAGAAGGAGTGTGGGCGATGTGCAAGATGCCACACGTGTGGGCGTTAGTTTTTTCCTTAATTAACGTGGTTGTAGCATTTTTTTCCACATATATAAAGCCAACCCAGCTCCACATATTTCTACACCGTGCATACATACGTTCACCTGGCAATCGCTTTATCCACTTTTGGAGTTATTTGACACCGCTGGTTGCCGGTCACCTCCTGCTGCATGGTAAGAACTTGTAAGACTTTGATTTGCTATACTGTGAGTGTTTTACCACCACTTCCTAGTCGTTCATAGGAACATTATTTTTGGATTTTGTTTCTTGTTTCTACTAATCAGGACAGCATCCAGAGTTAATTCATGGGCTTTGTCGATCGCGGGAGACGTGCCACCACCTATGCAAATACCACAACTGTCGCGAGAGGTGCACAAACATCCAGATGCACATGATCAGGTTACTGTTTTTATACCACCATTTAATGGACGTTTTAGACCTGCTTTATATATTGAATGGGAGTTTGACATAAATAATATATTTGCTTCCAATAATTTTGATGAACGTAAAAAGTTTAAGGTTGCGGTTGGTTCTTTCACTGGTTATGTTGTAGTTTGGTGGAGTGAATATTGTCGGTTACACCCTAATGATATACCTACTACTTGGGATGGTTTGAAACTTGCCATGCGAAATACATTCATTCCCGCTTATTATACTCGTGACATGATTAAAAAGTTGCAACATTTAAAACAAGGTAGTGACACCATAACGACATATTATGATGCTTTACAAACTACCTTGCTGCATTCCTCTTTAGTAGAAAGTGAAGAAGATTTAATGGATAGATTTTGGGGAGGATTAAATCATGACATTCAAGAGATACTAATTCATGAAGAGTGTTATCCTATGGACCATTTGTTTCATCTTGCTTGCAAAGCTGAACAGAAAATAAAACGACGTCTTGCCCACAAGGAGAACAAGCGCGAGATGCAGATTCCAAGAGTTGATACGGTTGTCCCTTGAACTACTAGGCATACTATGACAACCACATCCATTGTTGTGAGGACTACATCACCTCCACCATGTGAGACATCATCATCGAGAGTGCCTACATCATCTGAGTTGATCATAACAGGTAATGACAAAGGTACTAATCTTCCACCTCCACATGAGTACGATGAATGTCTTGTCAATTTAAATGCACCATGCGGTGAGCTACCCACTACTTTGATCACACCAACTATTTTAGAGGACTATGTTGATGATTTGACTTTGCCATGTGATCAAACAATTTTGAGTGAACCCATTGAATTAACTATCGATGCAAAAGAATCAAGTGAATCAGGGAATAAATCAGATTGGATCAAATATGTTTGAAAATAATTGTGTCAATGTTTAATCATTTTGATATGACCTCTAATATTGGTGATGGTTCATCAATGTTGGGATGGTTTAATGATAAGCATTGTCAATCTTTTGATATGAATAAGATCTTCACTTATATGTGCAAACTGCGTTGCAATATTTTCATGCCTTTGACTTCTTGTGATAATATATTGGATTTATATTTCACGAATTTTGAAGGGTGCTCTTGTATAACTGTGTCACATGTGCCCCACCTGAGATCATAAAAATGGATGACATATACATATACAACGTATACACCTTATCTCTTTTGTTAGCAAGATTACAGATTAAGCAACGCCGAGGACGGCTTTATTTTCAAGAAGGGGAGGATGATGAGGACATGGCTACCACAGTTACACCCATATCCCCTGTTGTTTTACCTCTAGGAACAGTTGCTAGAGCTTAGATACGCCAATTAGATTATCAGGTACTTTCGTTTCTTGGTAATGTTTCTAGTGTTCATGAGAATATGATGCTGCCTAACTTAGATACATTTGTGTTGCTTGCAATTGAAGGTGCGTGCGAGGAGAACAAGAACGGAGGTTCAAGTGGAGATTTTCAGACTTTGAAGCCACCATGATGACATACAAGAAGATGGACGAAATATACAAGATGGCCTTTCATAAATTTCGTCCATAGCTTATTATTGGTGTTGCGCCACCTTATTTTGGGCCAGGCCCATGTAATCTATTTTTAGAGTCCATATTGTAGGGGAAACGACTTACGAGGTGTTTTAGTCCCACCTTGCCAAGGGTGGACAAAATCCCCTCTCTTTTCCCTATAAATATAGCCCTTAAGGCATCGTTTAGACTTGGGTTTTATTTAATTAAAAGTTAGCCATCGCTGCAACTTCGTGTACTTCGTTTGTGTCTAACGACCAGACCAAGACCGCTTATGAAACCCCACTTTTATCAATACTTCATCCATACTCACAATATTCAGATTGCTTAATCATATTCTTGCTTGTTCTTCGATTGCTTGCAGGAATAGACCTTCGTGGTCAGGTTGATCGTGCTCCGGCGTGGTCAATAACCTCTCGGAGTTGGTTTAGTGATTGCTAAGGCGCAACGCCGTGCATGTTTGTAATCAGATTGTGAAAGTCGTCTCCACCCAATCGATAGTTATCATCTCATCGAAAGATCGGGCCCCTCGCCTTTATCAATATAGAAAACATAATTTGTCAAAAATAGGACAATCTGTAGCAATCTGGAAACTTCGTATACTTATGTGACTCCAACATTTCTAAAATTAGGACAAAATAAAAAAAATTGCAGAGCCATACTGTGTAAAAAATTCAAGATTTTATCACGCTCCAGTAAAAATGTAAATTCAATTACTCCAGCAAAAGTTTATATTTTTTATGCTGCACACACTGAACAAGCAATTTAAACATTCTCAAGCCAAGCCATGACACATTATTTTTATAATACAATGAATATATACAAGGGGATACTTACTTTTGAAAAACTTCCATGAAAAATTCTATAGTGTTTCCATGAGCATGAACACAAGTGTTCAAGGTCGACCCTCACTTCTCCAATGCATATGTTAGGGAACGTTGCAGAAAATTAAAAATTTTCCTACGGTTTCACCAAGATCTATCTATGAGTTCATCTAAGCAACGAGTCATGGGAGAGAGATTGCATCTACATACCACTTTGTAGATCATGGCGGAAGCGTTCAAAAGAACGGGATGAAGTAGTCGTTCTCGTCGTGATCCTATCACCGGAGATCCTAGCGCCGAGCGGACGGCACCTCCGCGTTCAACACACGACGGAGCGGATGGCGTCTCCTCTTTCTTGATCCAGCAAGGGGGAGGAGAGGTTGAGGAAGATGGCTCAGCAGAGCAGCACGGCGTGGTGTTGGTGGAGAAGCAAGACTCGGCAGGCTTCGCCAAGCACGTGGCGGAGGAGGAGAGTGTAGCAGGGAGAGGAGGCGCCAAAACTTCAGGTGCGGCTGCCCCTCCCCCTTTATATAGGCCCCAGGCGCCCGCCCTGGGGATCCCATCTCCCAAGGGGGGCGGGCAAAGGGTGGAGTGCCCCCAAGGCAAGTGGGCGCCCCACCCTAGGGTTTCAACCCTAGGCGCAGGGTGGGCCAAGGGGAGCACCAACCCACTATGGGCTGGTTCCTCCCCACTTCAGCCCATGGGGCCCTCCGGGATGGGTGGCCCCACCGGTGGACCCCGGACCCTTCGTGGTCCCAGTACAATCACCGGTGACCCCAAACTTTCCGATGGCCAAAACAATACTTCCTATATATAATTCTTTACCTCCGGACCATTTCGAACTCCTCGTGACGTCCGGGATCTCATCCGGACTCGAACAACATTCGGTTTACTGCAAACTCATATTCATACAACCCTAAGCGCCACCGAACCTTAGTGTGTAGACCCTACGGGTTCGGGAGACACGAGACATGACCGAGATGGCTCTCGGGCAATAACCAACAGCGGATCTGGATACCCATGTTGGCTCCTACATGCTCCTCGATGATCTCATCGGATGAACCACGATGTCGAGGATTCAAACAATCCGTATACAATTCCCTTTGTCAATCGGTATGTTACTTGCCCGAGATTCGATCGTCGGTATCCCAATACCTCGTTCAATCTCGTTACGGCAAGTCACTTTACTCGCATCGTAATGCATGATCCGTGACGGACACTTGGTCACTTTGAGCTCATTATGATGATGCACTACCGAGTGGGCCCAGTGATACCTCTCCGTAACACGGAGTGACAAATCCGATCTCGATCCGTGTCAACCCAAGACACTTTCGGAGATACCTGTAGTGCACCTTTATAGTCACCCGATTACGTTGTGACGTTTGGTACACCCAAAGCACTCTTACGGTATCCGGAGTTACGATCTCATGGTATAAGGAAGAGATACTTGACATTGAAAAAGCTCTAGCAAAACGAACTACACGATCTTGTGCTATGCTTAGGATTGGGTCTTGTCCATCACATCATTCTCTTAATGATGTGATCCCGTTGTCAATGACATCCAATGTCCATAGTCAGGAAACCATGACTATCTGTTGACCAACGAGCTAGTCAACTAGAGGCTCACTAGGGACATGTTATGGTCTATGTATTCACACGTGTATCACGATTTCCGGATAATACAGTTATAGCATGAATAAAAGACAATTATCACGAACAAGGAAATATAATAATAACCCTTTTATTATTGCCTCTAGGGCATATTTCCAACAGTCTCCCACTTGCACTAGAGTCAATAATCTAGTTACATTGTGATGAATCGAACACCCATACAGTTCTGGTGTTGATCATGTTTTGCCCGCGGAAGAGGTTTAGTCAACGGATCTGCGACATTCAGATCCGTATGCACTTTGCAAATTTCTATGTCTCCATCTTGAACATTTTCACGGATGGAGTTGAAGCGACGCTTGATGTGCCTGGTCTTCTTGTGAAACCTGGGCTCCTTGGCAAGTGCAATAGCTCCGGTGTTGTCACAGAAGAGTTTGATCGGCCCCGACGCATTGGGTATGACTCTAGGTCGGTGATGAACCCTTCACCCAAATTGCTTCATGCGCGCTGCCTCCGAGGCTGCCATGTACTCCGCTTCACATGTAGATCCCGCCACGACGCTCGCTTGCAGCTGCACAGCCTTCTTGCTCCACCATTCAACATATACGTATCCGGTTTGTGACTTAGAGTCATCAGATCTGTGTCGAAGCTAGCGTCGGCGTAACCCTTCTGACGAGCTCTTCGTCACCTCCATAAACGAAACATGTCCTTTGTCCTTTTCGGTACTTCAGGATATTCTTGACCGTTGTCGGTGTTCCTTGCGGGATTACTTTGGTACCTTCCTACCAAACTTATGGCAAGGTTTACATCAGGTCCGTACACAGCATGGCATACATAATAGATCCTATGGCTGAGGCATAGGGGATGACGCTCATCTCTTCTTTATCTTTTGTCGTGGTCGGGCATTGAGCTGAGCTCAATCTCACACCTTGCAGTACAGGCAAGAACCCTTTCTTGGACTGATCCATTTTGAACTTCTTCAAAATCTTATCAAGGTATGTGCTTTGTGAAAGACCTATGAGGCGTCTCGATCTATCTCTATAGATCTTGATGCCTAATATATAAGCAGCTTCTCCAAGTACCTTCATTGAAAAACTTTTATTCAAGTAGGCCTTAATGCTGTCCAAGAGTTCTATATCATTTCCCATCAAAAGTATGTCATCTACATATAATATGAGAAATGTTACAGAGCTCCCACTCACTTTCTTGTAAACGCAGGCTTCTCCATAAGTCTACATAAACCCAAACGCTTTGATCATCTCATCAAAGTGAATGTTCCAACTCCGAGATGCTTGCACCAGCCCATAAATGGATCGCTGGAGCTTGCATACCTTGTTAGCATTCTTAGGGTTGACAAAACCTTCCGGCTGCATCATATACAGCTCTTCCTTAAGATAACCGTTAAGGAACGATGTTTTGACGTCCATCTGCCATATCTCATAATCATAGTATGCGGCTATTGCTAACATGATTCAGACGGATTTAAGCTTCGCTACGGGAGAGAAAGTCTCATCATAGTCAATTCCTTGAACTTGCCGATAACCTTTAGCGACAAGTCAAGCTTTATAGATGGTGACATTACCATCCGCGTCCGTCTTCTTCTTAAAGATCCATTTGTTTTCTATCGCTCGCCGATCATCGGGCAAGTCTGTCAAAGTCCATACTTTGTTTTCATACATGGATCCTATCTCGGATTGCATGGCTTCAAGCCATTTGTTGGAATCCGGGCCCGCCATCGCTTCTTCATAGTTCAAGGTTCACCGTTGTCTAACAACATGATTTCCGTGACAGGTTGCCATACCACCACGGTGTGGAGCGTGTCCTTGTGGACCACGAGTTCAAGTAGCAACTTGATCCAAGTACCTTGATCATCATCATTAATTTCCTCTCCGGTTGGTGTAGGCACCACAGGAACATTTTCCTGAGCTGCTCTACTTTCCGGTTCAAGAGGTAGTACTTCATCGAGTTCTACTTTCCTCCCACTTACTCCTTTCGAGAGAAACTCTTTTTCCAGAAAGGATCCGTTCTTGGCAACAAAGATCTTGCCTTCAGATCTAAGGTAGAAGGCATACCCGATGGTTTCCTTAGGGTATCCTATGAAGACGCATTTTTCCGATTTGGGTTCGAGCTTTTCAGGTTGAAGTTTCTTGACATAAGCATCGCATCCCCAAACTTTTAGAAACGACAGCTTAGGTTTCTTCCCAAACCATAATTCATACGGTGTCGTCTCAACGGATTTAGACGGTGCCCTATTTAAAGTGAATGTAGCTGTCTCTAGAGCGTATCCCCAAAATGATAGCGGTAAATCTGTAAGAGACATCATAGATCGCACCATATCCAATAGAGTGCGACACGACGTTCGGACACACCATTACGTTGAGGTGTTCCAGCGGCGTGAGTTGTGAAACGATTCCACATTTCCTTAAGTGTGTACCAAATTCGTGAATTAAATATTCTCCTCCACGATCTGATCGTAAGAACTTTATTTTTCGGTCACGTTGATTCTCTACCTCATTCTGAAATTCCTTGAACTTTTCAAAGGTCTCGGACTTGTGTTTCATCAAGTAGACATACCCATATCTACTTAAGTCATCGTGAGAGTGAGAACATAACGATATCCTCCATGAGCCTCAACGCTCATTGGACCGCATACATCGGTATGTATGATTTCCAATAAGTTGGTTGCTCGCTCCATTGTTCCGGAGAACGGAGTCTTGGTCATTTTGCCCATAAGGCATGGTTCGCATGTGTCAAATGATTCATAATCGAGAGACTCTAAAAGTCCATCGAATGGAGCATCTTCATGCGCTTGACACCAATGTGACCAAGGCGGCGATTGCCACAAGTATGTGGGACTATCGTTATCAACTTTACATCTTTTGGTATTCACACTATGAATATGTGTAATATTACGTTCGAGATTCATTAAGAATAAACCATTGACCATCGGAGCATGACCATAAAACATATCTCTCATATAAATAGAACAACCATTATTCTCGGATTTAAATGAGTAGCCATCTCGCATTAAACGAGATCCCGATACAATGTTCATGCTCAAACTTGGCACCAAATAACAATTATTGAGGTTTAAAACTAATCCCGAGGTAAATGTAGAGGCAGCGTGTCGACGGCGATCACATCGACCTTGGAACCATTCCCGACGCAAGATCGTCACCTCGCCCTTCGCCGATCTCCGTTTATTCCGCAGCTCCTACTATGAGTTACAAATATGAGCAACGACACGGTATCAAATACCCGGGAGTTACTACGAGATCTTGGTAAGGTACACATCAATTACATGTATATCAAATATACCTTTAGTGTTGCCGGCCTTCTTGTCCGCTAAGTATTTGGGGCAGTTCCGCTTCAATGGCCCTTCCTTTGCAATAAAAGCACTCTGTCTCGGGCTTGGGTCCATTCTTTGACTTCTTCCGGCAACTTGCTTATCGGGCGGCAACATCCTTGCCGTCCTTCTTGAAGTTCTTCTTTCCCTTGCCCTTCTTGAACTTAGTGGTTTTATTGACCATCAACACTTGATGTTCTTTCTTGATTTCAACCTCTGCTGACTTCAGCATTGAGAATACTTCGGAATGGTCTTCACCATCCCTGCATATTGTAGTTCATCACAAAGCTCTTGTAGCTTGGTGGGAGCGATGAAGGATTCTGTCAATGACCGCCTCGTCAGGAGGTTTATGTCCAGTGGGACAAGCGGTTGTGCAACCCGGACATTTTGAGTATGTGCTCACCGATGAACTGTTTTCCTCCATCTTACAACTATAGAACTTGTCGGAGACTTCATATCTCGACCGGGCATGAGCTTGGAAAACTAGTTTCAGCTCCTCGAACATCTCATATGCTCCGTGTTGCTCAAAACGCTTTTGGAGCCCGGTTCTAAGCTGTAAAGCATGCCGCCTTGAACGAGGGAGTAATCATCAAGACGAGACTGCCAAGCATTCATAATGTCTTGGTTCTCTAGGACAGGTGCATCACCTAGCGGTCCTTCTAGGACATATTGTTTCCTAGCAGCTATGAGGATGATCCTCGGGTTCGGACCCAGTCCAGTATAGTTGCTGCCATCATCTTTCAGCTTGGTTTTCTCTAGGAGCAGCGTTGAAGTTCATGTTGACATGGCGTTGGCCATTTGATCTACAAGACATATTTGCAAAGGTTTTAGACTAAGTTCATGATAATTAAGTTCATCTAATCAAATTATTTTAATGAACTCCCACTTAGATTAGACATCCCTCTAGTCATCTAAGTGTTACATGATCCGAGTCGACTAGGCCGTGTCCGATCATCACGTGAGACGGACTAGTCATCATCGGTGAACATCTCCATGTTGATCGTATCTTCCATACGACTCGTGTTCGACCTTTCGGTCTCCGTTTTCCGAGGCCATGTCTGTACATGCCAGGCTCGTCAAGTTAACCCTAAGTGTTTTGCATGTGTAAAACTGTCTTACACCCGTTGTATGTGAACGTAAGGATCTATCACACCGATCATCACGTGGTGCTTCAAACGACGAACTTTAGCAGCGGCCGCGCTTAGGGAGAACACTTCTTGATATTGTTGTAAGGATCATCTTATTTACTACCGTTGTTCTAAGTAAACAAGATGCATAAACATAATAAACATCACATGCAATTATATAGTAGTGACATGATATGGCCAATATCATATAGCTCCATTGATCTCCATCTTCGGGGCTCCATGATCATCTTGTCACCGGCATGACACCATGATCTCCATCATCATGATCTCCATCATCGTGTCTTCATGAAGTTGTCACGCCAACGACTACTTCTACTTCTATGGCTAACGCGTTTAGCAATAAAGTAAAGTAATTTACATGGCGTTCTTCAATGACACGCAGGTCATACAAAAATAAAGACAACTCCTATGGCTCCTGCGGTTGTCATACTCATTGACATGCAAGTCGTGATTCCTATTACAAGAACATGATCTCATACATCACAATATGTCATTCATCATTCATCACAACTTCGGCCATATCACATCACATGACAATTGCTGCAAAAACAAGTTAGACGTCCTCTAATTGTTGTTGCATCTTTTACGTGGCTGCAATTGGGTTCTAGAAAGAACGTTTTCTTACCTACGAATAACCACAACGTGATTTTGTCAACTTCTATTTACCCTTCATAAGGACCCTTTTCATCGAATCCGCTCCAACTAAAGTGGGAGAGACAGACACCTGCCAGCCACCTTATGCAACTAGTGCATGTCAGTCGGTGGAACCTGTCTCACGTAAGCGTACGTGTAAGGTCGGTCCGGGCCGCTTCATCCCACAATACCGCTGAAGCAAGAAAAGACTAGTAGCGGCAAGCAAGTTGACAAGATCTCGCCCACAACGAAATTGTGTTCTACTCGTGCAATAGAGAACTACGATAGACCTAGCTCATGATGCCTTTGTTAGGGAGCGTTGCAGAAAATTAAAATTTTCCTACGGTTTCACCAAGATCTATCTATGAGTTCATCTAAGCAACGAGTCATGGAGAGAGATTGCATCTACATACCGCTTTGTAGATCGCGGCGAAGCGTTCAAAAGAACGGGATGAAGTAGTCGTTCTCGTCGTGATCCTATCACCGGAGATCCTAGCGCCGAGCGGACGGCACCTCGCGTTCAACACACGACGGAGCGGATGGCGTCTCCTCTTTCTTGATCCAGCAAGGGGAGGAGAGGTTGAGGAAGATGGATCCAGCAAAGACGACGGCGTGGTGTTGGTGGAGAAGCAACACTCGGCAGGGCTTCGCCAAGCACGTGACGGAGGAGGAGAGGTGTAGCAGGGAGAGGGGGCGCCAGAACTCAGGTGCGGCTGCCCCCCCTCCCTTTATATAGGCCCCAGGGGGCGCCGCCCTGGGGATCCCATCTCCCAAGGGGCGGCGGCAAGGGGTGGAGTGCCCCCCAAGGCAAGTGGGGTGCCCCCCCACCCTAGGGTTTCAACCCTAGGCACAGGGGGTGGGCCAAGGGGGGCGCACCAGCCCACTATGGGCTGGTTCCCCTCCCCACTTCAGCCCATGGGGCCCTCCGGGATGGGTGGCCCCACCCGGTGGACCCTCGGGGCCCTTCCGGTGGTCCCGGTACAATACCGGGTGACCCCGAAACTTTCCCGATGGCCGAAACAATACTTCCTATATATAATTCTTTACCTCCGGACCATTCCAGAACTCCTCGTGACGTCCAGGATCTCATCTGGGACTCCGAACAACATTCGGTTTACTGCATACTCATATTCATACAACCCTAGCGTCACCGAACCTTAAGTGTGTAGACCCTACGGGTTCGGGAGACACGTAGACATGACCGAGACGGCTCTCGGGCAATAACCAACAACGGGATCTGGATACCCATGTTGGCTCCCACATGCTCCTCGATGATCTCATCGGATGAACCACGATGTCGAGGATTCAAACAATCCCGTATACAATTCCCTTTGTCAATCGGTATGTTACTTGCCCGAGATTCGATCGTCGGTATCCCAATACCTCGTTCAATCTCGTTACCGGCAAGTCACTTTACTCGCACCGTAATGCATGATCCGTGACCGGACACTTGGTCACTTTGAGCTCATATGATGATGCACTACCGAGTGGGCCCAGTGATACCTCTCCGTAACATGGGTGACAAATCCTGTCTCGATCCGTGTCAACCCAATGACACTTTCGGAGATACCGTAGTGCACCTTTATAGTCACCCGATTACGTTGTGACGTTTGGTACACCCAAAGCACTCTTACGGTATCCGGGAGTTACACGATCGCATGGTCTAAGGAAGAGATACTTGACATTGAAAAAGCTCTAGCAAAACGAACTACACGATCTTGTGCTATGCTTAGGATTGGGTCTTGTCCATCACATCATTCTCTTAATGATGTGATCCCGTTGTCAATGACATCCAATGTCCATAGTCAAGAAACCATGACTATCTGTTGACCAACGAGCTAGTCAACTAGAGGCTCACTAGGGACATGTTATGGTCTATGTATTCACACGTGTATCACGGTTTCCGGATAATACAGTTATAGCATGAATAAAAGACAATTATCACGAACAAGGAAATATAATAATAACCCTTTTATTATTGCCTCTAGGGCATATTTCCAACAACATAACCTTCCAATCACTTCTCTTTTTGAAAATGTTTTTAGGCATAAGAGGCAAGTAATTTTTTTTTGTATTTTGCATTCTTTTAATTTTTTTGTTTCACCCACAACTAAAGTAAACAAAAAAGGGAAAACAAAATCTACTTACTGAAGAAAGGAAACAAACACACGAGAATATCAACCCCACGCTATTGCTCCCCGGCAACGGTGCCAGAAAATAGCCTGATAATCCCCAAGTGCAAGGAATTATCGTAGCAATTTCCAAAGGTGGAAGTGATAAGTACGGAGTGTCGAACCCACAAGGAGCTAAAGGTAAGACAATATTCTCTTAAGTCCTATCTGCCACGGATACGACTCTACGTACACCGAACGTTTGCTTCCATCTAGGAATGAGAAATAAAACTACGATGTGGGTATGAAGAGGATAGCTTTGCATGATATCGCAGAACTAAAATATAAAAATAGGTGTTGTTAACATAAAGTTAGAATACATTACTATATATTATAAATAGCGAGTGTGGAATAATGATGGAGCGGTGTGTGGAATTATCCTAGGCAATTGTTAACAAGATCGGTAGTCGTAATTGCAATTTTATACGAGGGAGAGGCATAAGCTAACATACTTTCTCTACTTGGATCATATGCACTTATGATTGGAACTCTAGCAAAGCATCCGCAACTACTAAAGATCATTAAGGTAAAACCCAACCATAGCATTAAAGTATCAAGTCACCTTTATCCCATACGCAACAACTCCCTTACCGGGTTTATGCTTCTGCCACTCAAGCAACCCACTATAAGCGAATCATGAACGTATTGCAACACCCTACAGCGGGAATCCTTCACATGTGAGCGGCATGGAAGGCACCATAGGACAGCACCAAAATAAAACATACAACTCAAACCAATCTAGATCATCAATCAACCCAGAAGACAAAGGAAATCTACTCAAAACATCATATGATGGCAACACATCATTGGATCATAATATGTGGCATAAAGCACCATGTTCAAGTAGAGGACTATAGCGGGGTGCGGAGAGTGGAGTGCTTAAAAGAGATGAGGATGGTGATGTTGATGAGGACGATCACTGCGGCGATGGTTCCCCTGGCGGCACTCCGGCGTCACCAAGAGAGAGGAGAGAGTCTCCCCCTTGTGCTTCCTCCTCCATGGCCTCCGGTGATGATGGCCCCCTCCGGCAGGGTGCCGGAGAGGGCCTAGATTGATTTTTCGTGGCTACAGAGGCTTGCGGTGGCGGAACTCCCGATCTAGGTTTCTTTCTGGGGGTTTTGGTATTTATAGGAATTTTTGGCGTTGGTCTCACGTCAAGGGGGTCCACGAGGCAGCGGCAAGACAGGAGCACCCCCCGGGGGTTAGGCCGCGCCCCCTACCTTGTCGTCGCCGCAGGACTCTTCTGGCCCAACTCCAATGCCTCGGGGGCCCCTTTTGGTCCATAAAAAATCACCGCAAATTTTCAGCCCATTCCGAGAAGTTTTATTTCTGCACAAAAAACAACACCATGGTAGTTCTGCTGAAAACAGCGTCAGTCCGGGTTAGTTCTAATCAAATCATACCAAAACCATATAAAATTATTGTAAACATGGCATGAATACTTCAAAAATTATAGATACATTGGAGACGTATCAGTGGCATATAGAGACCATGGGATTGAACTTTAGACTTTGCTTTGCGACATGTAGAGCATCGGTTGGTGTAGCAACATACGTCGTAGAACATCTTGGGCCAAAAGTAGTTCTTGGAGAGCGTAGCGAATGTCTTGTCGTATCCAGAGTGTCCCATGATTCCTCCTCCATGAGATTCTTGCAAAATTAACAAACGGAGAGAAGACTCGGGGATACATAGTTTGTTAGCTCTCATAAGATAATCATCTTTGATGTAATATTGTTCCCAAGATGTATGCGTCAAACATTTGGCATACGGAATAGCAAAAGTACGATCATACGCACACAAGTATTTTATGTGCTCAAAGCCAATGGCATTCAATTCAAGTTGAGTAACAAGCATGCATTTGTGGGAAAGAGCATACGCCACAACATTCTCTTTACCCTTAATGTACTTGTTGACATAAGGAAAAGCTTCAATAAACTCACTCCATTTGGCATGTCGCTTATTCAATTTACTTTGACCTTTAGAATACTTGAGTGTCTCGTGGTTGGTATGGATGACAAATTCATGAGGACGGAGATAATGCTCCCACACATGCGACACTCGAACCAAAGCATACAACTCTTTGTCATAGATGGGATAGTTGAGTTGCACGCCGGAAAGTTTTTCACTGAAATACACAATTAGGCGCTTCTCTTGCATGAACACACCTCCTATACCATTGCCACTTGCATCACAATGAACTTCAAAAGTTTTATAAAAATTGGGCAAGGCAAGCGAAGGAGCATGTGTAAGCAATTTCTTAAGCTCATGAACTGCGGTATCTTGGGATGGTCCCCAAACAAATGGTGCACTCTTTTTACTCAAGGCATGCAAAGGGGATGCAATAGTGCTAAAGTCCTTAACGAATCTACGATAGAATCCGGCTAGGCCAAGGAAACTTTGCACTTGTTGCAAGTTGGTTGGTTGTGGCCAAGTTTTAATAACATCTATTTTAACTTCATCAACATGAACACCCTTAGATGACACAACAAAACCCAAGAAAACAAGCTTGTCAACACCAAAAAGGCATTTGTCCATATTAGCATAAAGGCGCTCTTTTCTTAGAGTTTGCAAAACGGTTCTAAGATGGGTGACATGATCCTCTAGAGACATGTTAAACACAAGAATATCATCAAAGTAGTGATGAGGACATCACTAACAAAGTTACACCCACAACCCCTACTGATACACATACAGGACCAATTACTAGAGCTCGCGCACGCCAATTAAATTACCAGGTACTTTCATTTCTTGGTAATGATTCTAATGTTCATGAGAATATGATGTTGCCTAAATTGGATACATTTGTCTTGCTTACAAATTAAGGGCCTAGCTTGGACAAGAAGGATGATCATTGGAGCAAGATCAAGCATGGAGATGATGGCATGCGCAAGGGGAACAAGAACGGAGTTACAAGTGATGATTTCAGGACTTTGAAGCCACCATAATGAGTGCGTGAAGCCTTGGACGAAATATACAAGATACCACTTCATAAATTTCGTCCAGAGGCTATTATAGGTGCTGCGTCACCTTATTATTGGGCCAGGCCCATGTAATTTCGAAATACTTGAGTATAGGCTGTTTTTAGAGTCCGTATGTGTGGGGAAACAAGAGTTAGGCTTGGTTTCGGACCCCTCCTCCAAGGGCCACAAAATTCCCCCCTCTTCCTCCATATATACAGCCCTTAGGGCGTCGTTTAGACTTTGGGTTTTGTTTAGATTAAAGTTCGCCAGAGCTGCAACTTCACGTTCTTCATTTGTGTTCAACGACCAGACAAAGGTGTCACAGAACCCCACCTTGATCAATAAAGCTTTCCTCTTATATTCGCAATATCCATATTGCAATCTTAGTTTCTTGCTTGTTCTTTGTTTGCCTGCAGGAAACAGACCTTCGTGGTCAGGTTGATCATGCTCCGGCGTGGTCAATAACCTCTCGGAGTTGGTTTAGCGATTGCTAAGGCGCGACTTCCTCGCATGTTCGTAGTCGGATCGTCAAAGTCGACTTCCTCCAAAACGATAGCCACCATCTCATCGAAAGACAGGACACCTTTGCCTCTATCAAGTGGTATCAGATTTCCAGGTTGCTCGGTGAGATTTTACAGTTTTTCGTAGTTTGGATCGAGTCTGTTCTTCATACCTATAGTCCACGAAAAAGCCAAAAAAATTTAGGGTTAGTGCATCTTGTCCAAACCAATCTAAACCTTCGCATAATCTTTTCTGTATTTGCTTTGTTGAATTTGCGGTTGCATCGTCTTGTCAAGTTGCTGGTCTTAGCTTCTAGTCCTTCAGAGTTTCGAGTTCTGTTCACAAGTTGTCACGCCGCCGCCGCACCACCATCATCACCGATGTCATATACCACCATCGTCATCATCGCTGCCATATACCACCATCGTCATCACCGCTGCCATATACCACCAACGTCATCGCCGCTGCCATATACCACATATCCACCGCCATCACGCTAATCCGAGTCCACCTCCATCACAGATTCGCCACCAGTCCGTGTTCCACCGCACTGCATATATCTGCCACCAGTCCGAGTTTCTACCAGATTCATCTCCGCCACTAGTCCTAGTCCGAGTCCAGTAAATGTTGCTTTGTTTTTGATTTCCAGATCACGCCATACTCCGAGTCGTGACCAAGTCGGACTCCCGAAATTCCGTGCTACCCGTAGTAGAAAAATAGTTCCAGTTTAGAAAAAACTAAGTCTGGAAAATTCTGGCTAGGCAGTTTTTAGGCCATTTGTAGACTTTTTCGGAAAAAAATTGTTGCGGAGCAAAGAAAAAAGAGGACAAAAAGAAGTGCAAAAAAAGATAAAAAAATTCAGAATGTGCTCCTCCCTTGTTTACGTGCAGCGCCTGATTTCGTTAGTGTTCTAGGCTCGCGTCTCTAGCACGGTCTAGCCTAGGACCAGTAGAGTACCGTCGTTGAGCGTTTATTCAACTTTGCATCTCTGAATTGATTATTGCTGACCCTTTTTGCTACCATATTATATGCCTTCCCAGCTCCACATACATCTACGTCGTGTGTTTGAATCTCCCTAGCAATCGATCTATCCAAGCTTTTGAAAGTTTTGACTACAACGGTTGCCGATCACCACCTGCTGCTTGGTAAGAACTGGTAAGATTTTGAGATTCTCTTGACGGATTTGTGACACACCAGCACCACTTCCTAGTAGTTTGCAGGATCGTATTCTTGTGTGTTTCTATTGCTGCTAACCATGGCAGGATCACAAGCCGACGAGACTGACTGGGAGAACATGACGAACAAGGAGTTACATGGTAAGTTTCAGCAAATGATGAGTGGACAGGTGGAAGATGTGCTAAATAGATTTGAAGAGTCCATGGAGAAGATAGATGGCATTGAGAGGGCGTTCCAAACAAAGCTCGATAACAAGTTTAACGAATTGCTCGCGTGTCTTCCACAACCACCACCCGCTGCACCTGTCGCACATCTACAACAACAACAACAACATCGCCTTTGAAATCTAGTGGGACGAGCACAGCGTGTTCCCCTTTAGCCTGGTCAAACTTCTGGTGCCGCTGTACATACTGTTGATGCTTTTGTAGCTCCTGTTGCTACTGCAGAGGTGGAGGACCATTACGAGGATGAGGTTGATCAAAATCAGAACTACATGCAACCACCAGCACCACCACCACCAGGTCGTCCTCATGCATATTATCGCAACGGTCGGGCTGCACCACCTGAGGTACAAGCTCATGACCATCTTCCTAAACTAAAATTGAATATTCCACCATTTGAGGGTAGATATGTTCCTGATATATATCTTACTTGGGAGTTAGAAACTGAACAACGGTTTACATGTTTACAATATCCTGAGGAGAGACGTGTTCCTGCTGTTGTTTGTGCTTTCACTAGTTTTGCATGTGTTTGGTGGTCTGAACATTGTAGATTGTATCCCATTCCAACTACTTGGGCTGCTTTGAGAACTGCTATGCATACTCGTTGGGTTCCACCTTGTTATCAACGTGAATTACTTCAAAAATTGAGCGCTTAAGACAAGGAAAAAAATTATGTAGAAGAATATTATCAGGAATTACAAACTAGCATGATTAGATGTGGTATTGTTGAGGAGAATGAAGCTATGCTTGCATGTTTTATGGGTGGATTAAATAGAGAGATTCAGACCATTCTAGAGTATAAGGAGTATAATAATATCACTCGTTTATTCCATCTTGCTTGTAAAGCTGAACGTGAAGTGCAGGATCGACAGTCATTGGCGCGGACTAACTTTTCTGCAGGTCGACCTTCATCATGGACACCACGTGCATCCTCTACTTCCACACATTCTACTGCACCGACACCTCCATCAGCGACCACCTCCAGCCATGATACAAGAAAGCAGGCACAACCACCACTATCTGCCAAGACCACACCTGTCGGGCCTGTACAGAGCTCTTCTTCTTCCATGGCATCAACAGGGCACACAAGTGATATTATTTGTCGTCGTTGTAAGGGAAGAGGTCATTATGCGAGAGAATGCAAATCTCAGTGTGTGCTGATTGCTACTAAGGATGGTGGTTATGAGTACACTAGTGACTATGATGAGGAGACTTTGGCTCTTATTACACATGAAGAACACGGTGGATATGATTTTGAAAATGAGACGCACTACATGGCTCCTGAAGATGCTGACAGGTATGAATGTTTAGTTGCTCAACGTGTTTTAAGTGTGCAGGTCACACAAGCTGAGCAAAATCAGAGGCATAATTTGTTCCATACAAAGGGAGTGGTGAAGGAACGTTCTGTTCGCATCATCATAGATGGAGGGAGCTGCAACAACTTGGCTAGCATGGAGATGGTGGAGAAGCTATCTCTCACCACAAGACCACATCCACATCCTTACTATATCCAATGGTTTAATAACAGCGGCAAGGTTAAGGTAACACGTATTGTTCGTGTGCATTTTAGTATCTCTACATATGCTGATTCTATTGATTGTGATGTGGTACCCATGCAAGCATGTTCCTTATTACTTGGTAGACCATGGCAATTTGATAAAAAAATTGTACACCATGGTAAGAACAATCAGTATACTCTTGTTCATAAGGATAAAAATATTACTTTGCTTCCTATGACTCCTGATTCCATTTTGAAAGATGATATTAATAGAGATAATAAAGCAAAACAGGAGCACAACAAGAGTGAAAATCAGATTGTGGCAAAAGAATTTGAGCAACAAATGAAGCCTAATAATAAACCATCTAGTGTTGTTTCTGAAATTAAATTGAAAAGTGCATGTTTACTTGTCACCAAATCTGATATTGATAATCTAGATTTCAGCAAATCTGTTTACTATGCTTTTGTGTGCAAAGAGGCATTATTTTCATTCGAGGACGTGCCTTCCTCTTTGCCTCTTGTTGTTACTAACATTTTGCAGGAGTTCGCTGATGTCTTTCTACAAGACGTGCCACCGGGATTACCACCTATTCGAGGGATTGAGCACCAGATTGACTTAATTCCCGTTGCTTCGTTACACAACCGTGCACCATACCGTACCAATACAGAGGAGACGAAGAAGATTATGCGTCATGGTGAGGACATGACTACCTTGAATAAAATTAAACATATTGCATACATGCATATTTGTCAGGTGATTTCTAGTGCAAACTATTCAATTATATATTTATGTTAACGAGAACAAAAATACTTCACACACTTTTGTGTTTTGTCTAATTGCAGGTGTATGGAACATTTGTACAATCCACATATGAAGATAAGGGAAAAAGATAAGTTTAGGTGTTGTTTAAAAAGTCCTCTGACGTCACTTTCGGACCAAGAGAAGATAGAGTCCAATTCTCTCACGTTTTGGATTCAGATTCGGACTGCACAGACATACCTGACTCAAAACGGAAATAACTCTTTCATACGGACTCCGAATTGGGTGATTATTTCTTTGTTGGAAAATAGATTCCGTGCTCTTTCCAACCCAATTGGATTCACCTTCAAATTCGTCCGAAGCGTTGAGTTATGGATGAAACAATCTGATGATGCAGCAGAATCCGAGTCAAACTACAAGTCCAAAGGTGTTGCATCACCTCACTTGGGCCCATTGGCCTTGTACGACCTAGGGTTGGTTTTAGGCTGCCTTGGGACGTCCTCCCACCTCCTTGGCCGCCACCCCTTTCTCATATATAAGTAGATCCATCTAGTAGCTTTTTCCTTGGGATTTGTTTAGTTAAAAGTTAGCCATTGCAACTTCGTGCACTTCGTTTGTGTCCAACGACCAGACCAAGACCGCTTACGGATCCTCACCATTATCAATACTTCATATATATTCGCAATATTCAGATTGCTTTATCATATTCTTGCTCGTTCTTTGATTGCTTGCAGGAATAGACCTTCGTGGTCAGGCTGACCGTGCTTCCGGCATCGTCAGTAACCTCAGGAGATTGGTTTAGCGATTGCTAAGGCGCAACGTCGTGCATGTTTGTAGTCGGATCGTCAAAGTCATCTCCACCAAATCGATAGTTATCATCTCATTGAAAGATCGGGACACCCTTGCCTCTATCAAGTGGTATCGGTTTTCAGGTTGCTCGGTGAGAATTTCCAGCTTTCCCTAGATTAGATTTATTTTCTTACCTACTGTCCAAGAAAAAGCCACAAAAAAAGTTAGATCTATTCATCCTTTGTCCAAACCAGTCTGAGCATTTGCAATTTTCTTTTCATTGTTTGCATTATTGAATTATCGGTTGCATCGTCGTGTCGAGTTGCTGGTCTTAGTGTCTAGTTTGTTTAGAGTTTCGAGTTCTGTTCACATTAGTCATGCCGCCGCCGGATCGTTATCCCTTCCGTTGTCCACCACCCATCCATCAATTTCCACCACGTGCTACCCATTGTTCATTGTCATAATCATAGTTGAGATCGTTCACATCTTCACTTGATCCAATCTGCATCTTATCTAGTTTGTTTGGAAATAGCGAGAGAGAAAAAAAGAGAAAAAAAAAGAGAAAAAAGTAAAAAAAAAGTCAGAGAAAAAATAGAGAGAAAGAAAAAGAAAAAAAAGTGTGAGGAAAAAAAAGAGAAGAAAAAAAAACAAAATTTGGATCTATCTAGACTCAATCTCGTAGTTGAATTTGGATTGGAATCTGTTTTATGCACAGTTCAGTAGAATAGGCATAACTTCCTCATACGAAGTCTGTTTTGGCTCCGCGAGTACTCAAATGAAAGCTAGCGACGAGCCGCATCTAAATAGTAGTAGAAGCATGTTCAATATTTGGCACCTCAAAATCAGCTTCTAAATAGGTCGTTTTGCCCTTCGAAGTTCGTGAACACAACTTATTCCAGTTTTTTAGGCCAGTTTTAGAATTTTTTGACTCCTCATATCAACTCAGAATTGAGTGATTCCTATTGCGTTTGAAAGCTTGAGTCAGTACCTTTCTTGAGGAAAATTATCAAAAAAAATTGGCACAAACTTTTCTGGAGGAAAATTGGAGAGAAAGTTGTTGTATATCCTACTTGGCAGTTGTTTTTCATCATTATCTTTATTACCGTTGTGATCTTCACTTATATCTTGCTTCCAGAGCTACTTAGTATCCTTCATTGATGCTAGTTGTGCTACGCCGTGACCTCATTAGTGTTCTAGGCTTGCGTCTCTAGTCCGGTCTAGCCTAGGACCAGCACAGTACCGTCGTTGAGCGTTTATTCAACATTGCATCTCTGAATTGATTATTGCTAATCTTTTGCTACCATATAGCCAACCCAGCTCCACATATTTCTACATCATGTATATGTACGTTCCCCTGGCAATTGCTTTACACAATCTTCGGAGTTATTTGACACCGCTGGTTGCCTGTCACCACCTGCCGCATGGTAAGAACTTGTAAGATATTGATATTTGCTTTACTATGAGCACTTTACAACCACATCCTAATAGTTCATAGGAACATTATTCTTGAATTCTGTTTCTTGTTTCTACTAATAATGAAAGGTTCCGGAGATAGACGTTCTTGGACGACGGACACATCTTCACCATCACGAGAGTTGGGACAACACACACAAGCACATGGTCAGGTTATCTCTTTACTGTCTTTTGAGGGTAGATTTAATCCTGCTATTCATCTAGCTTGGGAGCTTGAAGTAGAACAAGTTTTTAGTCACCATGACTTTTCTGAACTTGAGCGAGTACGATCTGCCACTAGAGCATTTACTGGTTTTGCTTCCATTTGGTGGAGTGTGCATTGTAAGAAAAACATTGATAACCAACCCACAATTTGGAAAGATTTCAAAGATGTAATGAGACAACAATTTTCCCTCCTTACTATAATCATGAATTGCTTCACAAATTTGAACAATTTAAACAAGGCAACAACACTGTTCATGCTTACTACCAAGAGTTCAAATCTTATATGCATCATTGTGACATAGAAGAATCTGAGGATGATACAATGAATAGATTTTTTTGGTGGTTTGAACCATGATATTCAAGCAAGATTTCAGTATATTCCTCGTTGCATTACTGGTATGTATGTTCGTGCTTGTACCTTTGAGAGACAGTTACAGGAGGATGCATTGGGTGACTACAACAACTACTATTCTAATTCATGCTCACTACCATTGGGTGATTCCTCCACCGTTGCACCTACTAGAGCAGCTACACCTCAGATTTTGAGTGCGACATCATCTCAAGTGTATGGTACATTGTCATTGTCCATACCTAAATCAGCTACGTCTTTGTGACAAGGTAACAGTAAAGGTATTGATGATATAACTTCACATGAGAATGATGCATGCCTAATTAACTTAAATACATCATGCGTTGAGTTACCTATTGATTTAAGCATGCCACCTATTTTAGAGAATCATGTTACTGTCATGAATGCATCATGTGATCAAACGACTGAAATACCAACAATTTTGAGTGCGCCCATTGAATTAACTGTCGATGTCAAAGAACCATGTGAATCAGGAAATAAATCAGATTTGGATCAAATACATTTTAAAATAATTGTGACAATGTTTAATCATTTTGATATGACCTCTAATCTTGATGATCATTCTGTGTCAAATGACTTATTGCATGTTTTCTTATTTAAGCATGTTGTAGCATGTAAATTTGATGCACGTAAGGTTTATTCACCAATGTTGGGATGGTTCAATGATGAATATTGTCAATATTTTGATATGAATAAGAGCTTCACTTGTATGTGCAAACTGAGTTGCAATATTTGCATGCCTTCTACTTATGATAATATTTTGGCTTTATATTTTATGATCTATGAAAGTTGCTCATGTATACATGTGTCATATGTGCAAAAATCAAGGGAAGTAAAAATGGATGACATATACATGTACAACATGTACACCTTGTCTCTTTTGTTAGCCACATTTCAGATTAAGCAACGCCGAGGACGGCTTTGTTTTCAAAAAGGGGAGGATGATGAGGACATGACTCCATTGGATACGACCAAACATATTGCATACATGCATATTTGTCAGGTGATTTCTAGTGCAAACTATTCAATAATCTATTTATGTTATCCAGAACAAAAATACTTCACACACTTTTGTGTTTTGTCTAATTGCAGGTGTATGGGACATTTGTACAATCCACATATGAATATAAGGGAAAAAGAGAAGTTTAGGTGCTGTTCAAAAAGTCCTCTCACGTCACTTTTGGACCAAGAGAAGATAGAGTCCAAGTCTCTCACGTTTTGGATTCAGATTCGGACTGCACAGACAAACCTGACTCAAAACGGAAATAACTCTTTCATACGGACTCTGAATTGGGTGATTCTTTTTTTGTTGGAAAATAGATTCCATGCTCTTTCCAACCCAATTGGATTCACCTTCAAATTCTTCCGGAGCGTTGAGTTATGGACGAAACAATCTGATGCTACAGCAGAATCCAAGTCAAAATACAAGTCCAAAGGTGTTGCATCACCTCCACTTGGGCCCATTGGCCTTGTACGACCTAGGGTTAGTTTTAGGCTGCCTTGGGACGTCCTCCCACCTCCTTGGCCGCCACCCCTTGCTCCTATATAAGTAGATCCATCTAGTAGCTTTTTCCTTGGGATTTGTTTAGTTAAAAGTTAGCCATTGCGACTTCGTGCACTTCGTTTGTGTCCAACGACCAGACCAAGACCGCTTACGGATCCCTACCATTATCAATACTTCATATATATTTGCAATATTCAAATTGCTTTATCATATTCTTGCTCGTTCTTCGATTTCTCGCAGGAATAGACCTTCGCGGTCAGGCTGACCGTGCTTCCGGCATCGTCAGTAACCTCAGGAGATTGGTTTAGCGATTGCTAAGGCGCAACGTCGTGCACGTTTGTGGTCGGATCGTCAAAGTCGTCTCCACCAAATCGATAGTTATCATCTCATTGAAAGATCAGGACACCCTCGCCTCTATCAGAAAAAGAATCACCTAATTCGGAGTCCGTATGAAAGAGTTATTTCCGTCTTGAGTCAGGTATGTCGGTGCAGTCCGAATCTGAATCCAGAACGTGAGAGACTTGGACTCTATCTTCTCTTGGTCCAAAAGTGACGTGAGAGGACATTTTGAACAGCACCTAAACTTCTCTTTTTCCCTTATCTTCATATGTGGATTATACAAATGTCCCATACACCTGCAATTAGACAAAACACAAAAGTGTGTGAAGTATTTTTGTTCGTCGTTAACGATAGATTTGTGTTTCGTGCTAACAAGCTATGCATTCCAGCTAGCTCCTTTTGTCTTTTGTTGTTGCAGGAGGCGCATGGAGGAGGGATAATGAGACACTTTGGCGTGAAGAAGACGGAGGATATATTTGCTAGACATTTCTTTTGGCCAAAGATGAGACGGGATGTTGAGCGTTTTGTTGCTCGCTGCACTACATGTCAAAAAGCTAAGTCACGACTCAATCCTCATGGTTTATATATGCCTTTACCTGTACCTAGTGTTCCTTGGGAGGATATATCTATGGACTTTGTTTTAGGTTTACCTCAAACAAAGAAGGGGAGGATAGCATATTTGTTGTCGTGGATAGGTTCTCGAAAATGGCACACTTTATACCATGTCATAAAAGCGATGATGCTGTTAATGTTGCTGATTTGTTCATTTGTGAAATTATTCGCTTGCATGGTGTGCCAAATACTGTTGTTTCAGATCGTGATACTAAATTTCTTAGCCACTTTTGGAGATGTTTATGGGCTAATTTGGGGACTAAACTGCTTTTTAGTACTACATGTCATCCCCAAACTGATGGACAAACTGAATGTAACGCCCCGGATTCGATGCGCCAGGTGTTTGCCAGTTATTCGCCATCTTTGCCATGTCAGTTGCTTGAGTGTTGCATTTTATCATGTCATCATGTGCATCTCATTTTGCATACGTGTTCGTCTCATGCATCCGAGCATTTTCCCCGTTGTCCGTTTTCCAATCCGGCACTCCAACGTCTCCCGGCGCCCCCTTTTGCCTCTTTTTGTGAGCGGGTGTTAAACATTATCGGAATGGACCGAGGTTTGTCAAGCGGCCTTTCTATAGCACCGGTAGACCGCCTGTCAAGTTTCGTGCCATTTGGAGTCCGTTTGATACTCCAACGGTTAACCGGGTAACTGCAAAAGCCTCTTTTGTCTTGCAGCCCAACACCCCTCCAAAGTGGCCCAAAACCCATCAAAACCCCCTCCATGCTCTCGGTCGTTCGATCACGATCGTGTGGGCGAAAACCGCACCCCATTTGGAGTCTCCTAGCTCCCTCCACCTATAAATTAGTCCCCTCCCCCGAAATTTCGGGTCCAAACCCTAGCCTCTTCCTCCTCCGCGCGCCGGACGTTTCTTCCCCGCCGCCCGGACATGTCCGCCGCCGCCCTTAGCGAATCAGCCGCCGCCACGCCGCCCCACGCCTCTCTCTCTCCGCTGCCGCCACAGACGCTGCAGGCCCGCGAGGTCGGTCGCCGCCGCCGCCCTGCCCTCCTGCCCGCGCTCGCCCGCTTCGCTCGGCTCGTCCCGCTGGCCCTCCTCCGCCGCAGCTCCCACTGCCTCGCCGCCGCCCGCCGTCGCCTTAAATCGCCCGTTGCCTCCGCCCGGCCGAATCGCGCGCGCCCGGCCGAAGTTCGCCGCTCGCCGCGCCTCCTTCGCTTCTCAACGCGCCGCCCGGCCAGATCCGCAGCATGGAAGGCGGATCCGCGCCCCGCCCCCTCCTCTCCGGCGATCCTCGTCGTCCGTGCCCGTTCCCCGATCCGGATCCATAGGAGGTTGATTTTTCCCCTTCCCCGATTATGCCTAAGTCCCGAAATTATTTGTGTTATCATGACATGTTCATCGCATCGTAACTTGCTGCATGCTGCTCCGTTTCGTGCGTGTAATATGTCAAATTGTTCGCCTCGACGAGTACTTCATTTCATTCCATTGCATCATATTCATTTGAGTTCATCTTGATGCCTGAATCATCGTTGTAAGAGTGCTTCATAATGTTTTCTGCTGTGTGTTATCAGAACGAGCTCTTTTGTCATTTTTGCCGTGATTGATGTGTGCATCCTATGAGGTTGATGCCTACATGTGTTTTGATCTATGCTATGTCGTATTTACAGTGGTGTATGCCATGCATTTTTGTGATCAATGTGGTGACTAGCACAAGCATGCAAACTAGGCATCGTGATGTTGCTGTTTTAGTCCCTGTTCTGCTGTAATTTTGATGCCATGTAAACTTGTTGCTACAGAGATATCCATGCATATTTTGAGATACTTAAGTAAGGGTGTTTTGAACAATTGGTTGTTCTCTATCCATTCATGCCCTTGTTTGCAATTATGGAGTAGTCTAGCATGTCATTTTTGTGCTCTACTTTTGCTTCAAAATGTTTCCTGGCAGATTGTTTACTTGTTATTCAATTTTGCCAAGGTTGCTATAGTTGATCCTTGCATGCTATGTTGTTGTTCTTGCCATGTATAGCTTCTATTCCATGTCTAGTTTCTGGTTGTATGCTTAGTTTGTCATGCAATGCCTCTTAGTGAGTGCATCGAGCTCGTAAACATGCCTACTTGTTATTTGTTTATGCCATGCTCCAGTTTTTCACAAGTCTGAATCTGTTTATGTTTTTGCTATGTTCACATGCTTGTAACTGTATTTTCTGATCCCTTTTGGCTTATGATCAGTAAGGGACTTTTATTCTATGCATTTAGTAGTATCATGCCATGCCTTTGTTTGACTTGATAAGTTCCTGTAGCATATTGTTTGATAGCTCTAAACATTGCAACCTGATGTTATTTCTGCAAAGTCTGAAACTGTTAGTATTTTCAATCTTGCCATGTCCTTTTGAGCATGTTCTAGTGGTTTCTGGAGATAGCTCAGTGTTCATGTTTTGTCATGCTTTACCTGTACATCATGCCCATGCCTTTTGTTTTCTTGTTGCGGTCCTGTAGCATGTTGTTTTGGTGCTTGCAATATGCCTAGTTGCTGTTTTGGACAGTTTGTCATTTAAACTTGTATAGAGTGTATGTGTTGAACCGTTGCTCCGTTTTGAGTGTGCTCTATATGAACTTGCGTGATTTTGCATGTAGCTTCATATTATCATGTTGCATCCTTGTTTTGAGGTGTTTGCTTGATGTTTGTATGTATTTTGCATCAATGACATGCTTAACTTGATTTGCTCATATCTTCTAGGCAGTAGCTCTGAATTAAATGAACTTTATATGTAACTTGACTAGAATTTCGTGTAGATCATCGTGGTGCATCTTAACTTGCTGTTTAACAACTAGAACATAAAGTTATTCAGATCTGGACCAATTTCGAAATTTACATATGAGGGCTTACCGGAATTGTTATATGTTGTTCCCTGCCTCATTTAAACTTGCTTTGATGTGTTGCTCTTGTTTGCATCATCTCTTGCCATGAGTAGCCTCATCTAGATTTGTCATGCATCATGCTTGTTTGTGCATCATGTCTTGTCTATGTGTGGGTGTTTACCTTGTTGTGTGCTTCTTTTCGATAGTTCCCGTTTCGTTGCGATCATGAGGATTCGTTCGTCTACGCTTGGTTCGGCTTCATCCGTTCGTCTTCTTCATGGACTCGTTCTTCTTCCTTGCGGGTTTTCAGGCAAGATGACCGTCACCTTGGATCTCATTACTATCATTGCTATGCTAGTTGCTTCGTTCTTTCGCTATGCTGCGCTACCTATCACTTGCTGCTCAAGCCTCCCAAATTGCCATGAACCTCTAACTCGTTGTCACCTTCCCAGCAAACCGCTGTTTGGCTATGTTACCGCTTTGCTCAGCCCCTCTTATAATGTTGCTAGTTGCAGGTGAAGTTGAAGATTGCTCCATGGTGGACAGGATTTTGTTGGGATATCACAATATCTCTTATATTATTAATGCATCTATATACTTGGTAAAGGGTGGAAGGCTCGGCCTTATGCCTGGTGTTTTGTTCCACTCTTGCCGCCCTAGTTTCCGTCATATCGGTATTATGTTCCCGGATTTTGCGTCCCTAACGCGGTTGGCTGATTTATGGGACCCCCTTGACAGTTCGCTCTGAATAATACTCCTCCAGCAAGGCCCAACCTTGGTTTTACCATTTGCCTCACCACCACCTACTTTTCCCTTGGGAGTCGCTCTCTCGAGGGTCATCTTTATTTTAGCCCCCGGGCCAATGCTTCTCTAAGTGTTGGCCCGAAACGAGCAGACTGCGGGGCCACCTTGGGGAAACTTGAGGGTTGGTTTTACTCGTAGGATGTCTCATCCGGTGTTGCCCTGAGAACGAGATATGTGCAGCTCCTATCGGGATTTGTCGGCGCATCGGGCTGCTTTGCTGGTCTTGTTTTATTGCTGTCGAAATGTCTTGTAGCCGGGATTCCGAGACTGATCGGGTCTTCCCGGGGAGAAGGAATATCCTTCGTTGATCGCGGAGCTTATCATGGGCTTGTTGGGACACCCCGCAGGTATAAACTTTCAAAGCCGTGCCCATGTTATGTGGCGATGGGAATTTGTTAATATCTGGTTGTAGTAAACTTGAAGCAAACTCTTCTAAAATACACCAACCGTGTGCGTAACCGTGAGTGTCTTCTTTCGGGGTTGATCGAGAGGAGAACACGGTTTCTGGGTTATGTTTGACGTAAGTAGGAGTTCAGGATCACTTCTTGATCATTACTAGTTGGCGACGGTTCCTTTGTTTCTCTTCTCGCTCTCATTTGCGTATGTTAGCCACCATATATGCTTAGTCGCTGCTGCAACCTCACCACTTTATCCCTTCCTTTCCTACTTAAGCTTTGCTAGTCTTGAAACCCATGGTAATGGGATTGCTGAGTCCTCGTGTCGGGGAAGCTGATCGTGACCCACGAACACCTATGGGACCTGGCGGACCGAGTCCCTTGTGGTTGGGAGGGGGGCGGAGATTGCACAAAGAGCAGATCGAAGCGATGCACACGAGCAGTTTACCCAGCTTCGGAGCTCTCCGGAGAGATAATACTCCTACTGCTGCTTGGTTGATTATATTGTGTTCTTGCTAGGGAGCAATGAGAGCTACAAAACCTAGCCTGAGTGTGTGTAGTCTTGAGTGAGTCGAATGAACCGAACGGAGCCGAACCCTTTCTACGTTGCACTTGGGCCTCCTTTTATAGGCACAAGGGGTCACCGACAGGTGGCAACGCAGATGAGGGTACAAATGGAAAAACAGTAGTTGGTACACCGATCTGTACAGTGTACAATGCTCTATACCTAACTCTGACGGCAAGGGACAAGATCAATAAATGCCCATCCCTGTCGCTTGAACAGTGCAACAGGGACCGTCAAGTGCACCACCGTTTGCCACGATTGTAAGCCTGTCAGCGCCGCTTATCGCTGCTCTCCGCTGGCTGCACAGCCCTTCGACACGCTGCGTTCGGAGTAGCCCCACGGCGACATCGCTGGCGGATGAGCTGGAGCGAAGATGAAGAGAGGTTGCTGCGCTGCAAGCGCCTTTGCCGCTGCTGAATCCTTGTCGCGCCGGAGCTTGTCGCTCACCAGCCTTCCCGCAAGCTCCTCTTGCCGGGTCTTGTTTCCTTCGTGCCTTGAGTGGCCTTCCGGCAAGGTCCTCTTGCCGGGCCTTGAAGACTTTGTTCTTGAATGGCTCCAAAGGAGCCATGGAGGACCTTGGCGGTCACTAGGCCAGCCAGCGCCGCTGGGTGCTGCGATCGCCTGCACGAAGTTCGGGATACTAGGGTACCCTACTCTAGTACACCGATAGGAGCCCCTCGGCTGGGCCACACACGGCGCCAAGCTCATGGCCAGGCCCAAACAAAGGCATGGGCACGCGCGCCTAGAGAACGCCATTACTCGCTCCCGACCCACCACGCCTCCCACTTAACAAGACGCGCCGAACGTGGCGTCGTGGGAGAGATCGTGGGGCCTTCTTTAATCGGAAAAGCGGAACGCCCGCCCCCTCTCCCCCCTTATAAGCAGGGGAAACAGGGGCAGGACGCCCACTTGCCATTGCTGTCACATCAAGAAAACCACCACCGCTCCCCCTTCTTCTCAAGTCCAAAGAGAGCGACGCCCCCCATTGCCACCGGCGCCACCAACACCGTCGGATTCTCCACCACCTCCGCCATGGCTCCAAAGCCGACAAGGGCAAAGGGGTGAAGTCGGCCGGCGCAGCGGCTCGCAGATCGCGGAAGGAGCGGGCCTCTTGACCCCTCGCCGACGCCAAGGAGCTGCGAGAGCTGTATTACCTCTTCTGGTCGACGGAGACGCGGGCGCACCCGCGCACGAGGGTGATCTCCGCCGCCACATCCGAGAAGGTTTCCGTTGGGTACCCCTTCTTCACGCTTTTCTTCCACTGCGGGCTCTGCCCGCCCTTTTCCGAATTCTTTTGCGACTTCATGAACACATATGGCCTCCGCCTCCTTGATTTCACCCCCAACGCCGTCCTCACCATGGCAGTTTTCGCACACCTCTGCGAGAACTTTGTCGGAGTCCACCCGAATGTAGCCCTTTTCCGCCACTACTTCATGCCCCGCGTAGAGAGAGGAGAGCCGCTTGCCGGAGGGATTGCATGGATCTCCAGGATCGGCAAGAAGGAAGCATATCTTGACGGAGAGCTGCGCAGCAAGTGGGAGGAGTGGAGAGCCGATTGGTGTTGGATCATAGAGGAGAACCCGCAGCCTTTCACTGCCCTGCGCCAAACTCCCATAGTGCGCGGCAACGATTGGAGCAACTTGGCGCCGGAGGACGCCAAGTTGAAGATTGCCGTGACTCGGATCTTGCGCCTCATGCATGCCGGGCTCACCGTAGGCGCTGTTGGCGCGGATTTCCTTCGCCGCCGCATTGCGCCCTTGCAGGAGAGGAGGAGGCCTGCTTGGGAATTCAAAACGCGGCGGACATCATGAGGCTGCGCCTGGCCTCAAGCTCGAACTTTCTTGTCTTGGAGCTGGATGCCATGCTGCGGAGCTGTTCAAGCACGATCAGACCACCCCGAGTGGTTCATGTTGCCGAGGGGGTCGTGCCTTTGTGCAACAACTCGTCGCTGACCGCATCCACGCGATGATGCTGCCAGCGATTCCCATGGAATCGCTCCAACTTGGCAAGAGCCCGCCGACGACGTCGTGCAGCAGTTCTTCGACAACTTAGAAGAAGTGCCGATCCGCGCCGACGAGAAGAAATGGCTCACCCGCGACACCACCGAGCAAGAGATGGTGCGCATTGCCACAAGGTTGGAGGAGGCGGCAGAAGCTGCTGCCGCCGGCGTGTTTGGATTCACCGTCGAGGAGGCAGAGGCAACCGAGGCGGCAAGCCTTGCCGATCGAGAGGAGTTTGCCGGCGAGGAGGAGCAGGCCGAGCCCGACGCTGAGCCGAACGAGCCTGCCGGGGCGCCCTCCGCTTTCAAGTAGCTTGCCTGGAGGAGCCCGCTGCCCCGCTTAAGAAGACGCCCCAAGACCGAGAAGTGGCGGGCGGCAGACGGGCCAACAGCCGCCTCGCGCCCGTCGCTCCACCGCTGCAAGCATGTTGTTGCTGGAGCGCCTCATGCCGCCACAAAGAACGGGAGCGGGCCTTCGAGCCACGGCCCCGCACCCGCCAAGCGCCCGAGGGATCCTACCTCCAGCTCGCCGCACCGAGCGGGATTTGACTTCTCCGCCTCAGCCCGAGGAGGAAGAAGAAGAAGAGTAAGATCTTGTCGCTGCTACTTGTAATTCTTCAATTGACTGCTTTATCTTGTATCCGACTTAATTCATTCTCGAGCTCTTTCCTTTTTTTAGGACGCTGGCTCGAGGGCGTCAAGAGGGCCAAGACTCCGTGGTTGTCATCAAGACGATCCCCCAGCGGCTGTGGAGGCGCGTCGAGACTCCCTTGCCGGATCCGCGACCCTTCATCGAGCAGCCCCAAAGACAGCCCCCAGCCGTAAGTATTTGATTTATTTCTTATGGTTAGGTGTGCTTGGGTGCTCCTTCTTCTCGATATCTCGGCTTGTTGAATTGTGCAGAGCAGAGCAGCCTCATCAGAGGCCCCGGAGGTCACTCCCAAGTTCTGCTGCCTCAACCACGCCGCCAAGGGAGAACTCTCCGCCAAGGGAGCGCCTCCGCAAGGGAGGCCTCCGACAAGGGGAGTCTGACAAGGGGCAGCGCCGACGACCCTCCAAAGTGGTGGAGACCGCGACCACAGATCCCATTGCGGGTAATCTTCTAACTTGAAAATTTCCCTTGGGTCTTTTTTTTTTCTGTTCTTCTTTTCAACATTTGCTTGACTTGTTCTTTTTTTTCTCGATCATCGATCCATCTGCCGGAGAGCCGATGGAGACTAAGGTTGCGGCGAGGAGGACGCCAGGGGCAAAATGACGACGCCGCCAACATGGAGGAGGAGGCCGGTGTCGATGGGTCCGTCGGCGAGGAGGCGCCAAGGCTGCCGGGCGCAGAGGAGGTGGGAGGGGTCTCGTGATCGATCGACGACCCGGAGGCCGCAGGAGCGCCAGCGCTGCGCCGACCGCCGATCCCTCCGCCACCGATGCAGCACCAGTTCAAGAGCCCCAGCCAGCGCCTATCTCAAGGCCGGCGATGGTGTCTTCATCAAGCTTCCATGGGCGCCGAGCCTGTGGCGCCGGTCGAGGAGAGACCTTCGACGAGGAGCTGCTCGCCTCGCTGGTTGTCGCTGGTTGACGCGCCAAGCAGATAGCGATGAAGTTCGAGGAAGAGCAGCTGCTAAAGAGGCTGCTGTCGCTCTACCGCGCTCGACAAGCTAAGCTGGAGTCTGTGGAGGCGCTTGTCGCGAGGGCGGATCGACATGGAGAAGCGCTGCAGAAGAGCTCCGCGCCGCCAACAAGGAAACTCTCCGGGACATAGCGAAGTGCAGGGAGCAACTTGTCGAGAGCGCACGGCCTTCATCTTGGAGAAGGCCGAGGTCGAGGAGCAGCAAAGGCTTGCCGCTAAAAGCTCTTCACAAGAAGAAGGTGAGCTGGCGCAGCGGAAGATCAATCTCGATAGCTATGAGGAAGATCTTGCCGCGCGCGAGCAATCAATTAGCGGAGCACTCAAGGAGGCAAAGGACGCCGCCGCAGCTGCCGAGGCCGCCAAGAAGAATTTAGAGACGAGGGTGACGCAGCTGGAGGCCACCCTCCAGAAGAGCGGCGAGGAGGTCACCGCGCTGAAGCATGAGCGCGAGAAGGACGCCTACACTCTTGGAGATTTGCAGGGCCATCTCGCGGAGAGGATCAAAGAGATCGACGCCGCCAAGGATGCCAAGGCGGATCTTGAGCTGAAGCTGTCCACCCTGACGGAGACGCTGGACGGCGCCAAGGAGCGGGAAGTGGGTCTGCTGGAGAAGATCAAAGCCAACGAGGAGCTGTTGGCGACCGCCACGAATGCCCATACAACCTTCAAAGAGAATGTGATGCACTGGACGGAGGGCCTTGTGGATACTGCCGCCGCCATTGACAAGGAATGATGGAGATGGGGATGGTGGATCTCGGTACTCCATCGACGAAAGCATCTCCAGCCCAGCGCCAAGCTCACCGTTTCTTCAAGAGCGTGTTGACGGCTCTCCAACGGCTCCGGGAGGAGGTCCCAAAGCAGTTGGCCGACGAGTCACGCCAAATCTGCGCGCCGCTCTCTCTGTAGGTGCCGATGAAGGTGGCCTTCCGCAATCCAGCGCCGCCTTCGCTAACGCCCTCAAGTCCTCGCCCAATCGCTGATGTTGAAGCGCCAAGGCCCTTGTCGCACCCATCATGGACAGGGTGAGCGGAGTCAAGAGGTTGACGGCGACCGCGTGGACTAGGCCGCCAAGTTTATCTTTCCTTGTCGCTGCGCACCATGTTCAGAGAACAATTTATTAGATCTGCGACAAGTCATTTTGTAATATACTCTATCTTAGGCAACGATCGCAATGTTATTTCCTTTACTCGATTTCTTCCTTTGTATGTTTGTGCCTCACGCCTTTTAGGGAACTTGTCGGCAAGGGCACCTCTGCCATGAAGGCCGAAAAGTGGACGCCAAGAGTCTTGTCGGGCGATGCCGCCCCGACAAGCAACCTTGTCGCGAAAGTTGTTATGCTCACTTAAGTTGTTGAGCGGACTCGAAATAAAGTAAGGGCGCAAACCAGCCATGAGTTGGTTCCTTCAAGCAGTGTTTTCCATACAAAGTACTATCGCTCGAGGAAGATAACTTAAAATTTAAAACAGATTGCTCAAACTTTGGCAACTTAGCTTTTCGTCGCTCGCTTCCGGCAAGGCGATACTTCCTCGAAGCGACACTTGACGGCCCACAACATTATCTTCTCCTTCCCCCGCTAACTTGTGGGCGAAGGAACCTTCCTTTCTTATGAGAAGAAAGAAGAGAAAAAAGTTATGGAGCCTAGTGGCTCGTTATTGCTTACGGGTGTGGATGCTGCACAAAATGTTAGATAACACATGCATAAAGGATTATGAAAGCATGTATTTGACAAGTTGTGCGCAACACATGAGCTTTATCGATGCACGGGTCTGCGCCCCGCTTTGTACAAAGGATTACATGCAACAGCGGCAAGACTTGTATTAGGGTGGTTGCTTTAACAGGTTCCGCAATCACGCTCTATGGGTAAAACTTACGAAGATGCTCTATATTCCGTGAGTTGCTCACCGAACACCATCTTCGGTCTCAAAGCGGACAGCGCCAGCCTAGTGACTCGTTTCACCCGATAAGGGCCTTCCCACTTTGTCGCCAACTTGTTGGAATTCTTGGCGGATTGAACGCGCCAAGAACAAGGTCGCCTTCCTCAAGCTTCGGGCGTTAACTTTGCGGCTATGGTAGCGGCACAAAGCTTGTCGGTAACGATCAGCTGACAAAGAGCCTCAAGACGATCCTCCTCAAGGAGCAGCGCAATCATCTTGTCGCAATCGCTCTTGCTCAAGCTCATCATAAGCGAGCACTCGAGGCGATCCGTATACGAGTTCCGTGGGGAGAACTGCTTCGCTCCATAGACTAGAGCGAAGATGTCCGCCGCTGGCTCGATTTGGTGTCGCCCCGATCGACCAAAGAACCACCGCAGCTCCTCAATCCAGTTTCTTCCACACTTCGCAGCCTGTCAAAAGTTCTGGTCTTGAGTCCTCGCAGCACTTCAAAGATTTGCCCTCTTCGCTTGACTGCTGCTCCTTGATGAGCAATGAATAAAGGCACCTTGGCGCCAAGATCTTGGACGATTGCATGAAGGTGCGATCGTGGAATTGTGTGCCGTTGTCGGTGATGATCCGTTAGGTATCCCAAAACGGCAAACAATTGACCAAGAACTTGACCGCCGACCGTGGTTGTTACCTTCCTCATCGCTTCCACTTCCGCCACTTTGTGAACTTGTCGATTGCGACGCATAAGTACTCAAAGCCCCGACAGCTCGGGAAGGGGCCGAGGATGTCAAGCCCCTGCACCAAAAATGGCCAGGATAAAGGGATCGCCTGAGAGCTTGAGCTGGCTGGTGTATCTCGCTTGGAATGGAACCGCACGCTTCACACTTGGTTACTTGTGCGCTTCATCCGGAGGGCTTCCGCTAGAAGAAACCTTGCCGAAAAGCTTTGCGGCAAGTGTTTTGCGCCAATGTGGTGACCACATATGCCTCCGTATTTCGCCAACAGCTTGTCCATCTTCCCGCAAATACACTTCAATTTCACACCGCTGAGTCTTCTTCGCATGTGATGTTGTCAACAAACTGGTACATACTTGACCGCCGGGCTACTCTTTCCGCTTCTTCTTGCTCTTCGGAAGTTCTCCGCTCAAGGAAATGGACGATCTGCTGCGCCCATGTTGGAGCTTGCGGCTCGACAACAAGGACTAAAGGCACATCCGCCGCCAGGGAACATCGGCTTCACAAAGAAGAACCCGTGGTTCGGCCGAGCTTGATGATCCTCGCAAGCTTGCCGAGCAAAACTTGTCGGGAGCGCTCGCTTCAACGAAACAAACCCTAGGGCTTGTCGGAGCAGACTGCTCCTCAGCGATATATGTGTTGATTTTGGGGACCTTCTTGACGGCGGCTTCAGGGAGCTCTGCTGGAAAGTAATCACCAGAAACCAACTTCCTCGTCTTGTTCTGTCCAGTTGATGGTGTTACAGGTTATTGAGTCACTTGAGCACAAAAATTCCTGGTTCCATGTGTAACTTGAGTCTGGCGCGACTTTGACAAAGCCATCAGCAATATCATTCGAGCTCTTGGAACATGTTCCATTTGCAGGCCTTCAAAGTGCTCTTCTAGCTTCTCACTTCATCAACGAGGCTTCCATCAACGGACTCGATAATCTTTGTTTACTTGGCGGACGACAAACCGTGAGTCACCCCCGACAATAAGCTTCCTAATCCCAAGGTCCATCGCTATCTCGAGTCCGCAAGCAAGCCTTCATACTGCAGTATTATTTGTTGCTTGTTCCTTGGGAAAGTGCATCCGACTATGTACTTGAGGTGCTCTCTCGTGGGTGCGATAAGCAAGACGCCAAGCACCGCACCTTGCAGCGAGAAGGCACCATCAAAGTACATCAGCCACTCTTTATTTGCTTCCTTGACGGGATGCTCGTCTCGAATTTCTTCATCTTGCGTCAAGGCCCACTCGCTATAAATTCTGCCAATGCTCGCTCGATAGTTGAAGTGCTTTCAAACTTGAGGCCAAAGCTTGACAGTTCCAAAGGCCCACCGACAATCCCGCCTGCTGCTTCGGATTTCGCAATATCCTCTTCGCCGGAAGCGAGTGACAACTGTTATCTCATGTGCTTGGAAGTAATGACGCAGCTTTCTCGAGGCTATGAGGAGGCCGAAAAGCAACTTCGCGACACCGTAGTACTTTTGATCTAGCCCCTCGCAGAAGGGAGTCGACAAAGTAGACTGGCGCTGCACCATCCTTTTCTCAATCTTTTCGCAATCCGCGCAGATCCGCCCTTGTCGGGACAGAGCTTGACGGCGAAGCCCTCGCTTGTCGCTGGATGCATCTCGCCTCGGTTGCCGCTCATCATCCGCCTCCCTCTCCGCTATTAACGCAGCACTAACCACTTGATTGGTTGCCGCTATGTATAGCAGCAACTTCTCTTGTGGTCTAGGTGCGACAAGTATTTGAGTAGAGGACATGTACTCTTCAAGTCCTCGCAACGCAGCCTCCGCTTCGGAGTCCATTTCATTGACCCGCCTTTTTCAAAATCTTGAAAATGGCGGTATGCGGCCAGCAGACCTAGAGATAAACTCCGCCGAGAGCAACCACGCAACCGGCAAGCCTTCGAACATCCTTGACGCGCTTTGGTGCTTCAATTTGCTCAATGGCCTTAATCTTGTCGGGATTGGCTTCAATTCCCCTCTGAGACACGAAGAACCCAAGAAGCTTGCCGGAAGGAACTCCAAACACGCACTTCTCGGGGTTGAGCTTGAGGTTGATCTTGCGCAGATTTGCAAAGGTCTCATCCAAATCTTGAACTAGAGTTGCTTTGTCCTTGCTCTTGACCACTATGTCATCCATGTAGGCTTTACATTTCGTGCATTTGGGGCTCAAAAGCGCCGTGGACCACTCTTGCAAACGTTGAACCAGCATTCTTCAAACCAAAAGGCATCCGTGATGAAACAAAGATGTGCCGCATGGTGTAATGAATGCGGTTTTCTCTTCATCTTCTTCTGCCATGAAGATCTGATGATATCCTGAGTATGCCCCAAGAAATGAAAGCAAATCACATCCAGCCGTGGAGTCAACAATCTGGTCGATACGTGGCAAGGGAAATGGGTCTTTGGGACAAGCTTTATTAACATCTATGAAGTCAATACAAAGTCTCCATTTCCCATTTGCCTTGCGTATAACTACCGGATTGGCCAACCACGGGATGGAGCACCTCCGACAAGGCCCGCTGCTTCCAACTTCTTGATCTCTTCGCTATGAACTCTTGACGCCCACCGCCGCTTCGACTTTTTGCTTGACGGGCGCGCGATGAGGACAGACAGCTAAGTGGTGCTCAATTACTTTCTGGGAACACTGGGATGTCGATGGTTGCCATGCAAACACATCGACATTCGCCCGCAGAAAGCAACGAGCTCGCCTTCCTATTTAGGGTCAAGCGTGGCATCGATGGTGAAGGTACCACCGGTGCCGCCCTCCTTGGCGGCACCTTCTTGGTCTTCGCGAGCTGCCATCATCTTCTTGCACTTGCCGGTGGAGCTCGATGGTGCGTCCTCGACGGTAGCGCAGCACTCAAGAGGTGCGCTTGCCGAGAGGGCATCGAGCTCTTGCCGGACTTGGTCTTCTTCTTCCCCGGAGCTTCAAATGCAAGTGACTTGCTATCCGTCGCAGCTGCTGCATCCCAGAATCTTGTCGGCGCAGATAAGAGCATCTTTCTTGCCGCCATGAATGAAATGACACTTATCGGGCCGGGCATCTTGAGCAAGTTGTATGCATAATGAGAGGCTGCCATGAACTTGGCGAAGTGCCGGACGGCCAAGTATTCCATTGTAGGGCAATGGGAAATCAGCAACGCCGAATGTGACCCTCTCATCCCGAAGTTGAGCTCGCGCCAAATGTTACCGGCAGCAGGATCTTCCCTTGGCCTTGCTCCTTCCTCGGGTTGATTCCTTGAAAGTTCCAGCCTCTTCGAGTCATTGTCAGGATCCAAGCTTCGAGCACCGCAGAGGAGATCAGTCAGCCGGCCCCGCCACAACCAACATCTTAGTGACCTTGAGGTTGCGGATAGTTGGTGAGACCAACATCGGCAAGCACCGACCGCAGTTATGCGATCGTGGTGGTCCTCAATATCAAAAATGATGGGCGGCTTGGACCACTTCAGAGGTCTACGGACTCCACGGATGGTTCTCGCTGCATTGACCTCCCGATCCATTGCTTGAGCTGGTGGTGGAGGTATGCAGAGAAGCACCACCACAACGCAGAGAACCTCTATTGCCTTCTCAAACTCCCGCTCATCAGCTTCATCGCCTTCCATGTCTTCATCGTCATCATCTTCTTCATCCTTGTCGCGCCGCTGGGAGGTCTGTCTCCTGTCAGCTGCTTGGCCTTGCTGCAAGCGCCCTCCCCGCCGGGTCTCTTCTTGCTAGTTGCCCCAAAGACCTTCCCTGGCCTTCTCCTTGTCTCGGCCGCCAGACTCAGCCTTCGCAGTTCAACAAGCTGCTCGACTTTCTTGCAGCTCTGGAGGTCGTGGCCCTTGGTGCGGTGAATCTTACAAGATTGTTTGTTGAGCTGTCCGCTTGTCGCCGTCGCCATAGCTTGGCGGTCGGTGTCGCTGCAACCTCCTTGCCGAGCCACCAACCTTGCCTTCTTGGCGCCACTTCGCTGTCGGACTGCTCGACAACTAGTACCTCTTTGCTCTTCTTCTTTCGTTGTTCCGCCGCTCTTCTTTGCCCGGACGGTCTCCTCACCGCCGATCCTGCTCCAACATTCTCTCCTCGAGTCTTCCTTCTTCAAAGACATGCACACTTGTCGCCAAGGCATACAGTTTATCGACGCCCTGACTTTGCACATCGCCATTTCTCCTCATCCCGCGGTTCCCGACGCTCGATGAAACGCGCCGATCACCGCGGTGGTGGACATCCGGGATGTTGTAGTGCACACGGCTGAATCTCTCGGATAAACTTGCGCAGGACTCTCCTTCCTTCTCGGGCGAGTAGGTGAAGGTCACTCTCTTGGCCATGAGGCTTGTGGTCACCGTGAAGGCGCCGACAAACCGATGGCACAGATCTGCCCAAGAAGATATGGAACTTTCCGGCAAGTGCATGAGCCAAGATCCGACGCTTGGCTTGAGTACCGCCGGAAGTAGTTGGCGAGGATCTTGTCGCCTCGCCCCCCGCAGCCTGCACCGCGATGGTGTAGATGCCGAGGAACTCGATGGGTGTGTCCCGCCATCATACTTCTCCGCACATCCGCTTGAAGTTTTTCTTGTCGGGCCATCGGACTTGCCGCAGCTCACGGGTGAACGCAGGGCAACCTACCCCAGACTGGCAAGTCGCTCGTTACCCCGGGCGCATGCATGTCAACAGCGGGCCCGGCGCGCTGGTCGACCGACGCGCGCTTTCTTCGGGCGCCGATGCGAAGTTCGAAGCGCCTTCTTGTTGCCGTTTGAAGAACTTGGCGCTGATCACGGCGAGCTCAGGATCCGGCGACGCGTGGAGTCGCTGTCAAGGTGGATCCGAGGAGATGGTGATCTTGGCCTTCGGAAGGGGAGTGCATGGTGGTTGCACCCCAGGTCTCGCCACCACCGCTCGTGTTTGTCGCCTCGCCGCGGCAAGGACGCAGTTGGTTGCCGCGAACGCCGCCATTGGCAAAGCCGGCGAGACTCGGATGGTGGCCCTCCATTCGCCGACCTTGTCGGCCGCTGGAGGGTAGTCTAGAAGGAGTTGAGCTCTTGCCAAGGCTTCGCCGGAGTGGTGGTGGCAAAGGCGTGACGGCGCGAGGAACGGATGTGCTCGAACTTCTAACCGTTAGAGGAGCATCATCCCGCCCAGCGATCGTATTCGCTTGTACCAAAGATGTTGGCGTGCATGCGGTCTCGAGGGCCTCGGGATCCTCCAGCTTGGCCTTGATCCAACGAGCGCATGGCGCTGCGAGCACCATGACGCTGCCGATCCCGCGCCTCTCGAGATGGACGCGTGCGGATTCGACGCCAAGCCTGCGCCGCTTGTCCTGACTGGCGGCGCGCTGGGCTCCCTCGACGACGCTGTTCCTCCGCAGCGTGCCTTCCCCACCACTCATCAGCTCCAGTGGTGGTGGGTTTGACGCAGACGGCTCGCTGCCGCCAAGCCTTCTTCTTCGGTGGCATGTTGACGAAGATGATGAAGAAGTTGCTCGTGTGAACACCGGATCAGGTTCACACAGCCTCGACGCTTCTACCGGGCGCGCCAAAGATGTCGGGAAGTTGATCATGACCCACTTAACACCTATGGGACTGGGCGGAACGAGTCCCTTGTGGTTCGGAGGGGGCGGAGATTGCACAAAGAGCAGATCGAAGCGATGCACACGAGCAGTTTACCCAGCTTCGGAGCTCTCCGGAGAGATAATACTCCTACTGCTGCTTGGTTGATTATATTGTGTTGTTTCTAGGGAGCAATGAGAGCTACAAAACCTAGCCTGAGTGTGTGTAGTCTTGAGTGAGTCGAATGAACCGAACGGAGCCGAACCCTTTCTACGTTGCACTTGGGCCTCCTTTTATAGGCACAAGGGGTCACCGGCTGTGGCAACGCAGATGAGGGTACAAATGGAAAACAGTAGTTGGTACACCGATCCATGCAAAGGTACAATTGCTCTATACCTAACTCGACGGCAAGGGACAAGATCAATAAATGCCCATCCTCGTCGCTCGAACGGTGCAACAGGACCGCAAGTGCACCACCGCTTGCCACGATGGTAAGCCTGTCGGCGCCGCTTATCGCTGCTCTCCGCTGGCTGCACAGCCCTTCGACACGCTGCGTTCGGAGTAGCCCCACTGGCGACATCGCTACGGATGAGCTGGAGCGGAGATGAAGAGAGTTGCTCGCCGCTGCAAGCGCCTTGCCGCGGCTGAATCCTTGTCGCCGGGAGCTTGTCGCCACCAAGCCTTCCCGCAAGCTCCTCTTGCCGAGGTCTTGTTTCTTCGTGCCTTGAGTGGCCTTCCGGCAAGCTCCTCTTGCCGGGCCTTGAAGACTTTGTTCTTGAATGGCTCCAAAGGAGCCGCGGAGGACCTTGGCGGTCACTAGGCCAGCCCTGCCGCTGGGTGTCTGCGACGCTCAGGCACGAAGTTCGGGATACTAGGGTACCCCTACTCTAGTACACCGACACCTCATGGCTCACAGATTACTACAACAACAGTTGCAGGTACAGGTTTGCGATGATCATGACGTGAGAGCGATGTTTGCTTGTATTGGAGTTCTTCTTCCGCTTCTTCTTCAATCGGGGATAGGTTCGTGTCGGCAGCCCGGGCTAGCGTGGTGGATGTCGCTTGAGCTTCTATTTATGTTTCATCCGTAGTCGGATGTTGATCTTGTATATGATGTTGATGTATTCTTGTGTCACTCGTGCCTTATGTATGTATCCCTATGCTTTATGTGATGTTGATGTAATGATATCCACCTTGCAAAAGCGTCTTCAAGATGCGCTTCTATCCTTGGTGGGACCATCGAGTTCCTTTAGGATAGGGTCGCATCTTGGGCGTGACACTGAAGTAGTCAATAGAACATTGTCTACCATGCTTAGGGATGTTTTGAAGAATAACAAGAAAATGTGGGAAGAATGCTATGTTCAGGCGACAGGGGCGGACATTTATGGCTCTTGTCCCTTGCCGTCAGAGTTAGGTATAGATCACTGTACACTGTACAAAGTGGTGTACCAACCTCTGTTTTTCCTATTTTACCCTTGTCTACTTGCCACCTGTGGTGACCCCTTGAACCTATAAAAGGAGGCCCAAGGGCAACGAGAAAGGGTTCGCCCGGTTCAGTTCATTCACTCATTCCGCACTACACTCACTCAAAGCTAGGTTTTGTAGCTCCCATTGCTCCCTAGCAAAAACTTAATAGAATCCACCAAGCAGCAAGAGGAGTATTATCTCTCCGGAGAGCTCCGGCTGGGTAATCTGCTCGTGTGCATCGCCGATCCGCTCTTTGTGCATTCTCCGCACCCTCCGAACCACAAGGGACTAGGTCCCATAGGTGTTCGTGGGACACGATCAGCTTCCCGACATCTTTGGCGCGCTGTAGGGCGTCGAGGCTGTGTGAACCCGATTCAAGGCCCACACGAGCAATTTCTTCAACATTCGCCAACATGCCACCGAAGAAGAAGGCTTGGCGGCAGAGCCGTCGCGTCAAACCCACCACCACCGGAGCCGACGAGTGGTGGGGAAGACGCCGCGGAGGAACAAAGGCGTCGCCGAGAGCCCACGACGCCGCCAGGTCAAGGACAAGGCGGCGCATGCCGGCGTCGAATCCGCACCGCGCCCTTCTCAGAGGCGCGGGACCGACAGCGCCATGATGCTCGCAGCACCATACGCCGTTGGATCAAGGCTGCCGAGGTTCCCGAGGCCTCGAGACCGAGATGCACGCCAAAGATGTCGGTACGGCGAAGCGAGTATCGTCGCCGGGCGGATGATGCTCCTCCTAACTTGGTTAGGAGTCCGAGCACATCCGTTCCTCGCCCGCACACCATTGCCGCCATAACTCCAGCGGAAGCCTTGGCGAGCTCGATTATTTAGACTACCCTCCAACGGCCGACAAGGTCGACGAATGGAGGGCCACAATCCAGTAGTCTCATCGGCTTTGCTAACAGCGACGCTCGCGGCAACCAATGCGCCCTTGCGGCGGGCGCGACGACAAGGCACGAGCCGGTGGCGACGATACCGCGGGGTGACACCACCATGCACTCCCTTCTCGAAGGCCAAGATCACCAGCTCCCGGATCCACCTCGACAATGACTCCACGCGTCGTCGGATCCACGAGCTCGCCGTGATCAGCGCCAAGTTCTTAAGGAACGGCAACAAGAAGACGCCGAACTCAAGATCGAGCGCCAAGAGAAGCGCAAGGCCAAGATGCAATGCCTCGTAGTGAGTGCATCGAGCTCGTAAACATGCCTACTTGTTATCTTTTTATGCCATGCTCCAGTTTTTCACAAGTCTGAATCTGTTTATGTTTTTGCTATGTTCACATGCTTGTAACTGTATTTTCTGATCCCTTTTGGCTTATGATCAGTAAGGGACTTTTGTTCTATGCATTTAGTAGTATCATGCCATGCCTTTGTTTGCCTCGATAATTTCCTGTAGCATATTGTTTGATAGCTCTAAACATTGCAACCTGATGTTATTTCTGCAAAGTCTGAAACTATTAGTATTTTCAATCTTGCCATGTCCTTTTGAGCATGTTCTAGTGGTTTCTGGAGATAGCTCAGTGTTCATGTTTTGTCATGCTTTACCTGTACATCATGCCCATGCCTTTTGTTTTCTTGTTGCGGTCCTGTAGCATGTTGTTTTGGTGCTTGCAATATGCCTAGTTGCTGTTTTGGACAGTTTGTCATTTAAACTTGTATAGAGTGTATGTGTTGAACCGCTGTCTGCTTTTGAGTTTGCTCTATATGAACTTGCGTGATTTTGCATGTAGCTTCATATTATCATGTTGCATCCTTGTTTTGAGGTGTTTGCTTGATGTTTGTATGCATTTTGCATCAATGACATGCTTAACTTGTTTTGCTTATATCTTCTAGGCCGTAGCTCTGAATTAAATGAACTTTATATGTAACTTGACTAGAATTTCGTGTAGATCATCGTGGTGCATCTTAACTTGCTGTTTAACAACTAGAACATAAAGTTATTCAGATCTGGACCAATTTCGAAATTTACATATAAGGGCTTACCGGAATTGTTATATGTTGTTCCCAGCCTCATTTAAACTTGCTTTGATGTGTTGCTCTTGTTTGCATCATCTCTTGCCATGAGTAGCCTCATCTAGATTTGTCATGCATCATGCTTGTTTGTGCATCATGTCTTTTCTATGTGTGGGTGTTTACCTTGTTGTGTGCTTCTTTTCGATAGTTCCCGTTTCGTTGCGATCGTGAGGATTCGTTCGTCTACGCTTGGTTCGGCTTCATCCGCTCGTCTTCTTCATGGACTCGTTCTTCTTCCTTATGGATTTCAGGCAAGATGACCGCCACCTTGGATCTCATTACTATCATTGCTATGCCCGGTTGCTTCGTTCTTTCGCTATGTTGCGCTACCTATCACTTGCTGCTCAAGCCTCCCAAATTGCCATGAACCTCTAACTCGTTGTCACCTTCCCAAAGAAACCGTTGTTTGGCTATGTTACCGCTTTGCTCAGCCCTCTTATAGCGTTGCTAGTTGCGGTGAAGTTGAAGATTGCTCCATGGTGGACAGGATTTTGTTGGGATATCACAATATCTCTTATATTATTAATGCATCTATATACTTGGTAAAGGGTGGAAGGCTCGGCCTTATGCCCAGTGTTTTGTTCCACTCTTGCCGCCCTAGTTTCCGCCATATCGGTATTATGTTCCTGGATTTTGCGTCCCTAACGCGGTTGGGTGATTTATGGGACCCCTTGACAGTTCGCTTTGAATAAGACTCCTCCAAAGAAGGCCCAACCTTGGTTTTACCATTTGCCTCACCACCACCTACTTTTCCCTTGGGAGTCGCTCTCTCGAGGGTCATCTTTATTTTAGCCCCCGGCCAATGCTTCTCTAAGTGTTGGCCCAAACGCAAGCAGATCATGGGCCACCTTGGGGAAACTTGAGGGTTGGTTTTACTCAGAGGATGTCTCATCCGTGTTGCCTTGAGAACGAGATATGTGCAGCTCCTATCGGGATTTTTCGGCGATCGGGCGGCTTTGCTAGTCTTGTTTTATTGCTGTCGAATGTCTTGTAGCCGGATTCCGAGACTGATCGGTCTTCCCGGGAGAAGGAATATCCTTCGTTGATCGCGAGAGCTTATCATGGGCTGTTGGGACACCCCGCAGGTATAAACTTTCAAAGCCGTGCCCGCGGTTATGTGGCGATGGGAATTTGTTAATATCCGTTGTAGTAAACTTGAAGCAAACTCTTCTAAAATACACCAACCGTAGCGTAACCATGAGTGTCTCTTTTCGGGTTGATCGAGAGGAGAACACGGTTTCGGGTTATGTTTGACGAAGTAGGAGTTCGTGATCACTTCTTGGTCATTACTAGTTGGCGACCGTTCCTTTGTTTCTCTTCTCGCTCTCATTTGCGTATGTTAGCCACCATATATGCTTAGTCGCTGCTGCAACCTCACCACTTTATCCCTTCCTTTCCTACTTAAGCTTTGCTAGTCTTGAAACCCATGGTAATGGGATTGCTGAGTCCTCGTGGCTCACAGATTACTACAACAACAGTTGCAGGTACAGGTTTGCGATGATCATGACGTGAGAGCGATGTTTTCTTGTATTGGAGTTCTTCTTCTTCTTCTTCTTCGATCAGGGGATAGGTTCCAGGTCGGCAGCCTGGGCTAGCAGGGTGGATGTCGTTTGAGCTTCTGCTTATGTTTCATCTGTAGTCGGATGTTGATCTTGTATATGATGTTGATGTATTCTTGTGGCACTCGTGCCTTATCTATGTATCCCTATGCTTTATGTGATGTTGATGTAATGATATCCACCTTGCAAAAGCGTCTTCAAGATGCGCTTCTATCCTTGGTGGGACCATCGAGTTCCTTTAGGATAGGGTCGCATCTTGGGCGTGACACTGAAGTAGTCAATAGAACATTGTCTACCATGCTTAGGGATGTTTTGAAGAATAACAAGAAAATGTGGGAAGAATGCTTGCCTCATATTGAATTTTCTTATAATCAGTCGCTGCATTCTACTACTAAGATGTGCCCATTTGAAATTGTGTATGGTTTCCTACCTCATGCACCTATTGATTTGTTGCCTCTTCCATCTTCGGAGAAGGTTAATTTTGATGCTAAACAGCGTGCTGAATTGATCTTAAAGATGCATGAGTTTTTTTTTTTGCGGGGGGATGCATGAGTTAACTAAGGAAAATATTGAGCGCATGAATGCTAAATAGAAACTTGTTGGAGATGAGGGTAGAAAACGTATTGTCTTTGCACCTGGAGATCTTGTTTGGTTACATTTGCGTAAGGATAGATTTCCTAATTTGCGCAAGTCAAAACTAATGCCACGTGCTGATGGTCCTTTTAAGGTGTTAGAAAAAATAAATGATAATGCATATAAACTTGAGTTGCCTGCAGATATTGGGGTTAGTCCCACTTTTAACGTTGCAAATTTGAAGCCTTACTTGGGTGAGGAAGATGAGCTTCCGTCGAGGACGACTTCAATTTAAGAAGGGGAGGATGATGAGGACATCACTAACAAAGTTACACCCACAGCCCCTACTGATACACATACAGGACCAATTACTAGAGCTCGCGCACGTCAATTAAATTACCAAGTACTTTCGTTTCTTGGTAATGATTCCAATGTTCATGAGAATATGATGCTGCCTAAATTGGATACATTTGTCTTGCTTACAAATGAAGGGCCTAGCTTGGACAAGAAGGATGATCATTGGAGCAAGATCAAGCATGGAGATGATGGCATGCGCAAGGGGAACAAGAAAGGAGTTACAAGTGATGACTTCAGGACTTTGAAGCCACCATAATGAGTGCGTGAAGCCATGGACGAAATATACAAGATGCCACTTCATAAATTTCGTCCAAAGGATATTATAGGTGCTGCGTCACCTTATTATTGGGCCAGGCCCATGTAATTTCGAAATACTTGAGTATAGACTATTTTTAGAGTCCGTATGTGTGGGGAAACAAGAGTTAGGGTTGGTTTCGGACCCCTCCTCCAAGGGCCACGAAATCCCCCCCCCCCTCTTCCTCCATATATACAGCCCTTAGGGTGTTGTTTAGACTTTGGGTTTTGTTTAGATTAAAGTTCTCCATAGCTGCAACTTCACGTTCTTCATTTGTGTTCAACGACCAGACAAAGGCGTCACAGAACCCCACCTTGATCAATAAAGCTTTCCTCTTATATTCGCAATATCCAGATTGCAATCTTAGTTTCTTGCTTGTTCTTTGTTTGCCTGCAGGAAACAGACCTTCGTGGTCAGGTTGATCATGCTCCGGCGTGGTCAATAACCTCTCGGAGTTGGTTTAGCGATTGCTAAGGCGCGACGTCCTCGCACGTTCGTAGCCGGATTGTCAAAGTCGACTTCCTCCAAAACAATAGCCACCATCTCATCGAAAGACGGGACACCTTTGCCTCTATCAAGTAGACCACAACAAAAACACCAATGTAAGGTCTAAGAACATAATGCATCACACGCATAAAGGTGACGGGTGCTTCGGATAAGCCCATAGGCATGACCAATCATTTATACAAGCCAAACTTGGTTTTGAAAGCGGTTTTCCATTCATCACCCTCTTGGATGTGAATTTGGTAATAACCACTCTTAAGATCAATCTTAGAGAAAATGGTGGCTCTGCTAAGCTCATATGGCATATCATCAAGGCGTGGGATGGGGTAACGATAACGAAGGGTGATAGCATTAATAGGACGACAATCGGAACACATGCAAAAACTACTGTCTTTCTTCGGCACAAGAATTACCGGGACGGCACAAGGACTTAAACTTTCACGCACGTGTCCATTGTCAATGAGTTGTTGTACTTGCCGTTGTATTTCCTTGGTTTATTCGGGGTTGACGCGGTAGGGTGCCTTGTTTGGTAAGGTTGCGCCGGGGATGAGGTCAATTCGGTGTTCGATGCCGCGTAGTAGAGGTAGACCCGGAGGTAGCTCATAGGGAAATACGTCCTTGAATTCCTGCAGTAGAGAAGATAACACTAAAGGTAGATGGTGCGAGGTGTTAGTTTTAGGTGCCTCGTCCTTGCACAATAGGACATAGTGCATAACACTTGATGGGTTCTCACACACTTCTCTCATCTCACTTTTGGTAGCAAATAACACTAAGTTTTTCTTCTCGCTCATCGTGGAGGCACTCAATTTTGGCTTGTGGCGTTCACTCTCTTTTTGCCGGTTCACTTTCTCACTATTCTCTCCACAATGGGTGGTTGCTTGCTTGTCGGCGATCACTTGGCTTGGTGACATAGGTCATAGCACGCACTCCTTTCCCTTCATCTTTAAGCTGTAGTGATTGGTTCGCCCATTGTGGATGACGCCGGGGTCGAATTGCCAAGGTCGTCCAAGTAGGAGGTGGCAAACGGACATAGGAACCACATCACACTCCAAGGTGTCTTCGTATGCTCCAATCTTGAAGGAGACTTGAACGGTGTGCTCTACTTGAATGGTGCCGGAGTCACTAATCCGTAGGACCTTGTAGGGACGAGGATGCTTCATCTTGACCAATTGTAGCTTCGAACATAGCTCTTCACTTGCCAAATTGTGGCAACTTCCTCCATTGATGATGACCTTCACGGACCTTCCATTGATGCCCGCCTTGGTGTGGAAGATGTGGCAACGTTGGTCTTCCTCTTGTTGGTGTTGAAGGGTCAAGACCTTGAAGACAACGAGCGGGGCTTGAATCATAGTCACAATAGACTTGGTCATCTTCATCTTCATTCACTTGCCGATGCATGGCCACATGCTCAAGGGCTTCCATTTCTTCTTCACTCATGGAGTCGTAGGTATCATCGACGTTGGCGATCATGGTGCGCCAATGGGACATTGGTATGTCTTGTGGCCTCGGCCTTGGCAAGTAAAGCATTTGATGGAACTTGTCTTGTCGATCTCATCCGGTGGAGTTGTAGATGATGAAGCTCTCGGCTTGAAGTTGCTTGTAGTAGGAGGACGACTTGAAGATGTCGAAGTTTTCCTGTAACTTGACTTGTTGCCGGTGCTTGTAGAAGGTTTGGTTGAGGTAGAAGGAGGCGAGTCGTTGAGGCTTGATTGTATGAGCTGGCTTGGAAGAGTACTTCATGCATTTGTAGTCTTGTTGCACTTGACGCCCGCCTTGGTATCTTGGTGCACGAGCTCGATGAGGTTGGAGTAAGGTTGGAAGTCGGCGATCTTCTTGATAGGATGGTTGAGTCCGTTCAAGAAACGGGACATAGTTTGCTCATCATCTTCCGTGACATTAGCTTGAATCATGGCAATCTCCATTTCCTTGTAGTACTCTTCAACGGTCTTTGTGTGTAGCTTCGCGTAGAGCATGTTGGGCTTCAAGGTTTTGTTCCTCATGACGTTGTTGTTCTTGTCGAAGGGCATCACCATCTTGTTGTTCTTGTTGACCTTGGCATATTGGATCTTGCGCTTGGACCGGAGGCTCATTAGCTTGTTGCTGTTGGCGTGCACGTTCATGGAGACGGCCTTGTAGACCATTGCCATTGAATGGGTTTTGTGGAGCTTGATGATCTGCATGGCCTTGGCGACGATGCGAACGAGCTCGAGGAGGACTTGCATCTGAAGAAGATTGCGAAGAATGTCGACTTGAGTGGCTCCATCTTGAGTATGACGAAGAGGTATAAGAATGGTTGATCAACAAGGCGCGGATCTCGTCCATCCTTGCATTGCTCTCCTCTTTTTGTGCGTCGAGCTTGCTATCGAAGTAGTCTCTTGTAGGTTGTTCGGATTGTCGCACGTCGGTGGCGAGTAAGTCAATGTGGTCGCTTAAAGCTTCTTGTTCTTGGTGCAAAGCTCTTTTTGCACCGAAGAGGTGGTTCTTGGTGACATAGTTGTTCGGGTCCTCATCTTGCTCGATGAAGAGTGGATTCGAAGAAATAGTTGGCCTATCCATCATCTCAAGCAAATGTAAGTGGAAGAATGAAAAGAACTAGACCAAATGTACCTTATGTGATGTTGAAAATGGATCAATGGTCACTCAATAGTGTAACAAGGAAATGTCACAATTGGTACTGGATCTCGTCGATTTCTCACACCTACACAAATAAAGACTTTGGTGGAGCTTGGTGAGGATGGTGGACAAAATTTATGCAATTGTTAGCAAGACTCAATAATGTTGGAAAAGATCTACAAATGTGCAAATGCAACAAGTAGACCAATAGCAAAATGTGGCACACGGAAAGATAAATGGGGTCGTGCAACCAAAAATGAGCTCAAAATGTGGAATCCACGAAGATGCTCTTGTTGCACAATACTCGAAAGACGCTAGCACGATTGCACAATAGGCGGATACGAGACTTGTGCACAACCTATAAAGCAACAATGCAACGACTTCTATCCCAAGTATGCCATATGTATGGTGTTCCAGAGATATGATCCAAGATGATCGAGTAATGACAATCTTAATGTAGTATGATGCTATGGTTGTATCTTAAAAGCTCGCTTATCTTTCTCGTTTTCTTAAAAGCTTGTTGGCCCTTTATCTTTTGAGATCTTTCTTTGAACACTTATGCAAAACTTCACTAATCAAGATAGCAATTGTGTATATGCGGTGACAATCTTTGTGACGCGAGAGATGATACCAAGATATGTATACCAAGATGATGTGATATATGCAATGAAACGATGATCACTAATGTGCACAAGTAACATTGTCGTCAATACTCAAAGGCTAGTCTCGATAGGTAAGTGACGTGAAAATGGTCTCGGGGGTTTAACAATGCAAAGGCAAGGGAATACACCAAGGTGTCGTCGAGTTTACCGTCCCTTGCTTACGGGGGATGGTGTCAAGATGATGAGGTGGTCGATGACGAAGATGAGCGGCAGTGATGTCGGTGTCGAGCCGTCCCTAAGTAGCTGAAACACGTTAGGAAACGGAAACCGCAACTCAAATCCTCAAAGAACAAACATGTCAAACTCGCCGGAGTGCATAACGGGTAATCGATGGTGGTTGCGGAAAGCGGTATTGGTATGTTGCAATGTAATGAGGGGTTAAGGGAGTGGTGGTGTGGTAGGTGTAGTGGGCGGCTGAAAATTTTCGGGGAAAATTTCAGTTTTGTCAGGAAACATCAGACGTCCGGTGGTGGTCGGATAACCGGTGGTCATCGGACGTCCGGTGTCTATCGGACGTCCGGTGTCTGGGCGATTTCGAGCATAGGATGAACTTCTAGGCTTCGTGGTGGAGAAGCAAAATTTGGTCAAAATTGGACAGATTTGTGGATGGGAATTGGGGAAATGATGGGGGGAAGCTAGATCCACTCGTGGCAAAGAAATTCCATGGATCAAATCCAACAAAACTTCATCATACCAACAAACCGCAAAAAAAAATTGGGGCTATTTTTGGTGGGGAATTTTTGAAATTGGGACAAAATTAAGAAAATTAGGCTAGAAATCAAAGGGTAGGGGATCCAAATTCGTGATCAACCAAGGCTCATGATACCAAGATGATATAGGGTGGAGACACTAAGGCCGATCTTTCACGATTTGAAGGGAATCCCACGAAGAACACGAGGAGTAACACGAGGGGAAACGAGAGGGGACACTTGAATCAACGAGAATCGATCGCACATGTGCTAGATCCATGAACACAAAGAGGTCACAAAGGTCCAAAGACAACAAAGGAAGGATACAAGTAGCTAGTTCTTCTCCAATAGGAGGTCTTGAATCCACTAGGGGATCTTCTCCTAGGTGGAGGGCTTGAATCCACTTGGGGGATCTTCTCCTAGATGGAGGACTTGGCCTCCAATGGAGTAGGTATCAAGTGGATGAGCAAAGCTCTATCTCTCATATGAGCTAAACCAATGCTAACCCTAAAAAGAGGGAGGTGAAGGAGTATATAGTCTAGGGTCACGAAAGGGTACATGGGCCTCGGCCCAACACGCTGTGCACAGACATGCGTCGGTCGTTCGACAGCTATTGGATGTCTGGTGGCTCGTGAGGGTCTGAACGCCCGACATTTTGGCTCGGATCAGGCGGCGTCGGATTTCCGGAGGCGGTCGGCCGTCCGATCGTCGGTCGTCCGGAGACTTCAGACTTTCGATAATTTCCATTCTGTTGTGTGACACCGGTCGTCCGGGCGCTGGGAGATGTCGGACGTCCAGTCCGTGTCGGTCGTCCGGCCGCTGGAGTCCTCGCTGGCTGGGTCTTGGGCTGTCTGGCTGACGCTCCAGGCATCGGACGTCCGGTCTAGGCCGGTCGTCCGGTGGCTGTAGACTCCTGGCAGCTCCTTCTCGCAGTCCTTGTACTTGGCATCCTCGCTAGTTCATCCCTTGGATGTAGTGGTTCTGTGGCTTCCCTCTAAGTACCTGATCACACATAGGGTTTCCGCTTGAGGTAGTAGCCATGTCTCACATGTAGAAAGTGGTATTTTGGAGAGGAGCGAGTTCATCTTAGTTTCGGTAGCCCTTGCTCGAGCTCTTGTCATAGGTACATTTGGTGTCGTAGGATACGAAGGTAGGTCCATGGGGATGACCGTAGGATGCTCCGCGTCACTATGGACTCAATGTGATCATTGATCACTTAACCAAAAATGTAGAGTCTTGAAGCTTTTGCCAATGCCTGTCCTTTGTAGCTGGAGGGGTCCACTTCTCAATCCATTCATAAGCCAATGTTGAACTCTTCCTGAAATATACTAGATAAGCATATTAGTCCAACAAAATATATGTTGACATCAATTACCAAAATCACCAAGGGAGCGAATGTGCTTTCAGAACCGTACAACTGACCCCCAAAACCCTGCAGGATGTCGTCAAGGCTCAGCTCCTGGCAGCGGATGGGTGATACAGATGATTTTGAGGGGTTTGTGCATAGACCAGAGACATGACCAAAATCCGTCAGAACCTGCAGCAATGTGTCAGTCTCTGTCTTCACTTGGTTGGAGAAGACAATTGCATCATCAACATAGAGGCTGACCCACGGATTGGGCCCCCTCCTGGGCAGAGGAGAGAGCTTGCCACGCTCAACGGCGAGGCGGAGGATGTGCTGCTGGGGGTCGATCACCGGGATAAAAAGAAACTGTGATAGTGGGCCTGCCCTTCCTAAGGCCCCTCCAGTGCGCAATCTGGGAGCCGTCAACACCATTAAGGCTGATGGCGAAAGATACAGTACATAACATGGTAACAACCCAGTTTCTCCAACGCTGACTGAAACCTATGGCCTGAAGCAGCTCGAGAAAGTACTTGTAACATCCCAAATTTTCTAAATTTGGAATGTTAATAGGATCATTCTTTTTCAACATGATTTCTATGCATATTTGAATTTTCTGAATATTTAAAGAGTTTTTCAACTCAAGGCAAAAAAATTTGGAGTGGAGACAATATGACTTCTCCCCTATTAATTATATTTGAAAAATGCTAAGAATATATTCTGGAGTCTACATAAATTATTTTGACTTTGTGGAACACAAAATCATTTTATTGTTGTTATTATAATGCTCTTTATGTGCTTGTTTTGCATAAAATAATTTTCCAAAATTTCATTTGTGTTGTAATAATGTTCACTGTTTTATATAGTAGTTCTAATATTGGTCTTTGTATTATGATATTTTTTAAGAAGTACTCTGGTATTTTCTTTTAGCCAATACCTTCCCTGTATAGTATAACATTTTTTTGCCAGAAGTTACTGTGTTGTTGGGATGCGCAATAGCTAAACCAGCGCCCAGTTATTATTTTTTTTCTTCGCCCGTGTGTGTTACGCACGCAACAGTAGTAGTAGGCCGGAGGTCCATTTTCACTCAGCGCGCAGCCTTCACACTAGCCTTTTTATTTTCACTCTCCCGCTGACCACTCTGGCCCACGGTCTCATCCCCTACCTCCAGTGTGTTCCTCACGGACACCTAATCCCGATCCAATCCGTGGATGATTCACTCAAATCTGTAGTTCCATCTCCAAGTTGACCCATATATATATATATAGATGCATGTGTGCTCCTCGTCCGATTTTTGGAAAAATCAAAAGATCCTGTGCCCGTTTCGCCTCGCCCGGATCTCGCCGGAGTTCCACCGCTGCTGACCTCTGTCGGTGTCAAAATCGGCGGATCTCGGGTAGGGGGTCCCGAACTATGCGTCTAGGATCCATGGTAACAGGAGACGGGGGACACGATGTTTACCCAGGTTCGGGCCCTCTCTATGGAGGTAATACCCTACTTCCTGCTTGATTGATCTTGATGAATATGAATGTTACAAGAGTTGATCTACCACGAGATCGTAATGGCTAAACCCTAGAGGCCTAGCCTATGTGTATATGGTAATGAATGTGTCCTATCTGGACTATGCTCTCCGGTTTATATAGACATCGGAGAGATCTAGGGTTACATGGAGTCGGTCACATAAGAAGGAATCTTCACAGCTGGTCGCCTAGCTTGCCTTCCATGCCAAAGAAAGTCCGATCCGGACACGAGTATGGTCTTCGGTCTTCACAACCCATCAGTCCGGCCCATGGATAGCAGGCCGGACGCCCGAGGACCCTTAGTCCAGACTCCTCAAGAGCTCTGAACACGGCTTCAATGACGAGGAGTCCGGCGCGCAGATTGTCTTCGGCATTGCAAGGCGGGTTCTCCATTCTCCGAGCTCCAAGATAGTCTTCGGATGTAGTAGATATATCCGGACCTGTATATATAGTTGCAGAAAATATACGAGCCTAATTTATTGGTAACTATTTATGACATCACGCCTACCCGGTCACTATTTCCAACCGTTGGCTGGTGCGTCGCCCCACGTCTCGGGACACGGTTTTACTGGCTTGTCTTGTCAAGGCAGAGATCGTGTTCCTTTTTTCACGGGATTTTCATTAATGCAGGCATGGGTAACCCAACCGTCCCCCGGGTACAACTCTCGGGAGATTGGTAAGTTTTGAGACCCAGGTGGATACGCTTAGTATTTGGGGTCTTTATATAGGGTCCCTAACTCGCCTTCTTCCTTTGCCATCGCTTCTTACACAACCCTAGCCATTCCAACTTCCAACCCTCGGGTTCCCATCGCCACCAGGCCCAATCATATCCGGATCCAGCCGTCCAGGCTGGTGGGTGGCTTCTTCTGTCACAGAGGAGGATATTGCGAAGCTCCGCGCAGCGAGGTATCTGACCCCGGAAATCCTCCATCAGCTTCCTGCACAGGGGCAGGTCGTTCCTACCCCCAAATCCGGCAAGAGGGTAGTGTTTGTGTCCCACTTCCTCCATGGGTTGGGGTTTGCGCTTAACCCCTTCGTCCGGGGGCTCATGTTTTACTATGGGCTAGACTTTCACGATCTGGCCCCGGACTCTATTCTCCACATCTCGACATATATCGTCACATGTGAGGCCTTCCTCCGGACTCCTCCGCACTTTGGTTTGTGGCTCAAGACCTTTGACGTGAGGCCGCATGTGACATAGTAGGAGAAAGCAGAATGCGGCAGCGTCACAATAGGCAAGCTTGCCAGCGCGGTTTGGTTTGAAGGATCTTTCGCCAAGTCTTCCGACCTATGGCAGCAGGGGTGGTTTTATATCAACGAGCCGCGGGGCTCCAAGTGGGCAGCTACGCCTGCGTTCCGACCCAGCCCTTCAATTCAGCTTGCTTCATGGATCCATAAGGGACTGGACTGGGGATCCTTCAATGAAGTGCAGACTCTGCAAGGTCGCGTCTGAAGCCTTACCGAGAAGGGCATCGTTCTTGTGAATGTCGTTCAAGTAATGCTAGTCCGCCGGACACTGCCATGTCAGCGGTGGCCTCTCCGTATGTGGGAGTTTAATCCCGAAGGATGGCGGACTCTTCAGCACTTCCTCGGCACTACGCACGAGGGAATGTGGAAATTATTTTTTGGGGGGAACGAGAGCAATGGTCGGACACCACCGAAGATGTTGGCCTCGACTGCACTCATCCGGACACCATGGTAAGTATTCGATTTCCGCACACCCTTTATTCGTGTATCCCTTGGTAAGATATTGAACAATTCGTCCCTTCACAAGACTGGATAAAGAAAGCGGTGTTGATTTGGTGTCCGGCGCCCCTTCCTGAAGACTCTGCGAACGCCCTACTAACGAGGATGCTGACTCTGACACCGTACCAGGTGTCTGCGGAGGAGGGCGAGAATAGGGAGGCCGGAGGTGGTCTTTGCCCCAAGGATAAATCAGACGTTCTGTTCGGGGAAACCGAAACCCTCTTGCCCGAGGGCAAAGGTGCAGAGGAGGCCTTCCATGGCAAGAAAAGGGCCGCTTCTGAAGGTCAGGAGGGGAAACCTTCCAAGAAAGGGAAAACGCCATCGACGGGCGGCTTGGGCCGGGCAAGCGATGTTGACGTGGAGCTTTATGATGAGTATAAACCTCTAGCCAAGCCGTAAGTGCAGCAGGGTACTTAAACCATACTTCCTTCCTTTCTTATTTCTGAAGTAATCCTCTGACATACGTATGTCCTCGCAGGTTAACGCCTGGGGTTTCCCAATCGTCCTCCTCCTCGGGAGACCTTCTTCCAAAGATGATGGAGACTGACACGCCTTCTCCGGCCCCCTCGCCCAACAGGGCGGATGATTCTGAGGTATCGTCCCGGGGGGCTCCTCCTGGTCGACAAGCAGTGCAGGAAACGAAGAGGTCACTACCCGAAGGTGGTGTCTCTGTCACTCAGGGTTCGGGAATCATCCATGGCGGCCCCGCCCTATCCGGTTTAGAGCCGGAGACGATCCTGGGGGCGAGTGGGCGGATTCCTTCAAAGGAATATCGTACTCCGGCAGCGGCTTCCGAAGACCCAGAAGCGCTGGAAATGCTGACGGACATGCTGCAACAGGCGTACGTTTCGGAGGAACACCGTGCCTTCATGGTTATGGTGGTCGAAAAGGTTCTATCCGCGAAGAGCAGGTTGAACGAGGCCTTCACAAGCCTCCTAAGGGGTTTTGAGGTTTGTGATGTAGTTTTGCCAATTGAACAATATTGACTGAATGCACCTGTTGTATATGCAGAGCCCTCGAGACTTGGATTGCCTTCCGACGGAAGCGATCGGAGGATCAAAAGATATGCTCAGTTGCTAACCTTGATTTAACTTGAATACAGGTTGCCTCCCTCCTGCGGCTACCCAAATACGGAAGTGGCTGAACCGCAATAAAGCTGGATATTGCGGAAGATGACATTGCATTGATCAATAGGCGTCTTGACGACTCGCCTATGTCGAGCATTCCTTACACCAATGTGCTTGTAATGTAGGCCTGATGCCTAAAAGGGTTTATATGTAATGTGCATGATTGCAGATGGTGCTGCCGTTGTTGAAGCTCTTCGGGCGGAGCTATCCCGGGCCAAGGAGCAGGCCTGGTGTAGTGATGTGGTTGCCGAGAAGGCATCGGCTAATCTAAGAGCCGAACAAGCAGCTCGGCGCCAAAGTGAGGAGAAAATATCCGCACTGGCGCTTGAATTGAAGAATACTGCCAGCCGATGTGTATTCCTTGAGAAGGAGAATAAAACCAAAATGGCTAAGCTTGATAAGGCCGTACGAGAGGCGAGTGAAGCTCGGTCAGAATCTAGGGAAGCTCGTGAAGAGATTCGGCAGGCTAAGGAGATAGCGGCCGGGAAGCCCTTTTTGCTTCAGACCAAGTTTGGCGATCCGGACTATGCTCAGCTAAACCAGGTCTGGAGTTCTCCGGCTGAATTTTTGGACTTGCCGAAGAGTTCTTCCGATGCGGCGCAATTTTACCACGCACAAGAGGGGTATGCAACGGAGAAGCTTTTCTGGTCACAATTCGGCGCGTCGAAGCGCCCTCTGCTGCTCAATGAATAGATGTCCCAGTCGGCCGAGCTTCATAGGATATCTAGCGACGCCATGAAGAACGTCATAATCCGGTTATGGCCAAGTGGGCCTATTCCGAGTAGTTATTTTGGCCTGGTGCGGCAGCTTGTTGACGCGGTGCCACATATCGATGCTGTGAAGTGGTCGGCGTGCATTGAGGTGCACGGATGGCCTTTGCCCGAGTCAAAACATTTTGGGGAAAGATGAAGGCCATTGATGTTGCGGCGAGGAGTCCACCCAAGGGCCAGGACCGTAATGAGCCGGAGCACTATTTTGAAGACGTCTTAGATGTCGCCCGCTTGATAGAGGGTCAATGCTCGAAAGATATAATGTTCGAGTGATTTATATAATGATGTAATAGACAACTTTATAGTTAATCTATTTATATTTTGCTCAAAAGCTTGAATTCCTCCTCTGTGGCCATTTTAGTATAGTCTGAAAGTTTTCCAGTCGTCGGCTTCAGCCCCCTCGTAGGAGGTACGGGGGTGTTCGAAAAAGCATTTAATCACTCTTTATCCAACGTCTTGGTCCATAAAGGAGGTGATAATGCGGCGAACTAGGCAACCGGACTATAGGGCGTTAACACTTTCACTTAGCCATAGGAGTTTTATGGTGGGGCTACGACATAGCCCCTGGTATGTATGCATATAAGGCCAAACTTGCAACGCCGAAGTACGCTATAGAGCTGTTCGGACTTTTACTGGCGACTCGTTTGTTCCCATACCGGGCCCCTGGCAAGTTATGCCGAGGTGCATCTCGTAAGGCAGCCGTTATAGCCGAACTCATTATAGAAAGAGCATGAAAGATTAGTTCGGATAAAGTTTACTGGGAGCGGAGCAATATGCCAATGATAAATATATATAAATTGTAAAACCCACAGCCCAGCTATTTGACATGCTCGGGGTTGGGAACAGAGGAGAAGGGCATGGTACAGGCTCAAAAAAGAGTGCAGTCTACAAAAGCTTATTTTGGACCTCCTGTCGCACGTCTGCGCCGCCCGTCCTCGGGGAGGGGATTCCTTAATGGGAGTGACCCCGTAGGTGAGTATGCGGTTCCGAACTTCGAGAGAGTCCGATGTAGATGTTGTCCTGATGGTCACCTGTTTTTAAGAAATGATACAGAAAAATAAGAAAGACGGATAAGAACGTTACGGGGCTTCTTGCAGGGTTGTCCATATTGTGCTTCCGCCGATGCTCATGGTATCTTGAGTGCATAGTGATGTACGTGTGGTGTGAACTTTGCCAGTACAGTGGGTGGGCGACGGAAGCCGAACTGCTATTTTCGTTCTGGGAGTGGTCAAACTTCAGAGGGAAAGTGTTTCTGGCCCCTGGTGTTCGGCTGGCGAGCCGACCGTCGTCTCTATTGCCTGGTGGCCTCCTCCCCTTATGATCGGCGTTGAGCTTGCCTGCCTACTTGAGGACCCAACAGTTTCTGTTGGTATGATTAGCTGGCCTATCAGGGTGACCGTGAATCTGACAAGGTCGGTCCAATATCCTGTCAAGGGTGGATGGTCCATCCTGGTTTGCCTTTAGTGGCTTCTTCCGTTGATCGGGCTTCGGATTGTGAAATCCGGCGTTCACCGTTGTGTCGCATGTATTACTGTGACTGTTGTGTTCGGTTTGTCGTGGCTTACCGTTGCCATCTGGGATTTTGGAAGTGCCCGGGTCACTGGCGTTGTTGCTTTTACGAACGAGCCAGTTGTCTTCTCCCGCACAAAAGCGAGTCATTAGAGCGGTAAGGGCTTTCATGGACTTGGGTCCTTCCTGGCCGAGGTGACGCGCTAGCCATTCATCCCGGACGCCGTGTTTGAAGGCTGCGAGGGCTTCTGCGTCCAGACAGTCGACAATTTGGTTCTTTTTGACTAAGAACCTAGTCCAGAGCTCCCTGACTGACTCGCCGGGCTTCTGGACAATATCACGTAAGTCATCGGCATCTAGAGGCCGGACATATGTTCCTCAGAAGTTGTCTCGAAAGGCGTCTTCCAAGTCTTCCCAGCTACCAATAGAATTTTCTGGTAAACTGTTTAGCCAGTAGCGAGTTGGCCCCTTAAGCTTGAGAGGTATGTATTTGATGGCATGAAGGTCGTCTCCGCGATCCATGTGAATATGGAGGAGGTAATCCTCAATCCATACCGTGGGATCTGTTGTTCCGTTGTATGATTCGATGTTAATGGGTTTGAACCCGTCTGGGAATTCATGCTCCATTACCTCGTCGGTGAAGCAGAGAGGGTGTGCAGCTCCTCTATATTGGGCCACACTGTGAAGCACCTCCAGCGGACTCCGCTTATGGAGTTCGGACCGGCGTGGTCGGCTCTGTAGTGTCCGAATGGGTGACCATCTGTAGCGACCCGACCTCAGATGGTCAAGTCTCTGTGCTTCCGTGTCATCCCTGGATCGGTAATGCTGACACACACAATACTCGAAGGATTTATAACAGAGTAGCAATCACACACTTATTACATCGAATGTCTCAAAAGAGAACTTATTACAATAATATGGCTTAAGGCCATCTAATACGATAACAGCGGAAGGCTTGGAAGATAAAGTGAGTCCATCAACTCCAACGGCATAGCTGAGCTGCACGGCAACGACCTATCGAACCTTACTCCTCGTCTGAAAAGTCTGCAACATAATACGTTGCAGCCCGAAAACGGATCAGCACATGGAATATGCTGGCAATGTAAAACAATAGAGCAATAACAGAATAATGCTAACACTACATGCATGTTTGGTTGGTGGAAAGCTCTACTGGTTCAGCTATGAAAGCCAATTTTTCCCTACATCAAAGGAATAAATTTTGATTTAACTATCATGGTGGTTGAAACATCATTGAGAAGGTATAACCCCAACTCAATCCCAATTAAAGTAATTAACAACCCCACAATATTAATTTAGAGTGATGAGATACATGTAATTACTCAAGTACTAGATACTCAGAATTGTCCATAACCGGGGACACGGCTAACCATGATTAGATTGTACACTCTGCGGAGGTTTGTCCACTTTTCCCCACAAGACTCAATCGCCTCCGTTGATTTCTCGCACTACATGGTGTTTGAGAAACGGATGACCGAGACATAGTCTTTCATAAACATTAACTCTCTACTCCGGGTAGACCATACCAAACCTACAAAACCCACTACCTGCTGATCTACCTCTTCAAGAGCTTCACGTAACTTACTCAACTATGCTAGAGCCCATAATAGCTTGTGGCTGCACACGGAAGTTTCTAGCATGAATAATCTCGCCCTTTGAGCCTGGTGGCGGTCCATAGGAAGATCACACGGTACCCGGGATTTCCAAAATAAAACAGACAACACTGGGTTCCCTGGGTGCCTCAATCCACCCAGATGTGTATTAAGTTGCCACCTTAATTTAACCATTAATTAACAATCTCACATTTGTCATGAATAACTCTCAAACCCAAACCACGTCTACGAGCATAGCATAGCAATATAAGCAACACGTAGAAGTAACTCCCAAGGGTTTGATAGTAACAGGGCAATAGGTTCCTACCTCATCATCTACTTCCCAACCCACAAATTAATGACATCCTAACCATGCAATGTTTGAGGGTTGAACTAATGCATAAAAACTGGGTATGAAAGGAAATATGATCAAGTGTTACTTGCCTTGTCGACGATCCGTGAATCCTAGAGACTCAGAGTAACACGCTCAGACCGGGACTTCTATCGCAAGCAAACAATACATACATAAACAACAAGCAAAGATGCACAAACGAAACTTCAACTGAAAGAGGTTGACCGGAGAGTTCAACTTAAGAACTCCGGTTCACAAGAAAAATCAAACCAAACGGAGCAACGAAACTCAAACGGCGAAAGAAACAAGATCCGTTTACTAATCTGAACTAGGGTCAAATTTTACAGAGGCAAAAACTTGTTTGAGTTGGCTATTCGTAAAGAGGGTTTCGAGATGAAACTCCAGGCGCTTGAATCGCCTGATTCCGATAAATGAGCGAAAAGTTATACTAATTCGAACATCGGATCAGAAATCGCGATCGGAAAAATCGCGGAATAAATCCGATAAAAGAAAACGACGAACGGCTAAACGAACGAACGTTCGTTAGCAGAAACTAAACGACGAACACGTTCTTAAAACCGAACGAACGAGCGAACGCTCGCAAAACAAATAAACCGGAGGAATAAAACCGATCTATATAAAAACGGGCTAGGGTTTTTCTTAAAAAAACCAAGGGTTTTCTAAAAAACGGTGACGAGGCTACCTCCGGCGAGGTCGTCCGTGGGCGGGCGGCTCGGCGTGGCTCGGCGAGGGGCGCGGGTGGCGGCGGGTGCGGGTGGCGGCGGGTGGCGGCGGCGGCTAGAGGCGGCGGCGGCTCGGGGCTCAGGCGGCCCGGCCCGGGAGGGGCGGTGGTGGCGGTGGTGGTTTAGGGGGGGGCGGTATATAAAGGTTGGGGGTCCGACTTGGGGAGGGTCGGGGCGGAAGGCGGGCGGCGACCGGACTCTCCGAGTCCGGCGGGCGGCACGGGCGGGAGGCGGTGGGCGGGCGGGCTGGCTGGCTCTACTGGGCCCTTGGCCCATCGGGCGGGTCCTCTTTTTTTAAACGTTCATGAAACTTATAAAAATCCTAGAAAAATAAATAAAATCTAAAAATACCAAAACAAGTTTTATTTGTCTAAATAAAATATTTAGAACAAGATGAACTTTTCTTGGCCCCTAAAATGCAACTTTTAAAACATGCAATTTTTTTCTAGGGCAAATAAAATTCCAAATAAATAAAATAAAATCCAAATAATGATTTTAACATTTTCCTCCGATATTTCAATTATTTTGGAGAAGTCATATTATCTCCTCTCATTTAATATTTAAAATGAAATATTTTCCGTGAGAAAATAATTAAAATCAAAATCCTCGTCTTCATTATTTGATAAAATTCAAATATGAAAATCGGAAAATCCCCAACTCTCTCCGAGGGTCCTTGAGTTGCTTAGGATTTCGAGGATTGCAAACGAAAATGCAATAAAATATGATATGCATGGATGACTATGTATAACATACCAAATTGAAAATTTGGGATGTTACAAACCTACCCCTTAAGATGAATCTCCCTCGAGATTCGGGTTGGCTAGAAAATAGGTGCGGATGGTCCTGCGAATATCATCTTCTCGCTCCCGTGTGGCTTCCTCCTCGGTATGGTGGCTCCATCGAACTTTACAAAACTTGATAACCTTGTCTGCGAGTGACTCGATTGTCGAAATCAAGAATCTTTAATGGCTTCTCCTCATAAGTCAAATTACTATCCAACTCAGACGCCTCTAGGGGCATCAGATCCTTTAACGGTATATCGCCATCTCAGCGTGGCACTTCTTGGTGTGATACGTGGAACACATCGTGAACTCCCGACAATCCTTGAGTAACTCCAGCTTGTAGGCAATTTCTCCCATCCGCTCCAAAACACGATATGGTCCTACAAATCTTGGGGCTAACTTTCCTTTACTCCAAAACGTTTCACTCCCCTCAAGGGTGATCTCGCAGATAGGCTCTGTCTCCAATTTCATAGGTTACTTCCTTGCGTTTTGAATCACAGTAACTCTTACGTCCATACTAAGCAATCTTTAGTCATCTCGATTAGTTTAACCTTCTCCTCTCGATTCCTTGATCAAATCTGGTCCAAACAACCGACGGTCTCCAACCTAATCCCACATCAATGGTGTTCTACATCTGCGCCCATACTGAGCTTGAACGGTGCCATCTTCAAACTGGCCTGGTAGTTGTTGTTGTACGAGAACTCTGCGTACGGCAAATTGTCATCCCAACTAGATCCATAATCTAGCGCACAGGCTCTCAACATGTCCTCCAGAATCTAGTTGACCCTCTCTGTGTGTCCATCCGTCTGCGGGTGGAACGCGGTACTAAGCTCCAATCTGGTACCCAAAGTCTGGTGTAGCTGATGCCAAAATTTTGAAGTAAATTGTGTTCCTCTATCTGATACGATGCTCCTCGGAACTCCGTGCAAACATACGATCCTGGTCATATATATCTTGGCCAACTTGGCACTTGTATAAGTTGTTTTCTTTGGGATGAAGTGAGCTACTTTGGTCAAACGATCCACAACTACCCATATTGAATCATATCCTGCCTTGGTTCGGGTAATCCGTGATAAAATCCATGCCAAGTTTGTCCCACTTCCATTCGGTATTGGCATAGGCTGCAACAGATCCTGCTGGCTTTTGATGCTCTTCCTTCACTCTCGACATACATCACAAACGGCTACATACTCGCAATATCCTTCTTCATACCAGTCCACCGTAAACGCTCCTTCAAGTCCAAATACATCTTGGTGTTTCCGGGTGAATCGAGTATGGTGAGTCATGGGCCTCAAGTATTAACTTCCCGATCTCCGAATTGTTGGGCACATAAATCCGGTCCTCAAACCACAAGGTATCGTGCTCATCCTCGCAAAAACCTTTGGCTTTTCCTTCGCCCATCTTCTCTCTTATCTCAGTAATCTCTTTGTCCTCCTTCTGAGCTTCTCGAATCTTGTTCAATAACGTCGATTGAACCTCCATTGTTGCAAGAAAACCTCTTGGAACAATCTCCAATCGAAGTTCCATGATCTCCGCAGCTAACTCCTTTGGCAATCCTTTGCTTTCAAGGATATTGGCATAACTCTTCCGGCTCAAAGCGTCTGCTACGACGTTGGCCTTTCCTGGATGATAGTGTAGCTTCATGTCATAATCCTTTATGAGTTCCAGCCATCTCCTCTGTCTGAGGTTTAACTCCTTCTGTGTGAAAATGTACTTCAAACTCTTATGATCCGTGTACACATCACAACGGTTTCCAATAAGATAATGTATCCAGGTCTTCAGCGCATGTACTACAGCCGCTAACTCCAAATCATGTGTGGCATAGTTCAACTCATGTGGCTTCAGTTGTCGTGAGGCATATGAAATAACTTTTCCATCCTGCATAAGAACACATCCAAGTCCCAAGCGAGAGGCGTCACAATACACTTGAAACTCCTTATGTATATCTGGCAATGTCAGCACTGGGGCTGTAGTCAACCGTTTCTTCAACTCTTGAAAGCTTGTCTCGTAATCCTCTGTCCATTTGAACTTAGTATCCTTCTTTAGCAATTCAGTCATTTGCTTAGCAATCTTGGAAAAATTCTCAATGAATCTCCGATAATATCCTGCCAGTCCAAGGAAACTGCGAATCTCGCCGACTGAAGTGGGTGCCAACCATTTAGTGACTGACTGAACCTTACTGGGATCTACTGCTATACCCTCTCCTGATATAACATGCCCAAGAAATCCAACTTCCTTCAACCAAAACTCGCACTTGCTGAATTTGGCGTATAACTGGTGTTCCCTGAGTTTCTCGAGAACCAAACGTAGATGTTCCGCGTGCTCCTCTTCGTTCTTCGAGTAAACCATAATATCATCAATAAACACCACAACAAACTTGTCCAAATACTCCATGAACACTTTGTTCATCATACTCATGAAATAGGCAGGGGCGTTAGTCAGTCCAAATGACATGACCGTATACTCATATAATCCATACCGTGTGGTAAATGCTGTCTTTGGTATATCCTTCCTCGGATCTTCAATCGATGGTATCCTCGATCGAGATCAATCTTCAAAACACCTTAGCTCTTTGCAACCGATCAAACAGATCATTAATCATTGGTAATGGATACTTGTTCTTTATCGTTACTTCATTGAGCTCGGTAATCAACAACCATCCTTAGGGATTTATCCTTCTTCTCAACCAAAAGTACTGGGGCTCCCCAAGGTGATGAACTTCTCTGAATGTAACCTTTCTCCAATAGCTCCTTGATCTCGCTTCTTAATTTCCTCCAGATCATTTGCGGGCATCCGATAGGGTCTCTTGGATATTGGCCCTGCACTGCAATAGTTCTATCGAAACTCGATGTCTCGATCCGTGGCATGCCCGGTAACTCCTCCGAAAACATCCGGATAATCCTTCACTACTGTGTACTTCCTCTGCATAACTCCCGTGAGGGCATTCACTTGGCTCCCCTAGGCACATGCCTAGATACATACTTAATCCTTTTTCCCTCCTGGGTGGTAAGATAAATTGACTTGCTAGCACAGTCAATACTTCCTCCATACTTTGACATCCAGTCCATACCTAATATCACATCCAATCCTTGCGACTCCAAGATAATTAGGTCGACGAAAAACATGCGTGCCAATGATTAGGGGTATCTGGGGGCACCATCTGCTAGCCATGTACTCTGCTCCAGGCGAGCTCACTAGAAGAGGGGTCCTAAGGGTTTGGGTTGGTAACTTAAACTTTTCCACAAATCCCCTTCATATGTATGAATGCGATGCACCAGTATCGAAAAGAACAATAGCGGTAAATGACTGAACCAAAAACTTACCTATTATCGCGTCCGGCTGCTCTTCAACTTCCTCCACGTTAACGTGGTTCACTTGTCCTTTGTTGAATGGATTGGGCTTCTTCCCAGCGCTTCCATTTCCGTTTCCATTCTTTCCTTCAGGGCAGTCATTGGCATAGTGCCCTGTCTTCCCGCACTTGAAGCAAATAACTTGGCTTAAGTCCCTCTTGGCAGGTGTAGCTGGGTTAGAGCGATTCTGATTATTGTTGACTACATTCCCATTCCCGTTCTTCGCACCATTTTGATTATGCGATCCTCCTCCAGTATGGTTATGACCTCCATGGTTATGAACAAATCCTCCCGAGTTCGGGGTTAAGTGAGGCTTCTGGTGAGTTCCTGAGTTATACTTCCCTTGTCCATACTTCCTTTTACGGTTCTCAATCTGCTGTTGCTTCCCTTCAATCATTAGGGCCTTATCTACCAACTCCTGGAAGTTGTTGAAAGTTGCCATCATCAACTGCATACTCATCTCATCATTCAACCCTTCCATAAACTTCTCTTGCTTCGCGGCATCTGTGGCCACATCATCAGGGGCATAGCGTGATAACTTGCTAAACTCATCCACGTACTGGGCCACAGTACGGTTCCCTTGGCGTAAGTTGCGAAACTCACGCTTCTTTATCTGCATGGCTCCAGTTGAGACATGGGCCATGCGAAAAGCTTGTTGAAACTGGTCCCAAGTGACATTGGCTATAGGAAAAGTAGTCGTGTAATTCTCCCACCATGCGGCTGCTGGTCCATCCAATTGATGTGCGGCAAAGCGCACCCTTTCAGCATCCGTGCATCCTGCGGTGGTTAACTCCCTTCCAATACGGCGTAGCCAATCATCAAGAACTATTGGCTCGGTGCTCTTTGGAAAACACCGCGGTTGTAACCTCGTAAAACGGGCTAAATTGTCCTTTGGCGGCGGGTTATTGTTGTTGTTGTTGTTGTTGCCCTGATTACGAACTAGCAATCGCATCAAGGCATTCTCTCTTTGGATCAACTGGGTGAGCTCCGTGGGAAAACAAAACCGGGGTCACGTCTCGGAGGTATCTGAGGGTTTAGATGGAAGAGATTAGAATAGAAAGAGGTCTAGCGAGAAAACACTACCCATATGCACATGAGGCAAACACACACATTCATTCAGTCAAGCAAGGGCATACAACACGGTCTAGGGCTATCGCATAAGTGCTCAACTACTACTAGTTACATGGGGGAAAATACTACTATTATATGGTGGTCATCTAGAAATTTTGATCAGTGGAAGACTCCATGATGTACGCGCCCACTTCGTCTTCATAGTCATCATCACTTGGATCGAGTCGGTGTAAATCGATGATGATGTAGTTGTCCGGACAAGTTGGATCTTCTTCCTCTTCTTCCGGTGCTGGTCCTCCCATGAAGACTCCGATCTTCTTGACTAGGTCGTCATTCTTCTCCAGTAGGGTCTTGATTTCTTCCTCATATCCATCGCGTGTAAACTTGAGTTCTTCCTCCAGCTCGATGATCCTAGTTTTCGCCTTCTTCATCTCCATCATGTCTGCACACATCTGGTTCTCCTGACGTCAAATGTGCTGGTTTAGCTCCTGGATGTAAGCTGCAATGGATCTATCCTTCTTGGTGCTGATTACTTCCCATTGCTCGTCTCGGCGCCCATATATTTCATATATGGTGTCTTTAAGCTCCCTATTGTAGACTTCACCAATGCGTCCCATGGTAATGTGAGCTGCCATACTCTTTCCCAAACTCCATGTTGGTGCACTGAAAACACACACTATGGGCTCCGTGATTGGTGCAAACGTCCTTCCGGGAACTAGGGCTTGAATCTTCCAACACTCTTCTTCTGGTAAGGTGGCGTTGTACGTCCCGGTGAAGCTTGGTATTCCAATATTCAGGTACCTAGTGACTTCCTTCAAGTGGCATCCAAAAGGTGTGTCTTCATCCGGTTGTGCAAACTTGTTCTTCATCTCCGTCATCCTAAAGAGTGGAAAAATGGAGAGGAGTCAGAAATGAGTAGAGAAGAGTGACCTATGGTTTTATCTTCGTGGTCGTGTCCTACCCTCAGCGTGTGCTCTGATACCATCTTGTAGCGACCCGACCTCAGATGGTCAAGTCTCTATGCTTCCGTGTCATCCCTGGAGCGGTAATGCTGACACACACAGTACTCGAAGGATTTATAACAGAGTAGCAACCACACACTTATTACATCGAATGTCTCAAAAGAGAACTTATTACAATAATATGGCTTAAGGCCATCTAATACGATAACAGTGGAAGGCTTGGAAGATAAAGTGAGTCCATCAACTTCAACGGCATAGCTGAGCTGCACGTCAACGACCTATCGAACCTTACTCCTCGTCTGAAAAGTCTGCAACATAATACGTTGCAGCCCGAGAACGGGTCAGCACATGGAATATGCTGGCAATGTAACACAATAGAGCAATAACAGAATAATGCTAACACTACATGCATGTTTGGTTGGTGGAAAGCTCTACGGTTACAGTTTGCGGAAAGCCAATTTTTCCCTACATCAAAGGAATAAATTTTGATTTAACTATCATGGTGGTTGAAACATCATTGAGAAGGTATAACCCCAACTCAATCCCAATTAAAGTAATTAACAACCCAACAATATTAATTTAGAGTGATGAGATACATGTAATTACTCAAGTACTAGATACTCAGAATTGTCCATAACCGGGGACACGGCTAACCATGATTAGATTGTACACTCTGCAGAGGTTTATGACTTTTCCCCACAAGACTCGATCGCCTCCGTTGATTTCTCGCACTACATGGTGTTTGAGAAACGGATGACCGAGACACAGTCTTTCAGAAACATTAACTCTCTACTCCGGGTAGACCATACCAAACCTACAAAACCCACTACCTGCTGATCTACCTCTTCAAGAGCTTCACGTAACTTACTCAACTATGCTAGAGCCCATAATAGCTTGTGGCTGCACACGGAAGTTTCTAGCATGAATAATCTCAGTTCCCTTTGAGCCTGGGTGGCGGTCCATAGGAAGATCACACGGGTACCCCGGGATTTCCAAAAATAAAACAGACAACACTGGGTTCCCCAGGTGCCTCAATCCACCCAGATGTGTATTAAGTTGCCACCTTAAGTTAACCATTAATTAACAATCTCACATCTGTCATGAATAACTCCCAAACCCAAACCACGTCTACGAGCATAGCATAGCAATATAAGAAACACGTAGAAGTAACTCCCAAGGGTTTGATAGTAACAGGGCAATAGGTTCCTACCTCATCATCTACTTCCCAACCCACAAATTAATGACATCCTAACCATGCAATGTTTGAGGGTTGAACTAATGCATAAAAACTGGGTATGAAAGGAAATATGATCAAGTGTTACTTGCCTTGCTGACGATCCGTGAATCCTAGAGACTCGTAGTAACACGCTTCGCACTCCGGGAATTCTATCACAAGCAAACAATACATACATAAACAACAAGCAAAGATGCACAAACGAAACTTCAACTGAAAGAGGTTGACCGGAGAGTTCACCAAACGGAGCAACGAAACTCAAACGGCGAAAGAAACAAGATCCGTTTACTAATCTGAACTAGGGTCAAATTTTACAGAGGCAAAAACTTGTTTGAGTTGGCTATTCAGAAAGATGGTTTCGAGATGAAACTCCAGGCGCTTGAATCGCCTGATTCCGATAAACGAGCGAAAAGTTATACTAATTCGAACATCGGATCAGAAATCGCGATCGGAAAAATCGCGGAATAAATCCGATAAAAGAAAACGACGAACGGCTAAACGAACGAACGTTCGTTAGCAGAAACTAAACGACGAACACGTTCTTAAAAACGAACGAACGAGCGAACGCTCGCAAAACAAATAAAACGGAGGAATAAAACCGATCTATATAAAAAACGGGCTAGGGTTTTTCTTAAAAAAACCGAAGGGGTTTTCTAAAAAAACCGGCGACGAGGGGCTACCTCCGGCGAGGTCGTCTGGCGGGCGGGCGGCTCCGGCGTGGCTCGGCGAGGGGCGCGGGGTGGCGGCGGGTACGGGTGGCGGCGGGAGTGGCGGCTCGGGGCTCGGGCGGCTCGGGCCCGGGAGGGCTGCGGTGGTGGCGATGGTCGTTTAGAGGGGGGGCGGTATATAAAGGTTGGGGGTCGACTTGGGGGGGGTCGGGCGGCGGAAGGCGGCGGCGACGGACTCTCGAGTCCGTGGCTGCACTGAGGGGAGGCGGTGGCGTGGGCGGGCTGGCCTGGCTCGGCTTGGCCCTTGGCCCAATCGGGCGCGGGTCCTCTTTTTTTTAAACGTTCCGCCGAAACTTATAAAAATCCTAGAAAATAAATAAAAATCTAAAAATACCAAAACAAGTTTTCTTTGTCTAAATAAAATATTTAGAACAAGATGAACTTTTCTTGGCCCCTAAAATGCAATTTTTAAAACATGCAAAAAAAATTCTAGGGCAAATAAAATTCCAAATAAATAAAATAAAATCCAAATAATGATTTTAACATTTTTCCTCCGATATTTCAATTATTTTTGGAGAAGTCATATTATCTCCTCTCATTTAATATTTAAAAATGAAATATTTTCCGGAGAGAAAATAATTAAAAATCAAAATCCTCGTCTTCATTATTTGATAAAATTCAAATATGAAAATCGGAAAATCCCCAACTCTCTCCGAGGGTCCTTGAGTTGCTTAGGATTTCGAGGATTGCAAACGAAAATGCAATAAAATATGATATGCATGGATGACCTATGTATAACATGCCAAATTGAAAATTTGGGATGTTACACCATCATAGTCGGTCGGGGTGTATCTCCATGATCTGTACGTCGATCTTGTGCGCCCTTGTCGGTGTACTAGAGTAGGGATACCCTAGTACCCCGAACTGCGTGCCGGAGACAATGCAGAAGACTCATGTGGCAGGCTGGCTGGTGACCGCCAAGGTCCTCGGCGGCTCCTTTGGAGCCATTCAGAACAAAGTACTCAAGGCCCGGCAAGAGGAGCTTGCCGGAAGGCCACTCAAGGCACGAAGGAAACAAGACCCGGCAAGAGGAGCTTGCCGGGAAGGCTTGGTGGCGACAAGCTCCCGGCGCGACAAGGATTCTGCGCTGCAAGGCGCTTGCAGCGGCAGCAACTCTCTTCATCTCCGCTCCAGCTCATCGCCAACGTGTCGCCATGGGGCTTTCCGTGCACGCGTGTCAATGGGCTGTGCAGCCAGCGGGAGAGGCGATAAGCGGCGCCGACAAGCTACCATCGTGGCAAGCGGAGGCGCACTTGATGGTCCCTGTTGCCTTTTCAGCGACAGGGCGGACATTTATGGCTCTTGTCCCTTGCCGTCGAGTTAGGTATAGATCATCGTACTTTGTACAAAGTGGTGTACCAACCTCTGCTTTTTCCTATTTTACCCTTGTCTACTTGCCACCTGTGGTGACCCCTTGAACCTATAAAAGGAGGCCCAAGGGCAACGTAGAAAGGGTTCGGCTCCGGTTCAGTTCATTCGACTCATTCCAGACTACACTCACTCAGGCTAGGTTTTGTAGCTCCCATTGCTCCCTAGCAAAAACTTAATAGAATCCACCAAGCAGCAGTAGGAGTATTATCTCTCCGGAGAGCTCCGAAGCTGGGTAAATCTGCTCGTGTGCATCGCCTCGATCCGCTCTTTGTGCATTCTCCGCACCCCCTCCGAACCACAAGGGACTAGGTCCCATAGGTGTTCGTGGGACACGATCAGCTTCCCCGACATCTTTGGCGCGCCAGGTAGGGGGCGTCGAGGCTGTGTGAACCCGATTCGGCGTCCACACGAGCAATTTCTTCAACATCTTCGTCAACATGCCACCGAAGAAGAAGGCTTCGGCGGCAGCAGAGCCGTCCGCGTCAAACCCACCACCACCGGAGCTGACGAGTGGTGGGGAAGACGCTGGCGGAGGAACAGCGTCGTCCGAGAGCCCACGACGCCGCCAGGTCAGGACAAGGCGGTGCATGCTTGGCGTCGAATCCGCACGCGTCCTTCTCGAGGCGCGGGACCGACAGCGTCATGATGCTCGCAGCACCATCGCTCGTTGGATCAAGGCCTGCTGGAGGTTCCCGAGGCCCTCGAGACCCGCATGCACGCCAAAGATGTCGGCGAAGGAGATCTGATCGCTCGGGCGGGATGATGCTCCTCCTAACTTGGTTAGGAGTCTGAGCACATCCCGTTCCTCGCTCCGTACACCATTGCCGCCTACAACTCCAGCGGAAGCCTTGGCGAGAGCTCAGTTACTTCTAGACTACCCTCCAACGGCCGACAAGGTCGACGAATGGAGGGCCACAATCCAGAGTCTCATCGGCTTTGCCAACAGCGACGTTCCGCGGCAACCAACTGCGTCCTTGCCGCGGCGCGACGACAAGGCACGAGCCGGTGGCGACGATACCTGCGGGGGTGACACCACCATGCACTCCCCTTCTCGAAGGCCAAGATCACCAGCTCCTCGGATCCACCTCGACAGCGACTCCATCGCGTCGTCGGATCCACGAGCTCGCCGTGATCAGCGCCAAGTTCTTAAGGAACGGCAACAAGAAGACGCTCGAACCCGCATCGAGCGCCGAAGAGAAGCGCGGCGTCAAGATGCAATGCCTCGTAGTGAGTGCATCGAGCTCGTAAACATGCCTACTTGTTATCTGTTTATGCCATGCTCCAGTTTTTCACAAGTCTGAATCTGTTTATGTTTTTGCTATGTTCACATGCTTGTAACTGTATTTTCTGATCCCTTTTGGCTTATGATCAGTAAGGGACTTTTGTTCTATGCATTTAGTAGTATCATGCCATGCCTTTGTTTGCCTCGATAAGTTCCTGTATCATATTGTTTGATAGCTCTAAACATTGCAACCTGATGTTATTTCTGCAAAGTCTGAAACTGTTAGTATTTTCAATCTTGCCATGTCCTTTTGAGCATGTTCTAGTGGTTTCTGGAGATAGCTCAGTGTTCATGTTTTGTCATGCTTTACCTGTACATCATGCCCATGCCTTTTGTTTTCTTGTTGCGGTCCTGTAGCATGTTGTTTTGGTGCTTGCAATATGCCTAGTTGCTGTTTTGGACAGTTTGTCATTTAAACTTGTATAGAGTGTATGTGTTGAACCGTTGCTCCGTTTTGAGTTTGCTCTATATGAACTTGCGTGATTTTGCATGTAGCTTCATATTATCATGTTGCATCCTTGTTTTGAGGTGTTTGCTTGATGTTTGTATGCATTTTGCATCAATGACATGCTTAACTTGTTTTGCTTATATCTTCTAGGCCGTAGCTCCGAATTAAATGAACTTTATATGTAACTTGACTAGAATTTCGTGTAGATCATCGTGGTGCATCTTAACTTGCTGTTTAACAACTAGAACATAAATTTATTCAGATCTGGACCAATTTCGAAATTTACATATAAGGGCTTACCGGAATTGTTATATGTTGTTCCCGGCCTCATTTAAACTTGCTTTGATGTGTTGCTCTTGTTTGCATCATCTCTTGCCATGAGTAGCCTCATCTAGATTTGTCATGCATCATGCTTGTTTGTGCATCATGTCTTGTCTATGTGTGGGTGTTTACCTTGTTGTGTGCTTCTTTTCGATAGTTCCCTTTTCGTTGCGATCGTGAGGATTCGTTCGTCTACGCTTGGTTCGGCTTCATCCGTTCGTCTTCTTCATGGACTCGTTCTTCTTCCTTGCGGGATTTCAGGCAAGATGACCGTCACCTTGGATCTCATTACTATCATTGCTATGCCAGTTGCTTCGTTCTTTCGCTATGTTGCGCTACCTATCACTTGCTGCTCAAGCCTCCCAAATTGCCATGAACCTCTAACTCGTTGTCACCTTCCCAGCAAACCGTTGTTTGGCTATGTTACCGCTTTGCTCAGCCCCTCTTATAGCGTTGCTAGTTGCAGGTGAAGTTGAAGATTGCTCCATGGTGGATAGGATTTTGTTGGGATATCACAATATCTCTTATATTATTAATGCATCTATATACTTGGTAAAGGGTGGAAGGCTCGGCCTTATGCCTGGTGTTTTGTTCCACTCTTGCCGCCCTAGTTTCCGTCATATCGGTATTATGTTCCCGGATTTTGCGTCCCTAACGCGGTTGGGTGATTTATGGGACCCCCTTGACAGTTCGCTTTGAATAAGACTCCTCCAGCAAGGCCCAACCTTGGTTTTACCATTTGCCTCACCACCACCTACTTTTCCCTTGGGAGTCGCTCTCTCGAGGGTCATCTTTATTTTAGCCCCCCTGGGCCAATGCTTCTCTAAGTGTTGGCCCGAAGCAACTGATGCTGGGGCCACCTTGGGAAACTTGAGGTTGGTTTTACTCGTAGGATGTCTCATCCGGTGTTGCCTTGAGAACGAGATATGTGCAGCTCCTATCGGGATTTTTCGGCGATCGGGCGGCTTTGCTGGTCTTGTTTTATTCTTGTCGAAATGTCTTGTAGCCGGATTCGAGACTGATCGGGTCTTCCGGGAGAAGGAATATCCTTCGTTGATCGCGAGAGCTTATCATGGGCTAAGTTGGGACACCCTGCAGGTATAAACTTTGAAAGCCGTGCCCGCGGTTATGTGGCGAGATGGAATTTGTTAATATCCGGTTGTAGTAAACTTGAAGCAAACTCTTCTAAAATACACCAACCGTGTGCGTAACCGTGAGTGTCTCTTTTCGGGGTTGATCGAGAGGAGAACACGGTTTCTGGGTTATGTTTGACGTAAGTAGGAGTTCAGGATCACTTCTTGATCATTACTAGTTGGCGACCGTTCCTTTGTTTCTCTTCTCGCTCTCATTTGCGTATGTTAGCCACCATATATGCTTAGTCGCTGCTGCAACCTCACCACTTTATCCCTTCCTTTCCTACTTAAGCTTTGCTAGTCTTGAAACCCATGGTAATGGGATTCTTTGAGTCCTCGTGGCTCCTGATTACTACAACAACGATTTGCAGTACAGGTTTGCGATGATCATGACGTGAGAGCGATGTTTGCTTTTATTGGAGTTCTTCTTCTTCTTCTTCTTCGATCAGGGGATAGGTTCCAGCTCGGCAGCCTGGGCTAGCAGGGTGGATGTCGTTTGAGCTTCTGTTTATGTTTCATCCATAGTCGGATGTTGATCTTATAATCAGTCGCTGCATTCTACTACTAAGATGTGCCCTTTTGAAATTGTGTATGGTTTCCTACCTCATGCACCTATTGATTTGTTGCCTCTTCCATCTTCGGAGAAGGTTAATTTTGATGCTAAACAGCGTGCTGAATTGATCTTAAAGATGCATGAGTTTTTTTTTGCGGGGGGATGCATGAGTTAACTAAGGAAAATATTGAGCGCATGAATGCTAAATAGAAACTTGTTGGAGATGAGGGTAGAAAACGTATTGTCTTTGCACCTGGAGATCTTGTTTGGTTACATTTGCGTAAGGATAGATTTCCTAATTTGCGCAAGTCAAAACTAATGCCACGTGCTGATGGTCCTTTTAAGGTGTTAGAAAAAATAAATGATAATGCATATAAACTTGAGTTGCCTGCAGATATTGGGGTTAGTCCCACTTTTAATGTTGCAAATTTGAAGCCTTACTTGGGTGAGGAAGATGAGCTTCCGTCGAGGACGACTTCAATTTAAGAAGGGGAGGATGATGAGGACATCACTAACAAAGTTACACCCACAGCCCCTACTGATACACATACAGGACCAATTACTAGAGCTCGCGCACGTCAATTAAATTACCAAGTACTTTCGTTTCTTGGTAATGATTCCAATGTTCATGAGAATATGATGCTGCCTAAATTGGATACATTTGTCTTGCTTACAAATGAAGGGCCTAGCTTGGACAAGAAGGATGATCATTGGAGCAAGATCAAGCATGGAGATGATGGCATGCGCAAGGGGAACAAGAACGGAGTTACAAGTGATGACTTCAGGACTTTGAAGCCACCATAATGAGTGTGTGAAGCCTTGGACGAAATATACAAGATGCCACTTCATAAATTTCGTCCAAAGGCTATTATAGGTGTTGCGTCACCTTATTATTGGGCCAGGCCCATGTAATTTCGAAATACTTGAGTATAGACTGTTTTTATAGTCCGTATGTGTGGGGAAACAAGAGTTAGGGTTGGTTTCGGACCCCTCCTCCAAGGGCCACGAAATCCCCCCCCCCCTCTTCCTCCATATATACAGCCCTTAGGGTGTTGTTTAGACTTTGGGTTTTGTTTAGATTAAAGTTCTCCATAGCTGCAACTTCGCGTTCTTCATTTGTGTTCAACGACCAGACAAAGGCGTCACAGAACCCCACCTTGATCAATAAAGCTTTCCTCTTATATTCGCAATATCCAGATTGCAATCTTAGTTTCTTGCTTGTTCTTTGTTTGCCTGCAGGAAACAGACCTTCGTGGTCAGGTTGATCATGCTCCGGCGTGGTCAATAACCTCTCGGAGTTGGTTTAGCAATTGCTAAGGCGCGACGTCCTCGCACGTTCGTAGCCGGATTGTCAAAGTCGACTTCCTCCAAAACGATAGCCACCATCTCATCGAAAGACGGGACACCTTTGCCTCTATCAAGTAGACCACAACAAAAACACCAATGTAAGGTCTAAGAACATAATGCATCACACACATAAAGGTGACGGGTGCTTCGGATAAGCCCATAGGCATGACCAATCATTTATACAAGCCAAACTTGGTTTTGAAAGCGGTTTTCCATTCATGACCCTCTTGGATGTGAATTTGGTAATAACCACTCTTAAGATCAATGTTAGAGAAAATGGTGGCTCCGCTAAGCTCATATGGCATATCATCAAGGCGTGGGATGGGGTAACGATAACGAAGGGTGATAGCATTAATAGGACGACAATCGGAACACATGCAAAAACTACTGTCTTTCTTAGGCACAAGAATTACCGGGACGGCACAAGGACTTAAACTTTCACGCACGTGTCCATTGTCAATGAGTTGTTGTACTTGCCGTTGTATTTCCTTGGTTTATTCGGGGTTGACGCGGTAGGGTGCCTTGTTTGGTAAGGTTGCGCCGGGGATGAGGTCAATTCGGTGTTCGATGCCGCGTAGTAGAGGTAGACCCGGAGGTAGCTCATCGGGAAATACGTCCTTGAATTCCTGCAGTAGAGAAGATAACACTAAAGGTAGATGGTGCGAGGTGTTAGTTTTAGGTGCCTCGTCCTTGCACAATAGGACATAGTGCATAACACTTGATGGGTTCTCACACACTTCTCTCATCTCACTTTTGGTAGCAAATAACACTAAGTTTATCTTCTCGCTCATCGTGGAGGCACTCAATTTTGGCTTGTGGCGTTCACTCTCTTTTTGCCGGTTCACTTTCTCACTATTCTCTCCACAATGGGTGGTTGCTTGCTTGTCGGCGATCACTTGGCTTGGTGACATAGGTCATAGCACGTACTCCTTTCCCTTCATCTTGAAGCTGTAGTGATTGGTTCGCCCATTGTGGATGACGCCGGGGTCGAATTGCCAAGGTCGTCCAAGTAGGAGGTGGCAAACGGACATAGGAACCACATCACACTCCAAGGTGTCTTCGTATGCTCCAATCTTGAAGGAGACTTGAACGGTGTGCTCTACTTGAATGGTGCCGGAGTCACTAATCCGTGAGGACCTTGTAGGGACGAGGATGCTTCATCTTGACCAATTGTAGCCGAACATAGCTCTTCACTTGCCAAATTGTGGCAACTTCCTCCATTGATGATGACCTTCACGGACCTTCCATTGATGCCCGCCTTGGTGTGGAAGATGTGGCAACGTTGGTCTTCCTCTTGTTGGTGTTGAAGGGTCAAGACCTTGAAGACAACGAGCGGGGCTTGAATCATAGTCACAATAGACTTGGTCATCTTCATCTTCATTCACTTGCCGGTGCATGGCCACATGCTCAAGGGCTTCCATTTCTTCTTCACTCATGGAGTCGTAGGTATCATCGACGTTGGCGGTCATGGTGCGCCAATGGGACATTGGTATGTCTTGTGGCCTCGGCCTTGGCAAGTAAAGCATTTGATGGAACTTGTCTTGTCGATCTCATTCGGTGGAGTTGTAGATGATGAAGCTCTCGGCTTGAAGTTGCTTGTAGTAGGAGGATGACTTGAAGATGTCGAAGTTTTCCTGTAACTTGACTTGTCGCCGGTGCTTGTAGAAGGTTTGGTTGAGGTAGAAGGAGGCGTAGTCGTTGAGGCTTGATTGTATGAGCCATATGGCTTGGAAGAGTACTTGGCGTACTTGTAGTCTTGTTGCACTTGACGCTCCGCCTTGGTATCTTGGTGCACGAGCTCGATGAGGTTGGAGTAAGGTTGGAAGTCGGCGATCTTCTTGATAGGATGGTTGAGTCCGTTCAAAAAACAGGACATAGTTTGCTCATCATCTTCCGTGACATTAGCTTGAATCATGGCAATCTCCATTTCCTTGTAGTACTCTTCAACGGTCTTTGTGTGTAGCTTTGCGTAGAGCACGTTGGGCTTCAAGGTTTTGTTCCTCATGACGTTGTTGTTCTTGTCAAAGGGCATCACCATCTTGTTGTTCTTGTTGACCTTGGCATATTGGATCTTGTGCTTGGACCGGAGGCTCATTAGCTTGTTGCCGTTGGCGTGCACGTTCATGGAGACGGCCTTGTAGACCATTGCCATTGAATGGGTTTTGTGGAGCTTGATGATCTGCATGGCCTTGGCGACGATGCGAACAAGCTCGAGGAGGACTTGCATCCGAAGAAGATTGCGAAGAATGTCGACTTGAGTGGCTCCATCTTGAGTATGACGAAGAGGTATAAGAATGGTTGATCAACAAGGCGCGGATCTCGTCCATCCTTGCATTGCTCTCCTCTTTTTGTGCGTCGAGCTTGCTATCGAAGTAGTCTCTTGTACGTTGTTCGGATTGTCGCACGTCGGTGGCGAGTAAGTCAATGTGGTCACTTAAAGCTTCTTGTTCTTGGTGCAAAGCTCTTTTTGCACCGAAGAGGTGGTTCTTGGTGACATAGTTGTTCGGGTCCTCATCTTGCTCGATGAAGAGTGGATTCGAAGAAATAGTTGGCCTATCCATCATCTCAAGCAAATGTAAGTGGAAGAATGAAAAGAACTAGACCAAATGTACCTTATGTGATGTTGAAAATGGATCAATGGTCACTCAATAGTGTAACAAGGAAATATCACAATTGGTACCGGATCTCGTCGATTTCTCACACCTACACAAATAAAGCCTTTGGTGGAGCTTGGTGAGGATGGTGGACAAAATTTATGCAATTGTTAGCAAGACTCAATAATGTTGGAAAAGATTTACAAATGTGCAAATGCAACAAGTAGACCAATAGCAAAATGTGGCACGCGGAAAGATAAATGGGGTCGTGCAACCAAAAATGAGCTCAAAATGTGGAATCCACGAAGATGCTCTTGTTGCACAATAATCGAAAGACGCTAGCATGATTGCACAATAGGTGGATATGAGACTTGTGCACAACCTATAAAGCAACAATGCAACGACTTCTATCCCAAGTATGCTATATGTATGGTGTTCCAGAGATATGATCCAAGATGATCGAGTAATGACAATCTTAATGTAGTATGATGCTATGGTTCTATCTTAAAAGCTCGCTTATCTTTCTCGTTTGCTTAAAAGCTTGTTGGCCCTTTATCTTTTGAGATCTTTCTTTGAACACTTATGCAAAACTTCACTAATCAAGATAGTAATTGTGTATATGCGGTGACAATCTTTGTGACGCGAGAGATGATACCAAGATACGTATACCAAGATGATGTGATATATGCAATGAAACGATGATCACTAATGTGCACAAGTAACATTGTCGGCAATACTCAAAGGCTAGTCTCGATAGGTAAGTGACGTGAAAATGGTCTCGGGGGTTTAACAATGCAAAGGCAAGGGAATACACCAAGGTGTCGTCGAGTTTACCGTCCCTTGCTTACGGGGGATGGTGTCAAGATGATGAGGTGGTCGATGACGAAGATGAGCGGCAGTGATGTCGGTGTCGAGCCGTCCCTAAGTAGCTGAAACACGTTAGGAAACGGAAACCGCAACTCAAATCCTCAAAGAACAAACATGTCAAACTCGTCGGAGTGCATAACGGGTAATCGATGGTGGTTGCGGAAAGCGGTATTGGTATGCTGCAATGTAATGAGGGGTTAAGGGAGTGGTGGTTCGGTAGGTGTAGTGGGCGGCTGAAAATTTTCGGGGAAAATTTCAGTTTTGTCAGGAAACATCAGACGTCCGGTGGTGGTCGGATAACCGGTGGTCATCGGACGTCCGGTGTCTATCGGACGTCCGGTGTCTGGGCGATTTCGAGCACAGGATGAACTTCTAGGCTTCGTGGTGGAGAAGCAAAATTTGGTCAAAATTGGACAGATTTGTGGATGGAATTGGGGAAATGATGGGGGGAAGCTAGATCCACTCGTGGCAAAGAAATTTCATGGATCAAATCCAACAAAACTTCATCATACCAACAAATCGCAAAAAAAATTGGGGCTATTTTTGGTGGGGAATTTTTGAAATTGGGACAAAATTAAGAAAATTAGGCTAGAAATCAAAAGGTAGGGGATCCAAATTCGTGATCAACCAAGGCTCATGATACCAAGATGATATAGGGTGGAGACACTAAGGCCGATCTTTCACGATTTGGAGGGAATCCCACGAAGAACACGAGGAGTAACACGAGGGGAAACGAGAGGGGACACTTGAATCAACGAGAATCGATCGCACATGTGCTAGATCCATGAACGCAAAGAGGTCACAAAGGTCCAAAGACAACAAAGGAAGGATACAAGTAGCTAGTTCTTCTCCAAGAGGAGGTCTTGAATCCACTAGGGGATCTTCTCCTAGGTGGAGGGCTTGAATCCACTTGGGGTATCTTCTCCTAGATGGAGGACTTGGCCTCCAATGGAGTAGGTATCAAGTGGATGAGCAAAGCTCTATCTCTCATATGAGCTAAACCAATGCTAACCCTAAAAAGAGGGAGGTGAAGGAGTATATAGTCTAGGGTCACGAAAGGGTACATGGGCCTCGGCCCAACACGCTGTGCATAGACATGCGTCGGTCGTTCGACAGCTACTGGATGTCTGGTGGCTCGTGAGGGTCCGAACGCCCGACATTTTGGCTCGGATCAGGCGGCGTCGGATTTCCAGAGGCGGTCGGCCGTCCGATCGTCGATCGTCCGGAGACTTCAGACTTCGATAATTTCCATTCTATTGTGTGACACGGTCGTCCAAGGCTGGGAGGTGTCGGACGTCCAGTCCGTGTCGGTCGTCCGGCCGCTGGAGTCCTCGCTGGCTGGGTCTTGGGCTGTCTGGCTGACGCTCCAGGCATCGGACGTCCGGTCTAGGCCGGTCGTCCGGTGGCTGTAGACTCCTGGCAGCTCCTTCTCGCAGTCCTTGTACTTGGCATCCTCGCTAGTTCATCCCTTGGATGTAGTGGTTCTGTGGCTTCCCTCTAAGTACCTGATCACACATAGGGTTTCCGCTTGAGGTAGTAGCCATGTCTCACATGTAGAAAGTGGTATTTTGGAGAGGAGCGAGTTCATCTTAGTTTTGGTAGCCCTTGCTCGAGCTCTTGTCATAGGTACATTTGGTGTCGTAGGATACGAAGGTAGGTCCATGGGGATGACCGTAGGATGCTCCGCGTCACTATGGACTCAATGTGATCATTGATCACTTAACCAAAAATGTAGAGTCTTGAAGCTTTTGCCAATGCCTGTCCTTTGTAGCTGGAGGGGTCCACTTCTCAATCCATTCATAAGCCAATGTTGAACTCTTCCTGAAATATACTAGATAAACATATTAGTCCAACAAAATATATGTTGACATCAATTACCAAAATCACCAAGGGAGCGAATGTGCTTTCAGAACCGTACAACTGACCCCCAAAACCCTGCAGGATGTCGTCAAGGCTCAGCTCCTGGCAGCGGATGGGTGATACAGATGATTTTGAGGGGTTTGTGCATAGACCAGAGACATGACCAAAATCCGTCAGAACCTGCAGCAATGTGTCAGTCTCTGTCTTCACTTGGTTGGAGAAGACAATTGCATCATCAACATAGAGGCTGACCCACGGATTGGGCCCCCTCCTGGGCAGAGGAGAGAGCTTGCCACGCTCAACGGCGAGGCGGAGGATGTCTTCTTTGGGGTCGATCACCGGGATAAAAAGAAACTGTGATAGTGGGCCTGCCCTTCCTAAGGCCCCTCCAGTGCGCAATCTGGGAGCCGTCAACACCATTAAGGCTGATGGCGAAAGATACAGTACATAACATGGTAACAACCCAGTTTCTCCAACGCTGACTGAAACCTATGGCCTGAAGCAGCTCGAGAAAGTACTTGTAACATCCCAAATTTTCTAAATTTGGAATGTTAATATGATCATTCTTTTTCAACATGATTTCTATGCATATTTGAATTTTCTGAATATTTAAAGAGTTTTTCAACTCAAGGCAAAAAAATTTGGAGTGGAGACAATATGACTTCTCCCCTATTAATTATATTTGAAAAATGCTAAGAATATATTCTGGAGTCTACATAAATTATTTTGACTTTGTGGAACACAAAATCATTTTATTGTTGTTATTATAATGCTCTTTATGTGCTTTTTTTGCATAAAATAATTTTCCAAAATTTCATTTGTGTTGTAATAATGTTCACTGTTTTATATAGTAGTTCTAATATTGGTCTTTGTATTATGATATTTTTTAAGAAGTACTCTGGTATTTTCTTTTAGCCAATACCTTCCCTGTATAGTATAACATTTTTTCTGCCAGAAGTTACTGTGTTGTTGGGATGCGCAATAGCTAAACCAGCGCTTGATTATTTTTTTTTCTTCTTCGTGTGTGTTACGCACGCAATGAAGAGTAGTAGGCGGAGGTCCATTTTCACTCAACAAGCAGCCTTCACACTAGCCTTTTATTTTCACTCTCCGCCGACCACTCGCCCACGGTCTCATCCCCTACCTCCGGTGTGTTCCTCACGGACACCTAATCCCGATCCAATCCGTGGATGATTCACTCAAATCTGTAGTTCCATCTCCAAGTTGACCCATACATATATATATAGATGCATGTGCTCCTCGTCCGATTTTGGAAAAATCAAAAGATCCGTGCCGTCTGCCGCCGCCTGGGATCTCGCCGGAGTTCCACCGCTGACCTCTGTCGGTGTCAAAATCAGCGGATCTCGGTAGGGGGTCCCGAACTATCGTCTAGGATCCATGGTAACAGGAGACGGGGACACGATGTTTACCTGTGTTGGGCCCTCTCTATGGAGGTAATACCCTACTTCCTGCTTGATTGATCTTGATGAATATGAATGTTACAAGAGTTGATCTACCACGAGATCGTAATGGCTAAACCCTAGAGGCCTAGCCTATGTGTATATGGTAATGAATGTGTCCTATCTGGACTATGCTCTCCGGTTTATATAGACACCGGAGAGATCTAGGGTTACATGGAGTCGGTCACATAAGAAGGAATCTTCACAGCTGGTCGCCTAGCTTGCCTTCAACGCCAAGGAAAGTCCGATCCGGACACGAGTATGGTCTTCGGTCTTCACAACCCATCAGTCCGGCCCATGGATAGCAGGCCGGACGCCCGAGGACCCCTTAGTCCAGGACTCCCTCAGTAGCCCCTGAACCTGTCTTCAATGACGAGGAGTCCGGCGCGCAGATTGTCTTCGGCATTGCAAGGCGGGTTCTCCATTCTCCGAGCTCCAAGATAGTCTTCGGATGTAGTAGATATATCCGGACCTATATATATAGTTGCAGAAAATATACGAGCCTAATTTATTGGTAACTATTTATGACATCACGCCTGCCCGGTCACTATTTCCAACCGTTGGCTGGTGCGTCGCCCCACGTCTCGGGACACGGTTTTACTGGCTTGTCTTGTCAAGGCAGAGATCGTGTTCCTTTTTTCACGGGATTTTCTTTAATGCAGGCATGGGTAACCCAACCGTCCCCCGGGTACAACTCTCGGGAGATTGGTAAGTTTTGAGACCCAGGTGGATACGCTTAGTATTTGGGGTCTTTATATAGGGTCCCTAACTCGTCTTCTTCCTTTGCCATCGCTTCTTACTCAACCCTAGCCATTCCAACTTCCAACCCTCGGGTTCCCATCGCCACCAGGCCCAATCATATCCGGATCCAGCCGTCCAGGCTGGTGGGTGGCTTCTTCTGTCACAGAGGAGGATATTGCGAAGCTCCGCGCAGCGAGGTATCTGACCCCGGAAATCCTCCATCAGCTTCCTGCACAGGGGCAGGTCGTTCCTACCCCCAAATCCGGCAAGAGGGTAGTGTTTGTGTCCCACTTCCTCCATGGGTTGGGTTCGCGCTTAACCCCTTCGTCCGGGGGCTCATGTTTTACTATGGGCTAGACTTTCACGATCTGGCCCCGGACTCTATTCTCCACATCTCGACATTTATCGTCACATGTGAGGCCTTCCTCCGGACTCCTCCGCACTTTGGTTTGTGGCTCAAGACCTTTGACGTGAGGCCGCATGTGACATAGGAGGAGCAAGCAGAATGCGGAAGCGTCACAATAGGCAAGCTTGCCAGCGCGGTTTGGTTTGAAGGATCTTTCGCCAAGTCTTCCGACCTATGGCAGCAGGGGTGGTTTTATATCAACGAGCCGCGGGGCTCCAAGTGGGCAGCTACGCCTGCGTTCCGACCCAGCCCTTCAATTCAGCTTGCTTCATGGATCCATAAGGGACTGGACTGGGGATCCGTCAATGAAGTGCAGACTCTGCAAGGTCGCGTCTGAAGCCTTACCGAGAAGGGCATCGGTCTTGTGAATGTCGTTCAAGTAATGCTAGTCCGTCGGACCCTGCCATGTCAGCGGCGGCCTCTCCGTATGTGGGAGTTTAATCCCGAAGGATGGCGGACTCTTCAGCACTTCCTCGGCACTACGCACGAGGGAATGTGGAAATTATTTTTTTGGGGGAACGAGAGCAATGGCCGGACACCATCGAAGATGTTGGCCTCGACTGCACTCATCCGGACACCATGGTAAGTATTCGATTTCCGCACACCCTTTATTCGAGTATCCCTTGGTAAGATATTGAACAATTCGTCCCTTCACAAGACTGGATAAAGAAAGCGGTGTTGATTTGGTGTCCGGCGCCCCTTCCTGAAGACTCTGCGAACGCCCTACTAACGAGGATGTCGACTCGACACCGCACTGTGTCTCTGGAGGAGGGCGAGAATAGGGAGGCGAGGTGGTCTTTGCCCCAAATATAAATCAGACGCGTTACTCGGGAAACGAAACCCTCTTGCCCGAGGGCAAAGGTGCAGAGGAGGCCTTCCATGGCAAGAAAAGGGCCGCTTCTGAAGGTCAGGAGGGGAAACCTTCCAAGAAAGGGAAAACGCCATCGACGGGCGGCTTGGGCCGGGCAAGCGATTTTGACGTGGAGCTTTATGATGAGTATAAACCTCTAGCCAAGCCGTAAGTGCAGCAGGGTACTTAAACCATACTTCCTTCCTTTCTTATTTCTGAAGTAATCCTCTGACATACGTATGTCCTCGCAGGTTAACGCCTGGGGTTTCCCAATTGTCCTCCTCCTCGGGAGACCTTCTTCCAGAGATGATGGAGACTGACACGCCTTCTCCGGCCCCCTTGCCCAACAGGGCGGATGATTCTGAGGTATCGTCCCGGGGGGCTCCTCCTGGTCGACAAGCAGTGCAGGAAACGAAGAGGTCACTACCCGAAGGTGGTGTCTCTGTCACTCATGGTTCGGGAATCATGCATGGCGGCCCCGCCCTATCCGGTTTAGAGCCGGAGACGATCCTGGGGGCAAGTGGGCGGATTCCTTCAAAGGAATATCATACTCCGGCAGCGGCTTCCGAAGACCCAGAAGCGCTGGAAATGCTGACGGACATGCTGCAACAGGCGTCCGTTTCGGAGGAACACCGTGCCTTCATGGTTATGGTGGTCGAAAAGGTTCTATCCGCGAAGAGCAGGTTGAACGAGGCCCTCACAAGCCTCCTAAGGGGTTTTGAGGTTTGTGATGTAGTTTTGCCAATTGAACAATATTGACAGAATGCACCTGTTGTATATGCAGTAGCCCCTGAGACTTGGATTGCCTTCCGACGGAAGCGATCGGAGGATCAAAAAGATATGCTCAGTTGCTAACCTTGATTTAACTTGGAATACAGGTTGCCTCCCCTCCTGCGGCTACCCGAAATACGGAAGTGGCTGAACTGCAGCGAAAGCTGGATATTGCGGAAGATGACATTGCATTGATCAATAGGCGTCTTGACGACTCGCATATGTTGAGCATTCCTTACACCAATGTGCTTGTAATGTAGGCCTGATGCCTAAAAGGGTTTATATGTAATGTGCATGATTGCAGATGGTGCTGCCGTTGTTGAAGCTCTTCGGCGGAGCTATCCCGGGCCAAGGAGCAGGCCTGGTGTAGTGATGTGGTTGCCGAGAAGGCATCGGCTAATCTAAGAGCCGAACAAGCAGCTCGGCGCCAAAGTGAGGAGAAAATATCCGCACTGGCGCTTGAATTGAAGAATACTGCCAGCCGATGTGTATTCCTTGAGAAGGAGAATAAAGCCAAAATGGCTGAGCTTGATAAGGCCGTACGAGAGGCGAGTGAAGCTCGGTCAGAATCTAGGGCAGCTCGTGAAGAGATTCGGCAGGCTAAGGAGATAGCGGCCGGGAAGCCCTTTTTGCTTCAGACCAAGTTTGGTGATCCGGACTATGCTCAGCTAAACCAGGTCTGGAGTTCTCCGGCTGAATTTTTGGACTTGCCGAAGAGTTCTTCCGATGCGGCGCAATTTTACCACGCACAAGAGGGGTATGCAACGGAGAAGCTTTTATGGTCGCAATTCGGCGCGTCGAAGCGCCCTCTGCTGCTCAATGAACAGATGTCCCAGTCGGCCGAGCTTCATAGGATATCTAGCGACGCCATGAAGAACGTCATAATCCGGTTATGGCCAAGTGAGCCTATTCGAGTAGTTATTTTGGCTTTGGTGCGGCAGCTTGTTGTGTGGTGCCACATATCGATCTTGTGAAGTGGTCGGCGTGCATTGAGGTGCACGGATGGCCTTTGCCCGAGTCAAAACATTTTGGGGAAAGATGAAGGCCATTGATGTTGTGTGAAGAGTCCACCCAAGGGCGGGACCATAATGAGCGGAGCACTATTTTGAAGACGTCTTAGATGTCGCCCGCTTGATAGAGGGTCAATGCTCGAAAGATATAATGTTCGAGTGATTTATATAATGATGTAATAGACAACTTTATAGTTAATCTATTTATATTTTGCTCAAAAGCTTGAATTCCTCCTCTGTGGCCATTTTAGTATAGTCGAAAGTTTTCCGATTCGTCGGCTTGACCCCTCGTAGGAGGTGCAGGGTGTTGAAAAAGCATTTAATCACTCTTTATCCAACGTCTTGGTCCATAAAGGAGGTGATAATGCGGCGAACTAGGCAACCGGACTATAGGGCGTTAACACTTTCACTTAGCCATAGGAGTTTTATGGTGGGGCTATGACATAGCCCCTGGTATGTATGCATATAAGGCCAAACTTGCAACGCCGAAGTACGCTATAGAGCTGTTCGGACTTTTACTGGCGACTCGTTTGTTCCCATACCGGGCCCCTGGCAAGTTATGCCGAGGTGCATCTCGTAAGGCAGCCGTTATAGCCGAACTCATTATAGAAAGAGCATGAAAGATTAGTTCGGATAAAGTTTACTGGGAGCGGAGCAATATGCCAATGATAAATATATATAAAGTGTAAAACCCACAACCCAGCTATTTGACATGCTCGGGGTTGGGAGCAGAGGAGAAGGGCATGGTGCAGGCTCAAAAAGAGTGCGATCTACAAAAGCTTATTTTGGACCTCCTGTCAGACGTCTGCGCCGCCTGGTCCTCGGGGAGGATTCCTTAATGGGAGTGACCCGTAGGTGAGTATGCAGTTCGAACTCGAGAGAGTCCGATGTAGATGTTGTCTGATGGTCACCTGTTTTTAAGAAACTGGAGGAGGAACAGGCTCGAGAGAGCCCACGACGCCGCAGGTCTAGGACAAGGCGGTGCATGTCAAGGTCTGAATCTGCGACCGCTGCCCTTCTCGTGAGGCGCGGACCGATAGCGCCATGATGCTCGCAGCACCATACGCCGCGGATCAAGGCTGTTGAGGTTCCGAGGCCTCGAGACTCAGATGCACGCCAAAGATGTCGGTATGAAGCGATATTGTCGCCGGGCGGATGATGCCTCCCAACTTGGTTAGAGTCCGAGCACATCCTGCCCTCGCCCGCATACCATTGCCGCTTACAACTCCAGCGGCTTTTGAGAGCTCAACATTTAGACTACCTTCAACGGCCGGCTAAGGTCGACGTAATGGAGGGCCAATCCAGTCTCATCGGCTTTGCTAACAGCGACGCTCACGGTAACCAATCATGCCCTTGCCGCGGGCGCGACGACAAGGCACGAGCCGGTGGCGACGATACTGGTGACACCACCATGCACTCCTTCGAAGGCTAAGATCACCACCGGATCCACCTCGACAAATGACTCCATCGCTGCCGTCGATCCACGAGCTCGCCGTGATCGCGCTTAAGTTCTATGAACGCAACAAGAAGACGCCGAACTCAGACGAGCGCCAAGAGAAGCGCAAGGCCAAGATGCAATGCCTCGTAGTGAGTGCATCGAGCCAGAACATGCCTACTTGTTATCCGCTTATGCCATGCTCCGCTTTTTCACAAGTCTGAATCATTATGTTTTTGCTATGTTCACATGCTTGTAACTGTATTTTCTCGATCCCTTTGGCTTATGATCAGTAAGGACTTTTGTTCTATGCATTTAGTAGTATCATGCCATGCCTTTGTTTGCTCTCGATAAGTTCCTCAGATCATATTGTTTGATAGCTCTAAACATTGCAACCTCGATGTTATTTTCGCAAAGTCCGAAACTATTAGTATTTTCAATCTTGCCATGTCCTTTTGAGCATGTTCTAGTGGTTTCGGAGATAGCTCGTGTTCATGTTTTGTCATGCTTTACCTGTACATCATGCCCATGCCTTTTGTTTTCTTGTTGCGTCCTCGAGCATGTTGTTTTGGTGCTTGCAATATGCCTAGTTGCTGTTTTGGACATTGTCATTTAAACTTGTATAGAGTGTATGTGTTGAACCGCTGTCTGCTTTTGAGTTTGCTCTATATGAACTTGCGTGATTTTGCATGTAGCTTCATATTATCATGTTGCATCCTTGTTTTGAGGTGTTTGCTTGATGTTTGTATGCATTTTGCATCAATGACATGCTTAACTTGTTTTGCTTATATCTTCTAGGCCGTAGCTCGAATTAAATGAACTTTATATGTAACTTGACTAGAATTTCGTAGATCATCGTGGTGCATCTTAACTTGCTGTTTAACAACTAGAACATAAATTTATTCAGATCTGGACCAATTTCGAAATTTACATATAAGGGCTTACCGGAATTGTTATATGTTGTTCCCGGCCTCATTTAAACTTGCTTTGATGTGTTGCTCTTGTTTGCATCATCTCTTGCCATGAGTAGCCTCATCTAGATTTGTCATGCATCATGCTTGTTTGTGCATCATGTCTTGTTTATGTGGGTGTTTACCTTGTTGTGTGCTTCTTTTCGATAGTTCCCTTTCGCTATGATCGTGAGGATTCGCTCGTTCACGCTTGGTCTCGCTTCATCCGCTCGCCTTCTTCATGGACTCGCTTCTTCTTCCTTATGGATTTCGTGCAAGATGACCGCCACCTTGATCTCATTACTATCATTGCTATGCCAGCTTGCTTCGCTCTTTCGCTTATGTTGCGCTACCTATCACTTGCTGCCAAGCCTTCCCAAATTGCCATGAACTCTAACTCGTTGTCACCTTCCCAAAGAAACCGTTGTTTGGCTATGTTACCGCTTGCTCAAATTTCTCTTATAGCGCTAAGTAGTTGCAGAAGTTGAAGATTGCTCCATGGTGGATAGGATTTTGTTGGGATATCACAATATCTCTTATATTATTAATGCATCTATATACTTGGTAAAGGTGGAAGGCTCGGCCTTATGCCCGGTGTTTTGTTCCACTCGCCGCCCTAGTTTCCGCTATATCGGTATTATGTTCCTGGATTTTATATTCCCTAACGTTGGGTGATTTATGGGACCCTCGACAATGGGCTGAATAAGACTCTCCAAAGAAGGCCCAACCTTGGTTTTACCATTTGCCTCACCACCACCTACTTTTCCCTTGGGAGTCGCCTTCGAGGGTCATCTTTATTTTAGCCCCCCGGCCAATGCTTTTCTAAGTGTTGTTCAAACGAGCAGATCATGGGGCCACCTTGGGAAACTTGAGGTTGGTTTTACTCAGAGGATGTCTCATCCGTGTTGCCTTGAGAACGAGATATGTGCAGCTCCTATCGGGATTTTTTCAAGATCGGGCGGCTTTGCTGGTCTTGTTTTATTATCGCTCGAATGTCTTGTAGCCGGATTCCGAGACCGATCGGTCTTCTGGGAGAAGGAATATCCTTCGCTGATCGCGAGAGCTTATCATGGCTTGTTGGGACACTTCGCAGGTATAAACTCAAAGCCGTGCCATGCTGTTATGTGGCGATGGGAATTTGTTAATATCCGTTGTAGTAAACTTGAAGCAAACTCTTCTAAAATACACCAACTGCGTAGGTAACGTGAGTGTTCTTTTCGGGTTGATCGAGAGGAGAACACGGTTTCGGGTTATGTTTGACGAAGTAGGAGTTCGTGATCACTTCTTGATCATTACTAGTTGGCTAATCGCCTTTGTTTCTCTTCGCCTCATTTTGCGTATGTTAGCCACCATATATGCTTAGTCACGCAACCTCACCACTTTATCCCTTCCTTTCCTACTTAAGCTTTGCTAGTCTTGAAACCCATGGTAATGGGATTGTTGAGTCCTCGTGGCTCATGATTACTACAACAACAGTTGCGTACAGGTTTATGGCGATCATGACGTGAGAGCCGATGTTTGCTTTTATTGAGTTCTTCTTCTTCTTCTTCTTCATCAGGGGATAGGTTCCAGCTCGCAGCCCGGCTAGCAGGGTGGATGTCGCTTGAGCTTCGCTTATGTTTCATCCATAGTCGGATGTTGATCTTATAATCACCGCTGCATTCTACTACTAAGATGTGCCTTTTGAAATTGTGTATGGTTTCCTACCTCATGCACCTATTGATTTGTTGCCTCTTCCATCTTCGGAGAAGGTTAATTTGATGCTAAACAGTCATTGAATTGATCTTAAAGATGCATGAGTTTTTTTATGGGGATGCATGAGTTAACTAATGAAAATATTGAGCGATGAATGCTAAATAGAAACTTGTTGGAGATGAGTAGAAAACGTATTGTCTTTGCACCGGAGATCTTGTTTGGTTACATTTATGTAAGGATAGATTTCCTAATTTGCAAGTCAAAACTAATGCCACGGCTGATGGTCCTTTTAAGGTGTTAGAAAAATAAATGATAATGCATATAAACTTGAGTTGCCGCAGATATTGGGGTTAGTCCCACTTTAATGTTGCAAATTTGAAGCCTTACTTGGGTGAGGAAGATGAGCCCTCACGAGGACGCACTTCAATTTAAGAAGGAGGATGATGAGGACATCACTAACAAAGTTACACCCACAGCCCCATCGATACACACATACAGACTAATTACTAGAGCTCACAAGACGTCAATTAAATTACCAAGTACTTTCGCTTTCTTGGTAATGATTCCAATGTTCATGAGAATATGATGCTGCCTAAATTGGATACATTTGTCTTGCTTACAAATGAAGGGCCTAGCTTGGACAAGAAGGATGATCATTGAGCAAGATCAAGCATGGAGATGATGGCATGCGCAAGGGGAACAAGAACGGAGTTACAAGTGATGACTTCAGACTTTGAAGCCACCATAATGAGTGTAAGCCTTGGACGAAATATACAAGATGCCACTTCATAAATTCCTCGTCCAAAGGCTATTATAGGTGTTAGGTCACCTTATTATTGGGCCAGGCCCATGTAATTTCTGAAATACTTGAGTATAGACTGCTTTTTATAGTCCAGATGTGGGGAACAAGAGTTAGGGTTGGTTTCTGACCTCCTCCAAGGGCCACGAACCCTCTTCCTCCATATATACAGCCCTTAGGTGTTGTTTAGACTTTGGGTTTTGTTTAGATTAAAGTTCTCCATAGCTGCAACTTCACGCTCTTCATTTGTGTTCAACGACTGCATAAAGGCGCCATGTAACCCCACCTTGATCAATAAAGCTTTCCTCTTATATTCGCAATATCCAGATTGCAATCTTAGTTTCTTGCTTGTTCTTTGTTCTTTCAGAAATGTAATCTTCGTGGTCGTTGATCATGCTTCGCGTGGTCAATAACCTCTCGGAGTTGGTTTAGCATTGCATAGACGCCCTCGCGACGCTCTCAGAGTGGATTGTCAAAGTCGATTTCCTCCAAAACGATAGCCACCATCTCATCGAAAGAGACGGACACCTTTGCCTCTATCAAGTAGACCACAACAAAAACACCAATGTAAGGTCTAAGAACATAATGCATCACACACATAAAGGTGACGGTGCTTGGATAAGCCCATAGGCATGACCAATCATTTATACAAGCCAAACTTGGTTTTGAAAGCGTTTTCCATTCATGACCCTCTTGGATGTGAATTTGGTAATAACCACTCTTAAGATCAATGTTAGAGAAAATGGTGGCTCGCTAAGCTCATATGGCATATCATCAAGGCGTGATGGGGTAACGATAACGAAGGGTGATAGCATTAATAGGACGCATAATCGAACACATGCAAAAACCACGCCTTTCTTAGGCACAAGAATTACCGGACGGCACAAGGACTTAAACTTTCACGCACGTGTCCATTGTCAATGAGTTGTTGTACTTTGCCGCTGTATTTCCTTGGTTTATTCGGGTTGACGCGGTAGGGTGCCTTGTTTGGTAAGGTTGCTCGGGATGAGGTCAATTCGTGTTCGATGTCGCCAGAGTAGAGGTAGACCCGAGGTAGCTCATCGGGAAATACGCCCTGAATTCCTGCAGAGAGAAGATAACACTAAAGGTAGATGGTGCGAGGTGTTAGTTTTAGGTGCCTCTGTCCTTGCACAATAGGACATAGTGCATAACACTTGATGGGTTCTCACACACTTCTCTCATCTCACTTTTGGTAGCAAATAACACTAAGTTTATCTTCGCCCATCGTGGAGGCACTCAATTTTGGCTTGTATGCCTACTCTTTTGCCGGTTCACTTTCTCACTATTCTCCACAATGGGTGGTTGCTTGTCGGCGCATCACTTGGCTTGGTGACATAGGTCATAGCACGCATCCTTTCCCTTCATCTGAAGCTGTAGTGATTGGTTCGCCCATTGTGGATGACGGGTCGAATTGCCAAGGTCGCCCAAGTAGGAGGTGGCAAACGACATAGGAACCACATCACACTCCAAGGTGTCTTCGATGCTCCAATCTTGAAGGAGACTTGAACGGTGTGTCTCACTTGAATGGTGCCGAGTCACTAACAGTAGGACCTTGTAGGGACGAGGATGCTTCATCTTGACCAATTGTAGCTTCAACATAGCTCTTCACTGCCAAATTGTGGCAACTTCCTCCATTGATGATGACCTTCACGGACCTTCCATTGATGCCCGCCTTGGTGTGGAAGATGTGGCAACGCTGGTCTTCCTCTTGTTGGTGTTGAAGGGTCAAGACCTTGAAGACAACGAGCGGGCTTGAATCATAGTCACAATAGACTTGGTCATCTTTCATCTTCATTCACTTGCCGTGCATGGCCACATGCTCAAGGGCTTCATTTCTTCTTCACTCATGGAGTCGAGGTATCATCGACAAGCATCATGGTGCGCCAATGGGACATTGGTATGTCTTGTGGCCTCGGCCTGGCAAGTAAAGCATTTGATGGAACTTGTCTTGTCGATCTCATTCGTGGAGTTGTAGATGATGAAGCTCTCGCTTGAAGTTGCTTGTAGTAGGAGGATGACTTGAAGATGTCAAGTTTTCCTGAACTGACTTGTCGCCGTGCTTGTAGAAGGTTGGTTGAGGTAGAAGGAGGCGAGTCGTTGAGGCTTGATTGTATGAGCTATATGGCTTGGAAGAGTACTTCATGCATTTGTAGTCTTGTTGCACTTGACGCCCGCTTGGTATCTTGCACGAGCTCGATGAGGTTGGAGTAAGGTTGGAAGTCGGCATCTTCTTGATAGGATGGTTGAGTCCGCTCAAAAACAGACATAGTTTGCTCATCATCTTCCGTGACATTAGCTTGAATCATGGCAATCTCCATTTCTTGTAGTACTCTTCAACGGTCTTTGTGTGTAGCTTTATGTGAGAGCACGTTGGGCTTCAAGGTTTTGTTCCTCATGACGTTGTTGTTCTTGTCAAAGGGCATCACCATCTTGTTGTTCTTGTTGACCTTGGCATATTGGATCTTGTGCTGGACCGAGGCTCATTAGCTTGTTGCCGCATGCGACGCTCATGGAGACGGCCTTGTAGACCATTGCCATTGAATGGGTTTTGTGGAGCTTGATGATCTGCATGGCCTTGGCGCATTTATGCGTAAGCTCGAGGAGGACTTGCATCCGAAGAAGATTGCAAGAATGTCGACTTGAGTGGCTCCATCTTGAGTATGACGAAGAGGTATAAGAATGGTTGATCAACAAGGCGCTGGATCTCGCCCATCCTTGCATTGCTCTCTCCTTGTGCGCCGAGCTTGCTATCAAGTAGTCTCTTGTACGTTGTTCGGATTGTCGACGCCGTGGCAGTAAGTCAATGTGGTCACTTAAAGCTTCTTGTTCTGGTGCAAAGCTCTTTTGCAATCAAGAGGTGGTTCTTGGTGACATAGTTGTTCGGTCCTCATCTTGCTCGATGAAGAGTGGATTCAAGAAATAGTTGGCCTATCCATCATCTCAAGCAAATGTAAGTGAAGAATGAAAAGAACTAGACCAAATGTACCTTATGTGATGTTGAAAATGGATCAATGGTCACTCAATAGTGTAACAAGGAAATATCACAATTGGTACCGATCTCGCCGATTTTCACACCTACACAAATAAAGCCTTTGGTGGATGGTGAGGATGGTGGACAAAATTTATGCAATTGTTAGCAAGACTCAATAATGTTGGAAAAGATTTACAAATGTGCAAATGCAACAAGTAGACCAATAGCAAAATGTGGCACGGAAAGATAAATGGGTCGTGCAACCAAAATGAGCTCAAAATGTGGAATCCATTTAAGATGCTCTTGTTGCACAATAATCGAAAGACGCTAGCATGATTGCACAATAGGTGGATATGAGACTTGTGCACAACCTATAAAGCAACAATGCAACGACTTCTATCCCAAGTATGCTATATGTATGGTGTTCGTAGATATGATCCAAGATGATCGAGTAATGACAATCTTAATGTAGTATGATGCTATGGTTCTATCTTAAAAGCTCGCTTATCTTTCTCGCTTGCTTAAAAGCTTGTTGGCCCTTTATCTTTTGAGATCTTTCTTGAACACTTATGCAAAACTTCACTAATCAAGATAGTAATTGTGTATATGTGACAATCTTGTGACGCGAGAGATGATACCAAGATACGATACCAAGATGATGTGATATATGCAATGAAACGATGATCACTAATGTGCACAAGTAACATTGTCGGCAATACTCAAAGGCTAGTCTCGATAGGTAAGTGACGTGAAAATGGTCTCGGGGTTTAACAATGCAAAGGCAAGGGAATACACCAAGGTGTAGGAAAAGTAGGTAATTCTCCCACCATGCGTTTGGTCCATCCAATTGATGCGAAAGCGCACTTTTCAAAGATCCGGATCCCGGTGGTTAACTCCTTCCAAACGGCGAGCCAATCATCAGAACTATTGGCTCGGCTACCGAAAACACCGCGTTGTAACCTCGTAAAACGGGCTAAAATTTCCACCGCGGCGGGTTATTGTTGTTGTTGTTGTTGTTGCCGTTCTAAACTAGCAATCGATCAAGGCATTCTGTGGATCAACGGGTGAGCTCCGTGGGAAAACAAAACCGGGTCACGCCTCGAGGTATCCGAGGGTTTAGAAGGAAGAGATTAGAATAGAAAGAGGTCTAGCGAGAAAACACTACCCATATGCACATGAGGCAAAACACACATTCATTCAATCAAGCAAGGGCATACAACACGGTCTAGGGCTATCGATAAGTGCTCAACTACTACTAGTTACATGGGGAAATACTACTATTATATGGTGGTCATCTAGAAATGTTGATCGGAAGACCCATGATGTCCGCCCATTCTTCTTCATAGTCATCATCACTTGGATCGTAGTCGGTGTCGCGATGATGATGTAGTTGTCCGGACAAGTGGGATCTTCTTCCCTTCTTCCGTGGTTGGTCCTCCCATGAAGACTGGATCTTCTTGACTAGGTCGCCATTCTTCTCCAAGAGGGTCTTGATTTCTTCCTCATATCCATCGAAACTTGAGTTCTTCCTCCACCGATGATCCTAGTTTTCGCCTTTTCATCTCCATCATGTCGACACATCCGGTTCTCCGACGCCGAATGTCTGGGTTTAGCTCCGGATGTAAGTCGCAATGGATCTATCCTTCTTGGTGCCATATTCCCATTCGCTTCGCCCCGCCTACATTGGTCAAGTTCTATGCTTCCGTGTCATCCCCCGAGCGGTAATGCGACACACAAGATCAAGGATTTATAAATGAGTAGCAATCACACACTTATTACATCGAATGTCTCAAAAGAGAAATTATTACAATAATATGGCTTAAGGCCATCTAATAACAAAGTAAAGGCTTGGAAGATAAAGTGAGTCCATCAACTTCAACGATATGAATGACGGCAACGACTCCATCGAACCTTACTCTTCTAAAAGTCTGCAACATAATACGGCCAGCCCGAGAACGGGTCAGACATGGAATATGCCGCAATGTAACAATAGAGCAATAAGTAATAATGCTAACACTACATGCATGTTTGGTTGGTGGAAAGCTCTACGTTAGCCATGGAAAGCCAATTTTTCCTCATCAAAGGAATAAATTTTGATTTAACTATCATGGTGGTTAAAACATCATTGAGAAGGTATAACCCCAACTCAATCCCAATTAAAGTAATTAACAACCCAACAATATTAATTTAGAGTGAGAGATACATGTAATTACTCAAGTACTAGATACTCGAATTGTCCATAACCGGGGACACGGCTAACCATGATTAGATTGTACACTGAGAGGTTTATGACTTTTCCCCAAAGACTCGATCGCCTCCGTGATTTCTCGCGACTACATGGTGTTTGAGAAACGGATGACCGAGACACGCCTTCGTAAACATTAACTCTCTACTCCGTAGACCATACCAAACCTACAAAACCCACTACCGCTGATCTACCTCTTCAAGAGCTTCACGAACTTACTCAACTATGCTAGAGCCCATAATAGCTTGTGGCTGCACACGGAAGTTTCTAGCATGAATAATCTCAGCCCTTTGAGCCTGGTGGCGGTCCATAGGAAGATCACACGGTACCCCAGATTTCCAAAAATAAACAGACAACACTGGGTTCCCCAGTGCCTCAATCCACCCAGATGTGTATTGTTGCCACCTTGTTAACCATTAATTAACAATCTCACATCTGTCATGAATAACTCTCAAACCCAAACCACGCTCACGGCATAGCATAGCAATATAAGCAACACGAGAAGTAACTCCCAAGGGTTTGATAGTAACAGGCAATAGGTTCCTACCTCATCATCTACTTCCCAACCCACAAATTAATGACATCCCTAACCATGCAATGTTTGAGGGTTGAACTAATGCATAAAACTGGTATGAAAGGAAATATGATCAAGTGTTACTTGCCTTGTCGACGATCCGTGAATCCTAGAGACTCAGAGTAACACGCTCGCACTCCGGGAATTCTATCGCAAGCAAACAATACATACATAAACAACAAGCAAAGATGCACAAACGAAACTTCAAATGAAAGAGGTTGACCGGAGAGTTCACCAAACGGAGCAACCAAACTCAAACGGCGAAAGAAACAAGATCCGTTTACTAATCTGAACTAGGGTCAAATTTTACAAGGCAAAAACTTGTTTGAGTCGGTTATTCGGAAAGAGGGTTTCGAGATGAAACTCCAGCGCTTGAATCGCTTCGATTCCGATAAACGAGCTAAAAGTTATACTAATTCAACATCGGATCGTAAATCACGATCGAAAAATCGCGGAATAAATCCGATAAAAGAAAACGACGAACGGCTAAACGAACAACGCTCATAGCGAAACTAACGATGAACACGTTTAAAACGAACGAACGAATAACGCTGCAAAACAAATAAAACGGAGAATAAAACCGATCTATATAAAACGGGCTAGGGTTTTTCTTAAAACCAAGGGGTTTTCTAAAAACCGCGACGAGGGGCTACCTCCCGCGAGGTCGCTCGGGCGGGCGGCTCCCGGCTCGGTCGGAGGGCGCGGGTGGCAGGGGTGCGGTGGCGGCGGGAGTGGCGGCGGCGGCTCGGGCGGCTCCGGCCCGGAGGCGGCGGTGGTGGTGGTTGTTTAGAGGGGCGCGGGTATATAAAGGTTGGGGGGTCTCACTTTGGGAGGGGCTCAGGCGATAGGCGGCGAGCGACTCCGAGTCCCGGGCGGCACATGGGAGGCGGTGACGGGCATGGCTGGTCTCGGCACGGCCGGGCCCTTGGCCCAATCAAGCGGTCCTCTTTTTTTAAACGTCTACCAAACTTATAAAAATCCTAGAAAATAAATAAAATCTAAAATACTAAAACAAGTTTTCTTTGTCTAAATAAAATATTTAGAACAAGATGAACTTTTCTTGGCCCTAAAATGCAATTTTAAAACATGCAAAAAATTTAGGGCAAATAAAATTCCAAATAAATAAAATAAAATCCAAATAATGATTTTAACATTTTCCTCCGATATTTCAATTATTTTGAGAAGTCATATTATCTCCTCTCATTTAATATTTAAAATGAAATATTTTCCGAGAGAAAATAATTAAAATCAAAATCCTCGCTTTCATTATTTGATAAAATTCAAATATGAAAATCTGAAAATCCCCAACTTCTCCGAGGGTCCTTGAGTTGCTTAGGATTTCGAGGATTGCAAACGAAAATGCAAGTAAAATATGATATGCATGGATGACCTATGTATAACATGCCAAATTGAAAATTTGGGATGTTACACCATCATAGTCGGTCGGTGTATCTCCATGATCTGATGCGATCTTGTGCGCCTTGTCGGTGTATTTCAGAGTAGGGGTACCTAGTACCTTTAACTCGCACGGGACTACAAAGAGCTCCATGTAGTGGCTGGCCTGGTGACCGCCATATCTCGGGCCCTTTTGGAGCCATTCAGAACAGTATTTCAAGGCCCCGCAAGAGGAGCTTGCGAAGGCCACTCAAGGCACGAAGGAAAAGACCCCGCAAGAGGAGCTTGCCGAGAAGGCTTGGTGAGCGACAAGCCCCGAGCGCGAAGGATTCTCCGCTGCAAGGCGCTGCTGGCAGTAACCTCTTCATCTTCGCTTCCAAATTTATCCGCCAACAGTCGCCATGGGGCTTTCCTAGGCACGCATGTCAACAGCTGGCAGCCAGGGAGCGGCGATAAGCGGCGCCGACAAGCTACCATCGTGGGCAAATGGAGGCGCACTTGACGGTCCCTCAAGTCAACGTCAGCGATAGGACTGACATTTATGGCTCTTGTCCCTTGTCAGCCGAGTTAGGTATAGATCATCAGACACGCATAAAGCGTGTACCAACCTCTCGTTTTCCTATTTTACCCTTGTCTACTTGCCACCTGTGGTGACCCCTTGAACCTATAAAAGGAGGCCCAAGGGCAACTGAGAAAGGGTTCGCCCGCTCAGTTCCATTCGACTCATTCCACTACACTCACTCGTGCTAGGTTTTGTAGCTCCCATTGCTCCCTAGCAAAAATTTAATAGAATCCACCAAGCAGCAAGAGGAGTATTATCTCCGAGAGCCGGGTTGGAAATCTGCTCGTGCATTGCCTCGATCCGCTCTTGTGCATTCTCCTCCGAACCACAAGGGACCAGGTCCCATAGGTGTTCGTGGGACACGATCAGCTCCCCGACATCTTTGGCGCGCTGTGAAGATCGAGGCTGTGTGAACCCGATCCGCGCCCACACGAGCAATTTCTTCAACATTCGCAACATGCCACCGAATAAGAAGGCTTGGCAAGAGAGCCCTGTTAAACCCACCACCACCGAGCCGACGAGTGGTGGGAAGACTGGCGAGGAACAAAGGCCGCCGAGAGCCCACGACGCCGCCAGTTCAGGACAAGCGGCGCAGGCTTGCGTCCGAATCCGCGACCGCCCTTCTCACCGGCGGACCGACAGCCATGATGCTCGCAGCACCATACGCCGCTGATCAAGGCTGCCGAGGTTCCCGAGGCCTCGAGACCCACATGCACGCCAA